>CM017440.1:49270946-49870946 GCA_007726485.1 Eragrostis curvula | reverse complement strand
GTGGAGAACGACCGCGGAGAAATTCTTCACGAAGGGACAAGGACCGGGGGTCGAATCGGTCGATATATATAGCACCGGTCGGCGTCGCCGGGCGTCTTTCCGTTTGGTGCCCTGTGTACCCGTGGAAAAAACAGACAGCAACACTAGCAAACGAACTTTAGTAAATCTTATTACTCCTATAGTATACTTAACTTAACAGTCAATTAGTTAATTACTACGGATGGTAAAACCATGACGTTACTGGATCAGAAACAACATGGTGTAATTCCACGAGGCAAGCGAGAGCTCTTGCGACTTTTGTCCACTGATGAGTGATGAAGGAAGCTCCTCTGCTGACACGTGGGCATGTTACTTGCGCCTTTCGGCGTCGCGCACCCGCTGGCCGCTGCGGCTGACGCCGGCGGGGCCCACCGGCTCCCGCAGCAACCGGCAAGCCAGCAGCCGAGCACACGACACGCGCTCTCACGACGTGCCCCCCGGAACGCCCAACGCTCACCGACACCCGTGTCCCACGTGCCGCGGTCCCCACATGTCATGCGAAACGCGCACCGCCGAGCGGGCGAGACACCGACGCACGGTCACCGGTGACTGGTCGGTCCCGCGCCCCACAGCGACCGGAGGGCTGGGCTGCTGCTCTTTTTTTCCTCTTGCTCTTCAACACGCGGCGATTCTTCCACTCGGACACGAAATTACCGTCTCGCCCCTGCCCTTCGCTCGCTCGCGTGCACCGGACGCACGGACCGAGTGAGATCCAGCCGTCCAAGGAACCCACAGATTCACGTGTTCCACCCTCCGGTTCACGCACCTGGTCCACGCGGAGCCACGCGCTTTCCGCATGGAGTAATCGCCCATTTCCACCGCCGCACGCGCCTCCCGTCCGTGCACTCTCCGCATAGACCCTCGTGCATCGCAACCTTCCACTCCGCTTCGCGATTCGTGCGATTTTGTTGGCTTTTGTGCACCGGGTTCACACAGAAGCGAGCCGCAGCCGTCCGCGGCGCCTGCTCCCCTTGTACTAGCCCTCCGCCACACCGGGCCGACGCGTACCAACCCATCTGCTCCGGCCCCGTCGAGCAATCCCCACGCGCCGCCCCCGCCCGCACGCCGCGCCACCGCACCGCCCGACCCCAGCGCCGGCGTTGACCGCCGTTGACCTCGATGGACCCGCGCTTCCCGCCGCCGGCGCCGTCCTCGGGCGCTCCCTTCGGGGCCCCGCCGCGCGGGCACCACCGGCGGGCGCACTCGGAGTCGTTCATCCGGCTGCCCGACGCCGACCTGCTGCTCGACCCGGAGGGGGACTTCTCCTTCTCCGACCTCGACTTCCCCTCGCTCTCCGACGACTCGCCCTCGCTCTCCGACCCCACGCCGCCTCCTCCACCGCAGCAGGCGGCGCAGCCACAGCAGCAGGCGTCGTCCCCGGCGCCAAGGCACCCAGGCGGCGGGAGCGGGGCGCACATGAGGAGCCTCTCCCTTGACGCGGCCTTCTTCGACGGCCTCTCGCTGCAGGGAGGAGGGGGAGGCGCGGGGAGCGGCGCCGTGGCGGGGCATAAGAGGAGCGGCTCCATGGACGAGGGCGAGTCCGCGCTGTCGGGCGTGCTGCCGGACTACGCCAAGAAGGCCGTGCCCGCCGAGAGGCTCGCCGAGCTCGCGCTCCTCGACCCCAAGCGCGCAAAGAGGTGAGCAGATTTCCTTTCAGCTGTTCCCCCTGATTTTGGCATCTTGACAAGCCTCATGGAATCAGAGAGTGTTAGCTTGCTCTGTTCTTGGAGCCGATTTAAGATTTCGAGATCCCTTTCTCTCTTGTTCTTTCGATTTCGAGGGTTTCTTCCCGCAATTGAGGTGTAGTAATTTATGATTAAGTTGCTGTTTGGTTTTGTCCGCCGCCCTGCAGGATCCTGGCGAACCGGCAGTCGGCGGCGAGGTCCAAGGAGAGGAAGATCAAGTACACCAGTGAGCTGGAGAGGAAGGTGCAGACGCTGCAGACAGAGGCGACCACGCTTTCGGCGCAGCTCACGCTCCTTCAGGTAGGCGAGGATGCCCTTGTTCCTTTGACCACTTGCAATAATATCCTCGGGTCTGGCCACCCTCCCCAAGCCCGGATTTTTATCCTAAAAAAGAAGAGGTCATCTTGTGGTTGCGCTGTACGAAACGTATGATTGCTTCAGCCGGCACTAATTATCTGACCGAACCTGTCTCGTGCTACAAGGACTGCGCAAGGAGATAAGATATTATTTTATCCGATCGCGCGAAATTCCTTGGGTTCTTGCTGTGTTGGACAAGTGTGGCAACGAATCTTGCTGGCTTACACCCTGTTGCATGATACAATTAATTAGGGAGAGCGAACGGTTGCTCTCACTTGCATACTAACCTTATGATTGGTCACAACAACGGCTCATTATTTCTGCTTGTTTGTTTCACTCAAGTAGTTTGATGTTTTGTGAGGTTAGTCCTGATACCTAACTAGTTTCCATCTTTTAGGATTGGTAAGAAGTTGCGCTACTGATTTCATTAGGGTACCGCATAAAAGATAAGATCTCAAAAGATTTGGATGTTTGTTTATGGATATATAAACATAACTTCACTTATGATGTATAGGATTGTGTCCACCCCCTTAATACCCAGTCAATTTCGTTCCAAGTTTTAAATGCCTGGCAATTTTGGTATGACTGATAGCCAGTCTCATTTCTGTTGAATTTTGCTTTCATAGCAACCATTTTATGCCTTTGGATAAACCATATTATGTTGTGATTGTGAATCTTTTTTTCTTCTGTCCTGTGTGGGTATCATTGACTTAGATACCTTACATAGGATGTATAAACCTTTTAACCTCATCCTCAGTTCAGCACACACTAATTTTTAGTTACATTGAAGGTTGGGTGCCGATGTTTCGGACCAAAATTTATTATATTTGAGGGGAAACTTAGATCCTTCCTACCTACTGCTCACGGTCTGAATAGGTTGATCCTATATGGGTTAATAAATAACTAGCTAGTCGATGAATTACGAAGTCATCTGTTGCCATGTGATAATATTCATAGGGGTGCATGTCTACATTTCCAACTTTTTATGCATTTCTACCAGATATGCACTATTCATAATCCACATGTAGCCTGTTGTTTATGGACAGCACAAGTGGAATATTTCAACAAATTTTGAACTCTCCGTTTTCAATAGATCTTGTCTGCAAGTATTCTTGCAGCTGATATGACTTTTGAAGGATTTATTGCACCTAAAAGTAGTGTGAGACCGCAGATGCTTCTGTACCTGATAGGTATAGGTCATATACAAATAGAGCAAGCGATGGTCTAGCTGAAAAGCTGATTTGATTGGAGATGTGGAATCAGATGGGTGGTGTTAGGTCGAAGCTTTGCTTTGGTGATTGGGGATCGGTAACCAAGATTTTGTGTCTCATTAATTGGTTAACATTTTATTAAGCAGTAAAGGAATATGGAAGTTAAAAGAAAGAGTTAAACTGGACCCAAGGCTTCATTAAATATTTCTGGCTAGCT
The DNA here is from genome assembly GCA_007726485.1 of Eragrostis curvula. Taxonomy (NCBI): domain Eukaryota; kingdom Viridiplantae; phylum Streptophyta; class Magnoliopsida; order Poales; family Poaceae; genus Eragrostis; species Eragrostis curvula. Next base: position 49,867,437 of record CM017440.1, on the reverse strand, counting down.
TTTGATATGTTCTGATTAAGACGAATTTAAATTGTCGTTGCATTGTTAAGCATCCTGAGGATGTTGCAACTGGAAATCATTCTGAGAATGTTCAACTGGTAATCACTCTGGGAATGTTTCATTGGTAATAATCGAGCCAATTACCTGGTCTATTTCTTTGTCTTAGTTTGTGATTGTCTTGTAATATACTTTCTTTGTTTAAATACAAACCACATCTCTGATATTTTTCTCCTTTATTGTGTTGTAATTTACCTGTCATGCAGAGGGACACCTCTGGTTTAACCGCTGAGAACAGGGAGCTCAAACTCCGGCTGCAGTCTATGGAAGAACAAGCTAAACTTCGAGATGGTATGTTCGAGGTTTTTTTTTTGGGGGAAGTTTTTACATTATTATTATATAGGGTCAGAAAGAAAGCTTTGCTGTTTCAAGAAAATCACATCCAGTCGTTATCCTATGATGTATTCACCTAGTTTAATCAAACAATCTGTTGTGTATCTCCCTGTATTTGATGCAGCGCTGAATGACGCCCTCAGAGAAGAAGTCCAGCGGCTTAAGATCGCCGCAGGCCAAGTCCCGAACATGAATGGGAATCCTTTCAACGGAGGATTGCCACAGCAGCAGCAGAACCAGCAGCAGATGGCATCCTATTTCTCACAACCACAGCAGATGCAGTACTTTGGCGGTCAGCGTCCGAATCACCAGCCCCAGAACTCTTCAAACGGTGGTCGGTCCCTGAACGACTCCATGGATTTCATGTGAGGACTGAGGAGACCTAAATCAGGTGCCTATAGTCACACATACCAACCACAACTAAAGTACTGTAAAGGTAGCTGATGTATACCGGTATGGATCATTCCTAGGGTAGCTAGCTGTTCTTTTGTACCATTTAATCCAAAAAGTCATTCATGCATGACAATCTATCGTAGTCTCTTTTGTCGATGGGTAATGCCTTGACTGCTTGACATGTTGCCTGCCGATGTTGCCCTGTATAGATGTTCTTGTAGTAGTGAATTGAATGGTTTTCCAGATTAGAGTGTTGGTGTATGCCCGATTGGCGCAAAGCGTATCAGTAAAGTGATATGAGTGACCGATTGAGTGAAGCCGGTTGATTGGACTGCATGTCTGGCCATCGAGCCGACGGCGTGACGCCTGATGTGCAATGACACCTGACATAAACAATTCTACACTTTTCCCTTCCACTTATTGGATGAAAAAAAGATCCCCCAAAACTGCACTCCAAAAAATGATTAGAATGTGTATTACGGCCCGGCCCGTACTGTCCTACTTTTTTTTAGGAGAACTGTCCTGCCTACATACTCGAAATGGAGCAATTAAAGACGCACATGGATAGCTGAGCCCATTCAACGAAGAAAGAAAGCCTATTAAAATGAAAAAACTGGATTTCCGTTGCTTTTAGCCCCAGCCCATAATGAAAGAAACAGAGCCCAACCAAACAAAGCCCATTAACGAGCAGCTGGGGACGCCGATGCCGACACGTGTCCTTTTGGGCTCCTCCACCCGTCGCTCACTCCGCCACCCTCCTCGTCTCCGGCGGCCGGCGCGACGGGTCACGGGGGCAGCGTCGCCTTCGCCGTCGGAGCAGAATGGGAAGGGGAATCCCACCGTACACCTGGCTACCCCCCACCCCTCCTCCGCCACGGAAACAGATCCGACGCAGCGCCGAGTCAGCCGACCAACGGCTCCCCGAGTTGTCGCGGCCTGCTCTGCTCCGGCTTCCAACTTCGAGGTAGGTGCCCACACCTCTCCTCCTACCCACGATCACACACGCTTTGCACATGTTGATTCTCCGTGCCCTTCTCTTGTTTCGCGCCGAGTTCGTTGTCGCGGAACGGGGGCGCGCATCACGCCACATGGTTGACGTTACGCGTGTGCAAGAAGAAGGAGCGCTCTTTGTGTTTCTGGCGATCTCTGTGCAGTCGCACGCAAATCACGCGCAAGATCAAGCATGCTACTGCTATTATGCATAAAATTCAGTGCTTAAACAACGATGATGCGCGATATGCCACAAAGAGCTGTCAGTGAGTTGCATGGGAATCGCACCCAAATCTTTAATCAATCTCGAGCCATTGTTGGTTTCTTGCCATAGTTTGCTAATTTTGATTCAATGTGAAAGTCATGTGATTCTTTTTTTCGAGATCTGAAATCATGTGATCTGTGGCAGTCTACTTCAGTTCAGTCATGTGTACCTATGTTGCCTAGAATGATTTGTTCCTTTCTTGGGGGAAAAGGGGAAGACTTTGAATTGACTAGCTGTTGTAAGTTAGCAGAGAAAACATGCTACACTGTTCTAGTCATTTTTGTTTTTCTAGTGGTAGGGAGAGATGAGGGTTAGAGACAATCAAAAGGACATTGATTTAAGAAATGATTGTATTTTACCAGAGGAAACTAGCATCTGCTCCGTCAGCAAAGAGGGGCTTACTCTGGTCATTGTTCATGGTCCGCTATTGTTCCTAGTGCTTCCATATTCTTATTTCCTTGTCCGAGTCATCAGTCATGCCCTTACTGTTCCTTGGATGAAAGAATCAGATATTTTACTTTGAATTTCAAGGAAGACTTGGAGCTTAGCTTGCTAAGCATGTTACAAGGAATCTAATCAATGCCAGCAGTTTGCTAATCGCTTTGTTTGCAGTAGTTAGGCAGCTAGGCTATGCAAGTGATTGTGACAATGTTTTTAAGTTACCTTCCCTTCTCAAAGTTCAATATACTTCGTCCTCTTCGTAGCTTTTGAAAATTTTCTGCCATTTAGCTAGCTAGGCTCATCTTTAAATAATCGCCCTGTCTTCTGAAAGAGAAACCAGTAGACCATGCTTGCCCTTGGATGTTATGTGCTATTTGCTTACTCGAGCGGATATTCCTGGTTCTCTCTCACCCTAGTTGGCAGTTGATTTTACTTGAATCTGGATGGCACAAAATGCCCGTTACAAGGAGCTGGGTGTCGTTTACTGCTGCTTTATTGTCCGGTTTACTTTTAACCTGGTAATGGAATCTTCATCAGTTCCTTGCTGAAGCTTCAAATTGGGATTATTTTAACCACCATGACCTCATTTATATTACATTCTGTCATTCATAGGGCCAGGCTGTAATCTTTTGTCACCCCCTCGGCCCCACCTACCCATCCATTATGGCTGAAGAACTAGATGATGTAATTGCTGTGGTGAGTTGATAAACTAACAAATGAAAGGGCGTAATAGATTGCAGTGTATCCTTTCATCTGTGCCAATCTGAAAGTGCCTTTTACCTAGACTATGGCTAGATTCTTGACTGGAATTATATTTTCATCTCCAGTTAAGGCCCTACGCACAGGTAGACAACATTATTTTATCCATCTTACCTAATTGATGACATTGTAGCATTGTGCCTGCATCTTGTTAACTTGGTAATTAATTTTTCAGCTGTTCATCATGTAACTCGCTCATGCTTGTTAGGAGATGCATATTAATAAACAAACGTGATATTTTAAGGGACGTACAGACTAGTCGGGAATAAGGAGACATACTCAACTGCTGCTGCAGAACAGAAAACAACAGGTTGTTCTGCTACTCTTGTCTTGCTAATGAATTATGATCAGGGGCATTCCTATGACTTTTTTCCACTATACCCTCTAAGTTAAACTGTGCTGAAGGAACCAATATGCCAACAAGTTTGGTTTATATGCTCTCACTTAGTCACTTGTACTGCCCTTTTTTTTATTATTCTCACCTTGTGCTGATCATAAGATCACCCACTTACAAGTAGTAGTCCAAGCGCAAAAATGAAGATGTTACATATGGGTTATACAATTGGCCCATTCTGTCAATGTCAGCTCAAATCGTCATTGATGATTTGGCTAATAATATATATTTGGTGAGTTATATTCCTTTTCCAGTTACATCACTTGCTAGCTATGATTGGGATGATACCGAGATGTCTACCTGCCGGCTTTAACTCATCTGATATATCATTGAGAGACAACATGTTCCATGAGCATGGTAAGCCACTAAGCTCCCAAAGCTGTGGTTGACTAAATAGACCGTAAAGTCATTTCTATGACGAAACCTCGGGGCATATGATACTCAAATAATATATACATATGGCAACTGATTAATGACATTTTTCTTCTCTCTACCTGTATACTATTACGTTCTGAAGGTAGTTGTGTGATTGTGTCCTATGATTATTCCAATCTGTCAAGACCATTTTCGTTGTAGTTATCAGTGCCTGGGATTCTTCAACTATGTCTGGTGTCCTTTTGGTTTCCCTTGTCTTTTTTGGTTGAACGTAAAAAGGAGATTGTTAAATTAGTTCAGAATATAAAATTGATGTTTTATGATGTGTAGATGACACTAACTTAGCTAACAGCCTAACACCGAACTTATCTTGGGACACTGCAGAACAAGTTCACTGACTTCATTAAAAAGAATTGGAACCATTAATGTGGAAGGCTCACTGCAACACATTATCTGCATTTGCAGCTATTCTCAACTAAAGATGTACATCCTTCTACTCCCATCCATAATTACTCATTATCACGAGAAAGTCCAGGATAAAAATCAGATTATCACCAGGAAGCTTGGAACCAGAAGTCCATGTGGCCCACATTATTTTCTGTAAGTTCCAACTTGTAAAAACTCTGCTTCTTGATACATGCATCATTATCCTGTTCAGTTCCACTTTATTGGTTACATCACATAACTATTAATATGCTGAAATAAATTGACTACATTATATCTATGTTAAAAACCTTCCAACAGTCAACTATTTAAATATCATCCTACAATAACGGTGCTGTATGATTGCCAGATGGCATGCAATAGAGAATTGAGTCTGGAAGCAACTAGGTGTTGTGAGCTCATTGGACTCTAGGGTATGAAAAAGGTGTTTCGCTAGGTCATATGATAAATACTTTTTTCTGGATCAAGTTCATCATAGTTAAAGTTTCAGTGTTATAGATAATTTTTCTGGCTCAACGACCTGTATGTACATTTTTGAAGTAGATAGTATTGAGCCAACAAAAATGATGATTGAAACATATGCTTTGCATCTAGGATGATACTTAAGTTTTTCTTTTTCATTGTGGTAATTACTACCTGACTACAGGCCAGATCAACTCAGCTGGTAGCAATCCAACATGTTATTTTCTATGCATATGATCCTGTAAATGACTAGATGATTAGATGCTGACACGTAGTAAGTAGCAGTCTAGGAATATGCCTTCGGCTCCTTCTGATAGAGTTCCTTCTGCTTTTCTGACAGGCCAACAAAAATGACACTGCACGGCGTCTGTTTATTTATTACTCCCTCCGTTTTTAATTATATGACACCGTTGACTTTTTCGTTACTTTGACCATTTATCTTATTCATAAATACTTGTGCAAATAGCTAAATGTATAAGTTAATCTTGAAGTGCTTTTGATGATAGATCCAATAATATACATTTCATATTAAGCAACTAATTATTTTCATATATATTGTTGGTCAAAGTTTAACAAAAAAGTCAACGGTGTCATATAATTAAAAACGGAGGGAGTATTTGATTTTATCTAGGCATGTGCGTACTCCAAAGTCTAAACCTGGTAGAGAGCATACAAAGAGCCAAACACCTTTGTTAGATGCATGCAGTCCTCTCTCCCTCCATGAGGTCGTCCCTACTATTCTATAGCTCGTTTGCCACCTCGTGTGTATATATAACCTGCAATGAAGCACAGGGCCAACCCAGTTACTGTAGAGAGCAACTGAATGGAGACGATGTCATATCCTTGTTCCCCTCTTCTATCTTTTCCACAGCACGAAGAGAGTACCAATTCCTTGTGGTCTCCTCAAGCAGCCCTCCATGCAAATGCTACCATCACTGTTGATCCTTCCACTGATCAACAAGATCACGAGTTCGTTGACACCATTGCCATAGATTATAGCAATTTCCATGAGCAATATGCTTTCGATGTTGGTGTCTTCACCAACTTTGATGAGAGGTTTCTGGGCCAAGAGAGTGGTAATTTGGCAGCTGTCGAAGAGGAGCTCATGGAGGAGAACAGCTTAAGTGATCTCCTTCTCAGTGGTGCCGAGGCAATCGAGGTCAGAGATTCATGCCTTGCTTCTGCGGTGCTCTCAAAACTTGATCACCTCCTGCCTGACATCTGTGAGAATCCAGCAAACAACTCTTTGGATCACCTAGCCTACCACTTTGCTCAAGGCCTCCACTACCAGATCTCTGGTGCATGCTCTCCATGCTACCCTCAAGAACCACCGCAGTCTGGTATCATGTCAGCTCACCAAATGATACAAGAGTTGTCACCGTTTGTCAAGTTCGCCCACTTCACCAGCAATCAGGCCATTCTAGATGCCACCATGGACGACATGGAAGTGCATGTCATTGACTTTAACGTCGCCGATGGTGTCCAGTGGTCATCACTCATGTCTGATCTTGCCCAGCCATGGTGACAAGTCGTTCCACCTTACGGCAGTCATCACAGATGATGCTCATTACAATGACAACACTTACCACACCACTGCTCGGTGTCTTTCAGAGTTCGCCGAGTCCTTAAATCTTCCCTTTCAATACAACTCTGTCCATATACACCACGTGAGAGACCTGGATGATTTTTCCGGGAACTGTGGAGGCTCAGTGATCATCTCATGTGACACAACAAGTTTGTGTTTCAAGTCACTGAGAAGGTTACAGATGCTACTAGTTGAGTGTGTCAAGAAGTTACAACCTAAGTTGGTAGTCATAGTTGAAGAAGAGCTGGTAAGAATTAGGAAAGGGGCTTCTCCATCTCAGGCCTCCTTTGTGGAGTTCTTCTTCGAGGCGTTGCACCACTTCATCATGGTGTTCGAGTCCCTGGCGAGTTGTTTCAGTGGTGGCAAGAACAGGGCGTGCCTGAGGCTTGTGCAGAAGGACATGGTGGGGCCAAAGATACAGGACTTTGTGGGGCAGTACGGTGCCGACACACTTGAGGCTTCTGCTCCCAAGGTTCTGGAAGGGTTTATGTCCTGTGAGTTGAGTGCTTGTAATATTGCTCAGGCCAGGATGCTGGTTGGGCTGTTCAGTAGGAGTTTCGGTGTAGCGCATGAGAAGGGCAGGCTACAACTGTGCTGGAAGTCTAGGCCTCTGATCTCCGTGTCTGTTTGGAGTCCCGTGCGAAAGGAAAGGAGTTTGTGATGGTCTGAGGGATAAATTTTGATGTAATAGTCGGCAGTGAAGGTTATTTTGTCTGGGAAATAATTTTATAATATCAGTTTGTCTGTATATTTCTTAGAGAGGAGTCAACTTCTTACCTGCTTTTCAGGTTCTCGTTGCATTAGTGCAGAGAACACTGGAGTATTCAGCCTGTTCGGTTGGGCTGATTTGGCTGGGGCTGGAGCTGATTTCTATCTCCGAGTACTGTAGCAGCTGAACGAGTTACTGTAGCGTGTGAGAGGAACTAGCCTCAGCCCCAGCCAAAAACGAGCAACCGAACAGGCTGATTGTTAATGTGCCATCTTATTTGATTTGCCTAATTCGCTTTCGTACTGCTTGTCAGTTTGTCATAAATCTCCTAAGAAAAGTTATTAGCGGCGAAAGGGATCAAGTGGCCGACAGGTGAATGAGGTTAGCTTTTGCTTATTTACGAGCGTTCTATTTCACTTTCGTACTTCTTGTCAGTTTGTCATAAATCTCCTAAGAAAAATACTTATAACGAAGAAAGGTATCAAGTAGCCAATAGGTGGATGAGGTTTTCTTTTGCCTATTTTATGAGGGGAAAAGCTATGCGTCCGACCAGATTGTACCGACTGCTTTCTGACCTTGTGCTAATGCCGTTAACCCCCCTGATTCTGAATTCTCCGATGGTTAAGATTGTATTGACCTCCAGGTCAGAACTGAGTCGGTCCAATCCAGTCGGATCTATAACGGGGCTTTTTTATGAGCTCTAATTTATCTTAAAAAATGCACGACTATAGAATTCTCTTGGATGTTTCTGACTTTCTATCCTGCAACAAAACAGATGTGTGCAAATAGGGAGAGGCCGGCTGTTGTAAAAGTTGTAGTGTATAGACACTTAAGTGACACTTACATTCGTAGTTCTAATGTTGGCCCTTTTGCTAAAGAATATATCAAATACTAACATATATATGGGCTTCCTAATATGTGTGAGCATTCTGTATGTAGACTTCCTAGCATTTGGGCTTTACAGCCCAAATCCATTAGCACGTACCTTTCAGAGCGGCCTTCTTTCAGTCACTTTCATATGAGCACCACTATAGATCCGACTCAGTTGATACGACTCGTGATTGACCGGCGTGATTAGCTACTCAGGAATCATGAGTTTGATTTTTATGAAGCCGGACAGCCGTAGATCAACAAGAGTCGTAACACAGTCCTAGACCTATAGTATTTTCCCTTTCATATACTACATGTTGTAGACTTTTTCAGCGCCTACCTTGTTGACTACATACATGCCCCCTTAGAAATCCAGCATCCTAAGCAAATTGTCATTTGGCTACTTCTTCCATAGCAGGGCTCGGCATGGATGCTCTGATTTCTGCAATTGCAGGTGATCTCGTCAGCCGATTCATCTCGTTTGTAGCGCAAAGTTGTTGCAGTCATACACAGGATGATGATGATAATCGTAGAAGGTTGGAACGTGTCTTGCTAAGGATGCACACTGTTGTTGAGGAAGCAGAGGGGCGCTGCATCACAAATCGAGGAATGCTTCTGCAGCTGAAGATGCTCGCGGAGGGCATGTATGTTGGGGACTACATGCTTGACAAGTTCAAGATCCAGGTTGTTGAGGAAGACAGAGTCGAAGGTGAGGTGAGCCATCCGAATCGATCACCTGCCAAATCCACTTTTAATGCTGCCAAGCGCCTTCGTTTTGCTTCAGTTACCTCAAAGGACATATTAGTACCGTTTGGTTTTGGTACCAGTAGTGCAGTAAATCTGAAAAATATACTCGAAAGTTTAGAAGCTAAGATCGAAGATATGAGGGAGTTTGTCATGCTACTTGGGAGCTGCCCACGTCTGTCTCGTCAGCCTTACAGTACATATCTGTTCATGGATAAGTGCATGTTTGGTCGCCACACTGAAAAAGAGCAAGTCGTCAATTTCTTGCTATGCAATGATACTCATGACTTCCCAGGTCTAGGCATCCTTCCGATCATCGGTCCACACAGAGTTGGAAAGAAAACTCTTGTGCAACATGCTTGCAAGGATGAGAGGGTATACAATTGCTTCTCCCATGTATTGCTCTTAAAAGAAGGCGATCTGAAGAACAAGAACAGAGAACTTGCATCAAACTTAAAGGGTGCCTCAGTGAAGTGCTTGTTTATTATTGAGTTCAGTAGGGGTGTGGATGAGGCTTCATGGACGGATTTCAAATCCTATTTGCAGACGGTGGCAGGTGCAGGGAGTAAAATTATTTTGATAGGCAGAACTCAGGAACTTGCTAAGTTTGGGACGGCTCTGCCCATCTGGTTGAAGAGTTTGTCTCAAGAAGAGTACTGGTACTTCTTCAAGGCCCTTGCATTTGGAAGCATGTATCCTGATGAGCATCCGAGACTGGCATCACTGGGGATGCAGATAGCCACTGAACTAAAAGGATCATTCCTTGGCGCAAATATACTTGGTGAGATATTAAGAGCTAATCCTAACACTCAATTCTGGCGCAACATCTTATCAAGCATAAGAGAGCTAGTACAGAAACACTCGTCTTCCTTCGGTGTACATCCGGAGGACCTTCTTGAGAGGAATTCTCCTGTTGATTTCCCCAAAGTAGCCTTTGTGGGTGATCAAGGCCAAGGATGTATGGTGTATGATATTAGGGAGGCTGGCCCTGGACAAGCTGAGCAATTGCCATCATCTCAAGAAGTTCTAATGGGTGGTCAGATTCCTGTTGAGGAGAAGTTCGATGTGCTGTTGTGGAAATCACGGATCCCGCCTTACTGTAGCTACATTGCTACCTACGAGAAACAGAAGCCACAGCGCATAGTTGGGAAGAAGAATCGGCTGACACTAAGAGAAATATCAGCGTAACTTGTCGGCTGCAAGTACAACGCAAAATCAGCGTACATGATGCAATGTCAAGGAACATATACCAATTTTGATGCAAGGTCAATCTGGAAAGCTAGAGTAGAAGGGAAACATAAGCTCTTTGCATGGCTCGCAATTCAAAACAGAGTATTGACGGCAGACAAACTACAAAATAGAAATTGGCCCTGCAACCCGAAGTGCCCTCTTTGTGATCAGGAAGATGAAACCATAAGCCACATAACTCTCCACTGCAGTTTTTCGAAACAAGTATGGCACCTGGTTAATCAAACCTGTCGGAGCAACATCTTCATAGACCAGCAGCAGAACAAAAAGATAAAAGACTGGTGGAATGATACAATGGTTGCCATACAGTCAAAGAAAAGAAAGGATGTGGCAGCAGTCCTAATCTACACAGCGTGGAACTTGTGGAAGGAAAGAAATAAAAGAGTTTTCTGGCAGCAATCAGCGCAGCCGCAACAAATTGTCCACATGATCAAAGAAGAGACGAGGAATAGAGAGATGGCGCACAACCGCTAGGGGGTCCGAACGCACAGGGGTCGGATTAAGGGCCTGTAATGAAATGTTTTGGTGATGTTTTCTCTCACGCCATGTAATTTATGTATCGATGTACTGAACCTCTTTTCGTCCCTTAAATGAAAGAGCAGTGCTCCTGCTCATATTTCGAAAAAAAAACCTTGTCGGCTGCAAGTTGCCGCAAGCATTTTTGTTCTATAGGTTGGGTGTGGTTTTTCTGTTAATTCTCACCATCTAACTGAAATTTTCAAGCAGTCCAGATCAAAGTAGTACACTTGTCACTTACTCTGCCAGAACATAGATAGCTTCAAAATTCTGAACTGAAGAACCCTGTCGATACGCCAAAAGCCTTGTACATGTATCGTCGCCTGGTGCATGATCTTATATGAAGCTGGCCATGTCTGAAGCGAGCTGCCCAGATTGACTCCAGGAGGACTATTGATGAATATGGTTCGAATATAATCGGAGGGTTGATGTGCCGCCAGGGTGGAGGTCTTGCGTCCCGCCTTCCAGTGCCAAACCTTTTGTGAAGCTAAAGATGCGTCGCATCATGAGGAGGAAGAATCACCAAAGCCTAGCCAACTATGTGCATGATTTTTATTTCGGATACATTACTGTGGCTGCACACCGCACAATAACTTATCGCTGATACGACTTTGCAGACATCTTTTTTTTTTTTTTTTTTTTTTGAAAACACTTTGCAGACATCTGCTCTTATTGTCAACATTTCAGATGTCTGATATACTGCACTGATTATCCTCGGCCCATTAGAGCCCACTAATGGCCCACGAAAGCACGGTCCATTTAGAGCCCAGCACGGCGTGGCCCGTCAAGGGGCGAACCCTAATGGCTCAATCTGCCCCCCCCCCCCCCCCCCCCCCAATTTAAAAGCCACTTGCCTTCCTCCTCTCGGCCATCCCCACCCTTGCGTGGCGCCGCGCCTCTTCGCTTCGTTCAAGAAATCCTAGATCCACTCGGCTGCACTCTGCTCCTCTTCCTGGTTGGATGGCGTGTCTTTGCCTCTAGCTCAACGCCGCACTGCACCACCACACGCTCAATCCTGCTCTGCTTCGCAAACCCTAGGTAATGGTAATAGTAAATCTTGCAGTATTTCAAATTTAGCACAACAGAATTGGTAAATCTTGAAGCAGTGCAACGATATGATGTGATGTCAGAGGGGCGGGTTTGGTCGCTGGGCGACACTCGAAACCTGCCTTTAAATCCCATTGGCATTCACATTTAGGAGTGGTAGAAAGACACCGGTCTATCTAGCTAGCGGTGGCGGCTGTACATGCATTTGTATGCAGAAATTTAGGTTTTAGTGTATGGATCGGGTATTAGGGATTTTACCAAGAAGGTGGTGGCAAATGTCGAGCCGCGAGGAGGGGCGCCGCCAAACATAAATATGTCGATGTGAGGAGCCACCCTGGTGGTAAGTGGGGAGCAGATATCCGAGACCCTTCAACCTGTCGGAGAGTGAAGTTTGAGAACCAAGACACCTCAGAGGAGGCCTCGTGTACTTATGACGATGCCATGCGGATCTTGCGTCCTCATGCCACCTAGAGCCGGCAGAGGAGAAGAGGATTGTCGTCGTGCTCATGCACGTCGCTTGTGATGTGCACCGTGCAACATCTCGATGAGCTTGTGTTACACCCCAAACAATGTGTGCGGGCTTGACGATGACGAGCTTCTCGTTCTCCTCTAATGGCTCGGGGAAGTTGGTCTTGGCATGAGGCTGCAAGGTCCGCGCACGCATGCGGCCTTCTCTGGGGTGTCATGCCCTCCAATTGGTCGAGGAATATGGATATCCCCCCCCCCCCCCCCCCCCGCCCTACCACCATGGTGGCTCATCACGCGAGCATTAGGGTTTAGATGGCACTCTTTCTTGTGGCTCCGCATTCGCCGTCGTCATCTTCTTGGCAAACTCCCTAATCCGCTTTCCATACCCTAAAATCTAGATCTCACTCTAGAAATGCAGGTATACTGCCGTCATCGTCGCTAGTAGACAAATGGGTTTCTCTTTCTACCTTTGCTGGATGTACAAATGCAAACGGGATTTAAAGCAAGGTTTTGCGTGCCGCCCAACCATGAAACCCTCACCTCCCCTGGCATCGTCCCATCACTCCGTTCCACTGTTTCAAGATTTACCGTTTCTGTTGTACTGAATTTTGAATTCTGCAAGCATTTCTTGCTTATTTTATCTGCACATAGGTCCTGTTGATAGTTGCAGAGCGATGGTTTTTTCCCTCTTTTTTGAGGGACTGGAGACGATGATTGGATGAGTGAACAGAGAGCGCAGGGTCATGGCTGAGTTCAAAGAGCCAGGTGCGGCACAGAAGCCACAAATGTTCAAAACAGCCCAACCGAATCAATGAACGTTCAAGACACCAGCGGCCCACCACGAGACAAAAGGTCTAGGTGGGCTCACAACAAACAAACTTTAACGTTTAAAATATCCCAACCGAATCAGTAAACGTTGAAGACACCAGCAGCCCACCACGGGGCAAAGATCTAGGTGGGCTCACAACAAACAAATTTTAATGTTCAAAATAGCCCAACCCAATCAAGACACCAGCAGCCCATCACGAGACAAGAGGTCTATGTGCGCTCAAAACAAACATATTTTTTGGCAGCTGATATTTTTATCGTAGCATGCGCAATAATAAAAGAGGTGCCTTTTGGTGTAGTTGCTACGAAATTTTTATTTTTGATAATTAATAGTATATCAGGAATCTTAATAATGGTAAATTAGTGCGAACATTTTAAGAATGGTAAGGACGTAGTTGTTAAAGGTCCAGCTACGGAAGCTGATTGAAACGGCCCGGGATTGAAACCTCCCCTCGCCTCGCCTCCGTCGAGCGCGCGCCCGTAACAAACTCCCACGCCTGCTGCGACCCCACCTCACCGCCGGCCTCTCGAGCCTTCTCGTACGCGCGCGGCGGGCGGGAGAAACCTAGTACAGCGGAGGACGGTGCGCGGCCCGGCGATGGCGGCGGCTGCTCAGGCGGGGGGCGGCGCCGGCGCCGAGGAGGGCGGCGGCGAGAGCTCGTCTCCGCCTCGCGGCCCCGCGCCCGCGCCTGCTGTCTCGGGCGGGAGCGGCGGGGGCCGAGGAGGAGCGGGAGCGGGAGGCGGAGGCCTCCGTGACGTCTGCCGCGAGGTGTTCGACCGCCTCGTCGCTGACGGCCACGCGGAGGTGGCGGGTGCGCTCGGCCCCGAGCTCCGCGCGCGGCTCGAGGCCCACTTCGCGCGGCTTCCTACGAGGTGAGCCGCTTGCTTCCGCGCCCGCCCACCCCTCCCCCAGCTTCCATCCTACCCTGTCTGCCGAAATGTTGTTGGGTGCGGGGTTCGGGAATGCCTCGCTCGGCCACGGAAATGGTTGGCGAATCACTTGCGTTTGGGGCGGGATTCGCGAAGTTTGCGTCGGCCTGTGCCTGGATTTCACTGGGAGGTGCATTGATTATTCCGTCTTACGGGCTGGTCGTTTGACTTTGCTGTGGAAATGTGGAATTCGGGTTGACCTGCTACGTATGCTGAAGAACCCAATGCGTTTCTGCCAATGGAACAGTACTTGGTCCATGGGCCACCCTGTTCATCAGTGGTTGTTGGTGAATAGTAGCTTGAAGGATTAGATTAATTGCCGGCATTTGTTTATTTGACTTTGATGGGTCTGTTCCCCATAGTGAAAAAAGTATTGGGGGACATGGTTCTGAATTTGACTGGTCTCTTGATTCTGTCAGTAGTATTGTAATTTGGTCCTCAGATTTTGATTTACTTGGAGACTATTGTTTCGTGGGATCAGGGAGGGGCTAAAAGGTTTACCCATGTGTGATCTGGATGAGTTATGAACCGCTCAGTTTGGAGTGAGATTGGTGTACAAGTTATCGTGGCATCTGTTGATTTCTCGATTTGGGGGTGCCTCAAAATGAACTAGTTGTCATGGCATGACCAATTCTATTTACATACATGCCGTTTGACTTTCCTGTGAAATCCTAGTTTGACCCGTACATGCAGCAGAAAATTGAAAACTCGAGGCCTTTAGTGTATTCTACCAACTGAACAATATATGGTCCACGGGCCACCTTAACATGGGTGCTTGTTGGATTTTAAATGGTAATATTTGATGCTGACGTGTGTCTTTCATTTACACAAAGAATATATGAATTGTCGTTCCGATTTCTTGGAAGCTTTCCTGTTAATCCATTTTAGTCCTGTTAATCCATTTTAGTCTTGTATATTGACCTTTTCAATTGGATTGTTACACCATTGCTGTGTAGCTATCAGTTGGATGTGAATCTCGACAAAGCTGAGGACGTGTTAATCCACCAGAGGGTTTTGGAAGAAGCAAAGGAGCGTCCAGCACTTACTGTCCGTTTTCTCAGGGTAATGATCTTTTTTTCCGTGTTTTCAGTCTTTGTTTGGGTTCTTGTCACATCAGCAAAAAGGAAAAAAGAAAAGGCTTCTGCAGACTCTCTTGTATTGTTTAGCAAACCATTACAAGAAGTTACAGGAACAATCGCAACACCCCACCCCATCCCCTCTTGTTTGGAATTGTTGAAATTTAATTCTGCACTAACCATTTCGTGTAACATTTAATACGATTCGAGATTGGGAATCAAATGTGACTACACCATAACATGTCATGTGCAACGACGAGGGAAAGGCAATAAAATATACATGACGTTTGAGCCTAGATGAATGCTGTGCTCACCTCTGATAAATTTTCGTCTAGATTTTTAGCTAGAACTACATCTTCTTATGTTTCATTGGTACTAAATGAATCTGGTCTGCACTTCTCCCTGATGGGGATTCCTTTTTGTTTTTTCAATTGATACCTGTTTATCTCTAGTACCACTGAATAAAATAGAGTTGGTTATTGATGCTAAAACTTTGATCAAAGCTTGAAGAGGTAAATGTGGACAAGACAACTAACTCTGATGCACATGAAGAAGGGGCTGATACTGGTGAAGCTCTTTCTACCAGGTACCCATGCACTATGTTAGTGTGGTGCTTTCGTAGTTTGAGTGACCTTGACGCTGATAAGTTCAGTGCTTTTTCCAGCCCAACGTTTACTTCCATAATGTTTGAAAAATACAAAGTACTGTTGGATTATGATACAGACATACAGTGTATCAGCTGGACATGCATTCCTTGTAGACAAAGGTAAAACTTGCAAAATATATATACAAAACAATAGAATGGAACTGTTAATGTAGTTACAGTGCGAATGGTGGTTTTCTTATTTTCCGTAGAGTTGACAAGTCATCAACTTGATGTTATAGAGTCAAGACTAATGATAAATCAAAATGCTATCAATCGCTGTATTCTACTTGTTAGGTATGGAGGTTAGATTCTTTTAGCCAGTGCATGTACGAACCAACATAGCGCCTAACTGTATTAATCATATGCATTTCATTATTGACATAGTGCCTATTTTATTATACATTACTGCATTTGCTATGTTTATCTCCCTACATGTATGTTATATGTGAAAGCATAGTGCTCCCTGAGAAACCAATTCATCTGCATCTACAAGGTAGCTCAAATTTCTCTGTTCATTGAACTAACTAAAGATGCTTAACTCATGAACAGTTTGAGGTTTTTTACGTATATATTGTTTTGTGTAATGGTTTCTTGGGTGGAAAGAAAAATAAACATTGTACCTGATAACTTTTCTGAGGCGTATCACCCTATGCTGCCTCATGATTTTATCCAGCTCGAGAGTAATGCAAAACTATTTCTACTTGCACTAGCTTGAAAAAAAATTCACACTTACACTCAGAAGAATGAATTTTTGGACCACATGATGTCCCAGTGCTAGAGCCTCTCATGACTTGGATTAATCCTACCTCTGCATATTTTACAGGTCAGTGCCATCATACGCACACATTCATGAGATTGTCTTCTCCACTACCGACAAGCCCAAGCTCCTAAGCCAGGTACAATACTACAGTTGTAACACAATTTCTACAAATGCTGGGAATGCAAATTATCTTTATTATTTTCTTTCAGTTTCTGTAAAGAGTGATTGTTTCAATCTTCTATGCACTCAGATAACTTTTGTACTAGCATTGACTGATTGAATCGCTCAATATTGTAATAACATTAGCTGGTTTCTTAATCTACTTGTATATTAATCCTAACAAGTGGGTTACAGTTATCAGACCTGCTTCTTTTGTTTCCTGGGCACCACATCCCATCTAACTGTGAATTACTTGTTATTGCAGCTGTCTGCTTTGCTTTCTGACATTGGACTGAACATCAGGGAAGCACATGTGTTCTCAACAACTGATGGCTATTCTCTTGATGTTTTTGTTGTTGATGGTTGGGCCACTGAGGTAATTTACCCTCCTATCGTGTGATTTTTTTGATTGTCTAAGTGACAAAATTGTGAAACTGATGTTTACTGATATAGTGTTAACTTCTACTTAAATCTTTACTTTTGATTGTGATATGGTTTGTTTTAAGATAAGTTTCGTAGTTTCAGTTATAAGGTTAGGCCCTCTTATGTGATGATCATTTCCTTTCTTGGCATGGCATTCCAACGAATCTCTATGATTGCCTTGAATGAGTAGTATATTCTTTTTCCCCTTCTTTTTTAGAATGTGCTACCATATCCTTATAGGAATGCATGGATGATGTGAACCATTCGCAATATTAACAGTAATGCTAGATCATACATGGCATATCAGCAACAAAGAGCCTATCGTATCTGAACATCTGTTTTTTGCACTGCTCAAGTTTGATAATTTTGCATTGTGTGATCACTGATCAGGACATTGATGGCTTGCATAAGGCACTGGAGGCATCAATTCAAAGAAATGAGGTAGTTAAATGTTATCCTTATAACTTTTATGACATTCTTGACTCTTAAGCCTGTTGAATTATGATATCAAAAATTCTATTTAATATGTACCGGTCCACTATCCAAAATCTAACATCTCATTGATGACTCTTTTTGAAAAAACAAAAACGAAAAACAGGGTTCATGGTCTGGGTCTGATCCTGCAAATTCAGAAGGATCAATGCCATTTCAATCAGAAGATTTCGAATCTGATATTGATACAAGACTTCTGAAGATCGTAAAGAAGGTTGCTTCTGGATCTTGTGGGGACATGTGAGTCGCGTAACTTCTCAGTTCAGTTGCTGACTTGTGAGATCTGAATAGTGCGTTTGTCATGTAATATGTGTATGTTTATATCAAGGTTTCTTGGGACTTATGATGGCGAAGAGGTTGCTGTTAAAATCCTTTTGAATCAAAGTGCATGGAATGAATTTAAGCAAGAAATCTGCATCTTAAGGTATTCTACATTTCCATGGCATCTGTCAGTCATCAGTTTTATGCAAACAATTCGAAGTTATACATCGTGACTGTATTATGGTCAGAAGAAAAAAACTTATGATTTACATAAGTCAACATGCATTTATCTGCACCCGCGCTTCTTTTCAGGGAAGTTGATCATCCCAATATTGTACGATTCATTGGCTCTTGCACAAAACCACCTCAGTGTTACATAGTTACAGGTGAGGATTCATGCTGGTATCGGTAAAATTGTTAAAAAGAAAACAATTAAACGACAGATACCTATTTGTCAAAAGTCCAACTTCCAAAGGAATATGGTATCATATCATATGATTTTGTGGCATTTATTAAAAGTGGCATACACATTCTTTTCATATGGGAGTGGGACATGTGTTTCTTCTGTGATAAAGATAGTATTATACCTGTCTTAGAGCAGTTCATTTCTAGTAATAACTTAATTACTGTATTTTATTTTGCAGAATGCATGTCTAGAGGAAGCCTGTTTGATTTCTTGCACAATAAGCATAACATCTTGCAGCTCCCAGCTGTTCTGAAGTTCGCACTAGATATATGTAGAGGGATGTCTTACTTGCATCAGAAGGACATCATCCACAGAGATTTAAAGTCTGCCAATCTTTTAATCGATAAGGACTATGTATGTACTACATGCTTATTTCTTAGATGGGAACTGAGCATTTTGCTAGTAGTTAAGCAGATTCTATTTCTTGTGCTTTTTCTCCCTATGTTAGGGCCCTGGTGTCTATTTAATCATATTGAACGTCACTTTGGAAGTTCTTTTTTGTTCATTTCTCTAGGTTGTGAAGGTGGCAGATTTTGGTCTAGCTCGTTTACAGGATCAAGGGGGTGCTATGACAGCTGAAACAGGGACCTATAGATGGATGGCGCCTGAGGTATTACTAGCTGCTGTAACAATTTACATTGGTCAAATATTGCCAAATTTGAGACAATGATTTTCATGTTTTCGTTTGAATTGATGCTTTTCCTTGATTCTGAATTGAATTTGAATTGATATTTATATTTTTGACAATGGACATTCTATTTTGAACATGGTAAATGTTATTAATCATTTGTGTCCACAAGGACCATAATTTGTTGTCTCTAGCAGGTTGTATTCATATTATTTGAAATGACTATCCAGATGAAAAATAAAGAGCCTTTCAATGACCATTATTTTGTATATGTAGGTTCTAACTCATCAGCCCTATGACAACAAAGCAGATGTTTACAGTTTTGGTCTTGTACTTTGGGAGCTCATGACATCAAAGGTCATTGTTACATTCATACGAGCGTTCAGCTACTACATTTTCTGCTATCAACTTTCATTACCAGTTCTTGTTCTTTAAAGTGTTTTCTCTCTCTTTCTGATTCCAGATTCCATACACTGACATGAACCCAGTCCAGGCTGCAATGGGCGTAGCAAAGGTTAGTTTACAAACTTATGTACTAGATAAATTTGTCCGTGTGCTTTCCCATTCCCAGAAGTTATTCGTAACCTGAAGGTGGTAATACCATGATCATTATTACTGTTGTTTAGATTTGATTTGATTTCCCAAACTTCTTTCTGGCTGTTTCTCTCTCCCCCCTCTTTTTTGGCTGTCTGGCTGTTTGGGAAATATCTATTCACTACGAACAGAAGTACATTTACAAAGTATGTAAAACATTGGATTGATTGTATGTACCAGGGATTGCGTCCACAAATTCCAGAAAATGCACATCCCAGGATGCGAAACTTGATGGAGAGATGTTGGGAAGCCATTCCATCCGACCGCCCTTCGTTCTCAGATATAATTGCTGAACTCGAGGACATTCAGGCAAAAGATCAGGTATTATACCATAAGCCCTCACAGCTGCATTCGATTGAATTTTATTTTGAGGGGATGGATTCTGACTGTGGAATGCTCTTCATTTACTGTTATTTCAGGGAGCATCTGGGGAGTTGAGCCAGAAACAAAAGGACGAGGACCCAGGCACTAAAGATTGATTGACCCTCTGCAAATACGTGTTGACAGTTTCACTCACTATCTGATCAGCTGAGTTAGGTTCCACGGCGCTAACATTGGAGAAAACAGCATATCATTCTTGGCCCAGTTTTGTCCGCACTTCATAGGGCCTATCGCAGTCTCTTTTACGGTCTTAGTCATTTTCCTCACCTGCATAGAGTAAACTAGAATGATGCCCTGCCCGTTGAGTTTTCGGGTTGTGGATCGATATGTTCACATTCAGATGATAATTCACTGCTGTTCGCCAGGCAGTGGATGTTGTCGAATATAACGGCTACTTGTATGCATTCTTCCAGCAACGAAAGAGCATGGCATGGTGCCTTTGCGATTCAATTTGTCATCTGAGTTTCGAAAATTATCCCATTCGCTTTCCATATTGCAGGACTGCTAGGGACGTGCATAGCATCGGCTAAGAAATAAACTGGCTTTGTGCCTCTTTTCCTTTGTTGATTTTTGGAGATGCAGATTGATATGATAATGTTCAGATGAGAATTCACTGCTGCTCGCCAGGCAGAATGACAGTGAGCGCTTTTAAATACAAGACTTGTCTGACATGGGTCCAATTTTAAAAGAACTTCGTATTATACATTGATCGTTCCTAAGTCTTTTTCCGTTTTTATTCAGGCGAATGGATTTCTGAGTACAGTGAATGATCAGCGCAAATTGAGCCTCGCTCGATTATGATAATTTATTTTATGTCAGCTGCTGCGGATGCCTGTGTTCTCCCCTCTCCCGAGCGTGTGGAGAACACAAGAATGAGAGGTGGCTTTTGAGATCTGAAGCTTTTTGCTGGTTCCAAAAGTTCAGGTTCTGATTGGGTTATCCTTTTTGCATCTTTCCTATACAAAAGAATAATAATGCGACGGTGCCCACGTCGGCATTTTCGTCGAGTATATGTTGGTGTTGCCTCTTGATTAGTGTCGCCTGAAGTGTTGTTTAAATCCGCTGAGATGTTGAGATTCGTTTAGTCTTGTTTCTTCCCTCGTCCAATGGAGAAGCATAAGATGCTGGTTTTGCTAAGGAAGAAGTCCGACCTCTAAGGCCAGTCTCAATGGGACCTTTCATTGCACTGTTTTCAAGACTAGTTTTAGGAAAGGGAGCCAGCTTCCTTTCACCTCTAATGATTGCAGAGGATTCAACCTTTTCACTCTCTCCTAGGATTCATCCCTCTTGCTTCGCTTGTCAGAAACAAGACAAAAACGAATCCAAGTTCTAATCGTTGACCACTGGATAGGAAATTTCACCAGCCTGGCGTGGATTGCACACGACACGAGCCAGCACTTTTACCTTGTGTCAGGTTCATGGTACTAATTGTGATCAACATATATTAGTTACTGCTTGCTGACACTGTAGCAACGTGCCTGGGGCAAACTCTGAACTGGGCTACATTTCCCTTCAGTACTCTAATTAAAACGAAATTTAACTTCATTTTGAGTTAACATGTAGGCTCTGTTTGGCAGTCACCTAGAAACAATTCATATTCAGCCTCAGAACATAATGCGAGATGCAACCGAAAACAAGCAAGAGCCGTGCAGCAGATGAGAAACAGAGCACGAGACGTGCATGAACTGCAGCTTCAAGTAGCCATCACCCTGAGACCGTGAGACGTGCCATCTCTCTCAGGCTCGAATACTATATAAGTAGATAGCTCCACCTCCACCTCCCCCGTCTTGTGTTCTCCACGCTCCCGCGCGTTTGGGCGTGTGCTTGCCACACCAGTTTTTCCGCGTCTCGTTGCTCCGCTTGTAGTTTCGTCCGGTTTCCACGATGCTCGGCGGCGCCCGGCCGGTCGAGTCGTCGCCGGCGGACAGCAAGGCCACCTCCGCCACTGCCAACGCCGCCGGCGACACCAAGCTCACCGTCGTCCTAGGCCCGACCACCACCGTGTCCATGCCGGCGGCGTCCAAGGAGGCCTGCCCCGCCTGCGGCGCCGTCACCGCCACCGACGACGACGATGCCACGTCGCTGCCGTCATCGCGGCGCGTGCAGTGGCTGCGCGCCGCGGTGCTGGGCGCGAGCGACGGCTCGTGTCGACGGCCGCGCTGATGCTCGGCGTCGGCGCGGCGCGTCCCGCCGACCTCCACGCCGTCGTTCTGACCGGCCTTGCGGGGCTCGTCGCCGGCGCCTGCAGCATGGCCATCGGCGAGTACGTGTCCGTGCACGCGCAGCTCGACGTCGAGCTGGCCGCCGAGCGCAAGCGGGGTCCACTTGCCGGCGTCCTGCCGCGGCAGCCGAGCTGCCAAGGCCGGGGCAGGCGGCGGCGGCCTCGGCGATGTCGTTCGCTGCCGGCGCGGCCGTGCCGCTGCTGGCGGCGTGGTTCGTGGGCAGCTACAAGGTGCGTGTTGCGGTGGTCGTGGCGACGGCGACCGTCGCGCTGGCGGCGTTCGGCTCTCTTGGGGCAGTGCTGGGCCGGGCCCCGAGTGGTCGAGCTGGGCTTCGGGCTGTTGTGGGAGGGATGGTGGCCATGGGGATCACGTATGGGCTCATGAAGGTTTTCAGGACCCATGCCTGTTAAAACTAATGTTTCCTCAGGCATCATCTTGGGCCCATTGAGTGGGGATTACAAAGAACGAATACAGATGGATTCATTAGGCCGAACATAGTAGGTAGAGATTGTTTGACTGATATATAGATACAAAGGAAATAATGAACACTGTAAAAATATGTAGAACTGCTGCTGTACGAATGATGTAAAGGAAATAATAAGCACTGTAAAAACATGTAGAACCGCGACTGTACGAGTGATGTAACTTCTGAATTGTATTGTATCGTCACTGTCAGTGTCTAATGAAAACCTGGTATAAATGTAGCCGTGTGCCACCATGACTTCTAGCCTTACTTCACGACATGCATTGCTTGAGCCATTAGTTCAAAATCGTCAAAAGAAAACATCAGTATGAATAGAAACTTCTGTCATTTCCATCACAGATAATTATGTCATTCATAATCAACGTGCGTGGAACAGAAAATTTCACCAGATCAAAAGCAGCTTATAGTCTGAAAACGTTCCATTGCATTTCAGTCTCACCGCATGCCTTACAGTTCAACATTTCAACTTTACATAACCCAGCAAGTGGGCCATCATCTCAGTGCACCTGGATGGATGGATGGATTTATATATGTTCGTAGCTTATACATATATATAGTAGGTCACATGCTAGTAGCTACTTTCCAAAAACATCCTAGTAGCCACTAGCTACTAAACGGTCGTCAGCTAAGCTTCTACTACTTATATACAGCGAACTTTCGTCATCATACTGTATGCTAAGGTTTGTCCCCGGAGGTGTCTCGTGACTGTCCTTTGCCGCGATTCAGTATCGATTCTCTAATCTCCTTGTACTTGTTCAGCTCCTCCAGCGCATCTGCTGCAGTCCTCGATCTCAGCAGAGAGGAAGGAACCACCGCAGAACTTGAAGCGCTGCTGCCAGGTTCCTCAGTCACGACCCTCTGAAGCGAAGAAGGTTCTTGAGGAACTGGGGGAGCTGGGATCATCAGTAGCCTTTCCCGGAGGCCTGGGGCATTCTTTAGCATGCGCAGAAGAACACCTATTGCTGCATCTGGTGATCTGGTCAACGAGCCACCGACATCCTGGTTCAGTTCACGGTCCTCTCTGTCAGAGATATCAATCCTGGAAATTTGAGGGAGATCAAACATTTGTAAGCAACTAAAAATGTCTCAAGGAAAACGGAGTCACAAAACTAGTAAAATGTTTGAGGCTGCTGCCACTGTAACCTTGTACAATAATAAAACATAAAAGGGAATATACAGTAATAAGATGTACACCCAACTTTATGTTGAACAGGATTAGCATGAGACTATTTATTAACATGTCAAACTGGAATAAGATGTACTTTCGAGTTGAACAAGACATTATTGATATTTAAATCGCTAAACTAGAAATGATATAGTAGAGCTAGGACTGAAGTTTGTAAGTAACACCAGAGTACAGAACAAGCAGAACATTTCTTTAGCTAACTAAATGTCTCTTTGTCCACCAAAAAACTAACTCTCATATTGATTTGAAATCACTATTCTGAAAGGTTGCCTCCTATCCCGCCTACATTCCTCCTTGTGGCAATTAAAGAGCCTGCAGTCCGGCTAGTGCCCGCTCTTTTACGAACATTGATAGATATTGTGCTAAATTAAGGGCATGCGTGATGTATGTATAAAATTGTGTGTATTTGTTGGATGATAAACCAGTGATGCCCACCCAGTCCCCTCAACAAATCAGCACAACAAAACTCTTATTTCACACTATCCAATAGCAGAGCAAATTCTCATTTCGGAGTAGCAGCATACTGGAATTAGCCTAGTACGCATTTGTTTTACCCAACTGAGCCTGATAATGCCTGGCCCATATAAACCATGCTTTGGACCAAGACGGATAGGCCATAGGTACCTATTGTCTCCGCAAAAGCAATACTAAGCCTACTAACAATTTCTTATGGGTAACAATTCCCTCTTCGCATCCTGGGAAATCTGAGTGGTTCCACTACTCCCATATTAGGCTGTTCATTCATCACTCCAACCCTTCCTTCTATAGAGTTAGGTATGTTGCCAGGTACATTAAAAAAAGGTATGGTAATTCCTATCCTTATATTGTATATCCTTGCAAGGAAATTCTGCATAAAAAATATATGGGATAGACAAAAAATTTTCTTCAACGCAATATATAGTAAGCAACATCATACAGAAGATACTCAGCAACCACAGGTAATGTAATGAGAAACTCAGGACTAACATATAGTAATGAAAATGAGGAAAAGCCAATGCCATTACATCTCTAGATAGTTTTGTTTAGACAAGGTAAAAGCTATCCTCTCTAGGTGTCATCCAGAGGATGGTTTCAGTTGAGACACAAAAGCTCCAATAATTCAAGATATAGACATATCTGAACTATTTATGTTCCAAGTAAACAACAAGCATATATTGATAATAGAGAACACAAATTTATCAAAATCAAACCAGTCCCACAAAAGGACCATGACCAAATATATTTTGATAACGTACACACTATTAAATAAGAGATAATAACTTGTTCTTAATGTATTGACAACTAGTACGGCAATAAACTGCTCTGACTCATATATTATACACCCATTCAAACATGCTGTAATTGAGCACCTAAACTAGAACTGCACTTTGGAAAATAAACATGATGCTTCATTATTATTAATAAACAAATTTGTAAATTGACTGAACACAGAAAAAAGGAAATTTTGTGGACCTGAATGAGCACATAAAAGAAACAAAGATAAGGCATTTAAAAAATGAAGAACCATGCTTCTGCTACCAATGCTTCAAAAACCCTATGGTGGTGGTTCACTATAAAGAAATTAGCTTTGTACATCAGTTGCTACTTTCTGGCTGGCATAATTTTAATGGCATTCCGTGTGTAAATAATAGTGCTCTCACATAATAAACGCAAAAAGGAGTGTCTGATCCATATCAGACAAGCTTAGGATGGATGAGATAAGCTTCTTTACAATTTAGGCCACCATAGCACATGAGAACGTGTTTTTACAGAGAACACCATGTATGCTCATGAAAATGCTCATGTACAGGGCATCAGACATTTATCACAAACAACAGGAAAAAAATTTGCCTTAATGAAATCGTGCATATATGGTAAGGTGCGGCCTCTCAACCAAGACAGCAAGGCATGATTCCTCTATGCATATATGTTAAGAAGACTGAGCAAGAGCACCTGTTAAGTTGGTCAATAATAGTGTCTTTATCTTCCCATGCAAAGACCAGTTCCCGCTCATCCAGTTCGTCCATGATAAAAAGTTTACTTGAGGTCCGGGTCAACTTCAGACCATGAAAATATCCCAAATCATCTTTACCAAATGATAGCACCTACAGCAAGGAGCGGAGACAGAAATTCAGTAGTCAAATAATAGATTCAATTATCCAAGAACAACCTTATGACAATAAAAATAGTGTTCCTCAGGCTTCAAAAATTGCTTGAGATGGTCAATAACAGTATATGATTACCTTTCGCAAAGACCTGTCATTGTGAAATTCACCCAGCCTGACCAAATCCTTCATTGCCATTGATTTATCATTTGGAGAACTTGTCAGATTTTCATTTTGAGATGAGCATTGCGGCTTACTCTTCCTACCTGGAGAAGGAGGCAGCCCGCTACCACCTCCTCCAGCCCTTACTGTGGGGATAACTACTGGAGCACTCTCGTATCTTAAGAAAGGGTTTCTTGGGGAGCTCGGAGAAGGTGAATGGGATGGCGATGGTGACAAGGGAGGCGATGGATTGCATTCTTCAGATATTGAAATTTTCTTCTTCCCAGATGATGTGTTATGTGGCTGTGAGCATGCTGTTTGAGAATTATCAGGCATAAGCATACGTGGCTGTACGTGTCCATGGGGTTCTGAATTGATAGGATGAGGGGATGATGATACTGATGGTCCAGTCCCATGTTCGGTGCTCCAACTGTGTCGCCTGGTTACTGGAACACATGGAGGTGCAATGACACCAGAAGGCAGGGAGTTTAACTTCCTGAGAAACTCTGTTTTGGGGCTTCCGACATAATCCATTATAAGCTCTGTTGACAATGGCGTGGGTGACTCTGGTGCTGCCAGCTCCAGCACGGGCACATAAGAAACTGACAAGCTCAAGTGGCCAAACAGAGTTTCAATTGGAGAGAATGAATAGTGTTTCATCTCTGCATCCTCTTCACGGGTGAACGGCTCGACAAATGATGAAATCTTGTGTGACAGGCTCAGTGGACGGATTCTGCCAGAAGAATTCAGCTCCTGGAAGAGATTGTGAGCAGGTAAGAGCCTGACCATAAGATATAGTGACCGAAGCAACACCATCGAGCCATTGTATGTCCTCCTGTACAAGCTGTGATTCTCCCCTGAGCTGCTTCTTGATCTCCTGCCACTGTTCTTGCTTCCGTTACCACTGCCACTGCCAGATTTGGTGGTTTCATACTTTATTACCCACCTCTCTATGATCCTGTCGCCCCCAGCACTACTGGTTCTGGTATTGTCACGCTGCAAGAGGACAATGTCAATGACCAACGGCTCAAGGTTGCTCTGTCTCCACAGGTCGAAGTTCTCGAGCGCGGCAGGGCAGTCCCGAAGCGCAAGGTTAAACCACCGGTCCCGTGGCTGGCTGCCAGACAGCGGCGACGACGGCGGGGAGGGCCGTGTGAAGTTGCGGGACGAATCATAGGGCGACCGCGACTCCAGGATGATGTGGAGGCTCTTGGCGAAGAACTCAGTGATGACTTGCTCCACCATCGCTGGCTCCGATGCGCCGGGGGTAGCCATAACTGTGTGGCTGTCTATCACAGGGGCAGGCTTATCAGAAGCCCATAAATTTCTGGAACATAAACCGCACCGGCACCATGGCTAGATGGATCTTGCCGCTGGAGAAGAAGGACCTAATCGAGATACCAATGAACGAACAGATTGGATCAGAGGCGGACCGAACAATAGGGCGAGGTAGGGCTTTCTAGAGGATGGGGAAGGAGATTACCTGGGGACGGAAGGCGGGGCGCGCCGCCGGAGGGCTGGTCTCGCTCCTCGAGCAAGAGGAACGGGAAGGGAGGGGAGAAAGAACGAGCAGCTAGGGGAGAAGAGGAACGGAAGACTTTTTTTTTCTTCGTTTTTTTTATTAAGTCTAATTTTAGTCCTTCAAGTTTTGCCTTAATTTAATTTTCGTCCCTCGTCTCTTTAACCGTTCAAATTGAGTCTCTCATCTCTCGATACCATTATCAGTCTCTAAGTGGTTTCATGATGGTTTTGTATGAGCCTAGCAACTTGTTAATCTCCACCAAAAAAAAAAAAAAGCAACTTGTTAATCCGCTTCAAAGACCTAATTGAGTTACAATTGCTGCCGCACATTAATATCACCGTCAAAGATATATATATAAAAAATCATATATCGCATGTCCGCGCTCCGGGGTCCGTGTGGATTTCGTGATTGCTCCAATCTCTTCAAAAGTTTAGTGATTCACGGTGCAATTAGACTTTGCATAAGTTAATTTTCAGCTCAGGTGTCATAAAAGATGTGCCACAGTGTGATTTATGTAGTACAAAACATATGCATGAGCTTGTTTCGTTAGATCTCACATGCTTAGATTAGTTTAATTTAAATTGTTTTGCCTTACAATTTCAGACTTGCGTTATGAAACAATGGAAAAGATTGATTTGCATAAAGAAAGGTTCAATGCATATGCAGGAACCAGGAATATGAGTAGATCAAAGAAAGTTGCATCTCCATTCACTGCCGCTCTGCCACACATGTAGGGGAACCGTATTTCAGGGAGCGAAAGCCACCGCCTGCTTTGTGATTCTAATGTCACACGAAACCTCATCTTTTTGAAAATTACTGTTGATATGATATATGAGCATTGTTTTAATAATGGGGTATTAGACCATGACTCGATTTTGTTGGTTCTATCGATCAAATCGACTGGGATACTCATATCTTAATGTTATATTAATGGTAAGTTTTACAAAGAGTGAGGTTTTGTGAGATAAGGATCCTAAAATTTGAGGTTTTATGAAATTTACTTCTTTTTTTTTTTTGAGCCAAACCAATCTGGAGGTCCTCATCGTATCGATTTTGTTAGGCCTGTTAAAGGTTATCAAAGACTAGTGATGTCCGAAGGGGCCGGGTCAAGCAGGCTGGCACGAAGCACGAATTTTTTTGCCCGGCCCAAGCACGGCACGACACGATTAATTTAGAGCCGTGCTGGCCCGTTAGCCCGTGCGTGCCGTGCCATGGGCCGAGAGTCTAGCACGACGGGCGGCACGGGCACGGCACGAAATTAGGATAGCCCGTCTAGCCCGATTTTAGCCCGTGTAGCCCGTTAGCAGCTCGAGAAGGCACGGCCCTTTAGCAAAAGTTTTTGCTTGTAATATGTTTCCTTTAGGTCATTCTAGTGGTGTTTTTGGATGGTTGAAGTTTTGTTTCAATTCAAGTGGTTCTATTTGTGAATTTGTGTGAATTTTGATCTGAAGTCTAATGTTAAAATGATTTTTGTGCTGCTAAGGCACGAAAATAATTTATAAGCACGAAAATAATTTAGGGCCTTTCGGCCCGGCACGGCACATTTAACCCATTGCGTGCCGTGCCGTGGGCCGAGAGTCGAGCACGACGGGCGGCACGGCACGGCACGAAATTAATAACGTGCCGTGCCGGCACGAAATTAAACGGGCCGTGCCTTTTAGGGCCCGGGCCGTGCCGTGCCGTGCCGTCCGTTTGGACATCACTATCAAAGACCATGAAAAATGCCAACGTGGTCCATTAACATTTTGACAATGGGGCCTCATTCATGGGCCGCTTCACGGCAAAAATCAACTTTTATTGGGCTAAAATTAATAGAATCTCAGCCTATTTATATTTGGGCCCTGTTCGGCACAATTGTTAAAAACATGGTCCATTATCAGGCTAAGTCGGTTAGGTCCTTTGCTATGGAAACTATACTTGGTTCGAGGTTCAAACTCTACGTGAGTGCAGGTATTAATGACGCTTTTTCCTAAAAAAAAAGGTATTAATGACGATTTATTTCTTTCAGGACGATGTGTCTGTCAAAACTGACATGCTTATGGTAACTTTTTTTTGCGATCAGAAGAGAACTTTATTTACTACATTCTTGAGCAATCTTGACACAACGAGGAGATTGTGCATGCCACATAGCGGTATGTGTAGTGAGTTTTGCTAACTGCCCGAGCTCAGGTGCAACACTATTTTGTTCTCTTATAACACCTATAAATCTTTTTCACAAATAACATTTGAAAAGCTATTGCCTAACAAAGAAACGAACCCCTAGAAAAGATGCTTCATAAACAAAAAATTAGTATATTTATTAATCAAAGCTCACGGGGGATACATATCCACAATTACAAAAGAAAATAATATTAAAGTATGCCATCTAGTTCCTAAAAACCAAGAGAAATTATTGATTAAGAAAATAAAGAAAATACAAATGATACAGTGGAAATCCAAACAAAATTTTCCCTTTAACGCTCTAGATCTACCACAACAACGAACAATAATGGTAACACGAGAATGGAATAAGCAAAATAAAATGCCCCTAATATTGTAAAATCGTAACTCACATTTCTTAAAGTGAAAAACATATTTTGCTTCTCGAACAATCTAATTTATTTTTTTTGAGCCTCCAAACGAAACGTTGTCACGATTTACTCCCTTGACATAATTAAGTTACTGCAATATATCTCTTATTGTAATATTTTTCTTTATTTCTTAACTTGTAAGTTAATTTAAATCTAAACTTTTACATGGTGATAGGTAACACAATAGTCTATGCTAAAACATTATACTATATTTTCTCTAAATTATTTTCATTGTTCAATAGAATATATATAATAGAAGCTTAACAAAAGAGATTTCATAATGGATGGAACATAATCATGATTTTTTCTATTATTTTGTTGACGTGGTGTATTACGACAATTATTGTCATGAATAAATTCTAAATTTACTTGCACACAAACAATCAAGAACAAAAATAGTTAAATTGCATTGTACATTGAGCTATGATTCTGTTCCGGGGGTCAAACAGAGGAAATCTATTGTTCGGTAAGGTATAAAATAGACTTTTCAGTTTTGAAACATTCAAAAACTCAAGCTAGAAGAAAAGGATTGGCCTTTTTTTATGTATGAACGTTTAATGCCAAAAATATGATATGGCCACAAAGGAAATGAAAGGGTCTGACATTAAAACTTATAATCACAACATTTTCTAGCTATAAATGCAAGAACAATGTACAAGATACTACAACATCTAAAACAAGGTGTTTCAACATCCATATATTTTTGCTATATTGTAGGTGAACCAATCCCTGTTTGTGCTTTTGTGTTGTACACGCTCAGCACTGCGCTCTTGATGGCTGTGGGCGAGGTTGCGGAGTTGCTCGTACTGTGGCCCGTCGCGATGGCCATGGTTGGATTGTTTGGATACATAATCTCTATGTTCTGGTACTACAGGAAAATAGCATTATGGTATGTTGTTCTATTTTCAGGATGAACTTCTACCGCAAGTACCATTAATCATTTGACTACATATGTTCGCCATGTGCATGCAGGAACTATCTTCTCTCTGTCGAGCAAGACCAACAGTCAGTCGTGCAAAAGGAGCTTGATGAGCCTCTGATCAAAGGGTAGTAGTGCCAAGCTAAGCTTGTATCTCCAAGTGTGAAGAGGAGTTGAGCCAGTTCTTTCCAGCTTCTGCTGATACGAAGCTTTAACAATTAGAGGAATTAAGAAAACTCATTATATCGATTTAGTCGTTAAACGAAGTACAAATGTGAACTCTTGTTAGACATTATATCATGTAAAGTTATTGTTATGAGTCTGCTGTGTGGCTTCCTGAATTAATCCTGATGGAATTGTGTAAGTTATGCAGGGACTAGTAAGTATTTTCTTTTTTGAAGGAAATTTGTCGGCAGATGCCCTGCCCTTTCATTAAGAAGAAGGAAATAGAATTACCCAACTGAATTTCACATTAATGAGCAATAATCAAACGTTTGCACGAGTTCACGTCCTAGGAGAACTGAATTTCTCATTGCGTTCTACCGATTGTTTTTATCATTTTCCGATTTCTGTATGTAGGAAAATATTGAGTTTACCTATCCAACGCTGCACCTTTCCTAATCCAAAACCCGCGTTTGCAACCACCTCCCGTACGCGGTACGCCATATATACTTCCGTGCGAATAGGGTTTTCGGCGGCGCGGCTCTCCTCATCCCTTCTTCCCCCACATGGCGTCAGCGAGCTGGCAAGAGGAGACGATGCCGCACTCTTCACCTCCGTCGACGACGGTGTCCCCGGAGATGAAGCAGTTGGTGGACGATAAGCCATCCCTGGAGAAGGGCCTGACGAATGAGCCATCGCAGGCGGCGCCGACGCTGCGCGCGGAGGAGAAGCCGAGACCAGATCCTTCCGCTCAGATCGGGAGGCCGTCCTGCCGCCCCGTCTTGGGCGTGCCCGACCCTAACGGCGCCGTGCTTCTCATGGTAATCATCTCGGTGCTCTACGCGTTTCTGACGCCGTGGCTGATATGGCGCGTCGCCGGCGAGCCGACGGCCTTTGTATGGACGACCTCGCTCCTGGCCTCCTCCTACTTCTTCATCGGAACAATCTGCTTGTCAAAGACATTTCGATACCTGTCCATCCTCTTCAAGTTCAGGACTTTCTACGTCGCCGTGCTCCTTGCTGCTGCAACCTACTTCATCCGACCCAACAGCGGCGCGGCCGTCGCGACGCTCCTCACATTCTACGGCGCCGGAGCGTTCGGGCACGCCATTGCCGAGTACATCCAGCGCGTGGGGAGTGATCATGACGAGTCGTCCATCATCAACGTGGTGCAGCTCGACCCTGAATCTTTGGCCACACAGAAAAAGAAGGCGCTGGAGGGAGAGGGGTACATCTTCCTCTTCGTGCACGGCATTCAATCCTTGCTCGTCTTCGTCCGCGCGGCGTGGCTGGTCTTGCACCCGGCGTCCGCCATCTCTTTATTTGCCGTCGTCGGCGATGTGAGCCAGGCCTTGTACATTGTTGAGGAGCTCTCGCTTGAGACACTCTTTGTTGTCTGGATGTGGAGCGCGTTCGCGGCCGTGATCCTGCAGGAAGAAGCCGTTGTCTCTCGGTCCATGATGTCGTACAAGGTTCCTGCTTGTGCTTTCGGGATGTACACCCTCAGCTGTGTGGTCGAGTTTGCTGCGGGTGAAGTCGCGGGGTTGCTCATATTGTGGCCCGTTGCAATGGCCATGGTTGGATTGTTTGGATACGTTCTCTCTATGTTCAGACGCTACTATCATATCCTAAAAAGGCATGTTTTATTTTTGGAATAATGCACATCTTCTTCAAGCAGCATTCATCATTTAACTAAAGTTCACCGCATGTGCAGGGATAATCGCCGTCTCCCTGGGGGCATCACATCAATAGCTTGTCACAGGATGGGCCTAATTAACGAGCAAGATCAGCAATCTGTGGTGCTAAAGCTAGGTGCTTGATGAGCCTGAACCAAAGGCGCCAAACTCACAATCCTTTTATTCTCAAAAAAAAAAAAAAACTCACAATCCTTTTTCCCCGCCAAAAAAAAAAAACTCACGATCTTTTTCATGATTGTGACATCCCATGTCACTGGAACCCAACAGCACACACCTTCCCAAGTGGCAGAAACCAAAATTCAAATTTCAAACTATGTTCAAACCATGCCTCTGAAGGAACTCAAAATTTTCCATAACAACATGAACAAACAAAAATACCAGTGGATAGCCCTTGCGAAATAATAATTTTGGAGAATTTTTGGTGATTTTACAAATTCATTTGATAGCTCAATAAAATCCCCAAAACTGAAAAAGTGACCAAATTTGAAATGTTGCCATTTGAAATTCCTTTGGATTCCAGATGTGCATGTTGGCCAGTGGATAGAACTTTTCAAGAGCTTTCCATTGGTACCAAATTTGCTAATTTTGGAGATCATTTGCTAGCTCAGTTTGTGTGCACAAATTGGGGAAAATCTCTGTCTTGAAAAATCCGGGAAAAAGAAAAGATGCCCGAGGGCCCGCATGTCAGTCTCTTCTCCCTCACTGCGCGCGCGCGGAAGACAGTCGCCACGTCGCCGACGTCGTACGGCTTCGCCGCGCGGTGCTCGGGCCCGCTCCTCGCCGCGCCGAGGCGTCAAAACGCCGTCCCGCTCCTCTCTCGCTTGCCCAGCTCCCATTTCCCACTCCCCGGCCGCCCAAACCCTAGCCCTAGCCTCCGCCTCGCCATTGCCGGTCTGCGAGCTCGCCGCGCCGCCGCGCTGAAGTGCCTAGCTGCCGGGTCGTTGAGCAGAAGAGTTCGCGGAGACGCCCTTGAGCTTGCCATGGCCCTCATGGCCGTTGCTCCGGGCTGAGGAGCACGAATCGAGCCTCTTCTCCAAGTCCGGTCGCGCGCGCCTCCCCCGCGTCATCGTCGATTGGCCGCACTCCGGTGAGCTCCTCCCCAATTCCTCGCGCCTCGTGGTGCACATCACCGTCGCGCACCCCACGGACCTCATCCCTGTTGTTCCTTCGCAGCCACGTCGTCGGAATCGAGCTTCTCCGTTCGCCGGTTTCACTGCCGCGGAGAGCTCGTCGTCGCCAGCGGTATTCCCGAGTCCCTCGTCGTCAACGGGTACCGCATCGGGCTTCCACTCGTCGCGGTGAAGCGTTTGGTCCAGATCCCGCCACTTCTCGGCCACCACACCGCTCCCGCGACCTCACTGGAGCACCGCCGCCCGCCACTCCTCGACGCCGGCAAGGCTCCGGTCATCCCCTCAAGCTCCCGCTCGTCGAGGTGAAGTCCTCACCTTTTCCTCTCCCTTTCCACGCCCTCGGTCAAGCGCGCGAGCCACCGGAGCTCACTCCGGTGAGCTGCGCCGCCGCGCTCCGGCGTGACGCCGGCCACCGCACCCGCGACCACAAGGTCCGGATCCGGTGTGCCTGCACGGGATCGTGTGTGGTCATCTGTGTGGCCACACGTGTGCCCTCTCGCGCCACTGGCTGGATCTGATGTGGCTAACCCAGATCCAGTGCGGCCCGATCTGTGTGCCCCATTGTGTGGCCAGATCTGATTGGTCCTCACCTTTTTCAATCATTTTCGTATTTGTTAAATCTCCAGAAAATTTCCAGAAATTTGTAAAATCAATAAGAAAATAAATACACCTCAGAAAAATATGAAACTAATTTTGTTGGACTCCATGTAATACCCTCTATCCAGTAAAAATGCTAAACCACCCTTTTGTGTACTGTGTATTTTCTGAAAAATACATCAGTCCAGATATCGTTTAAATCCTTATAAATTATCTGTGGCTCTATAAATCTTGAAATCTTGCATGTCTGTTAAGAATCTGATAACACACCTACAGAGCATTTTTCCACTGTCACATGTTGCCTAATTATTTTCTTATGATTTAAATCATGTTCTGCACTGTATAAATTATTATAAATAATCTACTCTGCAATAAATCATGAAACTGCACCATAAATTACTTCCAGTGGCACTCTTCACCAGAAAAATGCGTGTGTGGCGTATGGTCAGGTTTTTCTCCTGCAGGATGTACATCGATGCCGCCGCTCTCGGTCAAGAGCAACCTTGCTCACTGCGTCACATCGTAGCGTGACATGATTGTTGAGATGATGATGCTAGTCTATTACATTGCTGTTATTTACATTGCTATATATACTGTCACCGTTGATGTATTGTTACTATACCTGTTCTAGATATATGAACACTGCTTTATTGGTTAAGTACTTAATTGGAATTAAAACTTGAAAGTAAGGATCAAGTATTTAGTGCGAATTATGGTATTGAGTCAGCCACCCCTTTTTAGCCTTGCATATTAGAAGTCGGCTGTAGATAGCCAATTTGACGGGTAAGACTTGCTGAGTATTAGTTGCTCAGGGTTTGGCTCTTTATGATTTTGTTGCAGGTAGCACCTTTATCCCCGACTCTACGGGTGGAGGTGGACAGTGGGATGGCCAGCTTCCCTATGGTTGGACAGCCCACTGGGAGACTGAGGAGTGATCTCCTCTCGAGTTCGCATCTTCATGGCTTTGGATGCGGGTTCTTGTGTATCGTGAGCGCGTGCGCTTGTACTTTATTTCCAGACTTGTATCGTTATTTCCGCTGTGTGACTCTGTGTTTTAAATGGATTAATGTAACTACTTAAAGACTTAATTTGTGCTTTTTATATGCTGTACTGTTGCGTCTGTTCATCAGCGCTTGACCGACTCGATCCTGCGAAAAGCGGAGACGCTTCAGCTGGTACCAGAGCCGTGTTGGGACAGTACATCATATAAACGGCCTATTTTCGAAAATCTAACCACGTACGTGTGAGGATCGAAAAGCCATTATAAGGATGTTAGAGTAATCAGGTGGTAATAGGAGTTGATTGTTATTTTCTGTAACGACGCACCGACGCCCAGGTAAGAAGGTAAGGAACTACATGGCGCTGGTTTTGGATATTGGTGGCGGAGTTTTGTTATGTTCCGTGAGCCATCGAGTTCACGAGGAGTTGAGGATGGTGAGGATATGTCATTGGGCCATGTATTACATTTTTTATGAGATACGTCACCTGTGTAGGTTGGTTGAGGTGACGTTGTGTGCTTGCAGGTACACTAACTCGCGCGTAGATCGTGTAGAACGTTTGTGAGTGCGAAGTAGTTACCACCACTTTCTACGGCCTGCTATACTTGGGCAAATTTTTATTTTGTGAGGACGTGCAGGACGAGCATGCATTGCATCATCAATTAAAACACTTCCACGAATTTCAGATCATCCAAAAAATTGCAGACTGACCAGCTAATTTTAAAAATTCATAACTCCAAAACCGCTTGGCCAAATTCGATGAACCAAGACTTGCTGGAAGGCTTACAACATGAACTAAAACTTTGCTTCAGAGTTCACCTTTAGATTCTGTCAGTATCACCCCCAAATCTGTCGATTAAGTGAGGTCAACTATCAGCTTCGACTAGTTTTTCCAGAATCTGTCCACCAACTTCAAAAATCGATATCTCCAGTTATACTGAGCCATTTTGAGCGTTTGAGTACTCGTTGGAAAGATCTTGAAGTTATCTACAAGTTTCGCGTTATGACTTTTCTCGTTTGAAGCCTCCAGAAGTACCAGTTTTCGTTTTAGTGTCTGCTGTTCTTAGCGAGTCAGAGTTTCAGCGTTGCCGTTTTTCATTGCTTTCCTTGTGGGCTGTGTGTGTGGCTTTTGCTACCGCTCTATAGCAGCCTGACCATGTTATATTTCTTGCTTAGCATGGTTATTTTGTTCTGTTGGAAGAGATTGTGACTTTTTCTCTCTCTTTTCCGCAGATGGCTGACCTAGACGACTTTCCGCACGCCGAGCTTGGGGAGGACGGTGCACTGCACACGGATGGTCTTTACCACGCCGGTTTTCCCTCGCTGTTCTGGGCTGAGTTGCAGCGACTTGGCTACCCCGACCCTCCGCGCTACCGCGGACAGCCCAGCCAGGTGTACGGACTTCCCCGCTTCTCGATGTGGGTGGACGTCCCCTCGCACCCACAGCGGCCTGCATGGTCGCACTTCTCTCTTCGGGGTTTCGGTCAGGACTTTGACGAGACCCTGAACAGTGTTGCTCTTCAGGCGATGGTGCGTTTCTGTGAGATGCACATTGCTGATCTTGGCAACACCTCACTGAGCTTGTTCCCAGTCAGCACCACAGGTCACCCTCAGTACAGGAGACGTCTCAGGCAGCTTGACAGCGGCAACTTGGTCCTCACCCCGACGCAGCTACCTTCTACGGCTCGACACCTGTCCGAGCTGTACAGGGTTCTTGTGGCTTCTGACCGCGCAGGTGGGAGGACTTTGAGCCGTGTGGAGGAGTTGTCAGAGACAGTGGACGCTAGGAACGACAGGATTGCGCAGTTGGAGCACGCCTTGGCCGTGACTACCGCTCAGCGCGACCACTGTGCTGCTCAGCTTGACCAGTGTGTTGCACAGCGCGACCAGTGTGCCGCCCAGCGTGACCAGCTTGCCGGCCAGCTCACTGCACGTGGCCACGAGATTTCTGAGTTAGTCGGTGAGCTAGCTGCTTCACTGAACAACGCAGGACAGCTCGAGCAGCAGTTGCAGGTCGCCCAGCACCAGATAGTGGGACTCCAGGAGCAGGTTGCTGCAGCAGTTGTGGCACCTCCAGCAGAGGAGGAGGCACAGGAGGACGCCGTGTCAGAGATGAGTGTTGAGCTGTTTCCTTCAGAGATCCTGGACACCGCTTCCCACCGCGGTAGGAGGTACCGTTAGTTGCCTTACTCGGCATTCCAAGCGTGACAGAGGCGCGCTGGATGCGAGGTGGATGACGCATGTGCGTCGTAGTTGTCGACAGGTCCTTAGTTAGCTTGATCTAGGAGCATCATAATAGTTGGTCAGGTGTCGTAGTATTTTGTTGGATGTTACACCCCCTATGTACGCATGAGTGGATTGTACCATGATCTATGTAATGAATGCTCTGTAAGACTTAATTAAGGTTATGAATGGATCTGTCAGTTTAATTATTTGGATCTGAGTTACTTTTGTTTCTGCCGTGCATGTCAATTTAAATTTCCGCCTGATAATGATATTGTATTCTGGAGCTAACGGTGGAAATGTTTAATTGGCAGGATGCCGCCGCGTCGCCCGCCGCCGCCGCCACCCCCGCAGCACACTCTGGCGGAGGCGATGCACAACCAGACGGAGCTGCTCAGGACTCTCGTTCAGGCCGTCACCCAGCAGGGTGGCCACCGTCGGGGCCCACAGCCAGGCTGCACCTACGCAGACTTCCTGGCCACGCACCCGCCTGTCTTCTCGGGGTCCACTGACCCGATGGAGGCGGAGGCTTGGCTGCGCACTGTGGAGTCCAAGTTTGGGCTCCTTCCTGACTGCACAGAGGTGCAGAAGACCCTGTTCGCGGCGCAGCAGCTTCACGGGGCGGCTGGAGGATGGTGGGCAGCTCACCTTGCCACTCTTCCGGCCGGTCAGCAGTTGACTTGGGCACAGTTCAGAGAGGCCTTTCGCTCGTTCCACATTCCGCCTGGCCTTATGCAGCGGAAGCTCAGGGAGTTCCTGGACCTCAGGCAGGGAGGCAGGAGCGTGTTCGACTACGCCCAGTTGTTCAACCACCTGGCCCAGTTTGCTCCAGACCAGGTAGACACGCCCGCCAAGCGGAAGGCGTGTTTCTTGAGAGGCTTGTCTACCAAGCTTCAGTCCCGGCTTGTCCTGAACGCCGGTGGTACCTTCGACGAGCTTGTCAGTGCAGCGATCGTGATGGAGGATGCCATCAGGGCACACCAGGACGACAAGAGGAAGAGGAAGGCAGTGGCACCACAGTCTGGCAGCACTTCAGCCAGGCCACGCCTTGTGTACACCGCTCCCAGTGGACAGAGGTACCTTGCACCTCCACAGTACCAGCGTCAGCAGCAGTTTGCTCAGAGACAGCCACAGCAGCAGCAGCGTCAGCAGCAGCAGCAGGCAGGCAGAGGTTTTCCGTGCTTCAACTGTGGACAGGTGGGGCACTTCGCGCGTGACTGCCGTGCAGCACCTAGGCAGAACAACGCGCAGAGGGCTCCAGTTCAGGCAGCAGGGCAGCAGCGCCAGCAGGGCAGGAACGCGCCAGTCAAGACTGGGCGCGTTAACTACACCACTGCAGAGGAGGAGCGTGAGCAGCACCTCAGGATTGTGTTGCAGCGTTTGAGGGATCACCAGCTGTACGCTAAGTTCAGCAAGTGCGAGTTCTGGCTTAGCGAGGTGCCTTTTTTTGGCCATGTTATATCAGCTGAGGGTATTGCTGTTGACCCTAGCAAGGTGCAGGATGTTCTGGATTGGAATGCACCTACGACTGTCTCTCAGATTCGCAGCTTTTTGGGTTTGGCTGGTTATTACCGTCGGTTTATTCCGAATTTCTCTAAGATCTCCAAGCCCATCACTGAGTTGCTGAAGAAGAACATGAGATTTGTGTGGAGCTCGCAGTGTGGTGATGCTTTCCAGAATCTGAAGAAGCTTCTCACTACCGCTCCAGTTTTAGCTCAGCCTGATATCACCAAGCCATTTGATGTGTATTGTGATGCTTCCGGTACTGGTCTTGGTTGTGTGCTGATGCAGGATGGCAGGGTAATTGCTTATGTCTCTCGGCAGCTTAAGCGACATGAAGAGCATTACCCTACTCACGATCTTGAGCTTGCAGCTGTCGTACTTGCTTTGAAAGTATGGCGGCATTATCTGTTGGGAAATCTGGTGCATATCTACACAGATCACAAGAGCCTCAAGTATATATTCACGCAGTCAGATCTGAACATGCGTCAGAGGAGATGGTTAGAGCTGATCAAGGACTATGATCTGGAGATTCACTATCACCCGGGGAAGGCTAATGTGGTTGCTGATGCTTTGAGTCGCAAGGCTCATTGCAATAATCTCATCGCAGCTCCTTATGCAGAGGCAGAGCCCAGTCTTAGAGTGTATGCTTATGGCTCCTTGGCCAATATATCACTTGTTCCGACCCTGCGAGATGAGATTGTGGCAGCGCAGAAGAAGGATGAGAAGGTGAATCACCTCAGGAGGAGACTCAAGCTCGGGGAAGCTAGAGTCCAGTGTTTCAGAGAGGATGAGGATGGAGTCCTATGGTTCAAGGACAGATTGGTAGTTCCTAAGGACTTTGAGTTGCGCAGGAAGATTCTTGATGAGGCGCATTTGTCCAAGTATTCCATCCACCCTGGTAGCAACAAGATGTACCAGGATTTGAGGAGTCGCTTCTGGTGGACCCGCATGAAGCGGGAGGTCGCACAGTATGTTTCTGAGTGTGACACTTGCAGGAGAGTCAAGGCAGAGTATGTTAAGCCTGCAGGGTTACTTCAGCCTTTGAGTATTCCTGCTTGGAAGTGGGAGGATATTAGCATAGATTTCATTGTTGGTTTGCCTCTCACGTCGCAGAAGCATGACTCTATTTGGGTGGTTGTTGATCGATTGACCAAGTCTGCTCACTTCATCCCCGTGCACACCCGTTACAATGTGAAGAAGTATGCTGAGTTGTATATTGCTCGGATTCTCTGTTTGCATGGAGTGCCCAATACCATTATTTCTGATCGAGGACCACAGTTTGTTTCTCGTTTCTGGGAGCAGCTGCATGCTTCTTTGGGCACCACTTTGATTCGCAGTGCAGCTTATCACCCTCAGACAGATGGCCAGACAGAGTGGGTGAATCAGATTTTAGAGGATATGCTCCGTGCCTGCGTGATACACCATGGCAAGTGTTGGGATGAGAGCTTACCCCTTGCAGAGTTCTCATACAACAACAGCTATCAAGAGAGCATCAAGATGGCACCGTTTGAGGCTTTGTATGGACGTCGTTGTCGGACTCCCCTTAATTGGGTTGAGGCCGGCGAGAGAGTCATCTTCCAGGCAAGGCCCGCAGCTGCAGCAGAGGAGACAGTTGTGACTGATGAGGAGGTCATTCCCACACCCGATTTAGTGGCAGCAGCAGAGGAGACTGTTCGCCGCATTCAGTCCAACTTGAGAGCAGCCAAGTCCCGACAGAAGAGCTATGCTGATAGAAGACGCCGACCGTTGGTGTTTGCAGTTGGCGACCACGTATACCTTCGTGTCTCTCCCATGAAGGGTGTACGTCGGTTTGGTGTCAGGGGGAAGTTAGCCCCAAGATACGTTGGACCGTTCCAGATAATTGAGAGATGTGGACCCGTTGCTTATAGATTGGAGTTGCCCTCCAACCTCTCCAGTGTTCACAATGTGTTCCACGTATCGCAGCTGAAGAAGTGCTTGAAGGTTCCTAGTGACAGAGTGGTCAGTGGTGTTGAGCAGCTTGAGCCAGATTTGACATACCCCGAGCAGCCTATTGGTATTGTTGATCAGAAGGACCGAGTCACTAGGAAGAGCACCACCAGATTCTACAAGGTGCAATGGAGCAACCACTCTGAGGCCGAGGCCACCTGGGAGACAGCGGAGTTTTTGAACTCCCATTTTCCCGGTTTTCTACCTCCGAGGTGCGTTATTTAATTGTTCCATATTTTTGCATCTTGTTCGTCGCTTTTCGCCATTCGTTTTTCCTCTCTTTCTCCTTAATCTCGGGGCGAGATTCTTTTAAGGGGGGAGGGCTGTGACATCCCATGTCACTGGAACCCAACAGCACACACCTTCCCAAGTGGCAGAAACCAAAATTCAAATTTCGAAATTCAAATTTCAAACTATGTTCAAACCATGCCTCTGAAGGAACTGAAAATATTTTCCATAACAACATGAACAAACAAAAATACCAGTGGATAGCCCTTGCGAAATAATAATTTTGGAGAATTTTTGGTGATTTTACAAATTCATTTGATAGCTCAATAAAATCCCCAAAACTGAAAAAGTGACCAAATTTGAAATGTTGCCATTTGAAATTCCTTTGGATTCCAGATGTGCATGTTGGCCAGTGGATAGAACTTTTCAAGAGATTTCCATTGGTACCAAATTTGCTAATTTTGGAGATCATTTGCTAGCTCAGTTTGTGTGCACAAATTGGGGAAAATCTCTGTCTTGAAAAATCCGGGAAAAAGAAAAGATGCCCGAGGGCCCGCATGTCAGTCTCTTCTCCCTCACTGCGCGCGCGCGGAAGACAGT
This sequence comes from Eragrostis curvula, assembly GCA_007726485.1. Taxonomy (NCBI): domain Eukaryota; kingdom Viridiplantae; phylum Streptophyta; class Magnoliopsida; order Poales; family Poaceae; genus Eragrostis; species Eragrostis curvula. The sequence continues at coordinate 49,825,438 of CM017440.1, read as the reverse complement.
CGCCACGTCGCCGACGTCGTACGGCTTCGCCGCGCGGTGCTCGGGCCCGCTCCTCGCCGCGCCGAGGCGTCAAAACGCCGTCCCGCTCCTCTCTCGCTTGCCCAGCTCCCATTTCCCACTCCCCGGCCGCCCAAACCCTAGCCCTAGCCTCCGCCTCGCCATTGCCGGTCTGCGAGCTCGCCGCGCCGCCGCGCTGAAGTGCCTAGCTGCCGGGTCGTTGAGCAGAAGAGTTCGCGGAGACGCCCTTGAGCTTGCCATGGCCCTCATGGCCGTTGCTCCGGGCTGAGGAGCGCGAATCGAGCCTCTTCTCCAAGTCCGGTCGCGCGCGCCTCCCCCGCGTCATCGTCGATTGGCCGCACTCCGGTGAGCTCCTCCCCAATTCCTCGCGCCTCGTGGTGCACATCACCGTCGCGCACCCCACGGACCTCATCCCTGTTGTTCCTTCGCAGCCACGTCGTCGGAATCGAGCTTCTCCGTTCGCCGGTTTCACTGCCGCGGAGAGCTCGTCGTCGCCAGCGGTATTCCCGAGTCCCTCGTCGTCAACGGGTACCGCATCGGGCTTCCACTCGTCGCGGTGAAGCGTTTGGTCCAGATCCCGCCACTTCTCGGCCACCACACCGCTCCCGCGACCTCACTGGAGCACCGCCGCCCGCCACTCCTCGACGCCGGCAAGGCTCCGGTCATCCCCTCAAGCTCCCGCTCGTCGAGGTGAAGTCCTCACCTTTTCCTCTCCCTTTCCACGCCCTCGGTCAAGCGCGCGAGCCACCGGAGCTCACTCCGGTGAGCTGCGCCGCCGCGCTCCGGCGTGACGCCGGCCACCGCACCCGCGACCACAAGGTCCGGATCCGGTGTGCCTGCACGGGATCGTGTGTGGTCATCTGTGTGGCCACACGTGTGCCCTCTCGCGCCACTGGCTGGATCTGATGTGGCTAACCCAGATCCAGTGCGGCCCGATCTGTGTGCCCCATTGTGTGGCCAGATCTGATTGGTCCTCACCTTTTTCAATCATTTTCGTATTTGTTAAATCTCCAGAAAATTTCCAGAAATTTGTAAAATCAATAAGAAAATAAATACACCTCAGAAAAATATGAAACTAATTTTGTTGGACTCCATGTAATACCCTCTGTCCAGTAAAAATGCTAAACCACCCTTTTGTGTACTGTGTATTTTCTGAAAAATACATCAGTCCAGATATCGTTTAAATCCTTATAAATTATCTGTGGCTCCATAAATCTTGAAATCTTGCATGTCTGTTAAGAATCTGATAACACACCTACAGAGCATTTTTCCACTGTCACATGTTGCCTAATTATTTTCTTATGATTTAAATCATGTTCTGCACTGTATAAATTATTATAAATAATCTACTCTGCAATAAATCATGAAACTGCACCATAAATTACTTCCAGTGGCACTCTTCACCAGAAAAATGCCACTGGACATAAATCAACTTTCGAAATCACATTATTCATTTAACTTGCCTAAGTTGATTAATGGTAAACTTAATTAAAAGTTAATGAAGGAAATACTCCAGACGAAATTAATTAACAAAGTTAATCATTTGCACTTACAGTGTAAATGACTGTCCTATCACGTAATTAAATCATTAATTGCATCATATTCTTGCATCTAACCTTGCATTATTTTCCTTGTCATGACGTGTAGTGACAGAGACGACTCCGGAGCCACTGGACTTCCAGCTGCCGGAGGAGCAGACCCAGGAGGTGCAGGAGGAGCAGCCGCAGCAGGACACTGACCCCGCTGACCCTGTTAGCTACGCTCCTGAGCCAGGCAAGCTCCGGTGCATGCCTCCCTATTTAGGATTTTATTTGTGCACTTGATTGGGGCTAGTCAATGTTCGTGCATTAGGTTTATTAGGAGTTGATGTGGAACCTTAGAAATGCATTAGGATTACCCTTCTATATCCTACCTTGTGTCCTATTTTTGTAGATGTGGTCTAGGTTACGTTAGAACTTGCTAGGCTTAGTGGCTAGCGGACGGTAGAAGTCGAGTGGTAGGTCCCACTCGCGAGGTAGGTTCACCCTGGATTGTACTAGTTGTATTTAGGAATTGTTGAGACCGGACGGGGATTTGTTTGTGTAGGATGGTGCGAGAAGGCTGGGCCTTCACGGTGGTAGCCCCGTCTGTGTCGGTTAAGGACCGTCCGTTGTTGGCCCTGTTGAGCAAGTTCGAACGTACTGATCATATGCTAGTGTTTTTATGGGCCTAGTAAACTTAGTAGCTTAGGTTGCCCTGGTGTCTTGCGGATACTTGCACTTTCTATCATGGTATACGGGAGAGAAGGGATGCTTCCCAATCGGGGCGTACGTCTGGGACGGGGACCGTGCGGGAAGGCCTTTCTCGGGAGGTGTGAGACCCAGCCAGCTCTAGGGGGACCTTCGCGAATAGTTGCCACATGCGACTCTACGCGTGTGTGGCGTATGGTCAGGTTTTTCTCCTGCAGGATGTACATCGATGCTGCCGCTCTCGGTCAAGAGCAACCTTGCTCACTGCGTCACATCGTAGCGTGACATGATTGTTGAGATGATGATGCTAGTCTATTACATTGCTGTTATTTACATTGCTATATATACTGTCACCGTTGATGTATTGTTACTATACCTGTTCTAGATATATGAACACTGCTTTATTGGTTAAGTACTTAATTGGAATTAAAACTTGAAAGTAAGGATCAAGTATTTAGTGCGAATTATGCTATTGAGTCAGCCACCCCTTTTTAGCCTTGCATATTAGAAGTCGGCTGTAGATAGCCAATTTGACGGGTAAGACTTGCTGAGTATTAGTTGCTCAGGGTTTGGCTCTTTATGATTTTGTTGCAGGTAGCACCTTTATCCCCGACTCTACGGGTGGAGGTGGACAGTGGGATGGCCAGCTTCCCTATGGTTGGACAGCCCACTGGGAGACTGAGGAGTGATCTCCTCTCGAGTCCGCATCTTCATGGCTTTGGATGCGGGTTCTTGTGTATCGTGAGCGCGTGCGCTTGTACTTTATTTCCAGACTTGTATCGTTATTTCCGCTGTGCGACTCTGTGTTTTAAATGGATTAATGTAACTACTTAAAGACTTAATTTGTGCTTTTTATATGCTGTACTGTTGCGTCTGTTCATCAGCGCTTGACCGACTCGATCCTGCGAAAAGCGGAGACGCTTCAATGATGGAGCTCGATGTGTGAAGAGGGAGCTGGGTCAGTTCTCGCTAGGCTAGGTGGTGTACCCGACGTGTGCCCAGAACCTCGTCGTCACTGTAATTTACAAGAAGGGCCATTTTTAATGGTAAATTTTGCCATTCCATTCTTCTAGCGACAATATTTATACAGTTGCATGCCCAATTGTGCACAATTTTGTATATACTTATGTATTGTAGCATATTGACAAAACAGAGGGATATATGCTAGTTTAATCAGGATCTTCATAGCTCCATGTGCTCTCAGCGGTTCGCATAATAATTCTGATCGAGTTGAGTCTTTTGTTGCACATTCTGTAGCTTCGTCGAAAAAAAAAACCCCACGGGATCAGGGGGCACTATGCAAAACAAGAATGCACACGAGGCGTTGTTTATAATATAATATAAAACATCCTGGCAAGATCAGCGTTTAATCGCCATGGATCTGCCAAAGTAAAGGTCCCCAACGAGCAGGATCAGCAATCCGTGGTAGTAAAGGTGCCTGATGAGCCTGATCAGAAGGTATGCCAAGCTTGTAATAAGCCGCTTGATGATGGAGCTCGATGTGTGAAGAGGAGCTGGGCCAGTTTTTGCTAGCCGGCAGCGATGGAAGTCTGAACAACTAGATGAATTAAGACGGTTGTTTTATTTCGATTATTATATCTGTTCAATTGTTTAACAAAGTCCAAGCGTGAACTCTAGTAACTTTCTAATATAATTATTAGCATATCCTGGTGAAGTTATTGCTGCGGTTTCTAACGTGGGACTTCCTGATCAAAACTTAGTAGGATGTCAGGATGTGTTTGTGTATTTTTTGAAGAAGTCCAAATTACTCCCCTTAAGTTTGCCCCGAGTCTGAATTAGCCCCTGAACTATACAACAATTTAGTTAATCCTTATGATTTTTAAAGCCGGATCACTTTACATCTTTTGCTCTGAAATAAAAATGGTTTGGCTCACTAGTATAGCCACAATGAGTTGATATATAATAAGAAGGGTCTTCATTGTGAAAGTTGATATATATTTATATGGATTTCCTGATGTAAAATAGGAATGTAAAATCTTGGAGACAAAAATAGCCAGGTGTTCTGCCAAAGACAGCCACTAATAAGCTGAGACATGAGTTGGCCGTTATAGATCAGGGGTCCTCTGGTTCAAGTGTAGGATGGCCTAGCTACGCCAGGGCCTACTTCAAAGCGTAACAAATACTCACAAGACAAGTGATCTGCCACAACCCACAAGTGATCCAACACTTAAAATGGGATTTCAGCTGACCAGGCAGGCAGGCAGGCAGGCTTGTTCTTGCAATACCGTGACTCACGCGCAACCAATCACATCACACAAATCATGTACTGGAGTCTGGAGTACTCCATTAATACATAATCTCCACTCAGCCTGCAGCATACTTCTAAATTTCTCTTGGGCTTCTCTAAGCCTACAGTTTCCAGTTTATTTATATGTCAAAAACAATTAAGGTCTTCCTCGTGCTGTATTGGGATGGCAAGAAACACACCCTTCAAAATCATACTAGAACAGTATCAAAGCCAACAAACTGAGCTACTAGCTTTCAATGACACAAATTAAATTAACCTTCTTACTTCGCTATTCATGGAAAAGAAATAAACTCCCTGACCTTTCTACTGAGAACATCACCTAGCATTTATAAAAAGCCATAAACTGATTAAAAATGAGTAAAACCTCACATAGAGCACTTAAATCCCCCCTGCGTATTAATACAATCATACTTCTGCTATTTTTCTTTACCATTAGACAGACCACTCACAGCCCCATTAGTAGCCCATGCAATAGATTTCTACATCGAGTTCAGGCTTTGCATCCTGTTTGAGCACTCATTGGAGACACACTAACGCTGAAGAATTTTTGTCGTTAAGGTGTTCATCAGGAGAGCAAGAGATCCTCATCACATTCATCGAGCTTCATCAAGAATGTGTACGAGACCTAGAGATCCTCATCACATTCATCAAGCTTCATCAACAAGAATGTGTAGGCCCGGCTTCTCATTGTGATCACCAAGCTCCTGCAACAAGCTACAAGCTGGCTTCTGATCTGGTTCATCGAGCACCTTATTTGGCAGCAAGGGCTGATGATCGGGCTCCTTGGGCCCGTCCTGGGACAAGCTGCTACTGGCTGTAACAGGTTGGTTCCTGCGCATGGTAGACAGGTAACAACGATTTTTTGCTTGAGAAAGATGTGTGATCAAAAGACATGAAAGCTAATGTTTCATTAAGTTAAACCAGAACATATAGCATGCCTGTATTACTATTCAGTTTATTCAATTTATTAAACATATAAGTAGGGATGGAAGCACACAAGGAAAGCAACGGATTAAATCCCATGCCACGGCTCACATGCACAGACAATAGGTGCAAGCTCTAAGATATCATTATGTCCAAAACATTTCCTTAGGAAGACTCATTATTATTACACTGATCTTGATATCTGACTGGAATTTAGTGATATGGAGAAAACATATATACTGACACTACTAGGAAATCTAATGTTTGGTGTCCTGAAGCTTGAACATTCCGGCCGGGATAGTAAATTAACCTCAATACATACCTTGATCTGATATCCTTGTAGCGCGCATAAACAGCAAGGCAATAGCCAAAGAATCCGACCGTTGCCATGGAAACTGTCCACATGACCATCAAACTAGCAGCATTGCGTTTAACAACCATGAGTTCAACGCTGAGCATGTACGACACACCGAAACAAGCAAGGCCCTTGTACCACACGGTCTTAGCCGAGACAAAAGCCTCTTCCAAGAGAGCCAGCGCCACGATGCTGCTCCACGTCCAGGCAAGAAAGAGCGTCTCCAGCGAGAGCTCATGGACGACGGACAGGGGCTCATCCCCGGGGGGGCCGACGAATATCGCGGATCCTGGGACGAAGACCACCCACACCATGCGCGCCAAGTCGAGGAGTGATATGGGGCCTAGAATGCAGAAAGCAGAGACGAACCACTCATCTCTGCGCTTTTCGTGCTCCTCGTCGCGGGGCGGGCGGCTGGCGACGACGGCTGCCGACTTCTCGATGCCGATGCGCTGGAGGTGCTCGCCGATGGAGTAACCAAGGATCCCGGCGCCGTAGAACGTGACGAGGCCAACGATGCCAGCGCCGGTGATGGGGCTGATCAGATAGGTTGCAGCGACGGCCAGCAAGATGCAGCCTGAGAACCGGGAAAGCATGCCCAAGGGCCCCATCGTCTCTGAGAAGCAGACGGTGCCGATGAAAAAGTATGAGCAGGAAAGGAGTGAAGTGGTCCAGACGAAGGTCATCCGTTGGTCGACGACGCGCCACAGGAGCCATGGCGTCAGCAATACGTAGAGCACCGACAGGAACGCCATGAAGAGCACGGCGCCGTCCAGGTCCTGGTTGCGGCCAAGGCTGAGGATGTTGAGATAGGATGGATTCCCCACCGGAGATGACGGCTGCGCGCTTGAGATCTCGGCGGCGACGATCTTCGTCTCCGTGGACTGCGTGCCTTCTCCCGAAGCAGTCGTCTCCACCGACAGTGTCACGTTTATTGACAGATCCTTCTGCGCCGGCCGCTTGGCCTCCGGCGCCGAGGGTGTCACGTCAACCGACGGCGCCTTATTCGCAGATGCCGTTGCCTCCACCGACGGTTCCTTAACCATGGACGTCGTCGCCTCCGCCGACCGTCGTGGTGGAGAAGGGCGAGTCGCCTCCATGGGCCTGCTCGCCGATGCCAAGGTCAAGGACTAGTAAGAGGACTAGAGGATGCGGCTGCTGCCAACGGAAACCCTATTCGCAAGGTAAGGTTGGGAATTATTAGGAAATAGGAAAGATAGCTGCGGCGTCAGACTCAGATTGCTCGTTGTCAGGGAAAATTGAATTATTTGCGTGGCCAAAGCCTGAAATTAAGAAAACAGAAAAGAAAATGTTTTTCGAAAATCTGGAAAATGATAAAACACCAATTTTCTTATCTAATATAATTCTTGTTCCCGTATCCTAAAAAGGTATGTTTTAGTTTTGGAACAATGCAAATCCACCTCAACCAGCATTCATCATTTGACTAAGTTCACCATGTGCAGGAACAATCGCCATCTCCCCGGCAACATCTATAGCTTGTGACAGCCTGACAGGATGGGCCTAACCAGAAAGATCAGCAATCCGTGGTGCTAAAATGTGCTTGATGAGCCTGAACCAAAGGCGTCAAACTCATAATATTTTTGATGATGGAGCTCGATGAGTGAAGAGGGGGCTGAGCCAGTTCTCGCTAGACTAAGCGCGTACCCAATATGTACGCTGGGAACCTCATCGTCACTGTAATTTACAAGAAGGGTCAACTTGAAGGGTAAATTTTGCCATTTCCATTCTTTTAGCAACACTATCTGTACAGTTGCATGCCCAATTGTGCTCTATTTTATATATACTTATGAATTGTTTTAGCATATTGACAAAACAGAGGGATATGCTAGTTTTATCAGGATCTTCATAGCTCCATGCATGTCCTCTTAGCCGTTCGCATAAGGAGTTGAGTCTTTTGTTGCACATTCTGTAGCATCAGGTGCACTTATTAGAAGGTCTCTTAACAGGGATCTCTTGCTCCTTTATGTTTTTTTAAAAGAAATGATCTATGGCTAACGAACCAACCAGGGGCCACTATGCAAAACCCGCATGCACATGAGGCGTTGTTTGTAATATAAAACATCCTGGCAAAGTCAGCGTTTAATCGCCATGGACCTGCCAAAATTTAGCAAGGAAATAATGAACGTTTCTGATGAAATAAGAAGTGTTATCAGTAATTTGATAAAAAAATTGCTTGTCAAACAAAACTAATAAGGTTACCTAATTTATATGACGTGCATGAGTCCAGATCTAGGACCAACTTCAAGTTGCCATGAAAATCACGGCAGGCCACTTGAAGTTTGTTACTCATTTCACGATTATAAACCTGCACAATCAAAAAGCTTAGGGATCATGGTTAAGAGCCTTGATCGTGATCGCGATATATATGTGATTTAGTTCCATGATGTGTCAACTTAGGATAAGTGATGCAATTAGATCGAAAGAGAATTTGTGCTTCGATCTGAGCGGTGTAAAAGAGGACAAGTCGAAAGGGCAGAAGCAAACGAATCGATGTGTATCTTGCCCTATATAACCAAACAGCCCTGTCCCCCACTTCCGCGTCCTAATCTATCATATGCCTTTTTCTGCACCTCCAGCGATGGGAGAGGCGACGCCGCCCACGGAGAAGAAGCTTTCCGGCGAGACCTCGCCGTGCGCTGATCTCTCCGGCTCCGGAATTGGGCGGCTATCCTACCGCAAACGACTCATCTTCTACACCCTCCGCGACCCAGATCCGGACGGCACCGTGTTCAAGATGCTACTCGTCTCGGTGCTCTACGCTTTGCTCACGCCGTGGCTGCTCTCGCTCGTCGCCGACCAGCCAACAACGTCCTTCGTCTGGACGACCTCGCTGCTCGCCGGCTCCTACTTCTTCGTCGGCACCGTCTCTCTTTCCCAGACGATGAGGCTCCCGGCCGTCTTCTTCCGGTTCTCCTACGCCGCCATGCTGGCCGTCGCCGGCGCCCACTTCGTCGGCCCCGTCACGGGCGCTGCCGTCGCGTGCCTGTCCACGTTCTACGCCGCCGGGACGTTCGGGCACGCCGTCGCCGAGCACCGCCAGCGCGTCGGGACGGAGACCTCCGCCGGCGCCGTGGTTCCTCCTCCGTTCCGGAACGAGGAGCACCGGGAACGCCGGGAGGCGTTTTTGTGCTACGCCTTCGTCCAGTTCGCCGCGGTGTCGTTCTTCGTCCTCGCGCGCATGGTATGGGTGGTCTTCTTCCCGGCGTGTGTGTCGTACCTGTCTGACCACGGCGACGAGGCCCTTGCCGTCGCCGTCGAGCTCTCGTTCGAGACGCTCGGCCTTGCCTGGCTGTGGATCTTCTTCGTCGCCGTGATGCTGCTGGAGCAAGCTCTCGCGTCGTTCAAAACCGTTGCCTGCTTAGGCATTGCTTCTTTGATCGGGTCGCTTGTCCTCAGCTGCGTGGTCTCGATTGTCTTGGGTGATAGAGCCAGGCTGCTCGTCATGTGGCTTCTCTCGATGGCCGCGGTTGGGTTCTTTGGGTACTGCCTCGCCGTTCATGCACGCTATAAGCAGATCCAACAAAGGTATTGTCAGCTGGAAAGAAATCAATTTTGTATCAACATATATATTAGTTTTCTTCGTAAACCATGTTGCAACAGATTCTATTTTATTGTGTGCGCTCCCCGGTACTTGCGTATGCCAATTTAAGGTATCTCTGATTTACAGCTATCATTTTACCCTGACTATGCAGGAAAGCCCAATCTATCTCGGCTTGCACCACCAGCTTATCGCAGGAACCTATAATGAACCAAATCAGAAGGCAGCACCAGATGGGAGTCTGATGGGTGCCACTGATGAATCGGAAGAGAGGGATGCATAGGATGTCGTTGACACCAGCACGAGGGAGGAATCGGGTGGGACGAGGATTGATGAGTTGTGTTCTGTGACTGTATCTATCGGGTGGTGAGATTGCCGGTAGAATAAAAACAGAGGAATGTAACCTAGGCTAGGAGGTTTATCTTTACTATATGAGGTTATCTTTTACTATATTTTGCTCTCGGCCAAATGACTGGATAAAAGTGAAATCTAGGGGATCTTAGTGTGGCCCTCTAAATAACAAGACCTTTCGGCTTTGCCTCGTACAAGCATGCAACCATGGTTATATTGTCAAAGTGAAAACCCATAGTACTCAACCATTACATCAGATTGTTTTTTAGTCAGCTCCATCCTCCTACCACCACAACATGTGGAATTTTGAATAGCCTTTATATCAACGACTAACCACCCAAGCCTGGCTAACATACCATAAGCCTGGCTAGCTAGACACTTGTACCTGAACCAAATACACCCTTAGAGCAAAGATATATTGTTGAGTACTTCTGAGAACCAAAACATAAAATTGAAAATGTATCTCGTGTGCTAGAAACCTAATTCACCATTACATGACAGAACTCAATATTTAAGACTTTATATATATATATATATATATATATATATTTTTGCGATTGAAGGGAAGATATAATTAATTAGAAAATATCCATAACTTATATGGTATGAATTCCACCAAAGTAAAGTGTAGATATTTTATCTTTCTTAAAAATGAACTATGTATATAAGGAAAATACTGATGCAAAACTTCAAGAACATTATATCCTTTAGTACACCAAGATTGTTTGAAAACTATTGAATACCTGCAACTGATTTATTTGAATTAATCCATCTTTGAGAGAGTGATCTCTATGAGAGGAATGCGCATCCATAACATATGTAACACTTCAAGTGCTAGCTCATGAAGGCTTGACCTAACATACTTGACATCCAATCTGTTCATCAGATTTTGATTTGGCAAAACAAATTTTTTCATACGTTTATATTAAGCTTAAATAATAGAAATTCTCATAAAACTCTTATCCACATTTCTTAGATTAGTCAAGAAATATGGAAAGTTGGAGTAGAGTTTTCTTCGACTGCTCATTATCCCAATGAATGTACTATTATGGAGACATGTCACCTTGCATGGTCTAAGAATTTTTCTATTTTGGTGATTAATCTTTTGTTTCAAAGCATAGAACACGAGGACTTTTCCTTTGTCACTTCTTTAAAGAAAAGTCTTGTTACATTGTTTGTCCTTTAATGAATTTTGTGGGTGATGTTGCGCTCATGCGACAACCAATTAAACCAAGAAAATCATATCATATTTGTCATTGAGGATCTCTCGCTTGAGGAACTTATTCTTGGGTCTCTGGGCTGATTTTGATGCACACATCATCAAGGGTTGTGCCTTCACAACATTTGTGCTCAGTGTTGCTATCTCAATTGTTGTATGTACATCCAATGGTTGCCTGTCCATGTTAAAAAAAAAACGGTTTCTTGTCCATGTTCTCCATCACAATTGCCATATCTGGTATTTTTGGGATATTGTCTAATTCTTTGCGCCACTACTGGGAGAAGAACACTTACGTATTTGATAATGGAATCGGAATACAATTGATTAAACATCACATCCTTAACTATGGCACTCGGTACTATTTTTATTATATTGTTTTTAATTGAAATATGACCAGAAGCTTCTTATATGCAATCTACTAATTATTCATGTGTCACACCCAGTTTTAAAGACAAAACTGAATGCATAATTATATATGTGCCAGGATCAAGTTCCACATATATAGAGACAATAGTGAAATAAAAAGTATAAGCTAGTGCCATTATTACATCGTCTCATCGTATCATTATTACAATAACTGAATAAATTGTCTCAAGGACTAAATAAACGACAGCGGACGACTCCCAAACACACAGGCAGTCGACTGGGGAATAGCATGTCTAGTAGTACTCCTCATCAAAGTAGTCCATTGCGCCTTCATCTCCTGAGCAGCATGACAAAATATTATGCAGGATAGCAAGAGTGAGTACATGTCGTACTCCGTAAGTGTGGGAAATTAAATGTAATGCAAGCTTATAACAAGAAAGGCTGACATAAAGTTAAAAAGAGCAGAAAAGCAACCTAAGACATTAGTTAAGCACCTATATTACTAAGTGAAATCCCAAACCCCAAAGTTATTAAATTAAGCACTACAAGGTACCCCCTTGCAGCAAACTGGGTTCCCCACCCAAAACCCTCAAATCCAACCATCCATTCTTTAATCATGTGAGGATCCAGGCTGCTCCTGACCGTGAGCACGGTTATCATGACAGTTTTACTTCTCTGCAGAGGTGCACAACTTTACCCACAGGGTGGTGATTCTATCACTATTCAGTGACTAAAACCTCCATGTTGCCTTCACACTACCAAAGGTGTGAGGCCAAGAGATCACCACATGGTCTTTCAAAGCGCTTCCCAGCCAGCCAACATCCCCGCTAAGGTTTCCCCACTTCCAGTACCCCTGAAACAGTAGACCTCTCTTGCGCCTTGGCTAGAGTACCCCTCAATCACTTGAGTTTGGAAGTAACCCTTCCTCCCCCATTCTATGAACGCTGGCAAAACTGAGAAGACAGTATAATACTTGACCAAGTCTACCATAATCAACCCTGTGCTTTGCGCTGTTGTCCTGGGTTGCTGCTCCACGAACCGGTCCTTAGCAAACTTGAGCAAGACTACCACATACCAAAGTCTCGTGCTAACCGCACCATCATCAACATACGACTTGCTCAAGTTACAGCATACCTAAGATTCAGGTTGCTAAAAAGATTAACCGATCCATGGTGATTAAGTTGAAGTGAAACCATTAGTCACAATTATTAGTCAAGTTCCAAACCCAAGATTACAGCAAGCTAAGCATGACCTACCCATCCCCATTACCAATAACAACTACCATAACCCGGCGACAAGGAATAAATAAAGGAACAGTGTAAAGACATATGGATTTCAAATTAAACGCAAATGCATGAAGTAACTAGAGGGAGATAGAGTTGGGTTCAAGATGCGTCAAGGAACACTTACCTGTTCCCCCTGCTGCTGGTTGATCAAACTCCAAGTCCTGAAAGTTCTCGATCGGCTCTGTAGCGTCCCGCCTCCCTGAGGCCGGGCCCGCGCACCTGGTAGCTCTCTAGGATCTCAAGACTAACCCCACAGATCAACACACGTCTTTTTCTACGCACTTTGTCCTTACTCGTGCGCACCCAGGAACGACTTCCCGGTCGGTCACTCATCTTGAAATTGCTCCAGGCCAAGCACGATTAACCTCGGAGTTCTTTCGAGATGAGCTTCCGGAAAAGAAGTTGCAACTTGTTGATATGAGTATTCTATCAATCCTATTAAACCTTGGTCCAGGGTGCCACATACTCACCTCCTTAGAAGATCGACGTCCTCGTCGATCAATCCCAATCCAGGAACGTCCCCTCTTGGCCACGTCCGTGCGTCCAGTGCCAGAGCATGTGCCATGCTGTGTGACCACTTTGGGCCCCACACCAGCCATCCGCGCCATGCCTGCGCAACTGCGCCCACACACGCCCATAAAACCGCAAGGGTCGGCTCTGATATCACTGTAGCGTCCCGCCTCCCTGAGGCCGGGCCTGCACACCTGGCAGCTCTCTAGGACCTTAAGACTGACCCCACAAATCAACACACGTCTTTTCTACGCACTTTGTCCTCACTCGTGCGCGCCCGGGAACGACTTCCCGGTCGGTCACCAATCCTGAAAATTGCTCCTGGCCAAGCACGCTTAACCTCGGAGTTCTTTCGAGATGAGCTTCTGGAAAAGAAGTTGCAACTTGTTGATATGAGTATTCTATCAATCCTATTAAGCCTTGCCTTGGTCCGGGGTGTCACGCCTCCCTGAGGCCGGGCCCGTACACCTGGCAGCTCTCTAGGACCTCAAGACTGACCCCACAGATGAACACGAAAATTGCTCCTGGCCAAGCACGCTTAACCTCGGAGTTCTTTCGAGATGAGCTTCTGGAAAAGAAGTTGCAACTTGTTGATATGAGTATTCTATCAATCCTATTAAGCCTTGCCTTGGTCCGGGGTGTCACGCCTCCCTGAGGCCGGGCCCGTACACCTGGCAGCTCTCTAGGACCTCAAGACTGACCCCACAGATGAACACACGTCTTTTCTACGCACTTTGTTCTCACTCGTGCGCACCCCGGAACGACTTCCCGGTCGGTCACCCATCCCGAAATTGCTCCAGGCCAAGCACGCTTAACCTCAAAGTTCTTTCGAGATGAGCTTCCGGAAAAGAAGTTGCAACTTGTTGATATGAGTATTCTATCAACCCTATTAAGCCATGGTCCGGGGTGTCACAGGCTCCTCTTCTAATAACGTTAACATGCAAAGCACACAAGCACAAACAATAAATAACAGTACACCAGACAGTACTAACATACTAAAAAACAGTACCGAGCTCGACCCTACCATCACGTGAGCGTAAGAATCGCTTAAAACAGAGTTGCAAATAAAAAGTTATAAGCATTTGAATTAGCAGGACTTAAACTGAAAAGCTGACTGTTTTACTGAAAATATTCTGCTAAAGGAAAATAAGCTTTACTGCGCAACGCTGACGTCATAATACGAAATGAATTTAAATTAAACTGGAAATCCCGTGGACTAGGTCCACGGCAATGGTGGACCGGGCAGGGTCGCCGGTCCACGGGTCCATGGGACGCAGGAGCGGCGGCGCATCGCCGGAGCGCGGCCAAATCGCGCTCCTGGCCGCGATTCTCGAAGGTGAGGGCACGGGAAGAGAGGGGAATGAGGGGGTCCTCACCGTGGGCTTGCGGCGGCGAGAAGGCGAGCGGAGGAGGCGGTTCAACGGAAGGAAGAGGCGGCGGAACTTCGGCTGCGTCGGGGAAGGTCCTCGGGCGTCGGAGCTTCGCGGGAATGGGCGGAGACGGGGCGGCGCGTCACGGGCGGGGTCGGCGTCATCCGGGGTGTCGCAAGGCGGCGGGATGACTCGCGACGGCGGCGGCCACCGGAGCTCGGGAAGAAAGGCGGCGGCGCGGCGCTCTAGGGCTTGGGGGCGACGTGTGGCGGCGGATTGGGCGAAAGGGGGTCGCGGAGGGGGCCCACTGCCTTTTATACGCGGAGACCGAGGCGGATCTGGCTCGGACGTCGAGAGCGGGGCAGCGTACGGACGGCGGCGCGGCTGGGCCTGCGGGGGCGGCGCGCGGGCTGGCTAGCTGGGCCGCATTGTGAAAGAAAGGCCGGCCCAAGAATGGAAGGGAAAGAAGAGAAAAGGAAAGGAAAAAGAAAAAGAGAAGTTGGGCCAAAATAATTCAGCCCAGAAGCAGCCGCGGGATTCTATTCTCTTTTCTAATTCGTTTTTCCTTTCTAAAATCTAAACTAATTCGAAAACGAATTCTATTTGAAGTTTAAATACATTTTCCACACAATAAAATACCTACTGCAAACTACTCCAGCATGAATGCAACAAACAATTATTTATAGCCTAGATTAATTTATTTAATTTAGAAAATAATGCTTTGGCCTAGGAAAAATGATAACACCCTAATTAAATAAAGAGATATTTTAATCTATTGCAAAAAGTGAAAATTAAGGTGTTACATCATGTTTAGTACAATGCAATGTAATGCATTATGTTTAAATTGCCAACCGAATCTGAACAGAGTCAATTTGAACGCTACTTGAACATTAGGTTCTGAACATGATCAGAGTACGTTTTCTTATATGTAACTGCTCATTCAATCACACTAGAATTTTTTTGTGTCTTAATCTTCCATTCTAAAGAAAACTTATCATACCGCCCTTTCTTCACAGAATTCAGAATGCAATAGAATGGTGATATGCAGACGTGTAGATCTGCGGACACGTTGGAAATTGGGGAAAACAATTCTGTGCGGCCCGTCCGCAAAGGCGTCTTGTGCGAACCTGCGCTAGATTACTGCCACGTGGAGGCAGCTTTTCATCCAACGTCGAGCGTATCCGTCCTGCGCTCGGCTCCCAGACGACGCCCTCGGCTCAGCCACCTCGCAGCTCGCGTCCGCTCAAGGCGAGCCTCAAATGTTTCGGAGGGGCGCAGTCGCCGCTTCAGGCGACCTCCCTCGTCCGGTTTTGCGCAGGATGATGGTGGAGACTGAGGCCGACTGGGCGATCTGATTTTGTTCTGCGGTCGCTGAGGTACCATCGAGGAAGGGGCGCAGCGTCCGGCCATGAAGGCGCTCACCCGGCTCGACTTGCCGTCCACAAGAGGGCACTTTCTCTGCAGTTAGATTCTTTCCAACTTAGATTGATCTAGCCTGCGTCGAATGTGTGTTACCAATGATCACTTCGTGCCTTGTGATTGTTTCACTCGCATCCTGTCTGCGTATCAGATGGTCCAAGTCTCAATAATATCAAAGTATCGAAACTTGAGCATTTTGGCTGCTCAAAACTGATGACAGGATGTAGAACTTGAGAAGACGATCACTAGCCTTAGGGGTTCCTCACTGCTCGATCCAACTGCACAGCACCATGAACTAATTCCTGTCATAGTCATCCTTGCGTGAGCTAGAGCATCAAATATTAACAAGAGACTCTGAAACATTAATGAGAGTGGATTCCGTGAGCACATGGACAAGTGCCCACCCAGCATCGTGCGGTTCGTAGGACTCTGCACTGAAGAGATCCGGGCAAAGAAACTAACGACGTCTGTGTGGCGTTATCTTTTCTAACCACTCCTCGCCCACCACGACGTCTAGTGGGCGGCATGAGTCTGGTAATTCCTCACCTACCCCTGCTCCGTCCAGTTCGTGCAGGGCTCCAGCCTTCTGCCCCATCCAGTGGCGGCGCGCGAGGTGTGCGGTCAACCGGCAGCGAGGCACGAGCAGGGGCGGCGTGTAGGTCCGGATGGCGCACATGGACACGACAAGCTCCGCGTTCGTGGCGCAGGCAGCCCTGGACACCCAGCCAGATGATCTCCACGGCGAGCTCCAGGGTCGCGTAACCGGCGCCGACGCGCAGGTCCAGGAGCTGCATATGAAGATTTCGAGCGGAGACCAGGCCACTTTCCCTGATTCCGATCATGGACGGCGTGGGCAGCGGCGAGCTCCGCACGAAAAGGGCGAACGGCGTGGCCGTGGCGAGAGCAGGCTGCAATTCCGACGGCGCGCATGGTGCCGAACTACCGATGGGGCTCCGGGTAGTCAGCTCGGCGTGCAACACACAGGTCCATGGACCATTACAAATGCATTCGTCCACATATAGAAGCTGAGAGCAGTAGGGGATCACGTAGAGAGGATTACAAACTACAGCAGATCCGGATGCATATCAGGATGCACGGAGCAGAAGAGTATCATCTTCCTCCCGTCTCCAATCATGAAGCAGGCAGGTGTCGCATCGTCAAATCGAACAAGCAAAAACCAAAACTGAATAAGCAATGCTCCAAATCAAGCAGCTAGCTCATCGAATCGGACTACAGGACAGTCAATTTGAACAAGGAAGAACCAAAATTGAACACAAGAACTCCAAATCTCAGCGACAGAAGTTCCTTGCTGGAGAGATGAAAGGCCAGCGTCGCCTCCGCATCACCCGAGGAGCTGGAAAATAAAGCAAATCGAAACAAATCTCAACAGCCGACCGTGGACCGCAGCGGCGCAGGAGCTCGAGGTGCAGGTCAGCCGCCGCATCGGCCCCGCCGTCGCCACCACGACGCCTTGTCGACACTCGGCCACGGGGTCGGCGAACCCGACGGCGCAGCAAGGGGAGGCGAGGGCTCATCACGGCTCAGCGAAGGTGGGGGCTCGTCGTGACTCGGAGCGCAGGCGACGCGGAGGCAGGCGGCGCGGCGCGAGGAGGTGGGAAGGCAAGTGCCCACAGCACGCCATGGCGCCGCTGACAATCAGGTTCAATGCTTCTCCTATGCATCGGAAGGGCGCGGCGACGAATCAGGCGGGTACGCACGGCTGCGATTCGGGCGGCCACACGCGGCAGCGGCGGCACACGAAGACGGGTGGCTAGCCCGCGGCGGCGTCGCGCAGATGAGGAAGAAACTTCGCGTCGCGCTGCTGCTAGCACCGAGGATGCTGGGAAGACGCGCCGGCCTACTGTGCCGTGCCGGGCAGCGCCGGCCTTGCTTTCTCTTCGCCATGACCGGGCGCGGGAGCAGGGCGTGGGTAGGGGGGCTCGGGTGCGACAAGCCATGCCGCACCTCGCCGTGGCCGCCCGCATCAACCGTGCATGGCCATGTGCCATCCTCCGCACCTCGTGGAGCTCGCCGCAGCCCGTCCGCGGAGCCCCAAGCTCGCAGCAGGGCGTCCGGCTGTTTTTGGATTTAAAATCGAAAGAGAAGTGCCCAGGGAGGAGGAAGCAGCTGCTCAGGAGCTGTCGGGGGAGGCAGGTACACAAAAGCCAGTCATTTACTCTACCCAAACGGCACAACGTTAACGCCGTGTGGCAGGCAGGTACACGCGTCGGGTAGGCAGGGGGTTGGCAACGGGCCATGTGTTCACAGGATAATTATCGAACATTAATTACAGAGGATATTGCTAAGAAACAATATAGATCCACAGCAGGACCTCCAATGGAGGAGGGAGGTAGTGCGAGGTGTCCGGTCTCCGCTATGTTGCCTATAGTCTGAGAAGGCAGAAGTCCGCGCGAGCGCTGCCGGCAATGGCAGTGGTGGATGAGGGATGCGGAGGCGGAGGCGAACCGACGAGGGAGGCGGCGCCCTTGTTCGACTAGAGCCCAACGTCGAGCCGAGCGGACGCTAACACGAGCGGCGAGGTGGCCGAGCCGAGGGCGTCGTCTGGGAGCCGAGCTCAGGACGGATACGCGCGGCGTCGGATGAAAAGCTGCCTCCACGTGGCAGTAATCTAGCGCAGATTCGCAAAGGAAGCTTTTGCGGACGGGCCGCACAGAATTTTTTTCCGAAATTGGCCAAGATCAAGCACGAGCACGCGAGGATTTTGCCGGGCAATGAACGGCCCTATTTTTCAATTGAACATGACCCGGCCACTAATTCACCCGATCACAACGCAATTTATTGGCGCTAGCACGGTTTAACCGACTCCTACGGCCTTCGCGCGCGCACGTTCGCAGGAGCCCTCTCGCGATCCGGCCTCCTCTCGTCGTGAGCCAATCCCTCTTCCACGAGACCAGGGCGTCGTCCGAGCTAGCCGCGAGACATGGTCAGCGTGCACCCGCCCAACACACTTGCAGCTAGCTATTCTGCACATACAAGATGACACCTGAACAAACTGAACGCACGCACACACGTGCCACGACCTGGAACGCACCATGGTCGAGTTTATTTCTATTGGAGGACTCGAACGGCCACTCGATCTCGGATGGCATCCGCCCGTCGAGGCGTGGCGCGGTTGCCGGCAGGCTCGGACGTCGTTTCTGCGGCAAGGCGTCCCCTCTGAGAGTCATCTGTGGCAGCGCGCGGGGCCTGATCGGCCGGTGCGCTGGTGGAACGCCGCGGTAGGAGGCTCATTATCTCGTCAGCGAAGCATAAGCCCCTGGATCGAACGGAAACCGGCGCGTGGCACGATCGGGAGCTCGCCGGCGGGGAGAACGGCCGGCTAAGCAGCCTCAGCCGGATCGCTAGCTCATGCATGCTCCACTTTCTCGCTGCGAGCCTGACCGCGTATTTGGATCGGCTGGCAACTGAGACACCGAGAGACCCGGGCGCAGCGTGCAGCGGACAACGCACCCGACGGAGTGCCCGGAGGCTAGGAAGCGGGGCCGCGCCGAGAGACCTGATGCCTGCCTCCTCCCTTGCCATAGCCAGCTCCGGGAATCGCAGCCTCTGTTCTGCACCTTGCGCTGTCACAGCAAGCTGCGGTGAACTGAACTAGCCTCGCGAGTCGCGCCGCCGTTGCCGCATCCGCCCTGGTGGAGGGATAAGCCGAGGTTGACAGGCTACTCGTCCATGTGTAAGAAGCAGAAGATAGAACTAATCTGTTGGTGTGACAGGCTAATCTGTTGGTGTGCTTCCAAGACTCAAAAAATAAAATTGACAATGTGTTAGCGTGCCTACAAATCTATAGTACGTGACCACTACACCACAAGATAGAACTCAATATTTAAGACTCTACTAGGGGAAGATATAATTAGAAAATATCCATAAATAATATGGTACCAACTCCACCAAAGTAAGGTGCAGATATTTCAAAGCTTTCTTTAAAAATAAATTATAAATAGAACAAATCAACCGTTGCAAAACTTCAAGAGAATTATATCCTCTACTAGGCACTTCCATCCTCACTAGAGAGTGGTCTATGAGGCAAATTTGTCCACCCATGACAAATATAATCCTTAAAGTGCTAATCCATGAAAGCTCGACCTGACATATACTTGATTTGGCAACAAAATTTTCATACAATTGTATTAAGATTAAACTAAAAAAACAAAACTCCGTACATGCAACTTATTCATTTTTGTTCACTGTAACTAACAAGATGACACACGCTAATAGCACGGCTAGATTAATTGCAATTTGTTTTGCTAAAACTCTGCTACTAATTTATTAAGAATTATTGTTAGTTCATGTTTATTACTTGTAGACTCATTCCAAAAGAGATTAGACATATGCAGAAAGTCATGCTGAAAATTTGAATGCTGGAGTAATAGTTTACATTAGAAATACTAATGTAACAATGGTACATTGATCACAAATGCGATTTTTGCATTTATTAAGAAAATATTTTTTATTTTGAAGATGAAATATTTATAGCATCCTAAATGCGAAGTCTATTACACTATATATAATATGATACTGGTACACTAATTAAATTAGAATTAATGTTGAAACCATTGTAGGTATGTAGAAATATTTGATTGTTTTAGTCACCTTAGTAATCTTAGTTTATTGGACAACACATGTCCACCTACGAATGACCGGATAAAATCTATTTCAAAATCATTAAGTATGCAACTATTGTTTTTTATTGCTCTGACAAAAATGGAGGAAGAATTCACTATCAAACTGTTTATATATAGATCCTTATATATACAAACAAATTGAAATATTTCTCGACTTAAGTGATATCAAGTTTTTTCTTTCCCAAAATACATGCATTGAGTTTAGTAGTTGAGGCCTTAGGTTCTAGTTTATTTGAGAAACCATTTCTGGTTCCTAAGAAATTGAGAAGCCAGAAACAAGGATCTTGTCGTTTTTGTTTGTTTATCTAAAAATGGGAGGTGTTTCTCTGAGAAGTTGTTTCTGATTGACCATGATTGATTTTGTCAAGTTTGTAGCCAGAATCTGAAACTAAAATCCACTAAACAGGCCTTAGTTGTTGAACTTATCCCTTTCCGAGTCATGTTCTGGTGTTGAATGTTGATGCAGAGCGGGGCGAGCGGGAGCTTCGGGTTATGCTGCTTCCTCTGCTTCTGGCCAGGGGTGGGTGTCAACCGTGTCATGCTATCATGCAATGCACGTTCTGGTGCAGAGGGAGAGAGCTTCGGTCCGCAGACTTTGGAATGGGGATAGAATGCTGATATCTGCGCACGTGCGAATCTGCGGACGTGACGGAAATTGGCCAAGATCAAGCACGAGCACGCTAGGATTTTGCCGAAGCGACCGACGCCCCTGTTTTTCAATTGAACATGACTCGGCAACTAATTCACCCGATCACAATGCCATTTATTGGCGCTAGCACGGCTTAACCGACTCCTACGACCTTCGCGCCCACGTTCGCACCGGAGACGCTGTTTGCCTTGACATGCATGTCTCTGCTTGTTACAGACGGACGAGTGGCCTGTCAACCAACCATCTCACACGTACATGAGACGCACTCAACCTGAAGCAGAGGATCCAAAAAAAAAAAAAAAAAAAAAAAGAGGATGCGGTGGCCGGGTCGTGCGTCAGCGTCTACGAATCCCCGGGCGCTGCCCACGGTGCCTCCTCGCATAGCTTGCTTACCCATCGTCCACCGCTCCTCGAACGAAGAATCCGCGGCTTCAGTTCACAGCAGTTCGCCGTGACACTGCGAGGCGCAGGACAGAAGCTGCGATTCCCGGAGTTGGCGCTGGCATGGAAGGAGGCAGGCATCAGTTCTCTCGGCACGCCCCCTACCTGGCAGGCTGGCACTCGTTCGATCCAGAGGCTCTGCTTCGTTGGTTTCTGCATCGACTTTAGGCCACGGTACTGTTGGAGCGACGCCGACGAGGTGATGCGCCTCGCGCCGCCGCGTTCCACCAACGCACCGGCCGATCAGGCCCCGCGATCTGCCACAAATGACAGCGAGAGGGGACGCCCTGACGATGAGCGACGCCTTGCCGCAGAACGCACGTGACACGTCCATGCCTCGACCTTGGCGCCATTTGTTAGAAAAAAAAACTCGACCTTGGCGCGTTCCGGGTCGTGGCACGTGTGTGCGTGCGTTCAGTTTGTACAGGTGTGATCGTGTGTGTGCAGAATAGCTAGCTGCAACTGTGTTTGGCTGGTGTACGCTGACCATGTCTCACGGCGAGCTCGGATGACGCCATGGTCTCGTTGAAGAGCGATCGGCTCACGACGAGAGGAGGCCGGATCGCGAGGGGGTTCGTGCCGTCTCCGCCTGGTCTGCCGTCGTGGCCAGCCGCATCGTTCGTCGCCGCTGCGTGCGAGAACAAGAGAGAGAGAGAGAGAGAGAGAGAGAGAGAGAGAGAGAGAGAGAGAGAGAGAGAGAGATGAAATGAATCTGGTGTAGACACGAGCTGTCTATTCGTTGGCGATGGATGTGTATCGGGCGGCTGTGGCCGCGTGCCGGGCGACTAACGCGTGCACGGCCGAAATTGTCTTTACCGGCTTTTAATCTGTCAGTGTGCTTCTGAGATCCAAAACGTAAAATTGACAATAATGTGTATTATGTGTTAGTGTTCCTAAAAACCTATAGTTTGTCACTACTCCACAAGATAGAACTCGATATACTTAAGATTCTAAGGGAAGATATAACTAGGAAATGTCCATAAATAATATGATACGAATTCCACCAAATTAAAGTAAGGTGCAGATATTTCAATCTTTCTAGAAACATAAATTATAAATAGAATGAATCAACGAATGTGCAAAACTTCAAGAACATTATATCATCTAAGTACGCGTAGATTGTTTATAAAACTATTAAAATACATTCCATCGGAAAAAGAACAATTGAATACCTACAGCTGATTTAATTAGTTTAATCAATCCATTTTCACTAGAGAGTGATCTATGAGCGAAATTTGCCCACCATGACGTATAATCTCCTCTTTAGAATTTGATTTGGCAACAAAGTTTCCATACATTTGTATTAAGATTAAATAATAGAAAACTTCATAAACTCGTATATACATTTCTTAGATTAATCATGAAATATGGAAACAATGCGGAGCTATGATTTTAAATATGGGTGTTTTGAATCAATGATTTGATACTGAAGCATGAAAATTTATAATGGAACTCTTGTCGAAATTAGTAATCTGAAAATTTTCTAAGCTAGAAAATGAAATTTGTACACAGATAGCATTGGATTTTCTTTGTATAGAGTACATATATGTTCAAGTGAACACCCATGAACAATACATGTACTCAATACAAAAAACCATGAACAATGTTAGCTACGCCCACGTTTGAAAAGTTGGAGTATAATTCTTCTAGAAGAAGAACAATGCACACATCATAATGGATCGTGTTTGCTAGTTTTATTTTTTACATTTATGGAGCAAATCCATTGGGCTTCTTGTCCTAGATTTACACACCATTTATGGGGCAAATCCATTTAAGCACCATTTTCCCATTTATGGGGCAAATCCTAATTTCATTATGTCTAGATATTTTTAAAAATATTATCTACAGTGCGTCCGTTACCATGAGACTAGAATAACCTATGTATTTGATAATGGTCATGGAATATAATCTGTGAGAACATTACTTTGTCAATATAACACTAGCTAGGAAGTACTTTTACTTTTGTTTAAACTAAACATAACAAAGAAAAACTCCTTATATGCAATTTATCCATTTTTTGTTCAATGCAATGCAATGCAATGTAACAAAAGATTTTTAAATTGCCAACCGAATTGAACTAGAGTCTTTTTAAACAATACTTGAACATTAGGTTCTCAAATCTTGCCTCTTGAAATTGGTTTTCCCTGTGTTTTAATAAGTTGAACAAGATCAAAGTATGCCTTTCTTATGTGGTATATTTACCCCCACTCTGGCCCTTCCGTCTACCGTGAAGAGTGGTGCCGACAACTTATCCCTACTTCCTCAGAAAATGGTTAAGCCTTACTGGGCAAATCAAGCCTAACTTGTGTACTTCGTTGTTAGCTTGCCACATTTTTTTTTTGCGAAGAGAAGATTACATTGATTACTAAGGAATATAATGTGAATACAATCACGAGCAACCATTTGCTCTATACGACGGGAAATGTGCGCACGCCATACAGCTGTATGCATCGTGCGTTTCGCCAGTTGAGCGAGCTCATGAGCAGCACCATTACACCCTCTCCTAACTGTGGAACAAGATTTCCAGCAAACTGAGACACAGCGCTCTAATATCCCTAAAGATAAAGGAGAGGCTAGAGCTCATAAGCAGTAGCTTGCCACATACTTTGTCTGTGCTCCTCGAGTGCATCAATATAATATGGACTCATGGATGGGGCAAAGCCTTAACATATTGAAACACACACAATGTTTTGATCTTTTCAGAACTCATGTTTTGCTTCTTTCTATTCGTTTAAATATGGGGCTATTGTTCTATAGTCTTGCGAACACAGAAGTACCATAAACATAAGGAATAATTAGATATTTGCCAATGCAATTTCTCCGGAATAGAAAACTGCCATTGAAAAAACACAAATCCGAAATATGCCAGCTATGTTGCAATTGTTACACATATTTGCCATCGCCATCAACTCCGTTAGATTATTCCGTTAACATTTTTTCATATTGCCCAGACTACCCTCATCTTCTACCTCCTGCTCCTCACCACCTTGAGTAGGGATGGCAATGGGGCGGGTTCGGGGCGGGTAGAGCATACCCATGCCCGCCCCGCCAAACTTGTCGGGTAGAAATCTGTACCCGTACCCGTACCCATGGGTGGAAATCCATACCCGTCCCCGTACCCGTCGGGTAACGGGGCGGGTAGCGGGTACCCATCGGGTAAAACACAATGAACACATTTTCCCATCATTTAGACAAAATTGACAGTAAATTTAACACACATGCATATCACTGTCCAGTCCAGAATAGCACTCACACTTAGACATTATCACATTCACGTAGTTCAATACAACAGGCAACGAAAATGAAATACATGTTCAGTTTCAATCTCACACTCACATAGTTTCACACATTCAAATTAAACAAATTGAGTCTCATA
This sequence comes from Eragrostis curvula, assembly GCA_007726485.1. Lineage (NCBI taxonomy): Eukaryota > Viridiplantae > Streptophyta > Magnoliopsida > Poales > Poaceae > Eragrostis > Eragrostis curvula. The sequence continues at coordinate 49,800,455 of CM017440.1, read as the reverse complement.
ACTGAAAGTAGAAATAAAGAGAGGTGCGAAGCATGAAGTCAATGCGGCCGGGGCTGCGTCGAGGTGGCGTCGTGCGCCGGGGCGTCGATGCGGCTGCGGCGTCGTCAAGATCTCACGCTGCGTCGTGCTCGTGCGTCGCCGGGGTCGCGTCGTCGATGCGGTGACGGATCCGTCGAGCACGGCCAGTCCGGCAGTCCGCGGCGTCGTCCGGACTCAGGCTGACCTCGCCGTGACGACGCGATGCCGTTTCCCCAGCATGGCGAGGGCGCGCCGCGAGCGGGAGTGCGGGAAGGCGAGGGCGCGGCGACGGCGCGGCGACGGCATGTCGGCCTCGGGGCGATGCCGCGACGGCGTGCGTGGGGCTCGGGGCGACGGCGCGGCGGCGTGCGTGGGGCTCGCGGCGACGGCGTCGGGCTCGGGGCAACGCCGCGGCGACGGCGTCGGGCTCGGGGCGACGGCCCGGCGGCGGCGTGCGTGGGGCTGTCGGCTGTGGCGGCTGTCGGGCGAGTGGCGGCTGGAGGAGGCTGGTAGCCAGGGGAGTGGGGGATAACCGGATAAGGTGAAGGTGACCTAGGGTTTACAAGCCGGGCTGGGCTGCAAGTGTTTAGGTGGGCTGGGCCAAATACAAAAAACGAAATTCAAATCAAATGTCGGGTACCCGCCGGGGCACCCATGGGTGGATTTCAATCCCCGCCCCGAACCCGACTCGTGTCGGGGCGGGTACGGGCGCCACCCATGGGTGGGAAACGCCCCCCATGCCCGGCCCCATCGGGTCGGGTACCCGGCGGGTACGCGGGTACCCGCCCCGAATTGCCATCCCTAACCTTGAGCAGCCACCCACACTGCTCCTCACCGCCACCTCCAGATTGAAATCGACTTGGACTGTGCAGGGGGAGGGAGTGGGAGGACGGCATGGGATTAAACCCAATTTGAACCTTAGAACCAATCAAAATTGTGGGGTTAGCTCGCTCCTGTTGACTCTATCTCTACCTGAAATCGAATACCCAAGAAAAAAAAAGAACTGAGATCGAGGACCATCCATGGTGCTTGCTCCTGTCTCCCACTGCTGCGAGGTAGCTCGTCTCAGCGTCGCGGGGGGCCGAGGCAGCTTGGAAAGCAGAGCAGCGGGTGGCGGCAGTCATCGGAACGGGGTTGGGGAACATGTCTATAGCGGAGGCGGGTGTTCTTCGATGGGGAGAATTTAAGCACTTCCGCTTGGCACTTTGGCAGCCTTGGGGAACATGACATCAACATTTGAGAGTTGGTTTAGTCATTTTTTTCTCAAATACGAAAGAGAGCTTTGTATCTTTGTATTAAGAAGTCATTTAAGAGCAGAAGGATCTGTCGGTGGATGTGACGACTACTTCCGCGGAAGGCACGCAATCAACGGAGACGAAGGCCTTCGTCGCCACCGAGATCTCGAGCGCGCAGCCGTCCACTCTGAAGGGGAGAATTCTCAACATCCTCCTCCTTGGCCGCAACCAGGACCCGGATGGCGCCGTGCTGTTCATGGCACTCCAATCGGTGCTCTACGCACTAATCACTCCTATTGGTGCTGTTTCTCAGACACTACAACAAAAATTTCCTATAGCGACAGTGCCTAAAATCCTGTAGCGGCGGTTTTGAAAGCCAACCATCGCTACAGTAAATGGAGACGCACTGTACAAGTGAACTGCTGCTAAAAATGATTTGTAGCGGCGGGTGACGATAGCAACCGCCGCTACAAATGATTTTTAGCCGCGGTTCACTTTACGGCCCGCCGCTACAAATAGCGCCATTTGTAGCCGCGGACCGTAAAGTGAACCGCCGCTCCAAATAAATTTGTAGCCGCGGCCTACGTTTCCTCCCGTCGGCCCACAAGCTGGGTATATAACCGAGGCTAGGGTTACTTCCTCATCCTTATCCCATCCCTCTCCCCTAACCAGCCGCCGCTCTCCACTAGCATTTCGTCTCCTCCGCGCTTCCTCCTCCCCACTAGCATGTCGCCTCTTCCTCCGAGCTGCAGGGCAAGCGCCCGCTGCTGGTGGACGACCTTCCCGTGAGCGAGGAGGTTGCCGACGTGCTCGGATGCTTCCGCGTCCTGGCCGAGCCCCCCCCCCCCCCCCCCCCCGGACAGCTTCGGCCCCTACATCATCCCCATGGCCACGGCGCCGTCCGACGTGCTCGCCGTCGAGCTCCTGCAGCGGGAATGCCACATCCGCAACCCGCTGCCGGTGGTGCCCCTGTTCGAGAGGGTGGCCGACCTGCAGAACGCCCCGGCGTCCGTGGAACGCCTCTTCTCCATCGACTGGTACCTGAACCGGATCGGTGGCAAGCAGCAGATCATGGTTGGGTACTCGGACTCCGGCAAGGATGCCGGCCGCCTGTCAGCCGCGTGGCAGCTGTACCAGGCGCAGGCGGAGGTGGCCAAGAAGTACGACGTGAAGCTCACCTTCTTCCACGGCAGGGGAGGCACCGTGGGCAGGGGTGGAGGCAGCAGCGGGCGCTTGCCTCACCTCTACGCGTTCGACCTCTCCAGAAATCGCCTCAGGTTTGTTTTTTACCCACAAATTTAGCTTGCACTGGCCTGCTCGTAGAGGATTTGTTGGGGATTTTTTTTGCTGTGATCCTCGGGACTCGCCTCGCTGATTTGTTGATCTCTTCAGGACAAGAACATAGTGGACCAGGTGGTGGGCATCAAGGACTCCACCTCGGATTGATCTCAGTCATGGGCAAGCACCATGCCTCAGCCAGCTTGATCTGATCTCTTTGTAGCGGTTGATTTGTATAAGTCATGTATGTTGATTTTAGTTCCTGTTCCCAATCTGTACAAGAGTTCAATCTCATGATTTTAGTTCGTGCTGAAACTTTGACTAAGTTCATCTCTACATCTTTGCACTTGATTCATTTGTGCATTCTATTCTGCTGTGATGATGATGCTACGGTTCTATTGATTCGTCGTTGAAATCAAAGCTGGAGACCTGATCTAGCGTTTTTTTCTTTATTTTTGAAAATTAGCAGTAGCGGCGGGTGACGACAGAAACCACCGCTACAAATCGATTTGTAGCGGCAGTTATTTTGAACCGTCGCTACAGGCTCGTGATTTCTAGCGACAGTGGCGTAGCGACTGTTGGCCTGGTCCGTCGCTACATGCCATTTTGAACCATCGCTACAGGCCTCTTTTGTTGTTGTGGGAGACGATGAGATTCCTGGGCATCTTCCTCCGGTTCACCTGCGGCATCATGGTGGCCGTCGCTGCATCCCATCTGATCAGCCCCATCACCGGCGTAGGCACCATTGGCCTTGTCACGTTCTACGGCGCCGGAACGCTCGGCTACTCCATCAGCGAGCACCTCCAGCACATCAGCATTGAGAACTCAGCCGCCGTCGTGGCCAGCCGCCCGCCCCGCGACGAGGAGCACGAGAAGCGAAGAGACGAGTGGTTTGTCTCCGCTTTCTGCCTGCTAGGCCCCATGTCACTGGCCGCCTTCGTGCGCATGGCGTGGGTGGTCTTCGTCCCGGGGTCCACGATATTATTCAATGACCCCGCGGACGAGGCGCTCTCCGTCGTCCACGAGCTCGCGCTCGAGACGATCTTTGTTGCCTGGACGTGGAGCAGCGTTGTGGCGCTGGCTCTGTTAGAAGAAGCTGTTGTCTCGGCTCACACTGTGTGGCACAAGGGCCTTGCTTGTTTCGGGGCGTCGTACTTGCTCAGCGTTGTGTTCATGATTGTCAAACGCAGTGCTGCTAGTTTGATGGTCATGTGGATCGTCTGCATGGCAACGGTCGGGTTCTTTGGTTATTGCCTCGCTGTTTATGCGCGCTACAATGATATCATGAGATCAAGGTATGTGTGTTGGGTTTTACTATCCTATAAAATATGAGTTATCCTGACAAAACAATATATGCTTGGGCATATCATCAATATCATAGAGAGCTTGCATGCTATCTTTTGTGTCTGTCAGTCGTGGCTAGAGATTTAATTTGCCGCATTTCCTTGTGAGCTACAGCAAGGTAATGCTGCAAAGTGAAAATTTATATATTTTTTCATGTTCTGGATTAGCATACTGAAACATTATCTTGCATATCTTTTGATTACACATCTTTCTCAAGCAAAGCTCATTCATTTTACATGTCGACAATGGGCAGGAACCAACCTGTATCAACCAGTAGCAGTTTGTCCATGGATGGGCCTGATGAGCATGATCAGCAGCCCCTGCTGCCAAATGAGGTGCTTCATGAACTAGATCAAGAGCAACCTTGCAGCTTGTTGCAGGAGCTTGGTGATCACAATCAGAAACTGGCCCTACACATTCATGCATGTTGATGAAACTCGATGAATGGGACAGAGGTCAAATTATTTGCAAACATGAAATCTACATAGTGAATTTAAACAAGTTTTTTTTTTGTGCAAAAAAAGGGAGGAAGGGGGGGGGGGGGGGGGGGGCATTAGCCCCCTTAGTACCTTTTGTCCCTGGCTGTCAGCGATGGGTAGGCACATGAGTCCAGGGTCGCGAGGTTGACGAAGCTTCATGAGATGCGCATAGGCGCCAACAAACTCAGCAGTGGCATCCTAGAGTTCCTCGGCTTCATGTTGCAACTGAGAGTTCTTGAACCTCGCAACTGTTGGGTACAAAATTTGCACCAACACACACTAATAATACTTCACGTCGGCTTGCAAGAGCAGTAGTAGCCAGACGTAAAAGTTCTTGAATATACCTATTTCGTTTTCCTTAACGTAGTTTCTCTCGTAGTCCCAATCTCCTTCCTACCAAATTTAGCTATAAACAACAACAACATCCTCAAGTGGCGGCTCCAGTTAATTCTTGATCAGTTATGGAGGGTGCAACATCTCAATTTAAAGAGCATTGGGTTGGTGTCCATTGTGGCACACAACAAGCTGGGCAAGCTCCTGAAGCTCCATTTCATGTCCATGAACCGGCTCACAGGTGCCTTGCCAACATTGCTAGCTGGGATGCAAAAATCCAAGAGTCTGGAATATCATCGAACACACTAACCACGAGATCGTATCGTTCCAAATACACGAGAACCGGCTTGTCGAGGGGGCATTAGCCCCCTGCTATCTTTTGTATACCTCTGGATGCTCACTCATCAGGTCAACCAGTGGCGGACCCAGAACGTCTTCCCTGGGCATTCACACATCCAAAGTTGGGATGTTTTGGCTCGGTTAATAGAAGCAAAAAGCATCATAGTGGAGAAAATGAAGCAAAAGAAAGGCTGTTTTGGGTTTGTAGAGAGGAGATTTAGACTAATATCATGCATTCACTTATACATGTCTAACACACAAGGAGCATGCTTGATGTTTGGCCAAAATATTTGGGCATTCAGCTGAATGCCCTTGAATTAAGGGAGGTCCGCCCCTGAGGTCAACCATTGCTATTTTGGGATACTTGTGTTGGCGAACCTGAAGCAGCCAGAGTTTGCACTAAACTCGCTCGCCGGCCCAACCCCTTGCTCGTTGGGGTAGTTGCTTGACGAACCATGTCAGAAGCCACCTTGCAACTTGTTGCAGGAGCTTTGGTGATCAAAATCAGAAACTGGCCCTACACATCCGCGTTGATGAAGCTCGTTGAATTATTAATGGAGATTCACTTTTGTTTTCAATTTTTTCTTTGTTGCGAGCAAAAATGATGAGGATAATTCCTCAAAGAGAATGGGAGCTGTCTAGTAACGTGGCAACAACATCAAGTGGAATGGGAGCTTCAGGTTATGGTGCCCCTCCTATGCTTGTTGCCAGGGGTGGGTGTCAAACTGCCAAGTCATGCACGTTCTAGTGCAGAGGGAGAGAGCTTCAGTTAGCAGAACCCGGATTGCGAGAGAACGGTGGTACCTGCGGACGTGCAGAGCCTGTAGTGACTAGAAGATCCTGCAGCGTGATTGCAAGATCCTGTGGTGTAGGCACAACTTCGGCGTCCAATGTTGGGAATTGGCCAGGATCAAGCACAAGCAGGCAAGAATGTCGCCGGGCGACGAACGCCCCTGTTTGTCGACTCAACTTGACTTGGCAACTAAGTATTCACCCGATTACAACGCAATCTATATATAGGCGCTAGCACGGCTTAACCAAGAACATCTCCTGCCTTCGTGCGCACGTTCGCACTAACCCCCCTCGCGATCCGGCCTCCTCTCGCCGTGAGCCGATCCCTCTTCAACGAGACCAAGGCGTCGTCCAAGCTCGCCGCGAGACATGGTCAGACAGCGTGCACCCGCCCAACACACTTGCAGCTACTCTGCATGCACACGATCGCACCTGAACAAACTGAACGCACGCACACATGTGCCACGACATGGAACGTGGCAAGGTTGAGTTTATTTCTAACAAATGGCGGATGCGTGTGCCGGCAGGCTCTGACGTGCGTTCTGCGGCAAGGCGTCACTCGGCGGCACGACGTCCCCTCTCATTGTCATCTGTGGCAGTGCGCGGGCCCGAAAGATCGGTCGGTGCGCTGCTGGAACGCCGCGGCGAGAGGCGCATTACCTCGTCGGCGTCGCTCCGACAGTGCCGTGTCAAAGTCGACGCGGACGCGGACGATGCAGAGCCCCCTGGATCGAACGAAAACCGGCGCGGGGGGACGGCGAAGCAACCTCAGCCGGATCTTGAGCGAAATGCTCCACTCTCTTGTAAAACCAGAGCCTGTTGCAGCGTTGCTTATTCCTGACCGCGGATTTGGATCAGACGGTAATTGAAATACCGAGAGACCAGGGCGCAGCGTGCCGCGGGCAACGCACCCGCCGGAGGAAGGACCAGGAGGCCAGGAAGAGGGGCCGCGCCGAGAGAACTGCTGCCTGCTTCCTCCCACGGCAGCGCCGCTAACTCGGGAGTCACAGCCTCTGTTCTGAGCCTCGCGGTGTCACGGCGAGCTGCTGTGAACTGAAGTAGCGCCGCGACGCGCCGCACCGGCGTCGCCGCGTCCGTGTCGTACGCCGTGGTGGAGGAATAAGCCAAGGATTCTTCGTTCCAGGAGCGGTAGATGATGGGTAAGCATGCGAGGAGGCACCGTGGGCAGCGCCCGGGGATTGGCACGACACGGCGACCTCCTAGAGTCGCGTGTCGTGTAATTGTATAGGAGAATGAGATGGTTAACAGGCCACTCGTCCATGGGTAAGAAGCAGACATGCATGTGAAGGCAAACGAAGTGCACAAAAATCGCAGAGAGGAGTGGCTCTTCTCCGCGTTCTTCCTGCAAGACTTTTACTCTGCGAGTGTGATTCTGAGACCCAAAGCATAAAACTGACAATGTGTTAGTGTGCCTAGAAACCTATAGCTTGCCACTACTCCACAAGACATTGTAAAATAACTAAACATTAGCAAAGTGAAAATTATTAAAATTCTATCCCTTCCATCCCTTATAAAACATTTCAAAGTTGAAAAGGTTTGACTTTGACCAAACCATTGAAAATCTCTCATATTTTGGGACAGAGGTAGTGCAACTCAATACTTCTATTTAATACTCTAGGGGAAGATATAATTTAAAAAATTCATAAATAATATGGTATGAATTTCACCAAAAGTAAGGTGCAGATATTTCAATCTTTCTTGAAAAATAAATTATAAATAGAACAAACCAATGAAAACCTTCAAGAACATTATATCCTCTAGTACACATAGATTGTTTACAAATCTATTGAATACCCACAACCTATTTAATTAGTTGAATTAATCCATCTTCACTACAGAAGCATCTATGAGCGAAGTTTGTCCACCCATGACAGATATAATCCTTCAAGTGCTAATCCATGAAAGCTCGATGTGACATATACTTGACATCTAATCTCTTTCTTATATAGATTTTGGTTGGGAAAAAAATTCATACATTTGTATTAATATTAAATAATAGAAATCTTCATAAACTCTCATCTACATTTTTTAGAATAGTCAAGGAATGTAAAAAACTGGAGTAAAGTTTTATTTGATTATATTCATTTGTTGAATATTTGACATTGTGCTCAACAATGGTTACGCTATTGCAGAGCGTCGTTAGTTTGCATGGTCTAGGAAGTCAGATACATACCTTAGCGATTACTCATCCTTTACAATGCATAGAACATGCAAAATGGTGAGAGGAATACATTTACTTTGTTTGTATTTAAATAGATAGTGTGGACGATTATGCAGCCAATCGGTGACCAAGAACATCACATAATATTTGTCATTGAGGAGCACTCGCTGGTTGTGCGCTGATTTCGTGGCGTTAATTCTTCTAGAAGAGGCACGATGCAGTCATCATCATGCATGGTTTCTACATGTTTGCTAGTTTTGTTGTTTTAATTGATGAAGCGCAAAGACATCTGGTTGCTTGTTCTATCTCCGATCCTAATGTTTATATGTCTAGACTTTTTGGAATATTGTCTAGCAGTACGCTCACTGCTAAGAGATTAGAATAAGGTATGTATTTGATAATTATGGTGGAATAGTCAAATTGAAAATCAGTTTCTCGATCATATATAACACTAGAAATTACCTTTACTTTTGTTTTCAACTAAAAATAATCAACAAAAACTCCTTATATGTAACTTATTTATTCTTCAATGCAATGAAATGAAACACAAGATGTCTAAATTTCCAACCGAGTTGGACTAGAGTCTATTTAAGCACTACTTGAACATTAATTCTCAAATCTTGCCATCCGAAATTGGTTTTGCCTCTGTTTTAATAAGCTGAACAAGATCAATGTATGCCTTTCTTTTACGGAATTACTCATCCTAGTTCAGTTCAGTAAAAAATATTTTTTGTTTTACTCTTCCATTTTGAACAAAATTTATTCCCCCACCCTTCGGTCTACCATGCAGGGTTGGTGCCAACAACTTGTCCCTTCTTCCTTGTTGCAAAGAAAAAAAAACACTTGTCCATGCTTTCTTGGAAAATGATTAAGCTTCATAGGGCAAATCAAGCATAATTTGTGGACCTCGCTGTTAGCTTGAGCTCCTCGGGCGTATCAATGTAATATGGACCCATGGATGATGTAAATATTCAATTAACATATTGAAAAAACATTGTGTTTTTTTTTTGTCTTTTTAGAACTCATGTTTTGCTTTGTTCTATTTTTTTTTTCCGAGCAATGCTCCCTTCTATATTTGTTACGATCTGGGGCTACTGATCTATAGACTTGCAAACAAACAAGTATCATATACATAAAAATGTCATCAACATTTGAAACTTTGGTTAGCCATTAGGTTAATTTAAGAAAATATATCTTAGGATTCTTATATCTTTATTAAGGATAAGATGAGCAGGATAGTTTAACTTAAACAGTTAACGAAGAAACAAGAAGGCCCCTTCTATCCATACCATAGCACCTCTGGTGCGACGGTCACCCGGCACACACAACCCTTCTTTCATTGGGGCAGGGATCCCCTGCAGTAACTGCACGCGTGCCGTGCCCGCTGACTCGTGGGGCCGGGCCCACGGGTCAGTGAGGGCAGCTCACGTCAGGGGATCCTCACCCCTTTCATTGTCACACTACGGCGCCAAGAGGCCGCAATTGTGGTCCTCACCCTGTCCCACACCTCCATGCTTGCAATACTCGGCCGATACTTTCTCATAATAAATTTTGACCATATCCATATCATTTGAATGTTCTAGCCTCTTTGAGGTTGCTTTTTCCCATTATCGAACAAAAAAAATATGATTCCAATGTTATATTTCTTGTTATCAGTGCGTAAAGTTCTATTCATCAAGGCTTCACAACAAATCGGCAGATACCAGAACAGATACAAAGGGTGTGTCGGCTGTCAAAGGGTGTGTCAGAGTGTCGTTTGTTATATATAGTTCGGGCCGGTGTCAAGGTACAAAATGGTTCGAGTCCCAGGAGTCAGACAGCGAGCCATGGTTGTTCAGGTGTTAATGCAGAAAACGTCGTATGTACTTTGAACAGGAGCTTCGTCCCTCGCAAAAAAGAACAGGAGCTTCATCAGGTTATGCCCTTCCTCTGCTTTTGGCCAGAGTGGGTGTCCTACTATATCATGCCATGCACGATCTAATATATGCAGATGGAGAGAGCTTCGGTTAGCAGAACTCGGTAGGAGAGAGAACGGTGACATCTGCGGACGTACCTGCGGAACCTGTTGACTGGAAGGGCATGGGGGCACAGGCACAACTTTGGCGTCCATGGCCGACGTGGTCACGCGGACGGCCGTTCCATCGGATGGCATCCGCCCGTCGAGGCGAGGCGTAGGTGCAGGCAGGCTTGGACGTTGGTTCCGCGGCAAAGGCGTCGCTCGACGGCGTTGCGTTCCCCTCTCGCGCGCCGTCATCTCTCATCCGTGGCAGCTCGCTGGTGGAACGCGGCCACGAGGGGCGCATTAGCTCGTCGGCTTCGCTCTGACAGTACCGTGGATCGAACGGACACCGGCGCGTGGCACAACGGCAAAGGAGGCCGCAGCCTGATGGCGGAGGCATGCACGTAAAGGGCCCCATCTACTGCGGGCCACGGCAGACCCACACGTACTAGGCCACGGTCCAGCCCAAATAACAGTTCGCTCCTCATCTTCTTCCTTCGCCCGATTGCATCGTACCTGAGAAGCCATGTTGAGATGTGCCATGGCTTGATGATTGTGATGAGTAATTGACTTGGTGTTGAGTTGTGCGGATTTTCAGATCGCTTTATCTTGTTTGTTTTTGGCAACTTTGAGTGTTGCTTTATGACTAACCAGAGTTACAATGATGAAGGAGTTGGTGACGTTGGAGGAGAAGGAAATGTGTTTTCTTGTCTCATGATGTGTAGGTCAATGGAGTCAACTTGGTGGTCAACGGCAGGAGGATCGGGACCAAGCGGGGGCTTGGGGCCAGACGATCGAGAGGCCGGGTGAGGTCAAGGGTGATCCACACCGTACACGTGGAGAGGACAAGAAGCATGGATGGTTTCACGGTTTGGCCTCAAAACCGTAGAGGTGATGAAGACGGCGTGTTGACCAGGGTCAAGGCGAACGGGAGGCCGGTGCAAGTGAAGGGTCCCGACGGGCTGGGACCAAGGAGACTTGACGGCGATGAGGTTCGCGGGACGAGGTGGCACGCGTCGACATCAAGATGGTTTCCCGGTTTGGCCTCAAAACCGGTGGTGGACGGTTTCCCGGTTTAGCCTCAAAACCGGTGGTGGGTGGTTTCCCGGTTTGGGCCTGAAAACCGGTGGTGGAGGGTTTCCCGGTTTAGGCCTCAAAACCGGTGGTGGAGGGTTTCCCGGTTTAGGCCTCAAAACCGGTGGTGGATGGTTTCTCGGTTTGGGCCTCAAAACCGAAGGCGGACGGTTTCCCGGTTTGAGCCTCAAAACTGGCGGTGGCGGATGGTGGTTCACGTGGCACCATCGCGAAAGTAGCTTCGAGGTGAAGCTAAGTTGTGAAGGTCCCGACGGCGTTCGGGTGACGGAGAAAAAGTTGGACGGAAACGCCCTTATGTATGTATGGGTGTGTTGTAGTGTGAGGGGCATTTTCGGAATGTGAAAATGTCCAAGGGGATAAGGTGAGGGGGCTGGTTGGCTGCCCTCCCTTGAGCCTCTCACTTGTGTTTGTGAGGGAGGGCTTGAGAGAGGAGAGAAAGGAGAGGAGAGAAGAGAGGAGATGGCTCTTTGATTGAGCTTTTTGTCATCCTTAGTTTGTGTGTGCTAGGGAGTGGCTTGACATATACATCTTTGAGCAATACAAAGTATCAATTCGTCCTCAAAGTGTTCTTCTCATCTTGAATCCCGAATTTGTTATTTTCCTATTTTCGGAGCTATTTTTGGGTGATTTTCGATTCGCCTTGTGTGATGCATTTTGGGATGAATTTCTTGGGGGGTCATGGTGCCATGACGTGCTAGAACAATCCTTGATAGGTCCTTGACCAAATCCATGGCACGAGCACCTTCGATTTCGTGAATTGGTGAAGTTCTCCCAAACCCTAGTTCATCCGGTGAAATTCAAAATTCATGGTGATTTTGTGGGGTTCTTGGTATGGATCTTTTTGGATGATGTTCTCCATCTCAAGGTGAAGCTACGGTTCAAATTTCGTGATTTTTGGAGGTCGTTTGATTGGATTTCGAGTTTTGGAGCTCCCGTTCTTGAGTTTTTCCCGAACTGTCCTGTAGCTGGCGGAAGTTCCGACACCTGGCGGAAGTTCCGACAATTTACAGAGAGTTTTTGTCGGAAGTTCCGACACTTGGCGGAAGTTCCGTCAATTTACAGATTATTCTTGTCGGAACATCCGAGACTTGTCGGAACATCCGTGAATGTCTCACCGGAACATCCGAGACATGTCGGAACATCCGTGAAGTTACAGAAACTTCTCATCGGAACATCCGAGAGAGGTCCGGAACATCCGACAAGGTCCGAAGTTTGGTACTCTCTCTTTTGATCGCGCTTTGTCCAATTTGCATCCGCGTTTGCTTGTATCACTTCTTAACCATTCCTAGGATTAGCACATCATCTCCAATTGATGTGTGTGATCTTGATGGTTGAAAGAGAGGTGCGTTGGGTTATAATTGGGACATAGGCCAAGTTCTTGTGAAGAATTTTTATCGGCTCCCATTCACCCCCCCTCTGGTCGCCTTCTCGGTCCTTCAGTACCTGTAGCTCGCAGGTCCCCAATGGCAGCGCAGGTGGGTATGGCGAGCGCCTTACCTCGCCATACCGAGAGCTCCGCCACTGTTTCCTCCTTTCCTCCTCATACTTCCTCATCGGCACCGTATGCTTCTCAGAGACGATGGGGTTCCTGGGCATCTTCCTCCAGTTCACCTGCGGCATCTTGGTGGCCGTCGCCGCATCGCATCTGATCAGCCCCATCACCGGAGCAGGCAACTCCATCGGCGAGCACCTCCAGCGCATCGGCATCGAGACCTCGGCCGCCGTCGTGGTCTGCCGCCCGCCCCGTGACGAGGAGCACGAGAAGCGCCGAGACGAGTGGTTCGTCTCCGCTTTCTGCCTACTCGTCCGTCCCCATATCACTGGCCGCCTTCGTGCGCATGGTGTGGGTGGTCTTCGTCCCGGGGCCCGCGATATTATTCGACGACCCCGCGGACGAGGCGCTCTCAGCGTCGTGGCGCTGGCTCTGTTGGAAGAAGCGGTCGCCTCGGCTCACACCGTGTGGCACAAGGGCCTTGCTTGTTTCGGGGCGTCGTACTTGCTCAGCCTTGAGTTCATGATTGTCAAACGCAATGCTGCTAGTTTGCTGGTCATGTGGACCGTCTGCATGGCAACGGTCGGGTTCTTTGGATATTGCCTCGCTGTTTATGCGCGCTACAATGACATCATCAGATCAAGGTATGTATGTGTTGGGTTTTACTATCCTATAAAATATTTAATAAAATGAGTTATCCTGAAAAACAATATGCTTGGGCTATCAATATGACAGAGCTTGCATGCTATCCTTTGCGCATGTGAATCGCGGGTAGAGATTTAATTTGTCGTGTTTTCTTGCGTGCTACAGCAAGGCAATGCTGAAAAGTGAACAGTAATATATTCATTCGTTCAGGATTAGCATATCTTTTGATTACACATCTTTCTCAAGCAAAGCTCATTCATTTTACATGTCTACAATGGGCAGGAACCAACCTGTTTCACCCAGTAGCAGCTTGTCCGAGGACGGGCCCACTCAGCAGCCCCTGCTCCCAAATGAGGTGCTTGATGGACCAGGTCAGAAGCAAGGTTGTAGCTTGTTGCAGGAGCTTGGTGATCACAATCAGAAAGTGGCCCTAGACATTTATGTTGATGAAACTCGATGAATGTGATGAGGATTTCTATCTCTCCTGATGAAATCCTTAATGACACAAGTGTTTTTAGCGTGGTATGCCTCAGCCTCCAGTGATTACTCAAAGGTTGCATGCGCGTTAGAAGGGACAGAGGTCAAATTCTTTGCAAACATGAAGTCTACATGGCGAATTTAACTGAGTCTTCCTTTTTTAGTGGAAAAAAAGGAAGGAAGGGGGGGGGGGGGGGGGGGTCATTAGCCCCCTTAGTACCTTTTGTCCCTGACTGTCAGCGATGAGAAGGTGTTGGCATCATTTTATATACACCTGTATATGCAAATAGAACCTTGTATAGAGCATAAACATTGTCATTATAACCACTAAACCTTGATATATGTGTAATATTCGTATATAGTGTCGTTCTGGATATATATATTGCAGAAATAGGTGAAACAAGCGACATTATGGACAATACAACGGACTTGGAACTTAAAGAAGCGAAATGCAACAGAAAAGACCGTGTGGGATGGGCACAACCTGGTGTCGATCGGCACCACGGGAAATCGTCATGACCAAGGCGTGGTTCACACCTCAGTTCATATAGAAGGAAGTCAACGCGTGGAATCTTAAATATATTATTCACGAAGAAATAAATGGAAGTTTCAAGATACAAGACTTGTAATACATGTTCCTTTCCAGAAGAATACGGTGTGAAGGCCCACATGGAACCTACACTGAGTTTGGAGAAGACATAACCGAGGGCACGTTTGGTGCCGAGCGGCACCGACTCTGTGCCAATCAGCACCGCGTCGCCAATATCCGAGTCGGTATTGGCTCTCAGACTCACCCCACGCATCAACAACATAATCTCAACGAGTCAAAGTGCGTTCATTAGAGGGAGAAGTATCCATGACAACTTCATGTATGTCCGCAGTCTGGCTCGTCGCTTCCACAGAAACAAGACGCCTGCCCTATTCTTCAAGCTCGACATTTCCAAAGCATTTGACTCCGTGCGCTGGGACTATCTGTTAACACTTATGCAACACTGTGGCTTTCCACAGAGATGGAGGAACTGGGTCTCATCCATTCTATCTACATCCACATCCAGGATACTACTTAACGGGATACCAAGCGAAGAAATGCACCATGGCAGAGGTCTGCGACAGGGAGATCCGCTCTCCCCTCTGCTCTTCATCCTGGCTATTGACCCGCTGCAGAAGCTGTTAGATATTGCAACAGATCAGGGCCTTCTTTCCAAGTTAAAAGGGAGACACACACGCCTTCGTACGTCAATCTACGCCGATGATGCGGCTGTTTTCGTAAACCCAACAAAGGAAGATGTGTCCAACTTAGCAGCCATACTGCAGCACTTCGGGGAAGCATCCGGATTACAAACTAACTTTCAAAAATCAATGGTGGTGCCAATCAGATGCGAAAATGTATATTTGGAAGAAGTACTGGAGGGGGTGGCTGCTGCGCGCACAAATTTCCCACTCAAGTACCTCGGCCTACCACTCTCGGTTCGGCGACTGCGGAAGGTGGACTACCAACCGCTAGCAGACAAGGCAATTGGTAGGATGATGATCTGGAGGGGGAAGAATGCGGGACTCGCCGGACGTGCGGCTCTGGTCAAATCTGTAATGACGTCGCAGCCGGTCTACTTTCTTACTGCAATGAAGGTGCCAAAAGAAGTGTTAGAAGAAGTAGATCGCCATAGGAAGAAATTCATGTGGGCCAATGGAGACAACCTCACGGGTGCAAAATGCAAAGTCAACTGGACAAGAACCTGCATGCCAAAAGACCTAGGAGGACTGGGGATTCTGAATATGGAGAAGTTTGCTAGAGCACTGCGGCTACGATGGCTATGGCATGAATGGAAATCAGAAGACAAGGCTTGGGTTGGAATGGGTAATCCTTGTGATGAGACTGACAGGCTTCTATTCGCGGCATCCACTTCCATTGCCTTGGGAAACGGAACCAAAACGGACTTCTGGTCATCGGCTTGGATCGGCGGGTGCAGACCAAAGGACATTGCCCCAAAAATATATGCCATCTCAAAAAAGAAACAACGAAAAGTCAGAGATGCACTTCATCAGGATACATGGATCAAAGACCTTAACCTTCAGGGGAACATGACGGTGCAACACATCCAGCAACTGGTTCACCTATGGAACCTGGTGCAAGACATTCAGCTGGATGAAAATAGAGAAGATGACATCACTTGGAAACTGAACGCCTCTGGACAGTATCAAGCAGCCTCGGCGTACAGAGCTCAATTCATTGGATCATCGCGGGCGATATATGACAAGGTGATATGGCAGGCCTGGGCGCCGCAAAACTGCAAAACCTTTGCTTGGTTAGTGATACAAAACCGAGTATGGACGGCGGACAGACTACAAACAAGAGGCTGGCAAAATAACAGATATTGCCCATTGTGCAGACACACACTGGAGACGGCGCACCACATGCTAGCGGACTGTCGTTACACAAAACGAATCTGGGAGGGTGTTTCACAATGGGCGAACACCGGTGAGATAGCCCCGGCAAACTGGCCACACTCGGACACGGTGCAGCAATGGTGGATGACACTCTCGGCATCGCCGAACGTCCCACGGAAAGGCCTACGATCACTGATCCTTCTCGTCAGTTGGGAGATTTGGAATGAGAGAAACGCACGTATCTTCCAACACAAGGAGCTCCCGGCGACGTCGTTACTAGCAAAAATTAGAGAAGAAGCAAGGATATGGTGCCTTGCGGGCGCCAAACACCTAGGGCAGCTTCTTAGCGACTGACTTTTTGTTTATTGTTGCGTTTATGAGCTGGTGAGCTGCTGTACAGTGAAGCCTTAAGGCTTGTGATGTAAACACTTCTCTTATAATTAATGAAACGGCACAATCTCGTGCTGGCTTCCGTTCAAAAAAAAAAAAAAAGCTAAAAAAAATACATGTAACCTTTCTGGGGGAAGAAGTTATTATGAAATATCCACAAATGAATATGGTAGTAAAGTGTAGATATTTGTATCGTTCTTAAAAATTAAAGTATATATAGAAGGCCACTGCACCAATGCAAAACTTCAAGAACAACATAGACGCATCCTGGTTGGAAATAGACAAATGCGATGTGTACAATAGTGCCGCAAAATGGTGACACTATGAGTAATGCATTGTCATTTTATATTTTATAGCGAAAGTTATTGTTCTTGATCAATAGATTAACCTAAACCTGATTTCTGTTGAACTTTTCTTTTTAATATTTTGAATACATACACCTTGTTCAGTTGGATTACTCCATCTTCATGTGAGAGTAACTATGAGGAGTCTTTTCCCACCCGTAACAAATATACTGATTTGAGTGTTCATCCTGACAACACGATTTAACATCTTGGCATTAAATCTATTGATCATATCATTATTTGGCAAAAAGAAATTGGCATACATTTATACTTAGTTTAAATTTTATGAAACTTCATGAAAAACATGTAACACCCCAAATTTCAAACCAAAATCAAAATGGAATAAAAATCACTCAAAATTTAAATTTTTGTCTATATCTTATCTCGCCATGATTTTTTCAAAATAAAATTAACTAAAATAATTCAAACTTAGTTGGAATATGAAAATTTCAGAATATAAAACTTGTGCTTGAGTATTTTCCACCATATAAAGTCCACTAAATATTTGAAATTTTTGAATTTACAACAAATTAAAATTTGTTTGTTAAACCCTAGCAAATCTACCTTGAATTTAAAGGATTTGAATTTAAATCTTGCATAAATAACACCATACGCATTTTTGGATCTGCTGATTTTTGTTTGGAGTGTTTATCGAAGTTAATTCCATTTTCAAATCTCTCAAAACTCCACAAAAAGATTAAACCATTTCTCTTCCCCTTTGGGCCTTATCCTCTTTTCCCTGGCCCAACCTCGACCCAGCAGGCAACCAAGCCCATCTCTCTTCTCTCTCTCACTGACAGGCGGGCCCCGCATGTCAGCTCCTTCTCCCTCCTCCAGCTCAGCCGCTCTCTCTCGATCTCTCTCTGCTTTCTCTCTCCGGTCGCTTTCCTCGGCCCTGTTGCCATGATGCTCAAGCGTCAGCCCGCCCATCCTGTTGTACGGGGCGGCGCCGCACTTCTTGACCAGGAGCCAGCAGTCGCCGGTCATCGGATAAGGCCGCCGCAATACATTAACTCCGGCAATCCTTCGCCTCCAAGTCTTCTCTGCCCCGCCTTGCTTTGCACGGCACCGCGCCGCTATAAAACCGAACCCCGACGCCCTCTTTCCGTCAACCCGGAAGCTGCTGCCGCACCCAATCTCCAAACCCTAGCCGCGCGTAGTGCCTCCCCGTCGCGAGCTTCCTCCGCCACTTCCCGACCCCGCGCGACCCTCCAAGTGAGTTCTCCGTCTCCTCCTCCTCTCTCCTGCTCCAATCCGCGGCGAGCCACGGCAATGGCGCCGCCGCGCTCGGCGCCGCCGGCCACCGCGTACCACTCGTAGCCGTCCATTCCACAGCCAACGGCTAGGATTAGATCATCTCATACCCCTTCGCCACATAAAATCCCGGCCCTCCGTCGTCAATCCAACGCTCCAGATCCGATCGGTCCACCATGGACCAGTGAACTACGGGCCCTCTGCCGGTCCACGAGCCTGTGGACCCGGTCCATAGATTTCTCAATAGAAAAATAATTCTAGAAATCTCGGAAAATCCTGGTTCCTGCACATTTCACAGATAAGCCCTTGACCTTTGTGATAACTCTGTTTAGGTCCAGCCTTTTTACAGAAACAACCTTTTACTTTTCTGTAATTACCTCTTAGTCCCTACCTTTTTACAACAAGGTCCCTAAACTTTTCTGTAATTACAGATAGGTCCCCATAATGTTTTTGTAATTGCAGACAAGTCTCTAGAGCCTTTCTGTAATTGCTCATAGACCCCTAGACCCTCAAACCTCCGTAACTTTTCGACCGTAGCCCCGTTTTGAGCGATTCTTGCGCTCACGCGTTCGTAGAAACGCGTAGTACCTCTTGGTACTGCTTTTAAAGCTCCACACCAGACCTACAAGCCTTTAATACCATAAGTTCCCCTCACGCCCGATAAATTCCATATCGGCCAATCATAGGACGCCAATCCCGCATGTCACCCATGCTCACTCATCATCTAGCAACAAACCTAATCAATCTTGCCACATCATCTCACTTCAAAACTAATACCCTTCTAATCATTACATGTCTCAACCCAACCTCATATGCCACAAATACCTTTTCGTTCGCTTGTAGCATAAACCTAGTCGACCTTTCGGGTAGTATCGCCTGGAAGCGTAGCAATCCTCTTTATCGCAACATCTCCCATTGCTTACCTCGTCAAACCACATCCTTGCCAATGTTGTCATTCTTATTTATCTAGTTTTATTGATTTATCAATCCCTTTTATTTGGTGTCTTTTATTGGAAATTTTATTGGTATTTCATTCACCTTTATTTGAGGATAATTTTCCTGCCAGTTATTTATTACCATGCAAGTGCATATCATGATTAGATTAAATAACTAATATTGCACCATCATGCACTAAATGTCATGCAAATCTTTATTCTTTCGAATAAACAACATCTTGCTCATCTGTTTATATAAAATAAAGTTAATTTGTTAAACAATTCTGTAACATATTACATGCTGCATATAGCATTGCATGCATAAATATAAGCTGCACAAGTACTTAATATCTACATGTAACCATAATAGATTTAGATAAATAACTTAGTTATGTTCATAAACTCATCAACGCTTGTAAAATAAAATATAATCCTTAACCCATAGGTTGTGTAACCCTTAAATTTATGTATGTTTACACATATATAATCTTTTCATCTAGTCCATGTCACCCTGAATAAACCTCATGTTATGCTTGGTTGCTTTATGAATCTATTGCATTTGCACATCCTCCATGCAAACACACGCATGTCCTTTAATAGAAATAACTTAAAGTTTGTATATTAGGTGTGCACACAATCACCATCAATAAAGCATGTACATCTCATCACTTTCACCCTAAAGTGTTTAGCAAATAAAGGTTTTATGCATAACCCTGCACTCATGTTTTATTTTAAGAAAAACTAAATAACTAATAGTTTGTCTAGGTGAATATGGTCGTTGCATGGCCAAGAATATAACTTGGAACGCATAACCTTTCATAAATAAAATGTGTCGCATCATACATGATTTTTGTCCCTTGTTCTTCATCGGTGTTCAATCGGTTTTTGTTGGAGTTAATCGAATCTTATTTGGCTCTTTTCGCTCTTTATTTCTTTTGCGGTAGTTAATTTATACGGTATGTTTCTATGCGCTAGCTTACGCGCGATTTGAGGAAGAGCCGCCAGAAGAATTCAAGGAAGATCCAATCTTGAAGGACGAGCTGAAGAATCCAAACCAAGGACGAATCGGAGGATACGAACTCCGAGCAAGGACTTGAAGATATTGACATCGACAAAAGAGCTTGAAGATCCAGAATTGAAAGATTAGGATAGCGTTCCTCAGGCAAGCTCTACTTCTCCTTGATCATGATTGAACCTATTGTTTTTGCAATGCACCTACATGGCCTACTCTCGTATATGCATTATTTGTTATTTTACTGCTTGTGTAGCTATGGTCCTACTTGCTATCGATGTTGATGCCATTTACTTAGGCGTTAACATCAGAATCCTTGTTTACCTTTGTTTACCTGTCACCTTGTTAACCATAGGATTGTTCCATCATTTTCATGATGGCACATTCACCTTGTTACTAGACTGCTTAGGACCCCTCGCAATGTTTCTACATTGCCATACCTTACTCACATACATGCTTTACAACTGTGTTAAATGAGTTTGGTGGTGTGCGTGGCACTTGGGTTGGGAGTAGCACAACTGTGTTAGGTGGTGATAATGATGATGGGATGGGCTGGATTGCGGGCAAGGCCATTAGTAAGTGATTGATGATATGACGGATAAGTGTGATAGTCCCTTAGTATGGGAGACATGGTGCTTGCCCGGCCACATAAGGACCGGTTCATTCAACCTTTAACAAGATGATTCTCGTACAACCACAGAACCTGAATGGGCAGGACTTACCCTACCTTCTTGGTACTCTTACATTGTCCATTTGGAGGCCAGTAGAGGCAACGGAAGCTCAGGAGTAGACCCGGGGAACGTACCTGTGGTTCGGTTGCGGAACCTACCGTAAGTACGGAGGACCCGTTGTAAGGTCACGGGAATGCCGCCTGTCCTGGTGTTTGTTCACAGGATCCTGCAAATTATTACAGGAGCACGACGTACCTGTTATAGGTGTTGTGCCGTAGTGTGACATATCAAGTCACAGGCCCCTGAGTGAGATTCCGTGGTGGACTTGTGAGACTACTCGGAGAAGATGGACTAAGCGTTATGTTACTCTCCGTATAAGAGTGCATAGCTCGTGGGAAAAGATGTACAACCTCTGTAGAGTGTAAAATTCATCCGGATGGACGTTGTCACGGCATATGACACATCTATGTTGAGTTTCGATATGATTAGCCACTTTCATGATAATTCCTTGATGTGTGCGTGAGCAGTAGCCTGTTCGTGTTTTGGAAGTGATGGCAGGATGTGCCGGGTCGGTATGACCATTGAGGTCAGAAGGCCCAACTAAAACTTAGGAACTGGCGGGAACGTTTCATACTCTCCCAGGGCCAATCAACTAAAATATTGTTAAACTATGGTTTTCCTTCTCTGATCCTTGATCTATCTTCCTAAACCATTAAGCCTATTCCTTGCTAGAACTAAATATGCATGTATATGTATACCCTTGTGTAGTGTAGAGCTTGCTGAGTACCTTACGTACTCACGCGTTTGCAAATGTTGGTTTAGTAGGAGAAGACTCCGTAGAAGACAGCGACGATTGGGTTTTCGGTTCTGCTTCTCAAGTTTGCTTGTGGCTTTAGGCCAAGATCTTCCGCTGTCTAAGGGTTCTATCCCAGGTATCCTATTTATTTACCTATTCGAAGTATGCTTTTGATTATCATATCTGTGTTCTTGTGCGTATCAGCTACTGATCCAGGGACTGATACAGGATGCACAATAGATTCCAGAAATGGGGTCTGACAAAACATATCCAAAATTCATGGATATTTATGTAGTCTAAAAACATCGTTAGTTGAATTAGGGCAGGTACAACGCTACACGTAGGCAGTCTCATAGGCCGTCTCATGCAACGCCACGTAGGATTTTTGATGAGGTGGAAGAGAGAGAGGGAGAAAAAAGAAAGAGGCGGTTGTTTCGCGAGGCAACCACCTCAAGCGCTAAAATTTAGGAGTATGAGACGACTTACACACCATTGTACGACTTGTAGTTGCCATGTAACTCAAAAACATTCCTTTCCTCATCCATAAATTAAGGAAAGATGCTATTTCTACTAGACAACTAAAACAATCACCCATTGTATCTGTTGTCTCATAAGCAGTCTGAAGATTACGTGGCATGTATGAGGCGGTCTCATAGACAACTCCATTGTACCTGCCCTTAAGTCATGTAGTTTTGCGAGCATATACATATTAAGGAAATACTGAAATGGCGAGCAAACAATAAGGAATGTATCTATGGCGTGGGTTTCAAAAATTATGTGATGTAATTAATGTTTAGTAAAGTGTTAGACTAAAGCGGGCAGAGAGGCACCACCTAGAGGCTAGGCCGGCTAGGCGGCGCCTAGGCGTTTTTAGGCGTTCCAGGCACCGACATATATTAATACATATCAATATGCAATATAGTCAATGGTGAAGAGATTGTGTATTTTATGCTAAACTATGATACTTAGCAGACTACCGATACTTTTTTAATTCATTAACTTACCGGAAGTCCCTCATCAGACTAACAATGTTCTTCAGTTTTTTGTCAACAAAACACTGCTCAGAGCACGGAAAAAATGAACTTATGATCTTTTTTATGATGGAGACCAAAGGCGCTAGGTGGTGTACCCAATGTGTGCACGATATACCTCGATATCGCCGTAATTTACAAGAAGGCCAACTTTAAGGGTAAATTTTGCCATTTCCATTCTTTTAGCGACACTATCTATATATACAGTTGCATGCCCAATTGTCCTCTATTTTGTATAACTTATGTATTGTTTTAGAATAGCATATTGACAAAACAGAGGGATATGCTAGTTTAATCAGGATCTTCATAGCACCATTTGCTCTTAGCGGTTGGCATAAGGAGTCAATGTGAGTCTTTTGTTGCACATTCTGTAGCATAAGGTGCAATTAGAAGATCTGTTAAAAGGACCTCTTGCTCATCTTGCTAGCGAACCACGGAATCAGGGGCCACTATGCAAAACCAGCATGAACACGAGGCGTTGTTTATAATATAAAACATCCTGGCACGATCAGGGTTTAATCGCATGGATCTGCCAAAGTTTATCAAGGAAATAATGAATGTTGAAAGAATTAAGGAATGTTATCAGTTATTTGCCAAAAACAATTGCTTGCCAATCAAAAGCAATCATGGTTACCAAATTTTATATGACGTGCATGAGTCCAGATACAGGATCAACTTCAAGTTGCCATGAAAATCACGGCAGGCGATCTTTTTCCTTAGATGAAAAAAAAAATTATTCAGCTACTCGATTGTACAACATAATTGACGCAGTGGCAAAAAGAGCACTGCTATAGAGTACACCCGTTTGTCCGACTTTTGTACGATCAGAAAATCCAATGGTTAAAATCACTCAGATTATGAAACTCGTTTCGCGATTATGAACCTGCAGAATCCAAAAGCTTAAGGACCATGGTTAGAGCCTTAATTGATCACGAGATAGTGATTGAGTCCCATGATATGTCTACTTGGCATGTGTGATGCGATTAGACCGAAGAGCAATTTGTGCTTCTGTGCGGTACAAAAGACTCATCCTCTGCACCCTCGGCGACCCAGATCCGGACGGCACCGTGTTCAAGATGCTACTCTTGTCGGTGCTCTACGCTCTGCTCACGCCGTGGCTGCTCTTCTCGCTCGTCGCCGACCAGCCAACAACGTCCTTCGTCTGGACGACCTCCCTGCTCGCCGGCTCCTACTTCTTCGTCGGCACCGCCTCCCTGTCCCAGACGATGAGGCTCCCGGCCGTCTTCTTCCGGTTCTCCTACGCTGCCTTGCTGGCCGTCGCCGGCGCCCACTTCGTCGGTCCCGTCACGGGCGCGGCCGTCGCGTGCCTGGCAACGTTCTACGGCGCCGGGATGTTCGGGTATGCCGTCGCCGAGCACCGCCAGCGCGTCGGCACGGAGACCTCCGCCCGCAAATACTCTGTTCAAAATTATGACCCGAGATAACCTGAATAAGAGAAGGAAACTGAATGATCTTGTTTATTCTGCTCTGAAAATGAATCTGTTAAACACTTATTATTTGACTGTGTTGTTGCTGCCAGGATTTGGATTGATGTAATTGAATGTATGAATATGAAACTGGGCACTGATTTTGAGTCGGTGGCCAGGTTGTGGATCAGTGATAAAAAACACAGAATTTTAAATATGGTTTCTTCTGCTGTTCTATGGTGCATATGGAAATTTAGAAACAAAATGTGTTTTCAGGGATGCCCATGGAGGAGGCCAGGATTCAGGAAGTGGAGATGATGATCATGAAGACACTGAAAAGATGGAGGATTCTGTGCAAGGAAGAGCAACAAGAAGAAATGGACCGGGCAATTGGAGCTTTGGAGGCAAAGGTCACGAGGAGATCTTCTGTCCTGATCCTGGAATGGTGGCCAAGTGGAGACAGGCCAGCACTGAGTACTGAGCTACGTGATGGAATGGCGAGTGAACATGATGTATTAGGAGAGAATGGGAGAGGAGAGTTGGCTGTTCCGGAGCGAGGAGCACCGGGAGCGCCGGGAGGCGTGTTTTTGTGCTACGCCTTCGTCCAGTTCGCCGCGGTGTCGTTCTCCGTCCTCGCGCGCATGGCGGTGTGGTCTTCTTCCCGGCGTGGGTGTCGTACCCGTTCGAGACGCTCGGCCAGTCGGCCTTGCCTGGCTGGCTGTCTCTAGATCTTCTTCGTCGGCGTGATGCTGCTGGAGCAAGCTCTCGTGTCGTTCAAAACCGCTGCCTGCGTAGGCATTGCTAATTTGATCGGGCCGCTCGTCCTCGGCTGCGTGGTCACGATTGTCTTGGGTGATAGAGCCGGGCTGCTCGTCATGTGGCTTCTCCCCATGGCCGCGGTTGGGTTCTTTGGGTACTGCCTCGCTGTTCATGCACGCTACAAGCAGATCCAACAAAGGTATGCATTACATTTACAGCTAGAAATCAATTTTGTATTAACATATTGGGTTTCTTCATATCTTGCTCTAGAACTGTTTGAGTATAAACCATGTTCCAAGAGATTCTATTTATTTATTTGTGTGCGCTCATCGGTACTTCTTCGTATATGCAAATTTAAGGTATCATTGATTTACGGCTATCATTTTACCCTGACTATATGTGCAGGAAAGACCACCCTATCTTGGCTTGCACCACCAGCTTATCGCAGGAACCTAATGAACCAAATCAGAAGGCTGCACCAGATGGGAGCCTGATGAGTTCCACTGATGAATCGGAAGAGCGGGATGCATAGGTTGGATGTCGTTGACACCCACCACGAGGGAGGACTCGGTGGGATATCTACATCAGGGGGTGAGATTTTTACAGAGGAATGTAACTCAGGCTAGGAGGCCTTTCTTTTACTATACCTCGCTCATTGACACCCACCACCCTTTTATTCAAACCCTAGCACTTCAGTGAGCTGGCCACCTCGGCACACACCACCCTTCTTCCATTGTTGCACCTTGGCACCAAGAGGACGCAATTGTGGCCCTCACCCTGTCCACCTCCACATTTGCAATTCCCGGTACCTAACTTTTAGACATGTCACTACTTTTTTCTAATCAAATTTGACCATGTCCATATCATTCCCATGTTTTTTTCTTGTTGTCAGAACGTAACGTTCTACTCATCAAGGCCTAACAACAAATTGCCAGATACCAGAATGGATAAAAAGGGTGTTTCGTGTCTTTGGTGTGTCGAGTGCCATTTGTCATAGCTCAGCTGTAGATGCAGGGGGGCGAGGACATGGACGGGGAGCGGGAGCGGGAGCTTCAGGTTATGCTGCCCTTCCTCTGCTTCTAGACAGGGGTGGGTGTCATACTATCATGCCATGCACGTTCTAGTGCAGAGGGAGCTTCAGTCCGCCAAATTCAGCATGCGATAGAATAAGATCAAGCACGAGCACGCGAGGTGCATTACCTCGTCACGTCTCTTTTTTTTTTGTGATTGCAAAGTACAATTGAGGCACTCACCCCTATAAACGTACATACACAAACCCCCCTATGAGCACCTTCGACGGCCACATCGCCTACCGCTGAAAGCACAAAGCCGTTAAATCCTAAAAAATTTGCTCCCACGGGGAATCGAACCCAGAACCTGAGAGGTGCTACTCGGATGCCTTAACTGCTAGACCAAGACCCCTTTCACGTCTAGTAGAAGTGTGAAGATGATGTTAGTCTGTTAATCTGGGCTCTTATCCGCATTCGTCCTGCAAAACTTTTAATCTGTTAGTGTGCTTCGGATGCCCAAAACATGAAATTGACCATGTATTAGTTTAACTAAAAAGTAAAAACCTATTGACAAGATAGACTAAATATTTAAGACTCTAGGGGAAGATATTATTATAAAACATCCATAAATAATATGGTACGAATTCCACCGAAGTAAGGTGCAGATATTTCAATCTTTCTTGAAAAATAAATTATAAATAGAACAAATAAACCGATGAAAAACATCAAGGACATTATACCTATATCCTCTGAAGTACATATAGATTGTTTACAAAACTATTTAATACATACAGCTGGTTTAATTAATTTAATTAATCCGTCTTCACTAGAGAGTGATCTATAAGTGAAATTTGTCCACCCATAACAAATATAATCCTTCAAGTGCTAATCCATGAAAGCTCTCCTGACATCTGCTTGACGTCTAATACCTTTCTTAGATTTTGAGTTGGCAACAAAATTTTCATACATTTATATTAAGGTTAAATAATAGAAAGTTTCGTAAACTCTTATATACGTTTCTTAGATTAGTCATGCAACATGAAAAGTTGGAGTCAATTTTTATTTGATTGTATTAATTCATCCAATATGTGATACGGTACTCAACAATGGTTATGCTATTGTGGAACATCGTCAGGTTGCCAGCTCTAGGAAGTAAGCTACCTTGGCAATCATTTCTCCCTTCCAAAGCATAGAAAATGAGAAATATTTGCGACAATTTGTTTGTCTTTCAACTCATGGTGTGGATGACCATGCACCCAACTCGCGACCAAGCAAAACACATAATATTTCTCATTGAGGATCTTTGGTTTGGTTGTGTGCTGATTTTGTGGTGTTAATTCTTTGAGAAAAAACGCAGTGCAGACACCATGGATCCTGTTTATAAGCTTTGTTGTTTCAGTTGATGAAGGCAAAAACCCTGTCCCCAATCCCAATTCAAATATGTTTGGATTTTTTTGGGATATTACGGCCAGTACAAGGTGGCTAGAATAATGTATGTATTTGATAATGGTATTGGAATATAGTCTGATTGAACTTTACTTTCTTAAATATAATACTAGAAATTATTTTTACTTTTGTTTTAAACTAAATATAATAAACAAAAACTACTTTTATGCAATTTATTGATTCTTGTTTAATCCAATGCAATGCAACACGAGATGTTTAAATTGCCAATCGAATTGGACTAGAGTCTATTTAAAGACTACTTGAACATTTTCTCAAATCTTGCCACCAGAACTGGTTTTGCCTCTGTTTTATTACCACCAGAAGTTGAACAGGATCAAAGTATGTCATGTTATATAAGGAATTGCTCATTTAGTCACGGTAGAATATTTTTGTTTTGCTCTTCCATTTTGAACAAAATTTATTCCCCACCCCTTCCGTCTACCGTGCAGGGTTGGTGCCAACAACTTGTCCCTGGTTCCTCAGAAAATGGTTAAGCTTTACAAGGCAAATCAAGCGTAACTTGTGGACCTCACTGTTAGCTTGCCACATAATGTGCCTGATAATATGGACCCATGAATGGTGCAAAGCCTTAACATATTGAAAAAAAACCAGTGTTTCCGTCTTTTTAGAACTCAGGTTTGGCGTCGTCCTATTTGTTATGATATGGGGCTACGATGTTAATGCAAAAGACGGCATACGGCAACGACATGGGCTTGGAACAAGCGCTTCATCAGGTTATGCCCTTCCTCTGCTTCTGGACAGAGTGTGAGCTTCTGTTATCTGATCTCGGAATGCGAGAGAACAGTGATATCTGCGGACGTGCGGAGCCTGTAGTGACTGGAAGATCCTGCAGTAATTGGAAGGGGATGGGGGCGCGGCGTAGGCACAACGTCGGCGTCCATGGCGGAGGCGGACGGCTGCGGGATCGGATGGCATCCGCGCGTCGAGGCGTGGCGCAGGTGCAGCCAGGCTCGGACGTGCGTTCTGTGGCATGGCGTCGCTCGGTGGCACGACGTCCCCTCTCAGTTTCATCTGTGGCAGCACTGGTGGAACGCCGCGGCGGAAGGCGCATTACCTCGTCGGCGTTGCATGCCACGAGGCGACGAGGCACCGTGGGCAGCTGCCGGGGATTGGTATACATAGACGTCGATGCACAACGCGTCACGCGACGGCCTCCTCCTCCGCTTCAGGTTGAGTCACATTTCGTGTACGTGTACAATATTCTGTACATGAGAATGAGAATGAGATCAGATGTTTGCATTGACAGCCCACTATCCTCCATGTGTAAGAAGCAGACACGCAAGAGAAGGCAAACGGCGTGCCCGCCGGTCCGTCATTCAAGAACAAGATGTCATCGAAGAAAATTGTTGGTTAAAGATAAAATATTTGACCTTGATCAAAGCTAGAATGGTAATTTTTTGAAAACGGAGGAGGTATTTTCAATAGCACATTTTTTGAAAACGGGGAAGGCACGCAATCCACGGAAACGAAGGTCCTTGCCGTCACCGAGATCCTGTCGGCCGCAACCAGGACCCAGACGGCGCCGTGCTGTTCATATGGCACTCCTGTCGGCGCTTTACGCCATGGCTGCTGTGGCGCGTCGCAAGCCAACAGATGACCTTCGTCTGGACCACTTCACTCCTGTCCTCCTCCTACTTCCTCATCGGCACCATCTGCTTCTCAGAGATGATGGGGTTCCTGGGCATCTTCCTCCGGTTCTCCTGCGGCATCTTGGTGGCCGTCGCCGCATCCCATCTGATCAGCCCCATCACCTGCGAAGGCACCGTGGGCCTCGTCACATTCTACGGCGCCGGGACGCTCGGCTAATCCATCGGCGAGCACCTCCAGCGCATCGGCACCGAGAACTCAGCCGCCGTCGTGGCCAGCCGCCCGCCGCGCGACGAAGAGCACGAGAAGCGCAGAGACGAGTGGCTTGTCTCCGCTTTCTGCCTGCTCGTCCCCTTATCACTGGCCGCCATCGTGCGCATGGCGTGGGGGGTCTTCATCCCGGGCTCCGCGATATTCGACGTCGACCCCGCGGACGAGCTCCTGTCCGTCGTCCACGAGCTCTCGCTGGAGACGATCTTTCTTGCCTGGACGTGGAGCAGCGTACGTCGTGGCGCTGGCTCTGTTGGAGGAAGCTATGTTCTCGGCTCACACCCTTGTGGCACAAGGGTCTTGCTTGTTTTGGGGCCTCGTACATGCTCAACTTTGTGTTCATGATTGTCGAACGCAATGCTGCTAGTTTGATGGTCATGTGGACCGTCTGCATGGCAACGGTCGGCACTACTACAGAAACAGACATCACAGACGGGGAAAATGGACATCACAGACAGGAAGCAGCCCCGTTTGTGCGTCCGCGTCTGTGATGACTTCATATCACAGACGATGAATTTCCCCGTCTGTAATGACCCTTGTATCACAGACGTGTAGCACTCAACCCCGTCTGTGATGTCTCTCAGAAGCAATAAAAAAAAATGCCCCCCTTCTAGTTCTTTAATAGTCCCATCATGTTAGTACAATAACATATCTCAAAGAAAGGATATGAGAAGAAGATTCACAAAATCCAGATTCTTTGTTGGCTATTGCCTCGCTGTTTATGCGCGCTACAATGATATCATCACATCAAGGTATGTGTTGAGTTTTACCATCTTATGAAAGCTTCCAGAGACCAAGCAAGAGATATCCTAGTATACAAATGTTTTCTACAAATAACTAAATTTCACGGCCAATCTCAAGTGCATAATAAAATGAGTTTTCCTGAAAAACAATATATGCTTGGGCATATCAATATCATAGAGCTGGCATGCTATTGTTTGTGCACGTGAGTCGTGGCTAGATATTTGATTGTAGCATTTCCTTGTGTGCTACAGAAAGGCAGTGCTCCAAAGTGAACAGCAATATATTCAATTCATGTTCTTGATTAGCATAATGACACATTATCTTGTATATCTTTTGATACATATCTTTCTCAAGCAAATGAAACTCACATCGTTTTTAATTTACATGTCTTCTATGGGCAGGAACCAACAAGTTTTAGCCAGTACCAGCTTGTCCGAGGACGGGCCCAATGAGCCAGATCAGCAGCCCCTGCCCCCAAATGAGGTGCTTGATGGACCAGGTCAGAAGCAAGCTTGTAGCTTGTTGCAGGAGCTTGGTGATCACAATCAGAAACTGGCCCTACACATGCATGCATGTTGATGAAACTCGATGAATGTGATGAGGATATCAATCTCCCCTGATGAAATCCTTAATGACACAAATGTTTTTAGTATGGTATGTCTCCAGTGATTGCTCAAAGGTTACATGCATGTTAGAAGGGACAGAGGTCAAATTATTTGCAACGTGAAATCTACATAGTGAATTTAAACAAGTCTCTAATTTTTTGTGGAAAAAAGGGAGGAATGGGGGTGGGGGGGGGGGGGGGGGCATTAGCCCCCTTAATTAGTACCTGTTGTCCCTGGCTGTCAGCGATGGGTAGGCACATGAGTCCACTAAGGCGTTTTCTAGACTGATACTAGGGTCGCGAGGTTGACGAAGCTTCATGAGATGCGCATAGGCGCCAACAAACTCGGCGGTGGCATATTTGGAATCCTCGGAGGTATGTTGCAACTGAGAGTTCTTGAGCCCCGCGACAACATCCTCAAGTGGCGGCTCCAGTTAATTCTTGATAATCTATGGAGGGTGCAACATCTGAATTTAAAGAGCATTGGGTCGGTGTCCATTGTGGCACTCAACAAGCTGGGCCAGCTCATGAAGCTTCATTTCATGTCCACGAACCAGCTGACAGGTGCCTTGCCAACACTGTTCGCTGGGATGCGAAGAATCCAAGAGTCTGGAATATAATCGAACACACTAACCACGAGATCCCAAGGGCCCTGTTGGCCAACTGACCAGAGCTCGCATCGTTCCAAATACACGATAACCTGCTTGTCGAGGGGGCATTAGCCCCTTGCTATCTTTTGGATACCTCTAGATGCTCACTCACCAGGTCAACCATTGCTATTTTTGGGATACTTGTGTTGGCGAACCTGAAGCAGTCAGAGTTGGCACTAAACTCGCTCACCGGCCCAACCCCTTGCTCGTTGAGGTAGTTGCTTGATGAACCAGATCAGAAGACACCTTGCAACTTGTTGCAGGAGCTTTGGTGATAAAAATCAGAAACTGGCCCTACACATCCGTGTTGATGAAGCTTGTTGAATTTTTAATGGAGATTCGCTTTTGTTTTCATTTTTTCTTTGTTGCGAGAAAAAATGATGAGGATATTTCGTCAAAAAGAATGGGAGCTGTCTAGTAACGCGGCAACGACATGGAAGGGGAATGGGAGCTGTCTAAGAACGCGGCAACGACATGGAAGGGGAATGGGAGCTTCAGGTTATGGTGCCCCTCCTCTGCTTCTGGCCAGGGGTGGGTGTGAAACCGCCAAGCCATGCACGTTCTAGTGCAGAGGGAGAGAGCTTCAGTTAGCAGAACCCGGATTGCGAGAGAACGGTGGTACCTGCGGACATGCGGAGCCTGTAGTGACTAGAGGATCCTGCAGCATGATTGCGAGATCCTGTGGTGTAGGCACAACTTCGGCGTCCACTGTTGGGAATTGGCCAGGATCAAGCCCGAGCGCGGTAGAATTTTGCCGGGCGACGAGCGCCCCTGTTTTTCAATTGAACTTGGCTCGGCAACTAAGTATTCACCCGATTACAACGCAGTTTATATATAGGCGCTAGCACGGCTTAGCCAAGACCATCTACGGCCTTCGCGCGCACGTTGGCACGAACCCCCTCCCGATCCGGCCTCCTCTCGTCGTGAGCCGATTCCTCTTCAACGAGACCAAGGCGTCGTCCGAGCTCGCCGCGAGACATGATCAGGCAGCGTGCACCCGCCCAACACACTTGCAGCTAGCTATCCTGCACGCACATGATCACATCTGAACAAACTGAACGCTCGCACACACGATCACACCTGTAACGGGCCAAGGTCGAGTTTATCTATCTATCTATTATCTTAGTATTTGAAGGAAAAAAGGAGCCACCACGTTCGCTCTCAAGGCCACGAAATTATCACCTTGATCGGAAAAAAGAAAAGATATGAGCCGTTGGATTTTATGAAGAATCTAGGGTCAAGATTAAAGGAAGTTGTCCATCATCAAAACAACTCCTATAGATGGCCAAATTTCGTAATAAAAATACACAAATTACTTTTCCTGGTATTATGTACTCAGGTTTACCTAAATAAGGAGTCCACTTCTTGGAAAAGTCCACAACAAAGGAATCAACCGTGACTTGGGCTGGACGAAAAGCTCATGGCTCGTTAGCTCGGCTCGGCTCGTGGCTGGCTCGGCTCGGCTCGTTCACTTTTTCTAACGAGCCGAGCTAGGTTTGTAGCTCGTTATGTTTAACGAGCTGGCTCGAGCTGGCTCGTGAGCCGCTCGCGAGCCAAACGAGCCAGCAAGTCCCAATAAGCTCACCACCCTTCGGTCCCCTTCTCCCTTCCTACACTTTATCCCTTTCTCGAATCGCGCTGTCACCACACCTTGCCTCCTCCCAATTCCCAATCGAGCACCTGTCTTGCTCCGTTCGTGAGCCGCACCACCTGTCTCGCTGGCCCGTCACCTTGCTCCATCGCCGCTCACTTGCGAGCTTGCCCGGAGGAGCTCCATGATGTTGTTGGCGCTTCCTTTCCCTTGTCGCAGCACTCGCTTCTCCCTAACCTCCGTCATCGACGCTGCAACCATCAACTTCAAAGCTCATAATGAGCACGAGCTCGTTGTCTTCACCGCTCTTCCCATGACCATGGCGACGATAAAAGGGGACCGAGTCAAGATCCAAGCCGTGGATAGCGACGTGATGCGCGACGGCCGGCTGCTCAAGCCGGGCGGTGCCGCCGCTCCCCCTACTCCCCTCGTGCGGTGGTGCCGGCTTCTCCACGTCACCAGCCTCCGTCCCCTCTCGGCCGACGACCTCTGCGACGTCGGCGCCTCCCCGCTCGGCACACCGTCGTGCTCAGGGCGTGAAGATGTACCCCGCGGTAGAGATGCTGGAGGCGAGCGACGAGCTTAACAAGCTAGCTCGCGAGCCAGCTCGAGCTCGTATCGAGCCGAGCCGAGCTAGCATTCTAACTCGTTAAGATAACGAGCCGAGCCGAGCTAGCACGTTATCTTAACGAGCTGAACCGAGCCGAACCGAGCCGAGCCGAGCTGGCTCGGTAGTCCGGCCCTAACCGTGACCCTGGAGTCTAAATGTGAGATCCTGGCCCAGCCCAAGAATGAATTCGGCCCAATAGGGCAGCTGAGTGTGGAGGTGGTACTGTAGCACGGCTACTGTTCACGCGAAACACTGTAGCGTACTGGTTTAGTCCCATATCGGTAGATGGTGTGGAGCAAGACCAGCTTAAAAGCCCAGTCCGAAAATGCAGTAATAACCGGGTTAACCTTTTTACGCGAAGCGAGGACGAAAGCGTAAGAGTTATTACTGTAAGGTGGGGCCCGCACTACAGGTGTACGGGCCTGGAGCCGTATTCCAGGCTGGGATGTTACAGAATGGTATCAGAGCCGACCTTCGCTGTGTCACAGGCGCAGTCACGGGGTTCATGGCGCGTGGGCCCGCAAGGCGGGACACGGCATGACACGTGCTGGACGTGGTCAGGAAGGGGCGATCCTGTATCTACTGTCCCCTGGATGACTCGAGGAGTCAGGGGGTAAGCTGGTCCGCTGCTCGACGAGGACGTCGAGTTCTAAAGGGGGGAGGATTGTGAGATCCTGGCCCAGCCCAAGAATGAATTCGGCCCAATAGGGCAGCTGAGTGTGGAGGTGGTACTGTAGCGCGGCTACTGTTCACACGAAACACTGTAGCGTAATGGTTTACTCCCATATCGGTAGATGGTGTGGAGCAAGACCAGCTTAAAAGCCCAGTCCGGAAATGCAGTAATAACCAGGTTAACCTTTTTACGCGAAACGAGGACGAAAGCGTAAGAGTTATTACTGTAAGGTGGGGCCCGCACTACAGGTGTACGGGCCTGGAGCCGTATTCCAGGCTGGGATGTTACACTAAACATGACACAGATCTCTGCCGTGCCTTTTTTTTTTATCTAGGGAAGCCAACATGACGCCAACAGATCAGAAGAAGGCATGGGCTCAATGGCTCCTTGGCAGCGGCTCCCCGGGTGGTATAGCGACGACGATGTCACAGTGTGCCCAGAGAGGGCGCAGGAGAGGCGCTGTTCGAGATCGCCTGGTACAGCCTGCTCCGGAGCCTCGGCGTCGGCAAGACGGCAAGTGCGTCAAGTGTGCCACCTTCTCCGTCCGCGGCTACGACTGGTGCCCCAACTGCATGTACGAGGACGATGACGACTACTCCAGCTACAGCTGCAACAGATATTCCTCCAACTCCGACTCCTATGAAGACAAGACAGACGACGACTACAACGACGACGAAGTCCACGACTCTGTCTTCGTCGCACAGCTAGCGCTCATGTCCAAGGACACCCACGTCAGGGCGATCTGCGACCTGAGCTTGATGAACCTGGTGACCGGTCTCTTGACATGGACGCGCTCTGGCAAGAAGAAGCCCAAGGTCTTCAACGGCGTGGGCTCGCTAATAGGAAAATTCCATGGCGGAATCTGCAGCACGGAATCTGCCTCTGAGAAGTAGTTCAATGAACACGGCAATTGCAGTACTGCATTAACCTCGAGATCCTTGCTTCTGGACGTAGACGACGATGGCTGCTGGACCAAACGTCTCCAACAGCCCCTAACGATCTGTTGTTGAACCCATGGAGATAGACAAAAAGAAAATTACTGCAGGGGCAATGGAAACTGCTTAAAGATGCGGCATCTTTTCTCCTCAAACACCGCAGGCATATATGGCCGATTGATGAAGCAAATCATAGCACAAAGGGAGAAATACATTGTCTCTAAGACTCCAAGAAAGTCAGTGCATGATTTCAGGCAAGGAGAAAAAAATATCACAAATATGTGGTGTTCAGTAAGTAGTAGAGAAACATCATGATATGTTACCACTTAGAGACAAATCCAACTTTACCGTGACTCACATATCAGTCAAGATTACCAAGGTATAATTGTTCATACTGTAAGAGTAATTAACAGTTCATATAGAATTGGAGGAAGAAGGTATACTTAATCCTTCGGTTCTCAAATCCTTAGTGGCTCTGTAATATAATCAGTTTATCCATGCGATTCAATGGAGTTCTCAGACCAGTACAACATGACATACGTGAATGAATTAGGTGTTCTCTTTTTTTCTTTAATGGAAAGGTGCTGATTACAGAAGAAACTTTTGATATATGTGTGTTCCTACACGTTGCCTCTGGCTTTTGTGCAAGTCAATTTCTTAACAAGAAAACTATAAAATCTCATTTTATTTTGTTGACCCCAAAAGTGAAATAAGTTGTATAATAATCAATATATTTTTTCGTGAGAGCTCTAACTAATGATTTATATCTGCATGTATGAAGCCTTATATATGAACCCCTTATGGTCCACAAAAATACAAAATCACAGAAAGGTACACTATGGTAAAGGCTCTCCAAAGTAGTACAATGTCAATGGCACATGTCATATATGGCGCTGTAAAATCATTTATGTAAAACATATGAAAAGTATGCCATCATTTATATAATTTTTAAGAAATTTAGAAAGGTAACAAAGGCTCTAACTAATGTTTATTCGTGTATTAAAACACATGTAATATCAGTCTTAGAAAATATTAGCGATCTAGATGTATTAAGCTATTTATCTAACTTCATTTTGTTAGAGCATTTGTACTCTAAATGCGTTCTAAATAAATCACCAGCTACATATTTTAAAAGAAAGAAGACGCTCTCGGAACAAAAAAAGTAACTAAGTACAAATATATCTATATCTAGAATAACAAGTGCTTTTTTTGGGATAATGAGACCAAGGTCATGGAATAACAAGATAGGAGCCATGGGTTAGTTGAATGTATGGAAGGCTGAAGCATGGAGCCTCACAAATTAGTCAAGCACTAAAGAGGTTTGAGCCTCAATATTTTGTTGAGATATGTGGTGGGTGGTAGTTTCTTTAGTACACATCCAGAGTTGCAACTGCTCTATCCACGAAAACAATAGCTTAATTAAAACATCTAGATCATACTAATCATACATGTGGTTTAATATGTGGAATAAAATCATTAGATTTTGTTAGACAAAAAAATCATTAGTTACAGCATCATATAATTCTGCACGGTGAAGACAATGGATAGACCCATTGAAAAATAAAGTCCAATTTATATGAAACAAATTACAATAGCCTGGCTAGCCGCGCATATTGCACGGGCAACCTTACTAGTTTCTAACAAATAAATGGTGGACGCGGACGGCCGCGGGATAGGATGGCATCTGCGCGCCGAGGCGTGGCGCAGGTGCAGACTAATTGGACGTGAGTTCTGCGACAAGGCGTCGATCGACGGCACGGTGTCCCCTCTCAGTCATCTGTGGCAGAGCGCGCGGCCTGATCGGCCGGTGCACTGCTGGAACGCGGCGGCAAGAGGCGCATTACCTCGTCGGCATTGCTCCGACGGTACTGTGGCTTGAGTCGAAGCGAATGGATCGAACGAGCACCAGTCAGTGGCACGATCGGGAGCTCGCCAGTCGGGAGAACGACGAAGCAGCCTCACTGCCGAGAGACCCGGGCGCAGCGTGCCAGAGGGCAACTCACCCGCCAAAGTGCCAGGAGGAGGGGCCGCGCCGAGAGAACTGCTGCCTGCCTCCTCCCGCACCAGCGCCAACTCCGGGAATCGCATCCTCTATTCTGCGTCTTGCGGTGTCACGGTGAACTGCTGTGAACTGAAGTAACGCTGCTCCGGCGTCGCTGCGTCCGCGTTCGACGCCCTGGTGGAGAGATAAGCCGAGGATTTTTCGTTCGAGGAGCGCTGGAAGATGGGTAAAGCATGCGACGAGCAGTGTGGGCAGCGGCTGGGGATTGGTTTGGTACACGCCGACGCACCAAGTGGCGACCGCCGCCTCCTCTGCTTCAGGTTGAGTTACGTCTCGTGCGTGTATACGTGTGAATGAATGAGACGGTTGACAAAAGCTAGGAAAAATATTTCAGAAATAAAAAAAATTAGGAGGTCACCGATAAACATGAAATATCGGAAATTTTGGAAATTTCGGCGAACAAAATTTGAATTTTTAAAAGAAAATTGACATGATTTCACAAGATATTGTCTCAAATCAAGAAAACATCACGGTTGCATATGCAAACAAGACAATTTAGACACGTTAAGGTGCTTAAAAGTGGAATTTTGGTGGTACTGTTTATTTCGATTTCATTTCAGACCCCACCGAAAAAAACAAAATGTCGGATATTTCTGTGAAATTTCGCTGAAATTGTTTTCCTAGGACAACAGGTCACTCGTCCAAGTGTAAGAAGCAGACATGCATGTGAAGGCAGACGGCGTCTCTCTGCCTGCAGGTCAGCCATCACGGCCAGTCACCCGCCCCGCGATCGAAGAGGAGTGGTTCTTCTCCACATTCTCCCTGCAAGACTTCTAATCTGTTAATATGCCTTTGAGACACCTAATTTCTTTTTTGAGAATGTGTTAGTGTGCCTAGAAACCTATAGTCCGCCACTACTCCACAAGAAAGACAACTCAATATTTAAGACTCTAGGGGGAATATGTAATTAGAAAATATCCATAAATAATATGGTACAAATTCCAGCAAAGTAAGATGCAGATATTTCCATCTTTCTTGAAAATTAAGTTACAAATAGAACAAATCAAAGGAAGCAAAGCTTCAATAACATTATATCCTCTAGTACACATATAGTAGATTGCTTACAAACTATTGAATACATACCGCTGATTTAATTGGTTGGATTAATCCATCTTCACTAGAGAGTGATCTATGAGAGAAATTTGTCCACCCATGACAAATATAATCTTTCAAGTGCTAATCCATGAA
The DNA here is from genome assembly GCA_007726485.1 of Eragrostis curvula. Taxonomy (NCBI): domain Eukaryota; kingdom Viridiplantae; phylum Streptophyta; class Magnoliopsida; order Poales; family Poaceae; genus Eragrostis; species Eragrostis curvula. Next base: position 49,762,352 of record CM017440.1, on the reverse strand, counting down.
AGCTCTACCTGACATATACTATTGACGTATAATCTCTTTCTTAGATTTTGATTTGGCAAGATTTTTTTCATACATTTGTATTAAGATTAAACAATAGAAATCTTCATAAACACTTATCTACATTTTTTATATTAATCAAGAAATATGAAAAGTCGGAGTAAAGTTTTCTTTGATTGTATTCATTCATCCAATATGTGACATTGTACTCAACAATGGTTACGCTATTAGCTTGCATGGTCTAGGAAGTCAGCTACCATGGCGACGACTCCTACCTTCCAAAACAGATATAACGAGAAACATTGCAAGAAATAAATTTAATCTGTTTGTCTTTCCATAGATGGCGTGGGTGATCATGCACCAAATTATTGACCAAGTAGATCAAATAGTATTTCCCATTAAGGAGCTTTCGCTGGTCATGTGCTGATTTTGTGGCATTAATTATAATAGAAGAAGCATAATGCACACATCATAATGGTCCCAATTTGGTAGTTTTGTTGTTTTCAATTGATGAAGGCAGACTCATTGGACTGTTCATGCTCTCCTCAATTCCTAATTTTAACATGTTTAGATTTTTTCGGGATATTAGGATATTAGAATAACATATGTATTTGATAATGATATTGGAATACAGTCTGATTGAACATTACTTCTCAAATTAACACTAGGAACTACTTTTACTTTTTTAAAACTAAAAACAATAACCAAAACTTCTTATATGCAATTTATTCATTTTTGTTCAATGCAATGCAATGTAACACATAATGTTTAAAACGTACTGGAACATTAGGTGCTCAAGTATTGCAGCCAGAAACTGGTTTTGCCTCTGTTTTAATAAAGTTGAACAGGATGAAAGCATGCCTTTCTTATATGGATTTTTTTTTTTTTTTTGCGTGGGTTCTTAAATGGAATTGCTCATTCTGGTTAGTAACAATAGAATATTTTTGTGTTCCCACCCCCTCCATTTATCGTACAAAGTTGTTGCTGGCTCTCTGCTTCGTCGAAAAAATGGTTAAGCTTTACAGGGCAAATTAAACCAAGCATAACTTGTGGACCTGACTGTTAGTTGTCACATAATGTGCGCGAGCTCCTCGAGTGTACCAATGTAATATGGACCCATGGATGGTACAAAGCCTTAACATATTGAAAAATACACATAGTGTTTTCATCTTTTTATTTTTTGAGACCGTGTTTTTGTCATTATAGAACTCATGTTTTGCTTCGTTTTATTTGTTACGATATGTAGCTTCTGATCTATAGACTTGCGAACATAGAAGTCCATAAACATAACATGCCATCAACATTTGAAAGTTGGATTAGTCATTCGAGTGCAGTTTGTGATAGTTCGGGTATGTAAGGTACAGAAAGGTCCAATTACTGGGAGTCAGACAGCGAGCCATGGCGGTCTGATTGCCCCTCTTGGCTGTTTAGGTTTTATAATGCAGAACACGGCGTACGGCAATGACATGGACTTGGAACTTCATCAGGTTATGCCCTTCCTCTGCTTCTGGCCAGACCAGGGTGTGAGCTTCTATTATATAGTATCGGAATGCGGGAGAACGGTGATATCTGCGGACGTACGGATCCGGTACTGACTGTAAGATAATGATCCTGCAGTAATTAGAAGGGGATGGGAGCGCGGCGCAGGCACAACGTCGGCGTCCATGGCGGACGCGGACGGCTGCGGGATCGGATGGCATTCGCGCGTCGAGGCGTGGCGCAGGTGCAGGAAAGCTTGTACGTGCATTCTGAGGCAAGGCGTACCTCCAAGGCATGGCGTCCCCTCTCATCGGCGTCATATGTGCCAGTGGAAGGTCGCGGGGCCTGATCGGCCAGTGTGGTGGACTGGTGGTGGAACGCCGCGGCGGGAGGCGCATTACCTCGTCGACAGTGCCGTGGCCTATGTCGACGCGGAGGCCGACGAAGCAGAGCCCGAACGAACGTCGAACGAGCACCGGCGCGTGGCACGATCGGGAAGCAGCCGTAGCCGGATGGCGAGCGAATGATCCACTCTTTCGTTGCAAGCCTGATGGCGTTGCCGCGTCCATGTCGGACGCCGTAGTGGAGGGATAAGCTGAGGTTGTAGACTCCGACGCACAACGCGGCTACGGCCTCCTCCTCTGCTTCAGGTGATCGAGTCGCGTCTCGTGTACGTGTACCTGTGAAACAGGCCACTCGTAACTTGTCCATGTGTAAGAAGCAGACACGCAAGTGAAGGCAAGCGGCGTGCCCGCTGGTCCGTCATTCAAGAACAAGATGTCATCATGGTTAAAGATAGAAATACTTGACTTTGATCAAATCTAGAATGACAAAATTTGAAACAGAGGATGTTATTGCAATGCTCAATTTTGGTAGCGGCAAGTTTGTTTGGTTATATAATAATTCATATTATGTCATCCCGTAGATGAACAATAGAATTTTCGAATTTTTTATGGGGTCTGGAATATCATATTCTCTTTTCTAAAAACGTAGAAGTTTCTATTATCCTCCTGTTTCCCATCAGACGTGACGTGACGCAACAACTTTCCTAATTCCTAGCCCACCTTGCAAATAGGGTTTCCGTTGGCAGCAGCAGCCGCATCCTCTACTCCTTCGATCTCCACGACTCCACCTAGGAATCGGCGAGCAGGACCATGGAGGCGATGCGACCTTCACCACCACGATCGGCGGAGGCGACGACGTCCGTGGTTAAGGAACCGTCGGCGGAGGCAACGACATCTGCGAATAAGGCGCCGCAGCTGGTTGACGCAACCCCGTCGGCGGAGGCCGGCCACGCCGCCGGCGCAGAAGGATCTGTCGGTTGACGTGACACTGTGCGTGGAGACGACTACGTCGGGGGAGGGCACGCAATCCACGGAGACGAAGGTCCTCGCCGCCGCCGAGATTTTGAGCGCGCAGCCGTCCACTCCTATCGGGAGTCCATTCTGTCAAATGATCCTCCGCCTCCTGGGCCGCAACCAGGACCCGGACGGCGCCATGATGTTCATGGCACTCCTGTCGGTGCTCTACATCTTGCTCGCACCATGACTGTTGTGTCGCGTCGCCGGCGAACGGATGACCTTCGTCTGGACCACGTCACTCCTGTCCTCCTCCTACTTCCTCATCGGCACCGTCTGCTTCTCAGAGACCATGATCTTCCTCCGGTTCTCCGGCAGCATCTTGGTGGCCGTCGCCGCATCCCATCTGATCAGGCCCACCACCGGTGCAGGCATCATAGGCCTCGTCACGTTCTACGGCGCCAGAACGCTCGGCTACTCCATCGGCGAGCACCTCCAGCGCATCGGCATCGAGAACGCAGCCGCCGTCGTGGCCAGCCGCCCGCCCCGCGGCGAGGACCACGAGAAGCGCAGAGACGAGTGGCTCGTCTCCGCTTTCTGCCTGCTCGTCCCCATATCACTGGCAGCCTTGGTGCGCATGGTGTGGGTGGTCTTCGTCCCGGGGGTCCGCGATATTCGACGCCGACCCCGTGGACGAGCCACTGTCCGTCGTCCACGAGCTCTCACTGGAGACGATCTTTCTTGCTTGGGCTTGGAGCAGCGTCGTGGCGCTTGCTCTGTTGGAAGAAGCTTTCGTCTCGGCTCACACCGTGTGGCACAAGGGCCTTGCTTGTTTCGGTGCGTCGTACGTGCTCAGCGTTGTGTTCATGATTGTCAAACGCAATGCTGCTAGTTTGATGGTCATGTGGACCGTCTCCATGGCAACGGTCGGGTTCTTTGGCTATTGCCTCGCTGTTTATGCACGCTACACTGACATCATCACATCAAGGTAGTCGTGGCTAGAGATTTAATTGTAGCATTTCCTTGTGTGCTACAGCAAGGCAATGCTACAAAGTGAACATTAATATATCCAATCATGTTCTGGATTAGTATAATGAAACACTATCTTGCATATCTTTTGATTACACATCTTTCTCAAGCAAAGCTCATTCATTTTATATGTCCACAATGGGCAGGAACCAACCTGTATCTGTTAGAACTAATGAACCATGAACTTAACAGAATCACTAGTCAGGAATTAGATCACACCTAGAGACATTAATCTGAACTGAAAACACTTACCCGTCATGATCACAGTCTTGATGAGACTGTGGATGGTGTAGACGTAGAAGAACAGCAGATGTCGATGTAGATCAAAGGGACACCGGCTTCCGAACCTTCCAGCACCTTAGGGATCGGTAGAATTAGGGTTAGAGTAAACCCTAGGCTTAATTTCGTGAATTAATCCCTGATTAGGGTTAACCAGGGGTTTCCCCTCATATTTATAAGTGTTGTAGGCATGGGGCCGGGCCCAAACGTGGGCTGAGGTTTGCCTCCCGATCAAGGCAACTAACAGGGGCGAGTTGGGCTTAAGGTGGGCCTTTCGGTCCAATTAGGTATTGACTGAGTTCAATTCCAACATTCTCCCCCTTGACCGAAGGTCAATACTTTATTCTTTATACTATTCATATTATCGATCACGTGCAGTTGGATATACATAGATCAATAATCTCCCACTTAATTGAAAAATCTTAATCTTAAATTTAGGCTTATGTTCACATTATGTTCATACTCAATACCATAACAAAACCTGACGAATCAGTCACCGGAAGCAATACAGGTGTACCGGGACATAATTAACCAATGTCTGTTACAGTATCTCGATAGAACACTTAATAATCTTAATTGAGAGTTTATTTATTCGGCCTCATCCAGAATCGTATTTCAGGTTAAATCACCAAATCCATACTAGTTTCGCGAAATAGGATAGGCAATAACACCATCAATTAGTCATGTTGCTAGCTATTTAATTAAAGCATTAAAATGACTGGATCCTGGGACCCTTCTTTCATAACATAACAATATAGTTGTCAATGGGCTTGACACCATCAACTATATGTCATTACTCGAAGGAATTCTGTAATCAGATACAGTAACATTGAGTACTATCAATGTAGACTTAATAATACCGGAATATATTTCATATGCCTGTCTGAGACATGCCATACAAAATCAACATAAATAATGCTAATCTTGTATTAGAGCTTTCTGCAGAATCGCTCATATCTGTAAGAATAAAGGACATAAAACTTAATTGTGCACATTTACATCCATACACCCTCACAAAACATTATCTGAATAGTACTTAATTAAATAAGCATGTTATTTGGTGCCTTTAACTTTAAACACCCTTTTCCAGTGGACCTCCCCTGGACTAAGACTAACAAAATTTTGTCAACCATTCCGGCTTGTCATGCTAAGTCAATGTCTTATAGATCTTAGCATGTAGCTTCAATCTGAAGCCTTAGGAACGTCTTCCTATTTATCTTATTCTTAACCTTATTCTTATGATAAAATTTGCTATATCACGCAAAACTTACAGGCATAATTATATTTGCATTCACATATTATCACTTCAGAGCCTCTCTTAACTTTTGTGCTTGAGTGACGATCCCAATACTCACTTTGGTCCCATCAAAAATGTCATACTCCCCCAGAACTTAGGAAAAACATCACAAGATGTGTCTTATGATATGATAAAATCATTTCTCCTTTCTTGGAATGCATGCTTATTTCTTTCAACTTACGGAGAAAAAAAAATTCCTCAGAGTATCAGGATCTTAATTAATCCACCTTAAACTTATAAAATAAATCACGGTTGCCCATGATATGTACAAACTCATAGTGAGTTATAAACTTAACATCTTATTTTTCTTTTGGAATCACTTCTTCAACAATCTGCAGACCCATTACAGTCTGTTGTCTTGACTCCATCAGAAAATTGCTATGAGATGAACTATACTTATGTTCAAAATTCATAGACCCTTTTATGACCTCTTTTACATAATCTTAGATATAACTGAGGCTTTCACTTTTGTGCCTAAAACTTAACTTATTATTAAAATATTACGAATCTCTGTTATTGAAAAAACAGCTAATGTAGATCCTCAACAGAGTTAGAAAAGAATGGAGAAACACTTATGGCACGATATGAGAAAATCATATATGTATGTATATATATATACATCTCATCTTAAATCATCGATATAGAGGAAACTTATCCTACATCTCAATAAGATTTCTTCTCCCCCATTTCCTTCCATATGAGCTTTCATTGAATTCCGAATAATCAGAATATTAAATGTGTCGGCCCATAAGCTTATCTGAAATAAATTTACAATGATAGCTCTTTAACTTATCTTGGCACGACATTTATTATACCACTGATCAGCTTGCTTTACCACCACTAGCCCACACCGGCGGTGGCAAGATAATGAACTAGAGCAGCAAAGCTATGATTAAATGTCCATAAAACAGCGGTGGCCAGTATCATGAACACAATCATACTTCAATCATCTCTGATTCCATTGCACCAACCCACAACAGCGGTGGCCAGAAAATGGGTGACACAACACAATCTGTGAGAGTTATCCCGTAAACAGCGGTGGCCAAAATATAGGATAAAACCACACTTAGTGAGACAATTGGTCTTTGTGGAGTGTTTAAACGCCCATCACAATGGTAGTTTTAATAATCATGTCTTGCATGATAAAGTTGCTCTTGAACTTATTCTTAATTTAAGCAATAAGATATAGCGAAGATATAGCGAGTATATCATACTTAAAACTTATATTATGCTTAAAATCTTATGCTTAATTTTGTCCTTAAATCTTATGAACGACAAAATGTCATGGAGAGAATTTATTAAATATATTTCTAACATTAATTCTTAATTGACAAGAGCAATTCTTAATTGGCATTATTATCTGGAGTATCTTTAAAATTGATGAGACACGCCATTCTCCCCCAGAATTTGTGGTCTAAACGTGAGTGTGCCACATATTCGACAAGGTCTCATCACTTAACTTATCTCATCTAACTCTCACGTATGTAAGAAATTCATAATTAACATTATGAAATTTGCTTGTAGAAAAGCAATTAAGATAGTAGCTTAAAACTTGAGGACATAAGAGTTAATTTCACAACTTAAAGAGAAATGTACTCATAAACAATGATATATTGAACCAAAAGGTTTCATTAAAGTACATTGAAGACCATCAAGCTAACTATTGAATCCACTAACTAATTCTAAATGAAGTTCTTAGGAATAAAACTTTAACTAATTTCATCGACTAAAAACTAAGAATCATTCCCCCGATTTTATGGATTCGATAATATAGTGTGCTATACAAGAATCGGAGAGGTCCATTCCAAAAGACTTAAGCTCATAAGCAATGTCACACATGCTGCAAATGTGCCTTGCTAATCCACTGTGTCCATCATAGCGCGAGGTGGTTAGTCTTTTGATGAGGAATTTTGTGCAAACTCTCTTATGATCTAACTCAATCAAGCAGAGGAGTCCACTAGCCGTTGTGTCCTCGTATCTATAAAATTCCCCTCTTATGCAAGCTGAGATGGAACGCATGATGATCTTTTTGGCAAGCTTATTGTCTCGCTCCCATATCTCTAACTTGAAGTGATACTCATACATCTTCTCAGCATAATCCTCAGCATAAATCTCAATGCTAGAAGAGGGAGGGAGCGGCTCGACGGTATGAAGTACATAATCAAGCTCCAGAAACTTGAGAATGTCTTGCACCTCCTTTTTCCATAAAGGAAAGTCAATGCCGTTGAAGGGCTTAATGTTCTTCATGTGGCTCTTATCTGAAAAGGAGAAAACCAAATAATGGTACTTAGTAAATATCTTAATGTGCTAATATAATAGCAACAATAACGCAAGAGATGCATTATTGAATCTTAAAATGCGCATGGCAAATGCAACTTATGCATTTTTATTGATCTTAAGGCATGATGGATGGAAAACTTAGAGGAATAAACTTAAATGTGAAAACTTAAAATTAGTACAATAAGATGCACTAAAAATAAATCATGAAAATAATCATGTAATAAGTAACAACTTGCATCACCGGTGGGGAAAACAAGCGAAAACTTATTAAACTTAAAATTAAAGCAGCATAAAACTAACTTATGGGCAAACTTAATAGATCAAACTGAATATTCTCAGCGAAATTAAATAATAATCTCAACTTAATATTCTCATACAAAACTCAAATGATGTCTTAAACATGGTCAGAGAAGATCATATATGCTGGGCATTATCTTAATGAAATTGATTTCCCCACTTATGTTGATTTCACAGAGAAAATACTTATTTTGATCATCAACGGGAGATATTAAATCTCATGATTCTGTGTAAAAACATGAGAATTAATTAAACTTATGCAATATGTGCCTTGTACATATTAAAATTCGCAAAGAATTTTGCTCAATTTAATAGCTAAATTAATCTCAAACTTATGCCTTAAAATATTGTGCTCAATATACTTAATAAAACTTAATATTGGATGAGCACATATTCTTAAAATGACAGCGGAAGCTTAAGATAGCAAAATATTGCTACGAAATATGCTTGAGGATTTAGCTTAAATAGTTTGCCAACTAAGATATACTGAAAATTATGCTCATCTTAAGCAAAAAATATTTAAACTTAAATAAGCTGACAAAATACTTAAATCTTTTTAAACTTAAAGCAATAGTACTGAAATCTTAAATAAAAGGTTGTAAGATTATCTTAAATTTGGCACTGAAATTTGGGCCCAAGACTTAATGCTGAAAAAATACTAAAAAGGGAAATGAATAAAACGTTGAATGTGGCCCAAGACTTATTTCACGCAGCTCGGCCCGGCAGCATTTGGCCCAGTGCGCCACGCGCGCAAAGCGCGCACGACTCTTAGCGTGGTAGCCCAGCGCGAGGCGGCCCAGCTCATGTCACAGCGCCATGCAGGCCGGCAGAAAAGGCCGTTGGGCCTCGGGCCCGAAAACCAGCCACCAGGCCACCAATCCGGCCCGACGCGGGCGCGCGCGCGCCGCGTAAAGGGCCCAACCCGCCTTATGGCAGGAGCCTGGGTCGTTGGATCAGGAGGAGACGCGATCGGACGGCGGAGAGGGGGACGACGCGGGATAAAAACCGGTCCAAAACCGTAGCGAGCGTCACTCGCTTTCCTCCGCCCCGCCGCTCACTCCTCAGTCCTCTCTCCCGCAGCCGGCGCTCGTGGAGCGCGGCGACGCCGCCAGCCCGCCGCCGTGGCGCCACAGGAGCTGCTTGCCGGAGCGCGCGTGCGAGGAATCGTGCGCGGCTCCGTCGAGCTGCTCACCGTGGTGCCCTAAGGGCGAGCTCCGTCGCGCGCAGAGGCGACGACATGGCGGTGGAGGCGGGACAGCAACGACATCACGGCGACGAGGCCGTGACGCGTGCGGGCTCCCGCGCGGTAGAGCGGGGCCGGTCTGATGGCCGCCGAGATGCGCGCGCACGGCGGATCTGATGCCGCGGCGCATCTCGTTGGTGGCCGGGGAGAGAAGATCGCCGCCATCCGCACGTGCACAAGTTGATGGCGCGGCGGGACCGACGGCGACCAAGAGGTAAGCCTCTCTGACTTAGGGTTAGGGTTTGTTCTTAGGGTTAGGGTTAGGGTGTGTGATGAACATAAAACCCTAGAGCCCAGATTAGCTTAATTTTCGCATCAATTTTGTGACATGGCAACTTAGCAGATCATAATTGTGAAAACCCTAACTGCTTAACATGAACTAATTAGCTTAATTACTTATTGTATTAACAGGATCATGACTAAAACTGAATAACACTTAATCTAATTAAACTAAACATGACTAATTCTTACTGCGCAGAGATTGATCTAGATAAAAAATTTAATCATGAACTAAAAACTTAGGGCGCAGAAGGGCTAAACAGAGCTAAACATGAACTAAATCTTGACTAAACTGAACTAATTCATCTCTGTCTAGGGCTAGATCACAACAATTAACTTGAAACATGACAGGATCTAGCATGATGATCACCTCTGATTGCATAGCTAGATCATCTAAACTAAAACATGATCAGATCTAGTGCAAACAGAGATTAGGGGATCTAAAACGACTAGTTTTAGGCGTCTGATACCAATTGTTAGAACTAATGAACCATGAACTTAACAGAATCACTAGTCAGGAATTAGATCACACCTAGAGACATTAATCTGAACTGAAAACACTTACCCGTCATGATCACAGCCTTGATGAGACTGTGGATGGTGTAGACGTAGAAGAACAGCAGATGTCGATGTAGATCAAAGGGACACCGGCTTCCGAACCTTCCAGCACCTTAGGGATTGGTATAATTAGGGTTAGAGTAAACCCTAGGCTTAATTTCGTGAATTAATCACTGATTAGGGTTAACCAGGGGTTTCCCCTCATATTTATAAGTGTTGTAGGCATGGGGCCGGGCCCAAACGTGGGCTGAGGTTTGCCTCCCGATCAAGGCAACTAACAGGGGCGAGTTGGGCTTAAGGTGGGCCTTTCGGTCCAATTAGGTATTGACTGAGGTCAATTCCAACAGTATCTCCCAGTAGCAGCTTGTCCGAGGATGGGCGTAATGAGCCTGGTCAGCAGCCCCTGCTGCCAAATGAGGTGCTTGATGAACTAGATCAGAAGCAAGCTTGCAGCTTGTTGCAGGAGCTTGGTGATCTAAATCAGAAACTGGCCCTACACATTCATGTTGATGAAACTCGAAGAATGTGATGGGGATTTCCATCTCTCCTGTCCTGATGAAATCCTTAATGGCGCAAGTGTTTTTAGCCTGCTGTCCCTAGTGATTGCTCCAAGGTATAGCATGCATGTGTGTTAGCAGGGACTAAGGTCAACTTTTTTCCATAAAGAAGACCAAAGTGAGGATTGAACTGCTATAGGGGTTGACAAATTGTGAACTTATCTTATGAAGTCTAGACAACAAGTTAATGAGCCTTGTTTTTATCACCGGGGGCGGGCGCGGGGGAGGTACTAGTGCCCCCTAGTACCTCCAGACCGACACCAGGGGCACAAGGTTGACAAAACTTCTTGAGCTGCACATACGTGCCAAAAACCTTAACGGCGACATCCTAGAATTCCTCGGCTCCATGTTGCAGCTGAGAGTTCTTGATGAGCTCGGCGACAATCTCGTGGCCGATCCTGTCAACTCTTGTCAGTTCTGGAGGCTGCAAAACATCTCGTGTAAAGGTCTTTGGGCTTAGTGTCTACTATGGCATTGGCACCCAAGCGGGCCAAGTTCATGAAGATCCATTTCACGGACCTCTCTGTGAACTGGCTCAGCTCATTGGTGCCTTGTCAAAATTGTTGGTTGGGATGCAGAGAATCCTAGAATCTGGCATATATTTGATTACGAGATCACGGGGACCCCGACAGGGAGCTCAGATCATTCCAAATACACAAGAAGTATGTTACAAAAGGATTCCAATGGAGTTCAGCGAAGCCTCAAAGCTGAAGGTCTTGAACCTCTTCACGAACAACCTTACCATCATTATATATCCTGCCAGAGATCAGCAAGTTAGTGAACAAACCTGGAGCAACTGGAGTTGGTGATGAACTCACTCACAAAACAGATACTTAGCTCAGTCCGCTACCCCATGGTGCTCATGAGGCTGTCTCTCTACTGCAATGGATCTCTGGCATTATCCCATTAATTGGAGATCGGCAACATGTCGACTTTGCAATCCATGGACGTCGATACTAACCAGTTGGAAGGTTGAGCGAGCAAATACCTTGGCTGAAGTAAGCTTTGGGAGCAATGCCTTGGAGTAGCATTTCCATGCTTGAGGAGCCGAAGTCACTATAGGAGATTTCAGTGCCATGTGTATTGAGTGATATCCTATCCTGACACCTGAGAATGTCTTTGATGGATTATGTTGTACATAGTACCACACTCTAGATGATATATTTTTTTGACATGCATGATTATAATCATCTACACACATGACAGGAGTGTTGATAGTATGGTGTGTTTAATGGATCCAACCTAAACTAGATTAGATTGGTCAAGACATGTACGTCTGGTTTTTTTAGCCATATACATCAACAACTATAAAAATAACAGATTTGGTCATTCTGACTTGTTTTTGAACTTACCAATGCAAAGGCGGCTCAACTGTCTACTCTTAGCCTGCCATTGACTTCCAATCGGTACAATGGTTGAAAATCAACAAGACGCAAGTCAGAGCATAGCCCTCGGACGTAAGTATGCTGCGGGTCATGTTCTATCAGATGGATTCGTGTCTAATTCAAAGACAAAGCTAGTAGAATTTTTCAATACATTGCAGCTACATAACAGCAATCAGAGGGCCAGTTGCAGAATGCGTGTCCCTGCAGTGACTCCAAGGGGATGGGGGCACAGGGACAATTCAGCTAAGTAGTTGGGGATCCGCAACATAAAATTGACAAAAGTATCTATTGTGCCTTGAAATAGCTCGCTGTTACATAGGAAGAATTCAGAATTTAACCTTATGGGGAAGATATAGTTACGAAATATCCACCAAATTTGATATGGCATGAATTCAACCAAAGTAAAGTAGAGATATTTTAATCTTCCTTAAAAATTAAAGCATATATAGAAGGCCACCACCGATGCAACTTGAAGAAAAAATGGTGACACTATGACATAATGTATTGTCATTTACATATGTATCACCGGAAAGGAATTTTTTCATAATTCCTAGATTATATCCTCATTTACACCCACATTGTCCTGAATTTCTTTTAATGTATATACCTTGTTTATTTGAATTAGAACGTCTTCACTTGAGAGTGATTATAAAGGGAAATCGCCCACCCGTATAACAAATATAATGCTTTGAGTGTTCATTGAGGACAACTCAATGCAATATATTTGAAGTCCAATCTTTTGGTCAGATCTTGATTTTGCAATAAAATTTGTCATACGTCTGTATTTAGATTAAATTTTATCAAAGAAAGCTATTATCTATTACGACGTTTGGGTTGCCACTCTGAATCTTTCCCTTGGCAAATTAAAGACCATATGCAGTAAGTATTTTGTGTACTTGCTCTATTCTTTGAGGTGGTTTCCTGCATATTATTTCTGAACATTGCTATTATCTTCCATCTTTGTCACTTCTACTAATTTAGCATTTAATTTAGATATTGTTGCTATAATGTTGTTTTCATCGGCAGGTTATGATTGCAATTAGCCTTGGTGTTAGCTGGATACAAGTAATTTGTAGATACATTGGTCCACAACATTTTAAGGACATTTTTGATGATATTTGGCAATGTATTTTAAAGGAGAAGATAGAATGTGTGCCCATCAGATGCTTCATTTAAGACTATAAGTCGTCTTCGTCACCCTCGCAAAAAAATAAAAATAAAAATCATCAGCTATCCGATCAGAATATCTTGGGTCATGTACGTTGTGACATTTAGCATGTGGGCATTAGTATGCCTTGTCATGTTAGTAGTAGTTAAGATGAAAAATACTATATTAGCCTACCCTATTCGTCTGCAAATGAGAAGCTGAACGGCAAACTCTTTACTGATATATTATGTTGGTGTTTGTGTGTTTGGATATTCCTAACGTTACCATTCGTAGATCCTTGACATATCGACTTGTCGGTAAACAGTGCACGAATGATACATGTGATTCAGAGAGCAGGAAATGATAATGCCCTGTGAAAATATGGCTGTGAATGAACCAGATAAAAATATTGCGATAGAAGAGATAGGAAAGCCCATTTGAGCCTTTAGTATAGGGCACGTTTATTCCCGACATCAGGTCCAACAGGCTGGTCCAGGGACCCGACGCGCCCCCAGCATCTAGTGACAGCAATCAGATGTTCCGTTAGCAGAACGCGTGACTGAAAGGGGATGGTGGCTCAGGCACATGGTCGCCGTCCATGGCTGACGTGGACTGCTGCTCGGATGGCATCCGCGCGTCGAGGCGCCACCCGCGCCCCACCAAGGACGGCGCCAACACCAGGACCGGCAGCCTCTGTACTGCGCGTCGCGCCCGGATAGTGCCGTTCGCGACACCACAGCGTGTGCTCTTGACTGAACTGCCGCGCGCTGGCTTCGTACCTCGGTGTTGTGTGGGAGTAGAGCATAGTCCGTAGGAGTCAGCGGTGACGACATGGACGGCGAGCAGAAGGAGGTTAGGTGTTCATGCGTACGCGGCGACGACATGGACGGCGAGCAGAAGGAGCTTCTTCAGGTTATGCCTTCCCCTGCTTCAGCCAAGTGTGATGTCGTGCGTGATCTAGAGCAGAGGGAAGCAGTGGGCTTCGCCGCTTCGGTTAACAGAACTCGGAATCGCTCGCGGGCGCGGGCCTTGTTGCGGCGTCCGGGAGAGTGGCGATATCCACGGGCGTGCGGAGCCTGCAAGGCTGCAACTACTGAAACGGGGTGGAGGCGTAGGCGTAGCTGCATTGGCACAACGTCGGCGTCGATGGCAGCTGGCACGGACTGCCGCTCGGATGGCATCCCCGCGTCGAGGCGTGGCGCCAGGTGGGGGCTGCCGTACGCGTCATCCCCCTCACAGCTGTCAAATGTCTGTGGTCGGCAGCACGCGGCGCTCGACGTACAGCTCGTCGGCGTCAATCCGACAGTACCGTGACTTAAACCGACACGGAAGACCACAAAGCTGAGCCCCTGGTTTGAACGAGCACCGGCGCGCTGCACGAATGTGAGCTAGACGGCCGGTGAATGGTGAAGCAGCGCAGCGGGATCGATGGCGAGCGAGCAAGTGCTCGGTTCTCTTGCTGCGAGCCTGAAACGGGGTGCCTCTTGCTCATTCCTGAGTCCTGACCGCAGGATTGGGATCTGACGCTGTTACTGGACCAGATCAGAAGCCGCCTTTGCAGCTTGTTGCAGGAGCCTTGGCGACAATCAGAAGCTGGGCCTGCACATTCTTGTTGATGAAGGTGATGAGGATTTCTAGCTCTCCTAGTTAATGAAATCCTGAATAGGGGTGTTCAAAGCCGGGTTGATCAACCCGCCGACGAAACCGGCAAGACAGCTGATAACTACGGATTACTGTTCATCGAATAGGGTTACTGTTCCTCCGTAGGCTTGCCGGCAGACGCCGGGTTCGCTGCCGGTTTTGTCAACCCGGCTATGAACACCCCTAGATTCCTGAATGACACAAATGTTTTTACTTTTTAGCGTTGTTGGGTCTCCAGTGATTGCTCGAAGCTAGGTATAGCATGCACTAGTAGGAGGCGGCGCGCCCTTGCGCGCCGTGCGTTGATAGGGTGGTTTTAAAAGGTATTTAAACTATATATATAATAGTGTGCAAAGAAAAACGATTAAAGGCAATGACGTATCAGCGATGGGTAACTTGGTTAGGTCCAGGCCGGTATTGTGCAACTTGCGGCGACACACAACAAGATCAGGTTGTAACAAATCCAGATGTGGATTCCTGAGCATAGTGATATCTAAAGAAGATGAAATGGTCATGTCATATGATAAGTGTTGCTAAAGAACTTTTTAGTCTAGAGTGCAAGCTTAAAGCAGCAACATTATATGCTATGGAATGTGGAAGACATCAGATATATCAATTTACTGGATAATACAGAGAACCTAATAAGGAACAAAACAAGACAACTGTTTTTGTATTCTCACTTTATGATATTAATCCGTAATGACATACAACAAAAATAGGAGCCATTGGATACTACATTAATTACCCCAAAAGCCAAAAAGCGCTGCATCTAGTTATTTGTCATCTATTGTACAGAAATTAAACCTATGTACATATTAAAATTTCGCAGCAGGCAACAGGAATATTCCAGTCTTAGCTAACGCCTTCTCAATTCCTTCTTGTCAGCAGCTTTGAACGAGGCACCGCTCAATTCTTAGACACTGATGATCACCTCCTTATAGGCAGAGCGTTCACTTTTTCCATATCTAAATTATCATGGCCTGTAGATGTCCTTAAATACCAGCTCCAATTTTTAGGCTTGCACCTGTGAACTTAAAAACACAACTTTGGATCATTAACTTACTTTTGGGGAAAAAAATAAACAAAAAACATTGGCACAAATACAGATCTTGTAAACAATGCCTATGGTGGCAGAAAAAGATCCAAAGTTCCATAGGACATGTAATTCCTGTTACTTCAGTTATTGATTTACAATGTTAGTTCTCTTCTATTTATAAAATCGTCTCCTTTCAGCATGCTACTATAATAAGATCCACATGTTGTGAAAAATTCCTCAATCAAGGCATATAGGCTCACAAGCCTTAGTTGTCTGGTTCACATGCATCGAGGAGGTTTTCTTGAGGCCAATGCATCCAGAAGGTTTTAGTGCCAGGGTAAGCTGTTGAGGCAGGCTAAGGTGAAAAGCCAGTTAGTATCTGTATACATCCTTGCGTGGAGCTCACTGCATACTACTGGATCACCTAACCTTTCAGAGTATGTTTGGAAGAGGAGATTGGAGTCGATCTAATCACAAAAATTTGTGAGAGTCCCGAAAAGACAGAGAGAACTCGTCTGTTCCAAACAGGTTGACCTAGGACAATTAAGTTTCAGAATACTATTTCTGAATGTCCTTACTACAGAAAATGTTTTGACTTATGCCGAGTTTCAGCCAAAAAAAAATCCACCTACTTTTTCAAGTGCAATCTTTGAAACACAGGGTCATTGTCGTTATAGAACAGACGACCAAGTGTTTAGCTAGGAACGTTCAAGGAATCATACTAAAGACAAACTATTTTAAGAATTGTTGTACCAGAATTCAATTGTCTTTTGAGACATATTAGATTTAAAAAAAAAAAAACAGTAAACCTTGACTGCTGGAAGAGTATTACCTTTTATAGGCATGTCGCCTTTAAATTTACAGAAGCATTTGTATCCCAATAACCTCTATAATTGGGCAGGTTAAGGTCAGAGACAAGACGCTCCAACGTCCTAATGTTACTTTCCTTCAAGGAAACATCAGCTGCAATTATAAAGCTCTGTGAACAGAGGGTGGAGTACACTGGTGCACAAGAGCATCAAAATTTGGCAACCATACACTGAAATGTATAAAAGGACAAACCTACAAAAGGCAGTCCAGAACTTTGAATATCTTTTCTTTGGTATGGGGGTGAGTGAGAATGCAAAATAAACTATAAAATTCCTCACAACATTTTTTCCGTACACAGGGAACACCATTAAAGCATTAAAATCTCTACTAACGCGAACCATGCATTCTCCACAGGTTACTGAAACAACTCAACAAGATAAAGTTCAGTTTGTCAGTAAAAAGAAGAAACTTCATCTCCAGGCTCATAAATACCTGCATTGAGGATCATCGTGAATTTTATCTCTCAGAAATATCGAACCATGCCATCCCCTGTCATCACATTTACACTGGATATAAAACAAGGAAACTCAATGTCGTGGCACAACATTTTGGGATCAAGAAAGAGTTAACCATGTAACAAAAGTTGTTGCCATAAACCTTATTTTTCTTGCCATCAACCTGCCATTGAGAAAGCGCATTTCATGTTACAATGTTAACAGAGCTGAACAAAGGAGACTTTCAAAGAGAAAATTAAGCAGCTTGATGACTGTCTGTTCATGAAAAAAACTGACCGATGCTACAATAGAACTCTGGCACGTTATTTAAAAGTACATGAGCATGATGGAATCATCAAAAACATAGCTCCGAAATATTTTAAAAAATGGTGCAACCAGTGTTAATTGACCAATAAGAACATTTGCAGTTTTCAGCAGAGTATGTTTACAAGACCAATAAACTGGATAAAATATATATTTTTGGGGGGAGCACAATAGGGAAAATCCCTACTGTGGTATCTATTATAATATATATAAATGATCAGGGTAGAAATCTGTATAGATGAAAGCAGTCCCAGAACTATTCCACCAGAAACAAAAGAAATTGGATAAATGTGCTAATAAAACGACACATGATCCTATCTTATGATGGTTTTCCTGAAACTAAGACATTTTGCCTAGAATTGGAAATCTGTGAGTGATTGATACTTCTAAAATAGCTATTTCTATAAGCAACCCGCTGTCATTCATATTCTCAGTAGACTCTACTTTTTGACCTTATCAACGGCTCGAAGAAGGAATAAGATGTAACAAATAACATCAGCCAGCCGACGACTCAAAGAAGGGACAGAAACTCTTAACAAACATCTTGCATTTTGCTAAAAGGTCTCTTCCTTTGAGTAAGATGACTGCCATGGGACAACGAACTGAACAAAACAAAGAGAACTTAAATTGAGGGAATTATACATACTGAAACATGGATCAGGAACATCACACATTACCGCATTCATTTGTTCAGGATTTCTGTCCTTCAGTTCAGAGAGCTATTGTGAGCATGTCAAATATAATAACTCTGATGTATATTGACTCACCTACTCTGCAAGCTGGACATCACATGTGCTTCTTGCAGGGATCATGGTTGTTGAGGCTAATCTCAAGATCAGTTGTCCTGAAGCAACGAGGATCCATAACTCCATATCACTCATTTCACCCAAAGCCTCCCATCTCAATGGAAACTTCGGGACCTTCAACAGAGCAGCACACATGCATCTTCGGACAAAGAACAGATGATTTAGGCATTAGTTTGTAAGGAACAACATGTTTACCTTCCACTTTAAGAAAGTTATCCTAATTTCATCATGGTCATTGATTCGACTGTAATAAAGAGCACATCCAAAAGTGTAGCTACTAAGTTGGGTGCCTCTTCGTATGATCTGAACAAAACTGCAGGGGCATAACATTAGAAAAGAAAGATGATGAGTTGAGCAAAAAGCCAGGTTGATGTAACTACTAAATCTAGCATAAGAAATAGAGAAGTTGAAGCCATAACATTTATTATAATCTTATTGTTTCTCACACCGAACATAATATGCCAACTTATTTGGATTGCTAAGACTCCCGGTACACTTCTTCCACTGAATAAAAAAACCAGTCTGAAACAGCTTCGATCATAATTCTTAACTTGTGACTTAAGGATATGCTTCGCTAACGGCATCATACAAATTCAGTAGGAAGTATATAAAAGAAAGTAATACACAAACTTAATTAGCAATCAATGCTCAGCAAATAAGCACCATCAACTGGTATATAAGATATAGGCATGGCACATAGAAAAAAAAAGAAGAATAGTCATTACATCAGTTTTTTGTAAATATGTCAAGGGCGACAACAATTACATTAAAAGAATATTCTATAGAGGTTATCCAGCCTGAAACTACAGTATATTAATTGATAGCATGGGCACAGAGGAACAGAGACCTGCAAGCATGACCAATGCATAAATATTACAGAAACTAAAATTCAGCATTTTGCGGTGTATGCTTCACTAACTTAAATACGCTGTGTAATGAAGTATTACTCAGCGGTAACAGCAACCAAATTCAACAATCAATATAACATCAATTGACTGAAATCTTTTTGATTACTAACAAAAACTGAACCAATTTAATGCACAAATCTTGCTATGACGACGGTCTGATTTCTGATAGCCACGTGAACTTAGCAGGTAAAAGGACACTATGAGTGGTTGCTTACATCACGGAATGTTCTCACTTCCATAATCTTTCACTGGACCAAACAAATTTCCATCACCGTTTTTATCATGTCAAGAAAACCAAAAGCATCAGGCACCATAATCACACAAAATGAGCACAGGACCCATGAAACTGGGTTCATGCAGTAATTAGGAAAAATCAGGGGAAAAGGGGGGAAAATATGTACCTTGATTATCGCTGAGGAAGTGGCTAGGAAAAAATTTGGTGAGGACTGAGGAGAATGGATCATACGACCGAACAAGCAGGAAATGAGAGGTCCTGAATACTAACCCCAAAGCGAGGAGGACCTCATCTTCTCCGGCGATGCATCCCTCGCGGCATGCCAATCCGCGCGGCCACGCTTCAATGCCGGACTGGCCACGCTGCTGCGCCTCCGTGTCGCCGGCGCGGCAACACGCCGGCGAACCGTCGCACTCTGACCTTACGCCGCTGCGATGGTTGCCTGGCCGAGCTGCGGCATCACAAAGGCAATGAGGAAGAACCAAAAACAAAAAACTGGCGATCCCCATCCCAAAAACGAAGCAACTGGCGGAATAAAGATCGGAGCGGATCGGTACATCCAACAACAAATAAACCTTAATCTTTCTGAATGGAACAAAAGGAGCCCCAAAGATCGGAGCGAACAAAAGCACTCCAAACACATGCACATCGTAGCAATCGAGGGCAACAAACCGAGGAAGAAAACGATTGAACGATCTGAACCAAGAACACCACGAATCGGAAAAACAAAGAAACCAAACCGCCCGATCTCTAAACCCAACGCGATCCCACCAGAAACCAATCGGGGAAGAACGGCGACGAACTCATCCAACTCGTCGTCGCGCAGATCGGAGGAACCGAGGAGAGGAGACCAAGGAAGACGAAACGGGGACGAGACGGAGGAACTGAGGCGAGGAGGAAGGAACCGGAGAGGGCAGGGCCAAATATGATGCACCGCGATTACTCCCCGCCCGCACGACGCGCGAAAGCCGAACAGACGCGTGGAGCAGCCGTACAGGAGAGAAGTTTTCACCGTGGCCTAATCTAACCAGGCATCGTCAAAAACACCCAGATCAAATCATACGGTCAAAATTTTTAACATGGTCGTGGCCTGTGTGTCTAACGTGGGTGAAACCGTAGACTAAAGAGGAAAATGCGTGCGTGTTAGCAAGGGAGGAGGTCAAATTCTTTTGATAAAGGAGACCAAAGTGGGGATTGAACTTGAACAACAGATGAGTTGACAAATAATGAGTTTATCTCGTTTCATGCAAAGTGAAGTTAACCGGCCACTTCGTCCTACGAATTTAGACTTTGTCATGCAAATATAAGTTTACAAATTAAACTAATGATTTTTTTGGTAGGTTATAGAGATGACGTGCGTGACATAGTCAGAAACAACTAACGCACTACAGTGGAACAGATTCGAGGGTGTCACATCGTCTAAGAGTCTATGCAATGTGTCAATCCCCGTAATTCGATACGAGATATCCCTGTAGGCATGTTTCCATATTGTCTAACCAACCGCTCAAGTTGCATTGGTGAAGCACCAAAGTCATGATTGTTATGGTAACCAAAAGTTGAGTTTAAATTTTGACATGTGAACCTGTGCTACTACGATTTAAGTGAACAATCATGGATAAGAGTGAAATTTCTAGGCCACTTAAAAAGCAGATAAACATATTGTCCCGGCGAGTTGTTGAAGAGGGCACTGGGGAGAATTTTATTTTTTTTTGGAGAAGGGGGGGGGGGGGGGGGGGGGGGGGCATTAGCCCCCTGTTACATCATCCGTTTCCTTTTGATGCTCACTCACTAGGTCACTCCTTGCTATTTGGGACAGACATGTTAGCAAACCTAGAGTCACAAACTCGCTCACCAGGTTTGAGCACATATATAGTATTGGTTGTCTACCAAATATACAGCAATGAACTCTCTGCATCGTTCTTTCGACACGTGTACTTTTCCCTGTAGAAACTAAAGTAGCTGCTCCCCTCGGATCTGATCTCCCGCCCGTCATCATCTGTCTGTCCACCCCAGCAGACCCTATCGCAATCCCTCTAGATCCTTCCTCTCATTTCTGTTGCTTCATCCCAGCGCCATAAATGGTGCTTCCTCCGGTGAGCCCCACCTACGTGCATCCTCCGACTCGCTGTCCTCCTTCCGTGCGTTAGCATATGTAGGCTGCGTCACAATTCCCAAGCCAAAACCAAAGGCCGATGAGAGAGAGCGTCTCAAACACCCGACGAGGTTAATCTCCGACCGACCGATCATCAACCAACCACGCCACATGGGCGGCGCTGCGCTGGTGGCATGCCACTGGGCGAGGGAGGAGTGGCAGCGCGTGCCGGCGGCGGCGAGCCACCAGCGCGCGCTCGGGGGACTCGTGGGTCGCATCGTTAGGGCCCTAGGCTCGGCGGAGGAGGCCGGCGGCTCGGAGGATGACGGCAGAGAGATCATTGTGCTGCCGCCGCCCTGGAGTTCTGACCCTTCCGTCGGATGAACACGCATTACATGGTGGATCAGATCGATCAGGCTAGCTAATTGCTGCTGCCCAACTAGATTGTAATCGTTCCCAGTAGTACCAGTAGCTCTGTAACTTCTGTTCAGTTATTTATTATACAGTAGATAATGCTGTTTGTAAGTTGCTCTGATCCATCCACGCAAGAATTTTGCACGATTCACATGGTTTTTCCTAGTTTGGTCACGATTATATATACTTTAAAAGCATGATTGTTTCTCTTTAATAAATGAGTAAATTACAACGGTGGTACAACAATTTGTGAGATGGGTGCGTTTTAGTCACAAAACTTGAAAATTGCTCCACTTGATATGAAGGTGTAAAATGAAGTCATAAACTAAAGATTGACTATAGGATAAGTTCGTATAGAGCAAACCAAAATCAAGAAGTTACTTCGTTTTCTCCTTACACTTGGAAATCTAATGAATTCATTTTTATTAATGCGTC
The DNA here is from genome assembly GCA_007726485.1 of Eragrostis curvula. NCBI lineage: Eukaryota > Viridiplantae > Streptophyta > Magnoliopsida > Poales > Poaceae > Eragrostis > Eragrostis curvula. Next base: position 49,740,032 of record CM017440.1, on the reverse strand, counting down.
TACTTCAATGAAGTCAAATTCTTCATTACTATTACCATAAGCTCATAACTCACATCATATATGTTGATGTGGTACCATTTTGTCTACATGATGTTTGTTGTTTTCTCCCATATCATTAAAATGTGATGTTGTGATATGCTTTATGACGTCTGCACTGTCATAATAAGTTGTGTAACCTGATTGAGCAATTTTCAAGTTGTGACTAAATCACACATACTTCACAAGTTGTGGTACTATCAATGCAATTCACTCTAAATAAATTTAGTGCCTACCAAATCAAGCTCCATAACTTGCCGGATGAGAATATCTAGCCATTCAAAGGGAGAAGAAAACGATTGTTCTATTGCAGCCTCCACTCAGTCAGAGCCAAAACTCTGTGACTGATTCCATAAGAGGCGTTTGACAGGCCACAGCATATAGCTCTGTTATCAGATTAACGTGATGTGAAGTTTCCCAGCTTATCATCAGAACATGCTCAGCAACCAAAATCTTTCGAAACTACAGCGTGCGAGAGCGGCGAGCGACGTGCGGAGTATGCCGTGACTGGGCGAGGGGGACGGGGCCTAGTAGTCACTCGCAACGTCGACGTCCATGGTGGACGGCAGACTTCTGCTTGGACGGCATCCGCGTGTTGAGGCAGTGGGCTCGCGCTGGCAGAACGCCCCAGCGCGAGGAGCTAGCTTTACCTGGTCGGCGTCCCAGTGCGAGCCTGTACCGGGCGCACGTTGCGTTTTCCTCACCGGGGCCGACGGTTCTCGATCACCACAAGATGTGGACGCCAAACTGTTTGAAATAGCTAGCGACCGCCGCTGGTGGTGGCATGCGCCACTCGGTTGGGCGACGAGAGAGCCTGAGCATAGAACCGTACGTCATAAGCGGCCGGGAACCGCAGCCCCTGTCCTGCGAGCTCTCTGCTCTGGACTGAAGCAGCACGCGACGGCATCCCCGTGTACAGACGGGGTTTAAATAACAGACGTCTGAGAATGTTTCATGACTTGACGTTGAATGGGTTTTTAGACGGTTGTTCTGTAGCACCGTCTGTGGTGCTCATTTTACAGACGGGTTTCATTTCCCGTCTGAAATATGACGTATGAGATTTGCGTTTCTGCAGTAATGTGTCCACGTCGGATGTTGTGGTGGATGGTGGATAAGCATGCGATCGGGGAGCCACTGTGGGCAGCGGCCGGCAATGGGCCACGCGCCGGTGCCTTCTGTGTGCGGCGATCACCTTGGGACCTCCTCTGCTTCAGGTTGTCGCAAGCCGTACATGAGATGAGTGACAGGGCATTCCTCCACGTGTAAGCAGTAGACATGCATGCGAAGAAGAAACACGGCGTTCCGCTGGTCCGCTTGTGTGTGTGTAACTCATACACCGTGGTCCGCTTGTGTGTGCGTGCGTGTGTGTGCGCGCGCACGCGCGCTCCCTACTACTTTTGTAGCGACCGAATTCTTAAAGCTTCCCATACAACCCCCTGGTCACCTTACTCTGTCATTCACAAGTTTAGTCAGGTTTATGAATGTCACAACAGCAAATTTGAGGCTGGGTTATGTTGTCAAAATCACAAGGCGTGGTAGACAATCATTACATAAGATCGATTTCCCTAAACATTCCTCATATCGCTGTTATTATGTACCTCCTAACTATTAGCTACAAAGCCGACGAAATGGACCACCATAACACAACAGATGGAATTTATATATAACCATCGATCATATGCAAATTTTCAATGGCACGCATGGAATTTCATCAGAAAAGAAAGACCCAAGCCACAAGAAAGGCCCCAAGTTGTCTACATGACCATCATTCGATCATAGGGAATATTCGTGTTTTATAAGAACAATCATGATAACATGGCCAGGTTCTTGAGTTCTCTGGTCGCCTAAAGTCTAAATGACTTATAATGGTTTAGGTGCTAGTAGATGCACAATGAGATACTTTATAAACCAAACCTGAAAACACCAATCCACCGAGAGGGACCTTTGTTAAAATGGAAGGGTAGATATTTTAAAAATATCCACAAATTGAATATGGTCTTAAGTATTCCACCGAAATAAAGTGTAGATATTTTAATCTTTCTTAAATACTAAAGTACATATAGAAGAAAACCACAGATGCAAAAGGTCAAGAGCATTATACCTTTATTATTACACTGGCACTGTTGCAGAAAACTAATGTATACTTACACAAGATTTAGTTGAATCAGTCCATCTTCACTAAAGAATATGTATGAGGGAAATCATCCGAATATAACAAATACAATTATACAATGCTTTAATGCTAATCCATGATACTCGATTTTACAAACTTGACATCCAAACCATTGCAAATATGCAATGTTTTCCTAGACGGTAAACGGTAGACAGTCGGTCGACCTTCGTTTAGCGTTTAAACCTGTCTAAACGGCCATTTAAACGGGGCTAAACGGCTGTTTAGGCATAAATGGTGGACACCCGTTTAGTGTTTAGATGCCGTTTAAACGGTGTTTAATTCCATTTAGAAAAACAAGGCTAATATGTCAATTTGTCAACAAAATTTGCCATACATTTATTGTAAGTTTGAATAATATAAATGTTCATAGAACTCTTATCCGCATTTCTTGGATTAGTCAAGAAATGTGAAAGATTGGAGTAAAACATTATTTGATTATTATCATTCCTTCAGTGTGTAATTGGATACACTGTACTCAACAATATGGATTTGATTGTATTGAAGGTCAACCTTGGTAGATTGTGTTTTGATCAACATGTATCACGTTGTATCTATGTGGTTTTCCTAGATGTTTAATATCAAAGATAACTTGTTTAAATCCTTTACAAGCCCACAATTAAAAAGTAATTAAGCCCTAGAGATGTATATTAATATATGTTGAGCTAGCAAAAAAGGAATGTAAAGCTTGAAGCAGCCCTTTTCCTGATTGTTGCCCATGTGTTTGATGTATTCTCATAACTTTAAAGTGACCTACTATTCTAAGTAGCCATGAATTGAATTGAATGTCGACTATCATGCTATTGCTCAACAAAATATTTGATTTTTCTTGTCTTAATACAATTTTGTCCGGCAAGTTAAGGATCATTTATGAGTTTTTTTTTTTTTTTGCGAGGAGGATCATTTATGAGTTTATGCTTTCTCTACATATAAGTTCGCCCTACTTGGGCAATGGCATGTGCTAGCCTTTATCAGTGGTTTGTTGGTGATATTTTAGTACATTGGACATGAGAATGCAAGATTCGACGGTTCAAATGGTTACATCCAAATAAAACGACACCTATCAAGGATTTTATCATGGTGAAATCACTTTCATCAATGATTCGATAAAGAAAAAAATACAGACGTAAAAAAGGATCAAGAATTGACCCATTGCGTTCAAAAAGTAGTGGAATGCCATGAGGTGCTATCAATGGGCCAACATATATAAGAAAGAGGTGGCACATCAAACACAAGAGGCGACAACGAGCTTGGATGCATACCAACACTGAAATTGACCCAGCAGAGGACCAACCAGTGTAGGAGCATTTCCATTCCTCAGACAATTGAGGAGCTGAGAAGTTGCGAGAGGAAGATTTCAATGCCATGTGTATTGTGTAAGATCGGGATTTGAATGTGAGGAATGCCTTGGATGGATCATGATGATATTGTATTACACCCTATGTGATCAAAACTTTGACATGGTTGTAATCAGTCTTGACATACACGTGACAGGAATATTGATATTATACTATGCTTAACAGATCCCACCAAAACTTGAGACTGGTGTTGTTTCGTGCCATATACATATGGTTGTTGATTTTTCCGGGGAAAAAAAACCAGATTTGGTCAATGTGACTTGTCTTTGAACTTGCCAGTGCAAAGGTCCATGGATGTTAAATTATGAGGCAGCTCAACTGTCTACTACACTAGCCTGCCACTGACTTCCATGTTCCAATCGATAAGAGCCAAACGGGAGTCAGCTTGGCCCCGAGACATTAGGATGCTGCTGGCCATGATCTGTCGTTGGATGGACTCGCGCCTAATGCATAGGCGCTGACATAACAGCATTCAGATGTTCCGTTAGCAGAACGCGTGCCAGCAGTGACTGGAAGAGGATGGGGGCCCGTAGGCACAAGCTAGGTCGGCGTCCATGGCTGACGCGGGACTGCCTCGATCTCGATCGGATGCATCCGCACGTCGAGGCGCCCCCTCCACGCGCCCCAACAATGAAGCTCGCGCCTGGATAGTGCTGCTCGCGACACCACAGCGTGTGCTCTGAATTGCTCGGGGGTAAAAAAAAAAAACAGCGTGTGCTCTGAACTGAAGAACCGCGTGCCGGCCTCGCACGTTGGAGTTGAGCCGGAGGAGGGACCATAGTCTTGTAGGAGTTGAGAGTCGTGTCCACGCAGCGAACAAGCAGGTACTAGTATGTCTTATGTGATGATGCACGCGGCGACGACATGGACGGGGAGCCGAAGGAGCTTCAGGCTATACTCTTCCTCTGCTTCTGGCCAAGGTAGGTGTCATACTGTCATACCAAGCACGCATGTTCTGATGCAGAGGAAGTGAGTTTCGGTTAGCAGAACTCGGGATCGCGCGCTGGTGCAGCCCCCACTGCGCGCGTGCAAGAGAGCGCCGATTGTGCGCAGCCTAACCCTGCCGTGACTGCGGCTAGGCAGGCACAAAACGTAGGCGTCCCTGCCGGGCGCGGACGGCCGCTCGATCAGATGGCATCCGCGCGTCCAGATGTGTGGCTCATCGTGCTGGGCTCGGCCAGTGCGCTCGCGGAACGCTGCCCCGGGAGGAGCTTTACCTCATTGGCGTCCCACCGGACCGGGGCGGGACGAACGGTTAAGAGTATCTTCAGCAATGGACCTCAAAATAAGATTTTTATTTTTATTTTTCAAGCTAGCATATAAAAATAAGGGTTTAAAATTTAGTTTCAACTCCAGCAGTAAAGTAGCCCAAGACCCTATTTTGTGAAAAAAAGTGGTAGGACCCATAAATGAGAGGGAGGATTGGAGGACAGGAATGAGAGCTTGGAGGTGAGGCATGCAAAATGAGAGTCCAAGTATGGTCTCTGTTGGAGATAATATTTTGACTCAAAACCCTATATAATAGGGTAGGGGCTCAAGTAAGATCCTTACTGGAGATGCTCTATGGGACGGCGCCGCGGGACGGCGAGCGAATGCGTGCGCGTGCCTGACCACGGGATTCGGATCAGACAATCGTCTCAACCACCACAGGGCGGTCGCCAAACGAAACATCGACCGCCCATTGGCTGCCCTGGTCGCGGCGTGCGCCACCGGCCGAGGTACCGGGAGGCCTCTGTCCTGCGCCTAACGGTATCACGTCACGGTGATCGAGCCGCTCTGAAAGTCTGAACTGCAGCAGCGCGCGCCGCCGTCGCCGTGTCAGCGTCGTACGCCGTGGTGGAGGGACAAGCCGAGGTTTCTTCGTTGGAGGAGCAGTGGAAGATGGGTAAAGCATGCGACGAGGCACGGCCTCCTTCTCTGTTTCAGGTTGAGTCAAGTCGTGTTCGTGTACAAGAGAGCGAGATGGTTGACAGGCCATGCATGCGAAGATGTACTTCATTCAAGAATGAGATGCCATCGTCAAAAATTGAGTCATCATTGTTCAACAGCCCGATTAATTTCCGAACAAGCAACAGCTTTTATCGGCATTTTTACTAGAAGTCGGACACCAATTCAAAATAAGCCAAATTTCCACAATGCGCTTTTGAAGCCATATGCAGTAGGCTCTATTAAAGGTTGTAGGGAAGCAGTTGCCCGTCCTCTCTTCAATTGTCCCGGCATTAGATCAGATGGATTTCTAATCGGTACACACAGGTTTGGAAATCAACAAGACGCGAGTCAGAACAGCACTCAGACGTTAGATTGAATTCGGATGGACTCGCGCCTAATGCATAGACAAGGCTTGAATTTGCGGAAATCAACCCGTGTTGCAGTGACACTTCCGCTAAGTAGCTGGGGAACCGCAACAAAAAATTGACAAATTGTCTAGTGTGCCTTGAAAATTGGAATAGCTCGCTGTTACATAAGAAGAATTCAGAATTTGGCCTTTTGGGTGACATATAATTACGAAGTATCCACAAACTAAATATGGTACAAATTCAGCCAAAGTAAAGTGTAGATAGTTTAATCTATCTTATCTAAAAAATTGAAGTATTTATAGAAGGCCACCAACGATGCAAAACTTCAAGAACAAAATGGTGACACTATTACATAATGCATTGTCATTTGCATATTTAATAATAAATGGGATTTTTCTTGATTCCTAGAGTATATCCTCATTTACACCCACATTGTTTTGAGTTTTTTTTAGTATAGATGCCTTATTTATTTGAAATAGAACATTCAGGGAGTGATTATGAGGGGAATATATTACCGGCCCTTAATATACATTGTCATTGCCTTGAGTGCTCATCCATAAACAAGAAGTATGATGCAATGTACTTGAAGTCCAATCTTCCGAGGAGATCTTGTTGGCAACAAATTTGACATACATTTATATTTAGTTTAAATTTTATGAAACTATTATCCACATTTCTTGTATATGTCTAGTCAAGAAACATGATAAGTTGGAGTAATAGACATAATGCTTGTTTCTTTGTAATCATGTTTGCTTTATGTAGGCAATGACATGCGCCTGCCTTTTTGTAAATAGTTTGTTTGTGCTATTTTTGATACATTGGAGTTGAGAATGTTGATGGTTTAAACCTTACATTCAGTTAAAAGGGACCCCAATATCAAAGTTTTGTCAACAAAAAATCTCTTTTATCAAAGATTAATAAAGAAAAAATCTACTAACACAAAAAATTGTATCAAGAATAGACTTGATGCGATCAAAGCATCTTAGAATGTCGTGTGGGACCGATGATAGATTAGCATGAGAATGAGGCGGCAAACAACATGAGAACAAGGCGACAATAGGCTCAGTTGTAGAACAAAAACGGAATGAGCATGTGGCGGACCAACCATTGAGGAGTATTTTCGTACCATCACAATTGAGGAACCAACTTTATTGGAGGAAGATTTCAGTGACATGTGTATTTAGGAATATCAGGATTTGGCTGTTAAATGTATTGGATGGATGATGATAAACATAGTATAACACTTTAGATGATAAAATTTTGACATGATTTTAATGGATCTATAGGTACGCGTGATAATAATGTTAATAGTATGAGTAGAATGAGGCCCTTTCTAAGCAAATAGACATATACATCTGTTGTCTGGAGCCATATACATGTGGCTGAAAAGAACAAAGATTCGGTCACGCTGAAGGAGAGAGAATCAGCTAGAACAAGTAGAAGGTATATGCAAACTACGAACTTGTGTTCAGCTCTTTATTCCTCCGATCACTACTCTCTTGACTGATGCCTGTCAAACTCTCTAATGTTGATCTCGTTTGAATTCTTTCATGGACGGAACAGAAAACTACTTTAGTGGGTCAATGGGGAAGGGAGGGGCATTGGCCCCTTCAAGCCCCTCCACTCCGTTTTGTTATTGGTTGCTTTGCCCATCTAATTTTAAAATCCTGCCTCTGCCAAGTGGATTGCTTCATCACCATTAAGGTTGCGCGTTGGTTCGCTTTGAAGTGGCCCTGTGCGAGGTAGCAGAGTTCCCGCCAGTGTACAACGCTGTTGAACACATCCTGGGAAGGAGCTGCCTCCATCATTGGCAACCACGTCATGCTCATTAACAATTTGGGGAACATCTCCTCCACCGTTATCGGCACCAATAAGTACACCTTCGTTTGGCATAAGAACCTCATCGAAATCGGCATCCCGAAGGAAATGAAGCTCATCTACCTTCTGCTCAACAAACCGCCACTCCTCCTCCACGCTTCATCGTCGACTAGCTACCTCCTGAACTTATGGCGCACTGTGCAAGTGCTGATGAGGGGCATGCTTGTTGGGGTGTTCCCGTACAATGCCTATATTATTAATAGTATGTACCCTCGCGTTAATTCTGTGTGTGCATTGATATCATGCTATCATCCCAGCAGTACGTATCTGTTGGAGAACGGGGGAAAAAATTAGCTGCGGACCGTCCCCATATGCTCGCCGTGCGGATCCGTTCAGATGACCGACACGTGGACATCATAGGTGCATCCAGGGGAGCAGCGAACGGCTTCAACATCCGCACGACGCTCCCGCACGGCTGGATTCTCGCGCGGCGCTAATTCTGCTCCATGACTCCAACCATTCGGCTCCCGTGAAACAAGTACGCGATCTCAGAGCGAAGACGATCGTGCCGGAGCACAAGGCGGGGGCGTTTATAGTCAGGGAGCTCGTCACTGCGGAGATGGAAGCAACCACGGCAAGGCCGCGCTCGTCGATCGACGGCCATTAGGCGACCTTGGCTTGGCGTCGCTCCACCAGCCGAATGCCGTGCGCATTAGCACCATGTGTGTCTGCAGCAGGGCGCTCGGCACCTGCGCAGCTCCAAGTTGATCTTGCTCCCGATGCTCAGCTCGTCGCTCTCGTCCTGATCATTGCAGATCGAAGCCATGGACGCTGCTGAGCCGAAGAGGCACAAGGGCAAGCCGAATTAGCGCCGTGGAGAGGCAAGCCGTGCAGATGTTGAAGCCGATTGCGCTGCTCCCTTGGATGCGCCCACACGCCGTCCACGTGTCGAACATCTGGACGGGGCCGCACTGCGAGCGTCTGCGGACCGTACGTCCGCACCTAATTTGTTTCCGGAACGGGGTACGCTAGTATAAAATAATTTTATCAACCGTGTTTATCAGGGAATACCAAGCGAGAGGGGGATCATGATCGTTACAAGTAGACGTGCAGACGGAGTAGAAGCAGTGTTGGAGTAGCTCGAACCAACATGGTCGCGATCAGAGTTGCGACCTGGATTATGGCGCCCTCAGCCGTGCTCCTAGCACGTGGTTTAATCAAACTGTGCAAACAATAAGCAAAAATCAAGAAAAAAAAATTGCATTGACAGAAAATGCAACAATGTAACATATGTTGCCGGACGTTGGTGCAAAATGGCACTGGACCCAGAAGCTTCGCAGTCGACGATAAAACGCTTCCCGAAGTGCGGCATCTGGAGCAGCGGTGCCGATATGAGCGCCGTCTTGAGGTCGACGAACGCGCGCTCGGCATCCCCGGACCATGAGAACGCCTCGCGCTTGAGCAACGCGGTCATTGGAGCCACCACGGCCCCGTACCCCGCAATGAACTTGCGGTAGTACCCTGCGAGGCCGAGGAAGCCTTGCAGCGCCTTCACCGTACGCGGGCGCGGCAATGCCTCCACCGCAGCCACCTTGGCGAGGTCCATGGCCACACCGTCGGCCAAGATCACATGGCCGAGGTAGGAGACTGTCTCCTCGCCGAAGGAGCACTTGGAACGCTTGAGGACGAGGTTGTTCACGCGCAACACCTGGAAGACCGCCTTGACGTGCTGCAAGTTCTCAGACCAAGAGGGGCTGTACACCAAAATGTCATCAAATAACAAAAGGACGAATTTCCGAAGAAAAGGCTTGAGGGTGTCATTCATGAGCCATTGGAAGGTCGAGGGGGCGTTCGTCAACCTGAACGGCATCACGAAGAACTCGAACAAGCCTTGGTGTGTGCGGAACGCCATCTTCTCGACGTCGTCGAGGTTCATTCGCACCTGGTGGTACCCGCTGCAGAGGTCCAGCTTGGTGAAGAAGCGCGCGCCGCGGAGTTCGTCCAACAGCTCGTCCACCACCGGAATAGGGAATTTGTCCTTCAGCGTATGCTCGTTCAGCCCCCTGTAGTCGATGCAGAAGCGCAACGTCTTGTCCGCCTTCCGGACGAGCAACACCGGCGAGGAGAACGCCAAGTTACTGGCCCCAATGATGTCCTGCTTCAGCATTTCATCACATTGACGCTCGGTCTTGTCCATGGATAGCTGAGCGTAGCGGTAGAGTCGCACCGCGATCGGCGCCGTACCCAGCAGCAGCCTGATGCGGTGATCATGTCGTCGTGGAGGATGAAGACTGCAAGGCTCGGCGAAGAAGTCATCGAAGGAGGACATCAGCGCGGTCAGGAGTTCGCGGGCCATCGACAGGGCCGAGCAGCTCATGGTGGCGCCACCCACGCTTGTCCAGCGCATCGGGTGACCATGGCGCCAGAAAGATATGGTGAGGCCATCAAAGTTCCAGAGGATGGGGCCAAGGGAGAGAAGCCAGTGCACGCCGAGCACGACATCGAATCCCTCGAGCAACAAGACGTAGCAGTCGATGTTGAAGTCTTCCTCGTCGATCTTGACCGCCGTGCCAGGGCACACGCCCGGGCTGGCGACGCGCTCGCCGTTTGCTACCTTGACGGAGAGGCCGGGATGCGGCGACACCGGCTTGATGAGACGTCGCGCCACGGAGTCGTTGACGAACGTGTGCGTGGACCCAGAATCGACGAGGGCCCACAGCACCTCCCCGCCAATCTTGATCTCCAGCTGCATCGTGTTGGCGATCCCATTGCCCGTGAGAGCATGCAGAGAGATGCCGATGTCCTCGATCGGCGACGCTGTCGATATCTCACTTTAACTTGTTTTTTTAAACTTACCAGTGCAAAAGGTCCGTGCATGTTAAATATGTATATGAGGCAGCTGAATGTGTACTACACTAGTGAGCCTGCCATCAACTTCCAATCGGTACACGGTTTGGGAATCAATTATGCAAGTCAGTTTGGGCCCCTGAAAAGTCAGGATGCTGCTGGCCATGTTCTATCGTTGGATGAACTCGTGCCTAATTAATTCATAGGCAAAATTAGGACTTTTACATAGACTCCCTCAAAAAAAAAAAAGGACTTTTACATAGACGGCACGGTGGCAACATGACAGGGCTTTGGCTCGCAGAACTCGGGGACGCAGTGACTGGGCGGGCTGCGAATACCCACCGCGGACCCTACCCTGCGCCTCGCGGATAACGGCGAAGCTGCTATGAACTGAAGTAGCGCGCGTCCGTGTCGCATGTCGTGGTGAATGGATGGTTAAGCCGTGGTTTCTCTTCTTTGTTAAAGGTGCGGCGGACGATGGATAAGCAAGCATGCGAGGAAGGGCTGCGGGCAGCCGGCCGGTGAATGGCGACGCAGTGGCAGATCTAGGATTTTACTTCAGGGTATGCCGAGCCAAAACTTCAACGAATAATTCGGTAACCATTTATAAATTTTGCCAGAGTAACTCGGTATAAAAGAAACTAAAAGCGTGATAAAATATTTAAGAGATCACATAATAATATATTTATGAGCATGACAATATATTTTTAATCAACTAATTAAGCTCAGAAGAAGCTCGATATAAATATATCAAACACATCAAATCTTAAACATGCATAAAAGAAGCTTGAAACTTACAAATGTTTAAAAGAGATTATAACATTACTTCTCCATGATCAGCTCTGCTTTGATACACAAAGAGAAAGAAGCAATTGAAATTTTGCTTGGATCATGGAAGAGACAATGTCTATAGTCTAGACTAGTCAATTGACAAGTGACAGTATAATAGTCTCACGTTTAAAAATTGATGGAAGTGCAAAGTGCTGTTCTTAGATATATGAGCACTTTTAGGTTTAATTTAATCCAGAAATAAAACATGAACATATTGCATATTAAACTAGACAAGTCTACGCCACAAATCTAAAACCACAGTAAACAGAGCAAGATCTACCATACTTCGCAGTACCACAGTATAAGCATGGATCATGTAGGCATATAGAAAAGACATGGTTTCAGAGAGTACGTACTGATCGTTGAGAGGAGACGATGAAGAAGACGAGCCGTGGTGGAAGCGATCGAGCAGTCGCGCAGAGCGCTTCCCAAAAACCTTATTCGCCCTCTCCCGGTGCAGGAGCTCAGAAGACGACGGTTCCACGGACCTACTCTCCCGCAAGGCATCGGGCCGGATTTCGGCGGGACCATTCACGCAGGTGATGCGCGACCGCGCCCATCGCCCAAGCCCCGCCCGGCGAGCGAGCGCGCGCGTGTGTTTTTCCTTTATTCCTCTCATTCACACACTTGCAAGAATAGGTAGAACAACTTTCTATATAAGTTGGTTCTCCTCCACTTAAACTAACAATGTGGGACTAAAGAGTTACACTCTCACCACTCATGGATGGGCCTTTGAGATTTTCAGAAATTATTGGGAATTTCCTAATGGGCCTAGAGTATGCAGCCCACTTAGCACAATAATTCCAACAGCTGCTGCTCCGGTAGTTTAACACAATTGATCAAAGTGCTCGTATCTGGCTTAGCCGCTAGGCAGGGGCGCAGGGCCGCAGCAGGGCCAACGCCGCAGCACCACGGCGTCAGGCGACGGGAGTCATCTCTCACGTGGTGATCGCCGGATTGGGACTCGGGACCAGTGCGTCGATCTCGATCGAGAAACTTGAGCAGTTGAGTGGCGGCACGGAGGATGGTTCGGTTTCGTTTTTCGCTCAGGATAGATCGCCGATCGTTTTTGTTTCTTTTCCTGTTACATTATGGGTTGGGTTGGGTCAAGTCTACCCGGCATACCCTGTAGATACGCCCCCTGTGGCGACGTGCAGCCATCACCTTGGCACCTGGGGCTGTAAATAGGTGCCATTTAGAGTTGTTTAGTTCGACCAATTGAACTAGATTTCTCTTATTTTGGAAATCTAGTTTATTTGGTGAACTAAAGAGGGTCGGAGCCGATCCTAAGAAGCACCAATTTGCATCTTTATTGGCACCTGGTGCAGTGGTGCGTACATGCCAAGCACATGTGTCATGAGATGAGTGACATGCCAAGTACATGTATGTCAGAATCAGGAATGCATGCGAGGACAAACAGCGTCTACGCTGATCCGCCGTACACCGTGCTTGTGTGGCTAGTCACGACGAGAGACGAGAGGCGACCTATGGCGACGTGGCATCGTTGTGGCAACAGTAAAAAAAACGCGCCAAGGAGAAAGCAGGTCGTGGCCCCGTCTGCCGCGTGCAACTGTCCGCTCAGGTCCCGCGGATGACTATATAAGTCTAACACAGGAAGGAAGCGAGTGTGCTCTCCAACAGAAACTAGCATAAAACAGGGACCCAAATTACACATGGTTACGCAAAGATTACACATGGAAATGGCAATCCAGCATTAGCAAGTCACACAATCGACCAAAAGCACGCGTGGCCATGAGCATACACAAAATGGGGCCCAAATGGGATTGGGGAAATGATAACCAGAAAAGGAATTAACTGCTTCTAAGGAGTAGACAAGCAAGTATTCCTCTATTGCACTCCCTTGAGAATGCCCATGAGCATACACAACATACCAGGTTAAGCGTAATCGAACTACAACAGGCAAAAGATATCATACTGCAACCGCTCTGCCATGAAGGGAATCCTCACAGGCAACTTCAACAATCGAAATGGATTCAACAGCATAAACACGATGACCAGGTTCAGCACATATCAACTTGTCCACGAGCAAAGTTCATCCGCATCAATCCGAAGGCATCCACATGCTTGCAAAGGAAAAACAAGTGCCACTTTTATTACAAGTACATGGAATCGAGACAGACACAAGGCAGTTTACGAGCTCAGCCGGATTGCAAAAGTGGACAAGGTAACTGAGAAGGTCACTTGTTAAAAGCACGCCATCATTTGAGCTGCTTAAGGAGCTTTGGTGCTACCTGCAGATGCACATTGCACAGAAAAGTGTTAATTCACTTGTTCAGTAGTGCTTTTCCACAACTGACTTTTGCAAATATTAACCTGTAAATTAAAGGCAAGTACTTACACATTTGTCAATGCATGACCAGTAATCAAAGTATTGCCCAGTGCAGTGTTTGTGCCCAGTGTCATCCTTCTCGATTCTCTTCACACATCTCTGAAAACAGACAGCAACCAGAAAGAAACTCATGTCATTACATGAAACCATTGAAGTATTACCATCCTAACTGTATGAAGGATAGAATTTAAATTCAGCTCACAGAAGATCGGTACTAACGTGATTATCAACCTTAGAGCTAAAGTTGTGCACTCATGACATTAAGATTTAAGATAACTCCATAGGACTTTAGCATGTTACTGGTAATGTATATATGTTGAAAACAGGAGCAAATAGGAACTCTGTTACTGTTCAATCAAGCTACAGAGGATAACAATGGTTGAATAGATAGTAAAAAGCATGGTTTCTGAGACATTGCCTAGGTGACAAGTCGTGCTCAGCTCGTCACAGGACGCAATTAGGGGCATTTTCGCCTAGGTGCTGCCTAGGTAACGTGTCCAAAATGCCACAGGACGCCATGATGCCTCAAAAACCATGGTAAAAATGTTGATATTCAGTGTAGCCTATCCCTTTTAAGCAGCCATGTTTTTATGGTGTTGTGGTGTCCAGTGGCGATCAGAAAAATAACTAGTTGGCATCATGGCATAACTGCAATTGACAATTTAAGAGCGCAACTCCCAGAATAGCATAGTTGTGTTATTAGAACAGGACAATAAGAAACATGAATATAAGCATATACATAAAAATATAGGACAGTATACAATTTGAAGGACTATTAACTCCTGGTATCTGCAGCAATAATAAATATGATACATGTCAAGGGTTGCAGCTTGCAAATATTTTGGAAGGGAAATCTCCAAACTGGCTAAATGTACACTCACATGGACAAATAGTGAAAAGTTGGTCGCCTATTATTGCACAAAAGTAATCATGGCTAATACAGGGCCTGGTTAACTGGTTAGGGATCCATAAAGTATAGTTTTTCTTGTCAAATAGTTCATAAGAAATTGTTCTACACCTATACTAAGCTCAGTTAGCTAATATTTGGACCTTCATGAAGAAATTGAGAATCATATACCCAAATTTTGAGCTTCCTCGAAAGAAGAAAGAGAGTGCTGACCTCATACTCATAAAGTGGTTTAACACACTGTGGCTTGCACCGTTCCTCAAGATACTTCTTCTGATCAACAAGTTCCTCATCATCCCTGAGATAGAACAACGAAACCCGCATAATTTGATACAGGAAAACAGCAGGTGATTCATAGTATTCTAGTAACAGTCCTATAGTCAGGTCCTCGTGGTATGAATAGCACAGGATGCCTGAGGCTTAAATATGAAGGCACAAGGCAAACAAATCGCAATTACTAACTCACAAGATATGGTTCACAATGAGAAGAATATGTAGCATAGTAGCATTTTGGAAACAGGTGGAGAGGAAAACACTATACTGATTAGTATTGTACCCTGGCCGTCCTGAGAAAAATCATCTTTTAAGCGACATTGTAAGATATCAAGCGACCTCCAAAGGGTAAAGACCCAACATGAGTTTAAAATGCTGTTGGTTAGGAGAGCTGCAGCTAAATCAAACAACAGCTGCCTGCGCAAATGACTTTGTATGAAACTGTTGGTGTATACTGCAATGAACTTACATCACAGTACAGCTTAATTTTAGTCAAACTACCATGACCCCTAACCTACACATTGGCCCAAACATTCAACCTTCAGTCCCTACCCCTACACAAAGCCAAAGCGTTAACAAGGGTTATCCAAGCTGCCACAGCCTGCAAGCAATCCAACACTTAAAATGGGGAATCTAGCTATCCATCATTGATTCAACGCCAAACTCACGAGGCAAGCTTGTTCTTGCCTTTCAGTGACTCACACGCAACCAATCAGATCGCAGCACAATCCAAGGTCTCCGGATCTGTAGCTCAGAAGCTGGAGCTGCAACTACAGCCGCAGCAAGCTCAAATCGATAAATTGCCACACATGCACCGGATGCGCGCGCACGGGTCGCCGCGGGGACAAGATTCCGGAGCTACTGGAGAACGGATCGAGGTGTACGAAGAACGCGGAGAAGAATGAGAACTCACATGGCGGCTGATCGGGGATCCGGACGAATTGATCTTGCTCCGACAGCAGAAGGTGGGATCTGATCCGAGAGGGTTAGGGTTGGAGTGCCAAATTTTGGTGGCAGTGGCTGCTGGTGTTGAATAGAAATGGACGAGTTGACGCGACGCAATTTTCCGTTTCGGCGCTGTTTGGGCTGGAGTTGGGCTGTGGGCTTTAGTACTGCTAAGCCCTTCGTTTCTCGGGCGGGTTCTGATTGGGCTGTTGCAAACTACCGGCCCGGTCCATGTCATTCGAGGCTTTGCCACTGAGTTGCAAACACTCTGAAAATCGAATTCAGAAATTTAGAAAAGATTATTGAACCAATGTCAGGAATATTTAAGAATCAACAGCACTGTTTGCAAAATTTTAGTGGAAATCTTTGATGATTTTTAGAGGAACCTTCATGCGACATGATCAAATGATCTTGAAGAGTTTGCAAAATTTCAGAAGTCATCTAATTTTCCAAAGGCATATCTGTCCTCTGATGATTGGCAGTGCAGCAACTAGCAAATGAGGATCCTACGCTCTCGCATATACTAAAAAAAAAGTTACAACCGGACGAATAATGAAAGCCTCTGTTTTCCCTTCATCACCTTTGCTCACCATCAGAATCTAATAAACAACTCCGATCAGCGATTCCGTCCGAGCCCTTTTTCAGGTTACCAACGTGCCGTCGTCATTGATACACAGTTGGCGATCAAACGAGGAAAGAACATCGCCCACCTTTTGAGGCCACACGGGTACTGAATCTCCTCTTAAAAAGTGTCTGAGATCGCATCGGTTCGGCCATCATCCAGTTTGCTGCAGTCTGGCAGCGGGTGGCAGCTGGTCTTCGCTGGTGCTGTGCTCCCGGCCCTGCTGAAGTGATGATGATCAGTGTCCTGGTGACCACTTGATTAGCGCACAATCAAGCGTTAAACGTATCATCACGGACGCTATTGATCACCCAGCTGATTTAGCTTTGCTAAACATGTGATTCCCTCTTGTATCGTACTGTATCACTGTATACCATCAGGTGGGAAGAATGACTTGTTCGAAGGAATGCAGAAGAATTGTTCCCATCATATTTTGGCCCCCTTTGGAACGCAGGATTTTCACGTACAGGAATTTCACAGGAATCAGTTAACTGTTCACAGGAAAACACAGGAATAGCAAAAATTCCCGCGTTCCAAAGAGGGCCTTTACGTACTGCTATTAATTTAGCATGCCAATTGCCATCCAGGTTATTTCGAATCAGGAAAAAAAAATTGAAATGCAGCAAAATGATTATTCATTCCTCGTGGGCTCGTGGCTCATTGGACGGCCGACATTGATTCATGGTAACCACTTTCTTTGATCTTATTTTATTTCTCCGTTTTAACCATGGACCACTAATCCCTCTACTTGAAGGAATGAACTGGCTGTTGCGGTCCACTTTTATTGTCCGGCCCCTTATTAACTTGATATGTTACTTGTGCCAATTCTGCTTTAAGTTTGGACTTTTAGGAGAAGTTTGAAATTTCTGTTTTCTTTTGGGAGAATTGCAAAACCGGACCTCTTTTGCACTCCAATTTTGAAAATAGACCTCTTTTTTAGACTTTGCAAGATTGGATCTCCTTTTTGAATCCGAAAGAACCGTTTGCCCTTCTTTCTCAATCCGTCAGTTGAAGGCTGATTTTCGAAATAAAAAAAAGGAAAGAAAAAAAGAAACGGACGGTCTTGCCCCTGACTCCTCCTCTCTTACCAAGCACCCAGCCTAATACACCGACCATTCTCTCTGGTCACCAGTCAACACTCATGAACGTCCGGGCAACCGTCGGCGCGACAGCAGGCAACTCCGGGCAAGCAGCGGCAAGGGGCGAGCGGAGGCGGGCGCACAGGGAGCCGCGGCGCAGGTTAGGGCGAGGTGCAGTCCAGGCACGCCAGAGGCGTCTGCTGGCGCGGCGGGGATGAGGTTGCGATGCCCTGCTAGCGAACGCGCATCAGGGGCAGGGGCAGCTGACTGGCCAGATCTTGCGTAGAGAGGAGCTCGAGTGCTTTGGCGGTAGGCAAATCGATTCATCTGGGTTGGAATCGAACGATTGTTGGAGAGAGAGAGAGAGAAAGAGTTGCGCTTAGCCAAACTTGATGGTAACGATGGACTGCTGGGTGTGGGTAGCAGAGATAAGATTGGTGAGTTGGAGAGAGAAAAAATATTAAATGAATGATAGTAAGATGTTTACGAGTATAGAAAAAAACACATGGTAAACCGAAGCAGCTAGTTAAACTATAATTTCTCTTTTGATTAATTTTTCTCATCATATAAAAAACGGATGAAACATATATTACATGTATAAAATGAAGCCATATGTCCAAAGGCATGACGAAATGTTGCCAAATATGCATCAAAATTCTCCATCAAATTTACGTTCAAATTTGAATTTTCATCAAATTTATGTACATTTTCATCAAATTCTGCTGCCAATTGATTCAAATATATTTAAATTCATTTTCATATGTATATGATAGGCTCATGTCAAAACAAGGACAAATTTCCATGTCAAGTAAGAAAATAGGGGCTATTTTGCAAAGGGTACTATTGTCTTTTGCAAGCGGATTTAACACCGTTAAGTCCTCCTAACGGAATAGGGGCAACTCATTGCTTCAGATTCAAAAAAGAGGTCCGATTTTGCAAAGTCTTAAAAAGAGGTCCATTTTCAGAATTAGGACCGAAAACAGGTCCAATTTTGCAAATGCCCCTTTTCTTTTCTATGGTATAAAACCAGGAGCAAGCGAAGCCCAAAGCGTCGCCGCCACCACAGCCACTGCGTCCGCTGGTCTCCGTGCGAGGAGGAGAGGACTCGCAGAAACCAGCCAGCAGCTAGGAAGCAGGATCTCCTAGATCTCCGGGTAAGCGATGATATTAGAAAGAAAAGCATTTCTTTTCTGTATGCTTTGCGGACTTGGTGGTGTCTAATTAGCCTCGAGACTGTCGAGAGTGCCGTTCGTCCTTATGGGACGGCCGCCGGCGGCCGGTGACCCCAGTGGCGCGTTCCTGCCGGCCATGGGAGGGAGAAGGAACCTGCGCTTCTTCTGGTCGTGGTTGGAGAGCGGCGGGGGCGTAGATAGGGCCGGTTGCGATCTTGGCGGCGCCGAATGTGGTCGGTTTAGCTCCTGAATCCGATTTGGTCGGGCCACATTCCAGTTGCTTGGCCCTATTTCCGATTAGTTGTTTGTGTATTCGGTATTCCTCCAACTGTGTTTCAGCGTGTCATAGATTAGTGGTTCCCCAGGCAGTAGATTCATTTTTTTCTGTTCCGTTCTTTGATCTGTGTGAAGGAAGGCGTTCCTTGCTCAAGTTTACTCTGGTAGTCAGATTCATATGAAGCGTCTCATATGTAAAACCTGGTGAGATGAGAAAAATGGTGAATTCGGCCGTGTTTTGTCAAAAGGTGAATTCGGCCGTGTTTTGTCAAAAGGTGAATTGCACCAAATGAGAAAAATGGTCGATGTGATCTCTGAACTGTAGACAGTTATTTACGTGATTCGTGCATGATGGATGGTTATCATATTCCTTAATACTTTAGTAGGTCAAGCAATGTCATAGTGTCACAGATATTCAGAAGCATGTCAGATAGATAGTTTATTTTCTGTATGTGCTGAAATGTCTTGTACTGACAGTGCAAACCAAGATTATGGGTGTTTCCATTTCTCTTTTATTGAAATGATTATTCTATTGCTGATGCAAAGCTTTTTGTTTTGTATTTTGTTCTAGAATCTGTAGCAAATGGCTGACGGGGAGGACATCCAGCCCCTTGTCTGTGACAATGGTACTGGCATGGTCAAGGTTAGTAGCACTCATTAGTATTTCATCATGACAAGCAACCTTTTGTTGTTGTAATTGAACCATACACATTACTCCGAATTTTTGGTAGGCTGGTTTTGCTGGGGATGATGCGCCGAGGGCTGTTTTCCCAAGTATTGTTGGCCGCCCTCGTCACACTGGTGTGATGGTCGGCATGGGGCAGAAGGATGCATATGTTGGTGACGAGGCCCAGTCCAAGAGGGGTATCCTGACATTGAAGTACCCAATCGAGCATGGTATTGTTAGCAACTGGGATGATATGGAGAAGATCTGGCACCACACTTTCTATAATGAACTCCGTGTCGCACCTGAGGAGCACCCTGTGCTGCTGACTGAGGCTCCACTCAACCCCAAGGCTAACAGGGAGAAGATGACCCAGATCATGTTTGAGACCTTCAATGTTCCTGCAATGTATGTCGCCATCCAGGCTGTGCTTTCCCTATACGCCAGTGGGCGTACAACTGGTAATGATTTATTTCCATGATGGTCAAATTTGTCTATTGAGTTTCGAATTTTCCATTTTAGCCATGGAATGCTGTCATTTCAGGTATTGTACTGGACTCTGGTGATGGTGTCAGCCACACTGTGCCAATCTATGAAGGATATGCCCTTCCTCATGCTATCCTCCGTCTTGACCTTGCTGGACGTGATCTCACCGACAGCTTGATGAAGATCCTCACTGAGAGAGGTTACTCCTTTACCACCACTGCCGAACGGGAAATTGTCAGGGACATCAAGGAAAAGCTCGCATATGTGGCCCTTGACTATGAGCAGGAGCTCGAGAATGCCAAAACCAGCTCATCCGTGGAGAAGAGCTATGAGCTGCCTGATGGCCAAGTGATCACCATCGGGGCAGAGAGATTCAGATGCCCTGAGGTCCTCTTCCAGCCTTCTTTCATTGGCATGGAAGCTCCTGGAATCCATGAGACAACCTACAATTCCATCATGAAGTGTGATGTGGATATCAGAAAGGACTTATATGGTAACATTGTGCTCAGTGGTGGCTCGACCATGTTCCCTGGTATTGCTGACCGAATGAGCAAGGAGATCACAGCCCTTGCACCGAGCAGCATGAAAATTAAGGTGGTGGCTCCACCTGAGAGGAAATACAGTGTTTGGATAGGAGGGTCCATCCTTGCCTCCCTTAGCACCTTCCAACAGGTAAAACTTACACTTCTCACTTCACAGTTGTTCACGACAAAATTTGCAATCTACCAGTAGTTTGAGTATATTCATTTCTGCTTCATGTTGACAACATGCTCTGTTTTATTATGCAACAGATGTGGATCTCAAAGGGTGAGTATGATGAGTCAGGACCAGCAATTGTTCACCGGAAGTGCTTCTAGGTCCTGGAGCTCCTTTGCCTTTCTTCTCTGTATCTCTTCCTTTATCGAAGTCCTTTTCATGTATGCTACTATGTTTGAGACTTTTAGCCTTTGAGAAGGCTGTACTGTTGAATTTATTACTTGACTCACTACTTAGCAGCTCCTGAACTCTTCATCTGTAACATATGTATTGGCTATTGCTGCTACATCAGCAATTCAGCGTACGTCGTCACAGATCCTTTCCATGCCAAGTTTTTTACACAAAAGAAATGTAAGCTATCAAACTACTTAGGATCATGTAACGGTACATGTGTGAATCATTATCGTTTCTCTCTGTACATTCATCTATAAGATCTGTAGTTCGTTTGATTTCAATTTCTGTTGCTGCTTTCTAGATGATGGTTACAACTTACTAGTTCAGGCATAGTGCTTCTCTGGTTTGATGGTTGATGCAGAGCATTGTGCTGCTAATTTGCAAATATTCATGGATAGATCTTGAGTAGATGCCTGATCATTGTAGAAAATCTTTTATTGGTTTCATTGTACTAGCACTCTTTTTGGTAATGGTGTCATAATCATTGGAATAATTGCTGAAATCCCTGTGCTTGGTACTCTAAAAAGTGCCGTAGTGATCCGACTTAGTGAGTGCATCAATTGAAGAACATGGGCTGCCCTGCCTGTGCCAAACATGAGCTGCTGCTTTGCCAGGAGGGACCATTCCTGATTCCAAGTTTCAGTACCGACGAAAGTGATTGTGTTGCCAAAGTCCTTTTAATTGTTACATTGCTTCGAACCTTAGCTGCAACTTTTGGTTAGAGATGATTTTTTTATAAAAAAATAACAATTTTCGTTAGAGGTGAATGTCAGATGTGCAGCTCTTGTTCTTGCTGCTGCTTCCAAGCTCCAGCTGCGTTGCAGATTTGTACCATGTGAAGTGAAATGCATAGGAAAATGGAGAAGGCAAGAACAAGATCTGGTCTTGCGTAACTGAGTAACTCGGTCTATTGTTTCCCACGAAGGCGTAAAGTCGAAATTCGAAAATTTTGTAACGTTCTGGGTCGTGATGCTTTCGGTAACAGCCCAGTAAACTATTGGGCCTAATATAGCAACCGACAAGCCCAGCTCAGCCCGGCCCAGCCGCGTAGAGGTTGGTGTTTGGTGAGCCCACAACAAAATAAATAATGCATACCCGCGCACGTTGTTGCTACGCACCATTTACGACCCACTCTTTCTTTCTCACTGACAGTTCGGTCCCACATTTCAGCCGCCCACCTGTCAGAAGCTAAGCCAACGAAAAGTCATCGTTACCAGCGCGTCGCCATCGGCCACCAGTTCGGGCTCCAGCCTTTCGGTATAGTTTAATCGTTTTTCTCAGTCCTCGTGTTGCGGCTGCCAGCTCCATTCCAAGAACAGCACAAGGGTCCTAGGAGAGGGAGGTGCAAGTGGCAAATCAATCCTCCTGCGAGGCGCCGCGATTCCTGTCCTCGCCGCGCCGCCGACCGACGGTGAGCTCGCCCGTCCTCTCCACTCTCCTGATGTGTAGGATGGTGTCATTTATTAGGGGATGGTTCGCAGCTATAGCTGCCGTCGCGGGTAGGCCAATGTACCGTTCCTGGTGGGGAAAATCATGGATGGACTTAGGGAGTGTTTTGCCCATCTACTGATGTTCCTTTGGTAGCCTGATCGATTGGCATGTGTAGGGATCTATTCGTCTCGCGAGCAATTTGTTTCTTGGGAATCGATTGTTAGTGAAGTTCATCTTGTTCATCCGAAACCCTCGAAATCTCAGTTCCTTAGGTCTCAATATGATATCAGAAAGGGTGGAGAAACGGTTCTATGATATAATCTCTACGAATCATTTGCCATCACATCAGTTTTGCCCTTTTTGTTGGTATGCCGTTCCTGTCTTAATGTGAACTATGCTAGTTTGATGGTGCCTGTCTTGGTAGTATTGTACAAATAATTAGATTCGGTTAGATCTTTCTGAAGGATTATGCCTATGGCGCGGAGAAAAACATGTTTCCTTGCATACTCTCTTTCGGACAACTACCTGCTTAAGCTTTGATTTCCATTTTGCTGTTGATAAAAATTCATTGCTGAAGTATGACAAGGTTGCAGTATTTGCAGTGCGAGCTTCTAACTAATTTCTGCCATACTGATTTATGGAATTTTTTTTGCCACCTGGGCCGACAAAACAGCTCTCTGCATATCCGATTGCAGCTCGGATTACTTACCCCATGCAGTTCACGACAAAGTTTCCTTTTCATGCCACAGCAACTCGTTTGCTTAATTTTGCTACCATATTGAACACCAACCCATCGATTCACTTACAAACTTGTGATATCACCATTGTTATACTATGTGTGCTGTATTTGTCATCTTCCCGAAACTTCCCAAGAAAAAAATCTATTTGTCGACGTATTGCTAGATTGCCTCCCTTCCTAATATCGTGGTACTGTTTCTTTAAATTGTGCATGGGAGTGGCCTGGCCTATATTTGTACCCATAGGCCTTTCTATCGCGTAAATTGTTCCACCTTCAGTCATTATCATCAGCATCATTGGCATGTTGAATAGTTATAGAGGGAGTAAAATAGACTTTTCCCTGTGCAAACCGTTGTAAAAGACCTATAGTGGCAGTTTGTTGTGCCCTGAAACCACATTTTCCTTTGATTCTGCTATGTTTCTTGTTCCACACTGAATAATACTACTCCCTCCATACATGCATTGATGGCGTTCCTGCCAGATTTTTTGGCCTGACGACAGTACAAACTTCCTATCAGGATGCCATCGATTCAGAGAGTATATGAGTACGAAATTCAACTATATTGTACGAAATTTACATGCATGAATTCTAATACTTCATCCCAAATTGCCTTCCAGGTGATATCATGATATTGGAATAAAGTCGTGTGGCAATTCCTGCATCCTTCTTATGGTATGATCAAGAACTTCAAGTGTCCAGGTGAACCTTTGGAGAAAATGGAAGGAAACAACTTACCCCCTGGAAACACGATGCAAGGAGCTCACTTTGGCAGTTTAGACTTACATGGAAGCTCCATGCATATGCATCCTCCAAATTCAGGAAAACAGCTCTTCAGCAACTCTCACATGCCAGGGAATATCGCAATGTCTATGAACAGGGTTACAGAGCCTGATGACTTTCCCGGGTTTCAATTCAAAGAACATGGACAAACTGATAATAACCAACACCACAGTCATCACTCAAAGAACTGCATTAGTGATGATGAGGAACATGAGATGACTGAGGATGCCAATGATACCCCGAGTGGCAAAGGCAAGAAGGGCTCTGCATGGCATCGGATGAAGTGGACAGGATTCAATGGTAAAGCTTTTGATTACTGCAGTGTCTTACACGGGGGAGGATCTTGGAGCTGATTTAGGTGGTGGTAGGAGGAGCTTCACAATAATGCAGAAGAAAGGCAAATGGAAGGCGATATCAAAGGTCATGGGTGAGAGAGGCTGTCATGTGTCACCACAGCAGTGTGAGGATAAGTTCAATGACCTCAATAAGAGATATAAAAGGCTCACTGACATCCTTGGTCGGGGTACTGCTTGCAATGTTGTGGCAAACCCAGTACTTCTTGATAGCATGAATCATCTTTCCGATAAGATGAAAGATGACGCGAAGAAAATAATGAGTTCAAAGCACTTATTTTATGAGGAGATGTGTTCCTACCACAATAACAACCGTGCGAATTTGCCTGAAGATCCTGCACTGCAACATTCACTACAGCTTGCTCTTAGATGTAAAGAAGACCTTGATTCTAGGAGGGATGTGAGTGGAGATGCTGATGAAGATGATCAAAGTGCTGATTCTGATTATTATGAGGACTATGATGAGCATCATGCTGTGCATACAAACATGAGGGAGCCATCCATGCTCAAAAGGATGCGGCACACTGATATTTCTTTTGTGAACTCAAGTTCTCATGAAGGTAGTGCAAGGTCTGATCCCTATGGCATCACAGTGGACATCAACAAGGTTCTACCAGATGGAACCAACTTAGTTTTGTCGCAAAAGGACTTGGCTTCACAATCACTAGAGATTCAGAAACGTCGCCTGCAGATTGATGCAAAAGAACTGGAACTCACACAGCAACGTCTCAAGTGGGAGCGGTTCAAAAAGAAGAAGGACAGGGAGTTGGAAAAAATGACCCTGGAGAATGAACATACGAGGATTGAGAATAAACGTTTTGAACTTGAGTTGAGACAGAAGGAGCTAGAGCTAGAGTTAAAGCTAAAAGGACAGGGAAGTCATGTCTGATTTATGTTTGATCAAAACGTCGATTTCTAAGAATTAGGTAAGTGTGCTCTTGCAACTTTTCCTTTTTTAAGTTGCTAGATATGGAACTCGTGTACTGGTACTGGCTGTGTTTCCTATTTGATGATATCTTCATTTGATATTTATACTTCAAATTCAGTGTTACTGCTATATGGAACTTGTGTACTGGTACAGGCGGTGTTTCCTGTTTGATGTTATCTTCGTTTGATATTTATTTCAAATTCAGTGTTACCTAGAGGGAACGAAAAGCATCCGTTTCATGTTTTGTAAGCTAGTGTATACATGATATACTTCCACATATGATTTTCTTATAAGAAAACCACTGGTTGGATCGTCAATGCTCTGCTCAAGGGATACATAATCAGGTATTAATGAGTATTTACGCATAAAAAGGGAAGGATTGTGCCACCTATCATGATGCTACTCTGATTCCTCAATGTTTGTGCACCTTGTTATCTGCTACTTGTTGGATGGATCAGCTACCCTTTGCCACTTTTGGCAACCTTCCAGTGTGATATGATTTAATATTATGTTGGGAACTTTTATGATATCGCTTCCGATCACTTAGTTTTGTGACCCATTTTTAACATATGTTCAGTAGTCAGTACACAGTGCTGTCCAACTTGTATGTTGAATGAATGAGCGGTGCCTCTTACATGTGTTTGGGTGAATTTTAAAGTTAACCATTCTTCAGACCTAGCAACAATATCTTCATTAACTTGGCAAGAAGTTACCATAGCTGTGGCCAACACTTGTCCTAGTACTGAAAGGTGAATATTAGATCTATCAGGTGTAACATACATGGTTCCTCGTTAGAGATTGATTTATTCCAAGCTTATTAGTGATGCACCTTTGTCTATAAATCAATGATTCTCTGTCTGTTTTAGTTTACTCTGTGGTAGGCTAGATTTCCCATTCATTGATGATGAATTGGTTACCTTGATATACTATAGAATAGAACGTGCTGGCAGCCATAGTTTGCTACAGTCCTGAAAGTGATTATCATTGGTGGAGCAGTGATTGGATCACTACTTAACCACCAATGCAGGATATATTGTAGCATACTAGTATCAATGTTAAATATGGTCCTGTGGAGGACTGTAACATCCAGGATGTTAATTCAAGCCCAAAAAAATAGAATCGGCAAGTTGTTCGGGTACTGTAGCGCCCGAGTACTGTAGCCGCGGAACACTGTAGCTGCGCGGTACTGTAGCACTGCGAGTTTAGTCCCATACCGGATATTCACCGGGAGCTGGACCAGCTTAAATACTCAGTCCTGGGTGCAGTAGTAACCGGGTTAACCCTTTTACGCGAAGCGAGGATAAAAGCGTAAGAGTTGCTGCTGTTAGGAGCCGTACTCTAGGCTGGGGTGTTACAAGGACATACTAGACATCTAGCAGAGAGGATACCAACCAAGACTTGAACTCAGGCTCCTCACTTTCTTTCTGCTTTCAGTGTGTTTCAAAGCAGCCAGCCTTCGGGTCCTATTTTTCTTGACCTTTAGTGCGATGCCGTCAGGATGTGTTTGAGAAAGAAAAAAGAAAGGATCTCTCCCCTTGGGTCAAGTTTTTTAAATTCCCTTCTGGGTAATTGATGAATCCATTCCAATTTATAGCATTTCATGACTGCTCTATTCTTTAGATCACCATTCTATCAGACGCTAAATATTGCTTGCTTCCTTAGAGTTTTCCCATTCTGTTATCATGCAGACATTGGATAAATCTATGGTGATATTGATCCAGTACTAGATTTACATTTCAGTCTTCTCTGTCCTTTCACTAGTTTGGGACTTTTGCCTGCAACGCGGCTCACTTTCTCTGTTTTATTTATGTTTGCAGATGGCTTTTCATTCAGGATACAATTATGCTTCATGAAGAGTTTAAAGGTGGCGGATTAGATTCTGACATGCATTTATGTGCATATGATTTGGTTTTGTGGCCTCCTTGTTTCGCTGACTCCTTGTAACATTCCGTGATCTATTATTCTTGATAACTAGGAAGTTTTGTATCTTTGTATATTTGTCTAACTATGAATCAAGGGTAGCCCTGTTAACTATGAAGGCTAGTCGAAGTGAGTCAGAAAGACATGTTATTCAGTGATAAGTACTGCATGTTCTAATTATATGCTGTAATGAATCTTAAACTAGTTGTTCGGTTTTCTGAAGGCCAAGAACAGGTGAAGGTGTGAAGTTTCAGTGTGGGTTTGTTCATGAAAATGACCTGGGTACAGCCTCCATGTACTACAAAGGGAGGCAGAAACTGGCACCTCACCCAGAATTTTGTCAACTTTTAGAGTTTGAACAGATTCTATTGGCTGATGTGCAATTGGGTGAGCATATTTGGATGAGAAATGATGTTTACTTATTTGTGGATTGAATGAGCAAACTTTGTCTTTTTTGTTTAATGTGAATGGATTCCACCCCCCCCCCCCCCCCCCCCCCCCCCCCCCGAGACCTAGAACGACATTGCCTTCCTAGGGTTCTAATGAGAAGCAGTGGACCATACTTTCTATGGTTAACGCCAGCTGATGACTATGGTGATGATTCAGAGGACATTGAGCATGAAGATCACCCGGCTGAAGATGAACGATTGATGAATCTTAAGGTTGTACCAGTAGCAGGGTCAAACAGTTACGATATGTACTAGAACATCCATGTTTTGGACAAAACCGGACTCTTATTTAGAAGAGTTTGTATCCATCTCTAATGAATGTCAAGCTATTTCAGCACAGGACACTAGACTAGGCTGCTTTGAAGAGAGCCTTGGAGGGTGTCATCGTCTACGTATACTTTGAACGATTCAACGGATTGTGTTGAGCAGTGGGTCTGAGTTTTCTATGTTGTAGTCTGGACCTTGAGTGTCAAGATTATCCCCATTCATGTTTGAGAATAGAAAGATACAAACTCTCAAGAAAAATGAGTTTGACTATTTTCCTGAAAGGTGACTACATAACAAATGTGTGAGAGTTTGACCTTGTTACCATGGATAGGCACCGGTAACAAATGTCGAGACCAGGTGAAAGAGTTCCACATCTTTACTGGTGAAGAGTTTGAAAACCACTAATGTTTGACTCACCTGGTCTCGATATTTGTTACCATTGCCATTAGTTACCTATCCAAGTTGTGACCTTTTTCTCGAGACCACCACTAGTCTTCAGTAGTGGCTCCTTCTACCCATCTTTACTGGTGAAGAGTTTCACATTGTGAATTTTTAATTTGTGAGATTGAGGTTGCCATCTTTACTGTTGCTTAAGCATTTATTATTGCTTAAGAATCAATGGAGTATTGATTAAAAATAATGCTTCTTGAGAGTTGATGGTTGTAAACATATTGCACACATGTTTCTTAAGCATTTATTATTGCAGCCCCATTGCGGTGGTCTTTTAGCATTAACTTTTGCAAAGCTGTAAATACAATTAATTGATTCTTAATCATTAATAACTGCAGCTGCATTAATTGAAGATAATTGTGTTTCTTAGATATTGATAAAATAGTCACAGACCTTTTCGTAATTTAACTACGTCCTCTTAACAATTTTGGATTTTCATCACAAGGTAAACGTCTAATGGGTCATTTCTATGTGGGCCAAACCCTATTTTTTTTTCTTGGGTGTAAATAATTCTTAGAACATATCATTTTACCCTTTTATTCACTACTAGAACTGGGGGTATAAAGTGTATAGATTTGGTGCACGTATAAATTCTATGGGATCAAGGTGCTAGAAGATATCTACACTCCATAGTGATCAAAGGTATGAATTTGTTATTGAGTATTGATTATTGTTGCAATAAGTGTCATAGTGATTCTCAGGTGTTGATCGTTACAACCATATTGCACTTTTCAGTGTTTCTCACGCATTGAATATTGTTGCAACCCCATCACACATAGCCGTGCTCTCTCAGCATCGCCCAATAAATTGCTTCTCAATAATTTATTATTGCAGCTGCATTGCACGTAACATTGTTTCTTAAACAAAGATATAATAGTGGCAGTGGTATTGTACAAATTAAATCTTTCTTCTAGAGAATTGATTATTCCATGCACATTATACATATATGTGCTTGTAAGCATTGATTGTTGCAGCTACATTTCACAAATATAGTGAGATCCTCGAGCATTGATATTTGGCAGTAGTGCACTTATAACTTCTTTTTTGCAGCACAGATTCCATATGTATCTTGAATATATAGCAAACGATTCACGGACTCACCCTGCAAACCAATTAAAAAAACGATATTTAGGTGCATCAAACCAATTGAAAAGGTGCATAAAAGGGCAACGCCTTTTTGTCAAGAAGGACACTTGCTTCTGGGAGACACAAGAGAGGCATAGCCATGAGAAGGAGCCTGCTCCTCGCTGTGGCCCTTGTCACGTTCACCACCCTGATCTTATGTTGTGGTAGTGGTCGCACGGTGGCCCCTGTTGACACTATAGCGGACTCATGTAACAAGATTCGTGAGTTTGTGGACTTTGACTTTTGTGTGTCTCGGCTGCGGGCCGTGCCAGGGTCTGACTCAGCCGATGAACATGGCCTCCTCCTCATCACCATAGACCTAGCATCTGTGACTGGGGCCATGGCATGGGATGCTGCAACAAGGATGGCTCGGGCGGAGAGTGACCTAGCCACGCGAAATGCGCTGGAGGCCTGCGGATACCTATACTGGACAGCATCGATGCCCGCACTACGGATGTACCGCGCGTATGTGGTGCCAGATAACTCGTCTGATGGATACTCACTTTATGGATACTCATTCGTGTGGCTGTTGCAGGCCGGGAGCTGGTGTGACGCAGCTCTCAAAGGCAGGGATGCAGCAGCTAGCAAGATGGCTGCGTTGAACCACGACTTCAGTCAGCTAATTTTATTGGTGGACGCAATGTCGGACCTATAATGAAACAAGTTACTACCACTAGTGCTATGACTATGTTCTTGTGTCACCGTGCAATACTTTAATTTGTGTGTCTAGTTCGTGAGATCTAAGTGGACCATGGGGCTACTTCTTTTTTTCTTTTCTTTTTTCTTTTTCTTTTCCCTAGCCTAAGGCAGCCATGCCACAGCAACCGGTTAGCCGTCCATGACGTTGTCGTTCAATTAGTGCGGGCTTCAAATAGTAATTAAGAACTACACGATGTGGAGTCCTGGCTACAAGATGCGAGAGATGTCGGAGCTCACGTGGCACCAGTGTAGCACCCCGAGAATCAGCCCTAATAATTGAATCAAAATCCATAATAAATTTGGAACTTTTCTCAATTCATTTCGAAACTCTCCCCTTTCATTCTTTGTTTGGCCTGTATTTTCAGACTGGTTCAGCCGAACTACTCCCTTCCTTCTTTATTCGGCTCACTTGGCCCAGTCGGCCCGTGCCCCTTCCCTTCCTCCCGCACAAGGAGCGCACATGGCCCAACATTAGGCTATTACTATATACCCTGCCACCAGACGATGCTGGTTTTCCTATATATAGTGCGCTATGCCTAGCTTAGGGGGAAGTGGTTTCTCTGCCGTATTGCACATCACTACCGGGTCACTGAGACATGGGCCCCGGGGCCACCGGTCAGTGAATGGGCAGGCTCGGGATCTCTGTGCAGCATAGGGGTAGCATGCTTTGAGACTCGTGCAACACGGGATCGAATGGACAGTCCTCCATGGGGCGGGGCAATAGAGAGGTTTTCATGTTAATTAGACTCGTGTGCCAATATTTTATTGGCAACATGTAGTAACATAGTCCCGAAAACAATTCAAGCTCACATACGTAAATGCAAGGTGGTTTTAATAATCAACAGTTGAGAAGTGTTACTAGATTTATTGTAGCTACAACCATTAATGCTTGAGAAGCACTGGTATGTATTACTTAGAGTGTAGAGATCTTGTACTGATTGACAGTGCATATGGGGAAATAATTAATTCTTGAAACATTTGTTTTGCGCAATAGATTGTTTCCCGGCGGTGGCGGCAGCTAAGGCTGTTTTCTTCTGTTGTGTCAACAGGGCCAACAGCGCTGTACAGCAACAGCAGCTGTACAGTGCTGTTCTGATCACAATATTGTTTAAGGAAATTGTAAAGAGAAGCAATGCTAGTCAACATTTGTAGTGTAGCAATACAATAGTAACAAAATACCAATTTCATGCATCATTTGCTTGGGTAGGATCGTAGTTGTACTCTTCCCCTGGGGAGGGTTTAGATTTTCGAACCAAAAGAGCGAAGAAAAATAGGTGACTAATTAAAAATATAAGCGATTGAAATAGAATCAGGGGGTTGAATGATATAATTATACTACACTGAATAGTAGGCTTCATCAGTTTTTTTCCTTTGGTGATGATTTCTAAATTGAGGCGCTTCCATTTTATGGCTGCCTTGGTTTGCTCTCGATTTACAATTAGAAAATTGCATGGTTTGTATTAGTGAAATGAATGATGTGGAGATATGGATAAAATGCAACACCAGCACAAGTTTTTTTTTGGATTTGTGGATAATTTACCTATATATGACTTGATTGTTGTAGCCATAATGCACATATGTTTCTATAGAATTTATTATTGGAGCCTCACCACATGTGGTGGTGCTTTTTGAGCATTAATTTGTTATATCATACAACGAATTGCTTCTATATGACCTATTATTGCAGCTTTCTTGGACACTATAGTGTTTCCTAAACACAATTGTTTTAGAAAGATTGTAGAGAGTAGCATTGGTAGTGTAGCAATATGATTGTAAAAAAATACCAATTTCATGCATCATTTGCTTCGGTAGTATCGTAGTTGTACTCTTCCCCTAGGGAGGGTTTAGATTTTCAAATCAAAAGAGCGAAGGAAAATAGGTGACTAAAATATATGCTATTGAAATTGAATCAGGGAGTTTAATGATCTAATTAAACCAAACAGTAGGCTCCATCAGTTGAAAGCTTGGCCAATGCAAAGGTTACTAGTAATTGATTAACATGGCCTTAACTACAATAATACATGAAAAATATAACTAGCTTAGATAGGTTTGATGAATAATGATCAGTAGACCGTAGACATGGACGCTATGATGGCACAAGTCACACGGGCCATATGTCCAAAACCATATTTCTCCTTGGGAAGCACATGACCATGTAATATAACCATTGGTACAACCATGTCACCACAACCAATTGTGACGAAAAATGTTGCATTAATAACCTACCGAGCACCGTGGTAATGCCCCGCAGCCACGGAATGCGCCGCCCATTTCAGAGATGGTATTATGCCCGTGTATAGGTCCAGGCATGAAAGCATAGCTTCCTCTGCCTCCTCATCAGCCGCAGTGGAGTTGTACATTGCAACGAATGAGGATATTGCGGCCTTGATGCGGTCCCTGGTTACAGTTGCATTGAACACTGTGAGGTTGGTTGCAAGGGCTGCCAATGCAGGCACGTTGTGCGCAGTGTTACATGGCATCGATTGGTTATAGCATAGTGCAGACGCGCACTGCTCTGGTGTGATGTAGTAGCTGCCCAAGGTCTCGCACAAACCATCCAGCGCTGTTTTCTTGTGAATGGCTCCATAGCTGCCATGGGTGATAGCCACGAAGAGAAGGAATAGTATAGCATGGAACGTTGAAGCTGAGGGAGCCATGGTGGTGCCCAATCTCTCTCTCTCTCTCTCTCTCTCGCCCTGAGATTTTTTTTTCTTTGGTGATGATTTCTATATTGAGGCGCTTCCCTTTTATGGTTGCCTTGGTTTGCTCTCGATTTACAATTATAATAAGAAGGTTGCATGGTTTGTATTAGTGAAATAAATGATGTGGAGTCGTGGAGATACGGAGGAAATGCAAAACCAGCATAAGGTTTTTTTGGATACGTGGATACATTAAAAGGGCAAGGCCATTTTGTCAAGAAGGACACTTGCTTCTGGGGGAGAAACAAGAGAGGCATAGAGAAGCCATGAGAAGGAGCCTGCTCCTCATTGTGGCCCTCATCATGTTCACCACAGTGATATTATGTTGTGGCAGTGGTGGCACGACGGCCCCTGTTGACACTATAGCTGACTCATGTGACAAGATTCGTGAGTTTGCGAACTTTGACTTTTGTGTGTCTCGGCTGCGGGCCGTGCCAGGGTCCGACTCAGCCGATGAACATGGCCTCCTCCTCATCACCATAGACCTAGCAACTGTGACTGGGGCCATGGCATGGGATGCTGCAACAAGGATGGCTCGAGCGGAGAGTGACCCAGCCACGTGAAATGCGCTGGAGGCCTGCGGATACCTATACTGGGCAGCATCAATGCCCGCACTAAGGATGTACCACATGTATGTGGTCACAGATGACTCGTGTGATGGGTACTCATTGGTGTGGCTCATGTCGATGGCGGGGAGCGGGTGTGACGCGGCTCTCAAAGGCAGGGATGCAGCTAGCAAGATGGCTGCGTTGAACCATGATTTCGGTCAGCTAATTATAATGGTGAACACACTTTCGGATCTACAATAATGAAACAAGTTAATACTACTATGACTATGTTCTTGTTGCACCGTGCAATACTTTAATTTGTGTTTCTAGTTCGTGAGATCTAAGCAGACCATGGGGCTACTTCTTTTTTCTTTTACTTTTCCCTAGCCCAAGGCAGCCATGCCACAGCAACCGGTCCACGGAGAGCTCACAGCCAGGATCCTCATAGTCGCAAGGTTCGCCTCCACCATGTTGTCGTTCAATCGGTGCCGGCTTCACATGTAAGAACTATACGCGATGTGGTGTCCTACAAGATGCGAGAGTCATCGGAGCTCAAGTGGTACCAGTGTAGCACCCCGAGAATCAGCCGTAATAATTGAATCAAAATAGCAATTTGGAACTTTTCTCAATTCATTTCGAAGCTCTTTCCCTCTCACGTACTTTCTGCGACTGTTTTTTAGCCTGGTTCAACCAAACTACTCCCTTCCTCCTTTCTTTGGCCTAACACTGCCTTCGGCTCACTTGTCGTAGTCAGCTTGTGCCCCCCTCCCTTCCTCTCACAAAGGGAGTGCACGTGGCCCAAAGCCAGGCTACTACGTACCATGCCACCATACGTCGCTGGGTTTCCTATATATAGCACGCTACGCCTAGCTTAGGGGAAAGCGGTTCCCCTGCCGTATTGCACAATACCGACTGACACATGAGCCCGGGGCCACCGGTCAGTGACCGGGCAGTAAGGCAGGGGATCTCGTTGCAGCATAAGGGTAGCAAGTTTCGAGACTTGTGCAGCACGGGAATGGACAGTCCTCCTCTATGCGGGCGGGGCACTAGAGAGGTTTTCATGTTAATTAGACTCATGTGCCAACATTTATTGATAACATGTAGCAACATAATCCTGAAAACAATTCAAGCTCACATACGTATATGCAAGGTGGTTTCAATAATCAACACTTGAGAAGTGTTACTGGATTCGTTGTAGCTACAACAATTAATAATGCTTGAGAAGCACTAGTTTATACTATATACTACTTGGAGTGTAGAGATCTTGTACTGATTGTCATTGCATATGGGACAATAATTAATGCTTGAATTATTTGTTTGGCGGAATAGATTATTTTCTGGCTGGAGCGGCAGCTGTGGCTGCTTTCTTCTATTGTGCCAACAGGGCCAACAGCGCTGTACAGGAACAGCGGCTGTACCGTGCTGTTCTGATCACAACATTGTTTCGAGAAATTGTAGAGAGAAGCAACATAACGTGCTTATGCTTGTCAACACTTGTAGTGTAGCAATACAATAGTAAGAAAATACCAATTTCATGCATCATTTGCTTTGGTAGGATCGTAGTTGTACTCTTCTCCTGGGGAGGGTTTAGATTTTGAAACCAAAAGAGCGAAGGAAAATAGGTGACTAAAAATATATGCTATATTTAAATAGACTCAGGAGGTTGAATTATATAATTATATTGAACAGTAGGCTCCATCGTCAGCTTTGTTTTTCTTTCGTGATGATTTCTATATATTAAGTCGCTTCCATTTTATGGTTGCCTTGGTTGCTCTCGATTTACAATTAGAAAATTGCATAGTTTGTATTAGTGAAATGAATGATGTCAAGATATGGATGAATGCAACACCAGCACAAGGTTTTTTGGATTCATGGATACTTTACCAATATATATTAGACTTGATTGTTGTAGCCATCGTGCGCATATGTTTCTCTAGAATTTATTATTGGAGCCTCACCAATTGTGGTGGTACTCTCTGATCAGCATTAAATTTTTTTTATCATACAACCAATTGCTTCTCAAAGACCTATTCATGCAGCTTTATTGGACACAATTGTGTTTTTTAAACACAATTATTTTAGAGAGATTGTAGAGAGTTTGAGTTAGCATTTGTAGTGTATTAATATGATAGTAACAAAATACCAATTTCTTGCATGCATCATTTACTTGGGTAGGATCGTAGTTGTACACTTCCCCAGGGGAGGGTTTTGATTTTCAAACCAAAAGAGCGAAGGAAGATAGGTGACTAAAATATATGCTATTGAAACTGAATCAGGGAGTTCAATGATCTAATTATGCTGAACAGTAGGCTCCATCAGTTGGAAGCTTGGCCAATGCAAAGGTTGCTAGAAAATTATTAACATGGCCTTAACTACAATAATACATGAAAAATATTGCTAGCTTAGATAAGTTCGATGAATAGTGATTAGTAGACCCTAGACATGGACGCTATGATGGCACAAGTGACACGGGCCATATTGCCAAAGCCATCGTTTTCCTTGGGCAACACCTGACCGTGTAATATGCCCACTGGTTCAACCATGTCTTCACAACCAATTGTGACAAAAAATGTCGCATTAATAACTTCCCGAGCACCGTGGTAATGCCCCGCAGCCACGGAATGTGCCGCCCATTTCAGACATGGTATTATGCCCGTGTATAGGTCCAGGCATGAAAGCATAGCTTCCTCTGCCTCCTCATCAGCCGCAGTGGAGTTGTACATTGCAACGAATGAGGATATTGCGGCCTTGATGCGGTCCCTGGTTATAGTTGCATTGAACACTGTGAGGTTGGTAGCAAGGGCTGCCAATGCAGGCACGTTGTGCGCAGTGTTACATGGCATCAATTGGTTATAGCATAGTGCAGACACGCACCGCTCTGGTGTGACGTAGTAGCTGCCCAAGGTCTCGCACAAACCATCCAGCGCTGTTTTCTTGTGAATGGCTCCATAGCTGCCATGGGTGATAGCCACGAAGAGAAGGAATAGTATAGCAAGGAACATTGAAGCTGAGGGAGCCATGGTGGTGCCCAATTTCTCTCTCTCTCGCCCTGAGATTTTTTTTCTTTGGTGATGATTTCCATATTGAGGCACTTCCCTTTTATGGTTTCCTTGGTTTGCTCTCGGTTTAGAATTAAAATAATTAAGGTTGCATGGTTTGCATTAGTGAAATGAATGATGTGGAGTCGTGGAGATATAGATGAAATGGAAAACCCGCACAAGTTTTTTTTTGGATTCGTGGATACATTACAGATATACATGACTTGATTGTTGTGGCCATAGTGCACATTTGTTTCTCTAGAATTTATTATTGTAGCCTCACCATATGTGGTGGTGCTCCATCTCTGAGCATTTATTTTTGTACACATGTATCATACAACCATATTGCTTCTAAATCACTTAGTATTGCAGCTTCATTGGACTCAATTGTACATGTTTCTTAAAACATTGATACTATACACAAGTGGTAGACGTCTTGTACCTTTTAGTTTATTTTATAAAATTAATTATTCTGTTCACCTTATACATACATTTGTGCTTTTTGGAACATTGATTGTAGCAGCCACAATGATTCACAAGAATTATTAGTGTTTTTAAATTGACTCTTTTGTTCACTAGAATTGGGCTAATAAATTAGTAGTGTTTTGGAGTACCAACAATCTATTGGGATCGGAGGTGGTACGAGGGATCTACACTGCACATAGCAAATTGTTGGGCCGGCTGCAATTGAAAAATCCAGAGCAGGGAAAGGATCTGAGAAGAGGATGCCAATTCTGGATCCTAGCAAACCAAGACACACTCAAGAAGGAAACATATCACGCAGTCATAGCTTGCAAAGTAAGCTAATGTACACACATGAATCAATGAGTACATTAACCAATGAGATCACTAAGTGGTGGTGCTCGATCTCTGAGCATTTATTTTTGTACACATGTATCATACAACCAAATTGCTTCTCTATCACTTATTATTGCAGCTTCATTGGACACAATTGTACATGTTTCTTAAAACATTGATACTATACACCAGTGGTAGATGTCTTGTACCTATTAGTTTATTTTATAAAATTAATTATTCCGTTCACCTTGTACATACATTTGTGCCTTTTGGAACATTGATTGTAGCAGCCGCAAACATGGCAATGATTCTTAAGAACTAATATTTGTACCAGGAATGCTCATATATGAAATATTTGGATACACTTATTCCACATATATGTTGCATATAGCAATGATTCTCGAGCACTAAGTTATTTTTGCCACATTGCAAGTTGCTAGTGTTTCAAAGGAGTTGATTCTTGCTCTCAGCAAAAGCTGTAGAGGAACTACCTCCTGCAGAGAACATAGCACTATCATTTAGCATGATGATAGTTCTAAACAACTCATATCTAATGACGCGCACATGCTTCCACCTGTGCATCAATTACATCGCCTAAGCTTGGTTAAAGCAGCCCTAAAAGCTCCTTCATAAGTAAGAAAACAGTAGTTTATATAGGTCTCTAATTATAAAGCTCCTTCATAAGTTTGCTTCTTAATTTGTTCACAAAGGTTGATTTGTATATTTCTGGACAGCCTGTCCTTTGAGTGGGTTGATAAATTATGGATATGAATTAGTGAAATATTCATCTTTTATGCCTTACGAAAGAGATATGACATATGGACCAGCCTACATGAAGCAGCTTTCCTATCCTACCACCAAGTCACACCAATCTCCTTCTCACTCCTCACTGAATATGTTCTATGACAAACTGTTTGGCTCAGAAATTTTATTTTCCTTTCATTAGCAGCGCCCTTCACATGATTCGAAGAATTTACACATTTTAGGACTGGATCAAACTCGCCAAACTACATTTTGATTGGACAAAATTTTTACTGAATGTGTCTTTGTTTCAATGAATGTGTCATAAAAATTTTTTGCTTGTTTTTTTTGTAGTCTTTTCTTTTACCCCTAGAGTTTTCATGTTTGACAGTAGAGTTATTTTTCATACTGTAGTAATATCCTATTTACAGTAAGCTTTTCATTTGATTAGCAGTGACCTTCACATGATTTGAAGAATTTACACATTTTATTTGCAGGACTGGATATGGCCACACTAAATTTCTACTGTACATTTCACTCCTGGCATCAATATGTACGCCCTGATATCACCGGCATCATGGATCATCTCCAACTCGCAGCAAAATTCATGATTAGTATCGGAGATGAAACATTTCACCATATTTCTCTTTTATCAGTCGTTATTCAACAGGTCGTACTCAAGGGCGAAACTTTTTGCATTTGTTCTCCATTGTTCTTACAGAAGACATTCTATACACACGTGGATCAATTGAAATTCTGAAGGTTGCTCAAAATACCAGAAAGATGATAATTTATTTACACCTTATGGAGGGGAATGGAAATCAATATGCACAAATGCAAGACAGAAAGGCATAAATATTTTTGAAACCGAAAAAAAAGACTTGACTGGTAGGGGAAGAGAACTGCCCTTCTTTTGATTCTTCTCTGATTCGTCTGTTCTTTGATTTTTCTTAGAAGAGGTTATTCTTGTTTTGCATTGTTTGTCATACAAAGGTTGTGTTAGCGGTTGTTATGCGTATAATTAATATTCATTAATTCCGTAAGCGCATGGATCACCATTGTAGCATTTCACCTTGGAGTATTCCAGGGTTATCGTATTTATATCTCCGCAGAGAGGCAGAGCAATAGGATATCAAATTTGTAACAAAGTATATACTTGTTGTGTAAAATAACATAACAATACTTAAGACGGGGGTAAGAGGTACATGGTTGATATGGGTGGCACTCACCATATAATCCGAGATAAAAAGGTAGAGCAAAAGTTATATTAGGAGAACAACGAGATAGAGACAAGGTTTCCTATGTGTTAATCTTACATCTGTTTACTTCTAGCAATTAGTTCTACAAGATTATATACTTTAGCTAAGGTCATGTACATACAAGTCATGTCGTTTCGGGGCACAGTTATGCCAAGACTTAATGAACCCCAAAACAACAAGTTCACCGTTAGGAGTTACCCGCTGTTAGCCCTGCTAAGACCGTCCTTGAACGTGGTGGATTGCAGAGGCCAGTCACGCCTGTCACATGTGGGGGCTACCATCCTCCGTAAGGGCGGGTGCCGATCGTGCATAGGCAAAGCTCTAAGCACCACGCTTACAACCTGCCTAGAGGAACTACTCCTGATCGAGAGAGCATCCCTATCTAAGAATGTAGCACAGCTTTCACTAAGCGCGGACTCCATTCTGGCAAAGCACTTACTCGTACTACTTAGACGCAATCACGAAACCCACAACAAGACTTTTACGAACACTAACTTAACTAAGTAAATAAACTTAAATAGAAAATAATTACTAAAAAAAATAAAGAATAAACTAATTATATAAGTAATAAAAGAATAATTCTACAAGAGCTAAGATACAAGAATAATACCGAAACTCCGAGAAGACTTGCGGAAGCCCGAGAGAGCTCTCACTCTACTCTACTCTACTCTACTCTACTCTACTGATCTAACTCCCAATACTAACTCTACTTCTACACAAATGAGTAACGGATCTCTTGGATCAGTGAGGTGCAAATTATTTCTACGGACACCAGGGGTATTTATAGCCTCCTTAGGACAAGAGAGGCTTTATAGCCGAAGGATACTTGGCGGGGCCGGTCGGCCGTCCACTGTGGCTGTTCGCCACCGCCTCTTGCGTGGACGCTCCAGATTGCCTTCTCGTGAGGACGGCAGAACTGGAGTAAGGGCCAAGTTAAGGCCCAAATAGCCCGCCAGCTGGTATGTCGGTGGAGTTCTACCGAACAGGCTTTCGTTTAAGTAGTTTTGGCCCATGTACAGCCTGCTGGAGGAAGGCCGAGGCCTTTGGGCACCAAGTGGGGCCGGCCGGCCTGTGCTTTCTTCGTCACACCTCCATTATTTACTCTGCATTCAAATATCACCAAAATTCGGTGGAAGCAAGTAAATCCTGACTACTATGCACATAGTCTTGGTGAATAACCTTTATTTACCGATATGTTGGGGGTCGAATGGCATTTTGACAACCACCAACAGGTTGCAGCGTTTAACATGTTATTTTGATGGACTTTGCACATTTTTCCTGCACTTTGTAGTTGCCAATTATTTATTTTCAATACACTTCGATCTTCGTGAATTTCATCACGTCAGGTTGCTTAAAGTTCTTTTCTCCCCAACAGTAACTACTTATTATTATTATTATTCAAAGTTGAGTCTCAGATAATAGTGTCTGCTCATTTCAGGTGCAATATTTAGAATGGAATATATTTTGCTTCATAGAGTTTCTAACTATCTCCATGCTCATTTGTGTCTATCAAGGAGTTCATATTTATATGATGATCACTTATACATTCTGAAGTTGTTTTGTGATTCCCATCGCTTCATTTATGTTATTGCTCGACATCAGTTCCATCTACGTTATTACATTCTTGGATGGCTTCCTTGTTGGATCACTCAGATTTCATCTGCACTGAATGGTGCTTATATAGGCTGACTCTACAAGTTTGGTTTATATTACAGTTTGACATTTGATTCCTATCAAAATGTTGTCTGCACTTCTCACGTACTGTTCTTAATCTGGCAGCAGAGGTTTGGTTTTGTTCTTTTCCGAAAGGCATTCAGGTTGTGGTATCGCTAGTCAGGTTTCATTTGGCATTGACACAAATAGATCAATTCAAGTCTTCAGGTGAGGATTGTTGCAAGTTCTTTCATTTTACACACCCATTATTTGTTTGATGCTCTTATTGGCATGGCAGTGGGAATTTGGCATTGTAGCTGATTCAATAAATCGATGAGTTGGTGATCCAATGTATTTTGTATTGTTATAGAGGCAATGATAGTTGATGGAAAATTCAACACTTCTGTAGCACAAGGATATATGTTAAGTGCATTATACCATTGCAAAGCAAAAATTAATTAATATTCCTTTTTTGACATGCAGATTGAGAAGTAGCAACATGTTACATCTTTTATTTCTCCTAAAATTCAAGTAAAGACTCTTTTAAGTCATTTACTTGAAAAAACCAGAGCAGGGAAAGGATCCGAGAAGAGATAGCCAATTCTGGATCCTAGCAAACGAGGACACACTCAAGAAGGAAACATGTCACGCAGCCATAGCTTGCAAAGTAAGCTAATGTACACACATGAATCAACGAGTACATTAACCAATGAGATCACACTTAGTAATAGCATATATAGCATATGTATATCATTGAGTCATTTTAGTCCTAATACAGATTACGGATGAAATACCATACTGACGATTGCAACATATATATAAACTATATCCCTGAATTGATCGATATGTACTACTGGGATGACAACATGATAGAGATCGATGCACACACAGAATTACACACATTTGTACTGTAGCAACACGATAGTAACAAAATACCAATTACATGCATCATTTGCTTGGGCAGGATCGTAGTTGTACTCTTTCCCCGGGGAGGGTTTAGATTTCCAAACCAAAAGAGCGAAGGAAAATAGGTGACTAAAAATATATGCTATTGAAATTGAATCAGGGAGAGTTGAATGATGTAATTATACTGAACATTAGGCTCCATCAGTTGGAAGCTTGGCCAATGCAAAGGTTACTAGTAATTGATTAACATGGCCTTAACTACAATAGATACATGAAAAATATAGCTAGCTTAGGATCGATGAATAATGATCAGTAGACCCTAGACCATGGACGCTATAATGGCACAGGTGACACGGGCCATATGTGCAAAGCCAAAGTTCTCCTTGGGCAACACCTGACCGTGTAATATGCTCGGTTCAACCATGTCACCACAACCAATTGTGACAAAAAATGTTGCATTAATAACCTCACGAACACCGTGGTAATGCCCCGCAGCCACGGAACGCGCCGCCCATTTCAAAGAAGGTATTATGCCCGTGTATAGGTCCAGGCATGAAAACATAGCTTCCTCTGTTTCCTCATCTTCCGCAGTTGAGTTGTACATTGCAACGAATGAGGATAGTGCAGCCTTGATGCGGTCCCTTGTTACAGTTGCATTGAACACTGTGAGATTAGTAGCAAGGGCTGCCAATGCAGCCACGTTGTGTGCAGAGTTACATGGCATGGATTGGTTATAGCATAGTGCAGACACGCACTGTTCTGGTGTGATGTGGTAGCTTCCCAAGGTCTCGCACAATCCATCCAGCGCTGTTTCCTTGTGAATGGCTCCTGAGCTTCCATGGGTGATAGCCACGAAGAAAAGGGAAAATATAGCAAGGAACATGGAAGCTGAGGGAGCCATGGTGGTGACTAATTTCTCTCTCTCTCTCTCTCTCTCTCTCTCTCTCTCTCTCTCTCTCTCTCTCTCTCTCCCCCCCCCCCCCCCTCTGAGTTTTTATTCTTTGGTGATGATTTCTATATTGAGGCGCTTCCCTTTTATGGTTGCTTGGTTTGCTCTCGGTTTACAAATAGAAGAAGGTTGCATGGTTTGTATTAGTGAAATGAATGCTGTGGAGATATGATGAAATGCAAAACCAGCACAAGGTTTTTTTGGATTCCTGGATATAGTAC
Source organism: Eragrostis curvula (assembly GCA_007726485.1). NCBI lineage: Eukaryota > Viridiplantae > Streptophyta > Magnoliopsida > Poales > Poaceae > Eragrostis > Eragrostis curvula. The sequence continues at coordinate 49,697,018 of CM017440.1, read as the reverse complement.
AAATATATATGACTTGATTGTTATGTCCATAGTGCACATCTTTTTCTCTAAAATTTATTATTGGAGCCTCACCACATGTGGTGGTGCCCGATCTCTGAGTATTTATTTTTGTACACATGTATCATACAACCAAATTGCTTCTCTATCACTTATTATTGCAGCTTCATTGGACACATTGTACATGTTTATTAAAACAGTGACACTATACACCAGTGGTAGATGTTTTGTACCTATTAGTTTTTTAATAAAATTAATTATTCTGTTCACCTTGTACATACATTTGTGCTTTTCGGAACATTGATTGTAGCAGCCGCAAACATGGCAATGATTCTCAAGAATTAATATTTGTACCAGGAATGCTCACATGACATCTTTGGATACACTTATTCCTCATATATGTTGAATATCGCAATGATTCTCGAGCACTAAGTTATTTTTGCCACATTGCAAGTTGCTAATGTTTCAAAGGATTGATTCTTGCTCTCAGCAAAAGCTGTAGAGGAACTACCTCCTGCAGAGAACATAGCACTATCATTTAACCATGATGATAGTTCTAAACAACTCATATCTGATGACGCGCACACGCTCTACCTGTGCATCAATTACGTCACCTAACCTTGGTTAAACCAGCCCTAAAAGCTCCTTCATAAGTAAGAAAATAGTAGTTTATATAGGTCTATACTTATAAAGCTCCTTCATAAGTTTGCTTCTTAATTTAATTTGTTCACAAAGGTTGATTTGTGTATTTCTGGACTGCCTGTCCTTTGAGTGGGTTGGTAAATTATTGATATGAATCAGTGAAATATTCATCTTTTATGCCTTACAAAAGAGATATGACATATGGACCAGCCTACATGAAGCAGCTTTCCTATCCTACCACCAAGTCACACCAATCTCCTTCTCACGCCTCACTGAATATGTGCTATGACAAACTGTTCGGCTCAGAAATTTTATTTTCCTTTCATTAGCAGTGCCCTTCACATGATTTGAAGAATTTACACATTTTATTTATCTGCAGGACTGGATCAAACTCGCCAAACTACATTTTGATTGGACAAAATTTTCTACTGTGCTCAGTATTTTTTTTACTGAATGTGTCTTTGTTTCAATGAATGTGTCATAAAAATCCTTTGCGTGTTTTTTTTTGTAGTCTTTTCTTTTATCCCTAGAGTTTTCATGTTTGACAGTAGAGTTATTTTTCATACTTTAGTAACATCCTATGTACAGTAAGCTTTTCATTTGATTAGCAGTGGCCTTCACATGATTTGAAGAATTTACACATGTTATTTGCAGGACTGGATATGGCCACACTAAACTTCTACTGTACACTTCACTCCTGCCATCAATATGTATTGCACGCCCTGATATATACATTAAGCAATGAGCTCACACTTAATAATAGCATATATATCATTGAGTCATTTTAGTCCAAATACAGATTACGTGTGAAATACCACACTGACGATTGCAACATATATATAAACTATATCCCTGAATGGATCGAGACGTACTAGTGGGATGAGAACATGATATAGATCGATGCGCACACACAGTTATCAGGACACGGAAATGTATAGTAACCATATGTCTAGGCGTTGGACGAGAACGCCCCATGAAGCACGCCCCTCACCATCGCTTGCACACTGCGCCACATGTTCTTGACGTAGCCGAGGAAGAAGCGTAGAGGACGTGGAGGAGGCGGCGGCTTGTTGAGCAGTAGCTGGATGACCGGCAGGGCTTCAGCCTTTCCGGGGATTCCAATGTCGGTTAGAGTCTTTGGCCAAATGAAGGTGTTGCCGTAGTTTTTGACGCCGATCAGCGCCGAGGAGATGTTCTACCAATTATTGATCAGGGTGACATCCTCGCCGGTGATGTGGGCAGCTCCTTCCCAGGTTGCGTTCACGGCTTCGTACACCGGCGGGAACCTGGCGCCCTCGCACAGGACTACAGCAAGGCGAGCCAGTGCACCTTTGATGGTCATCTCGGCGTTGTCGTCGTCGTCGGCCGCCCTGGAGCCGTGGTTCCAGATTTTGTTCACTGCATGAATGATGCTGTTCTTGCCGAGGGGCAGCGTCGGTAGGTTGCTGGAACCGCCGACGAGTCCCTGGTAGCTCCCGTAGAAACCGAGTGGAGTGGCGCCGGGAAGGAGCATTGTGTCGCCGCGCCGGCCGAACTCGAACCAACGGTTGTGCCTGTTGGTGAATCCGACGAGGTAGGCGTTGTCGTCCCGTATGGCGATCGTCGGCGAGACGCGGCCAGGTGCAGGGATGTGCATGTGCACCCACCTGGCCGGCTGGTTGTTCTCCCCGGTCTGCTTGGCGAGGATCGGGCGTCCGTCCACGTCTCCGGTCGCGCCGGCGGCCAGCGCGTTCCGCAGCGCGGTGACGGCCGCCGGGTACGAACCGTCGGCCGTTACGTGGAACGTGATGGGCACAATGTTGTTTCCAGCCATTCAGGAAGGAGCTTGATCAGCTGCACCTGCTTGCAGAATTCAAAAGAGACCAGTATATTAGAGAGATCGAGTTAGCTAGCTAGGCAGCGATCGAGAGAGAGCACTGATTAGAGGAACAATAAACAGATGAACTGAATACATGGTCATAGCTAGTTTGTATGCACGTACCTTCTACGAGCTCACGAGCTAGCTGTGCTGTTCTCTCCTTCGATCAGCTTGTTCTCTCCTTCAATTTGTATTGATGCACTTGTGCTGCGAGTGTAGCAGGATATCTCGAGCCCCCTTTTATAGGGACGCGCATCGTATCGTCTTGGCGCACGCCACAGGTCCGTTTGCTCGCCGATCAACTCGTGTGCAAGCAAGCGTTCGCTTCAAGCTTGAACACGCCCATTATTTTCACTGATGCTATTCAAAGCGGTCGGCCACTTTGCTCTGCGAGCTCGATCCATTAATGCAAGGAAGGTCCGCTTCCAGCGTGAACGAACCTCAAGAATTCCATTTTTTGTCAGACCTGTTCCCAGTAGTTTTGGCTCGTTTAGCTGGCCGGTCGGCCACTTCTTTTATACATTTTCACGTACGTTCCTACATACGTGGGAACATATATGTAGTCTGCATAATGTGAACTTTTGAGGCCTCAAATTACTCCTGCCGTATTTGAATTAATCCTGGTCCGGCAACATACATATGCGTGCGTCATCATCGAATAAGCAATGACCTGGGGTTTCTAGATGACATGCTTAGCTAAAGTTTGATGCCTTTGTCGAAAACAAGTAATGGAAGGTGGTTCAATTCACTTGTTTGCATTGTCACGCCCTTCTCGATCTGAGGCATAACGAAGACAATGAGTCGACGAAGTTAGAAAGGTATTGTTACTTTCTAACATAGGTGAACAATATGTTCATAAATAACTAGAAAGGTTCGTACGTGCTTTACTCATCGGCACGGCTATACGCGTCCGTGCCGGCCGGGCGCACTCTTCCTGGTTCCTGCACGCAAGCATGCAAGCACGAAAATGGTATAATGCGTATATGTGTCCACGAAGTTTCGAGGTGAGCCGGCCGCCTCGATCCCACTCGCTGTAGGCGACGACGCGTCTGCACCAGAGGAGGAATAAGTAGGGGAAGAAGAAGAGAAGGGCTGTTTCGTCCTAAGAAAAAAAAAAAGCTGTTTCGACCAAAGAAAAATACATATGGGCATAACACTGGTATGTGCAACGGTTTTGTGGGCATTTTATCGAAGCCCAACGCAGCGAGCGAGCATTCTGTCAAAGACTCAAAGCCCACCGGTTCGGTGAGTGAAGTAGTAAAAATCTCATAATGCAATCACACTATCCGATCAACGCATGTGCAAACAAGGGTCAGCTTCAAGCGTGAGCACGGCCGGGCGCGAGAACCTGTCACGTCACGTCCATAGCTAACTGCATGCCTCGCTCTCTTCCTCCACGCGAGCAAGCAAGCTCTAAATGGAAATAATGCACACTAGTGCTCAGAAATTTCCAAGGTGTTACCTCCTACACCTTGCACCTCCGGGCGCGAGAACCTCGCACGTCATCTATTATCTTAGTATTTGAAGAGAAAAAGAAACCACCTGATAGGGGAAAAACCTAGGATTGACCCGATCTTCACGGCAGTAGGTACAAGAAGAGAGTGATAACTAGCGTTATACCTGGCCAAGGTTGGTTGCGACCAAGCGACGGGGAGAGAGGCACCGAAACCTTGATGAACTTCGACTCGATCTCCAAACGACCGCAGAACCACAAACCGGGACTAATCCACACAATACGGTGCAGCCTAACTGGAAACCGTAGAGCACAAATCAGGGGGATCCAGAGGAACCTTAACGTATACCGGTGAATCGGTCTCTAACAAGTCTATGAAGAACTCGCAAGAAATTTGGGGTAAGTCACTCAGCTCTTGGCTGCAACACCATGTGGTGGATTCTTAATTCATCATGATCTGAGTTTGGCTTAGATACAATGGGTATTTATACTAGGAACACCCCTCCTAGCTGGGCGTGGACGAAATGTAACTTATTCATGAAGGAAAGAAGATGAAAGGTGTGAAAATAGCAGTTCCCGAGCAGCCTCGCATGACCTTCAGCCTCCCTGACAGTCTTCACTTAATTGACCATTACTCCCTAATGGGAAGTCGAAATGGCGAGCCGTTTGTTGGAGGTGAAAGTGGACTTGATTATATTTCCATCCATATGCATCATTTATAGCGATTCTGAATGTGCTGGTGCGCATGACTCTTGGAACTTGAGTCTTGTGTCAGCAGCAAGTGTGTTGGTTCAACTTCTGTGTAACCCATCTCCTCCTTGGTGTATCTCATCTCCTCTGATCCAGCAGCATGTCCTTCATTTGTAACCCTTAGCAAGACATATATAACACATTTAGGTAGTATAAAATTCTCATTTATATTTAAAGTAAATCCAGTAAGGATAGAGTTCACATCTTGCTGCAATTCCTTTGCACGAACATGTGTAGTTGGTCCTTGTATCAGTGTAGGTGGTGCTCGACTTTGTGCAACTGGTTCATAGCTTGACCAATGACCGTTTCCTCATTTCCTTTGTTTACATCAATTGGTTCTTGGCCAAGCTCGTGGTTTGCACAACATAAATCATGGTTTACTTGCTTGGCTGGGATCTCCTCATCATCCTCCCCCTCTTAAAAAGGAGTTGTCCTCAACTCTGATTCTTCTAAGGAAGTAGTGTGTGCATTGTCCTCTAGTATCGCAAGATGCTTTAACCTGTAATCATACAAACCAAGTAAAAGTTTTTCCTTCCATAAATAGTAAATTTTGATGTTAAGCATAGCGTTCACCTTGGTTTCATGTTTCGAGAGTGTATGTGGCAATGACCAAAAGCGACCAGAAACTTTCCAACGAGGAAAAGTCATTCTTCTGTTATATGAATCTGCAAATATTTTTGTGCATGAGAGAACAAAAATTTCTTTCAAACCACACAACTGATTTAACACTTCAAGTTTGGTTCTCGCTATATCAAGAAAATCATGAGTTGGGGGGAAGACAAAGATTGCATTCATAGGGGTCAAGCTGCATTCAAAAGTACTTGCATTAACATTCCAAAAAGAGTAAGAAACATCATGAGTGTCAAACTGAAAACATTGATATCCAACTTGCAAATGTTTAGCACTCATGAGGACGCATGTGTGATTCAATTCAGCAGCATGATCAATTGAGAAATCATAAGAAGAACTAACAATTTTTTCGTCTAGATTAGAAAATTCCACAACACCTTCAATGTCTCTTGAATGTGCCAACATCATGGGGACCATTTCAGAATTCTTACCATCATTGCCGTCATGGTAGAAGCATGGTGTTGAAAAGAAATGTTTACTTACATGTGCTACCTTCTCAAATCCTTCACCAAGTTCAAAACTGAAAGTTACACTCACTCCTTCATCATCCTCCTCCTCTTGAAAAAGAGTCGCCCTCGACTCTATTTGTGTTGGAAGAGGATCTTTCTTACAGTAGTCCTGCATGTTCAAAGACACAACACAAGCAATGGAGAAACAAGCGTCAACTGAAAAAATCTTCACATGACATTTTGTCATTCTCTCTTTCTTTATGTGGTGTATCTCTCATGCTCTTAGTGTAGCAGCACTCAACCTCATGTTTAGTGGAATCTCTCAGCTCACTTTTGATTTCACTCTCACTCAATATAGCTATGGGGCTCTCATTCTCAAGTGGGTTTTGCTGGACATCCACATGGCCAACTTATAGACGCTCATTTTCTGGATTTGTTGCACACATGAAAGCCTCTTTGGGGCTTCGTGCAGCCATGAAACAATCATCAATGATCATACTTTGTTGCCAACTTTCCTCTATTCCCAAATCAGGAAATACACCATGAGAAGTGACAAGAGGTTCTCCTTCTGCAACAACTTGAGTCTCAATCTCCTCAACAATTGGTTCTTCATATTGGTAAATATCATATATCGGATCTCCCATTAATTCCCAATCAAGACAAGCATCATGGTCTTCATTTTGATGCTCGATAGCATACTGAATTTTGGCTTCCTCAAACCACACATCAGGGCCAAATTCATACTCATGAGCTTCTCGTGCATCATGTACCGAACCATGGCCAACATCAACACCTTTCATGGAATTTTCTTTACGAAACTTGCCATAAGAGTTGGTTACTCTATGGTGTCATGAAGGACATCCTCTTGCAGCAGGTATATGCTTATTGAAAATTCTTTCCATAGCATCGAGAAAGGAGTCTCTAAATTGGTGTAGTTCAGCTCGCATAATGGGTATTTTTGCGCCGTCATGTTTCCTCCCACGGATACTCAAATTTTGTCCTGCCATGTTAGCATTCCAAGAAAAAGTGGAACAAGAAATATATGTGGAAACTCACAACCTCACCTCTTACTCACCAAAGTTCTTACGCGTTCTCAAAGACTGTGAGTGTGCTCAGTGCAGCAGTACCACGGATGTAATTAAGCGGTAGAACAATTTACGAGTCAAGAGGTCCGGTTACGGTATAAGGTGGAGCTTGGATGGCTGAACAAGGAAGGCTTGTAGGACTGAAAATCAAATGTCATAAGCCACACCAATGATGTGTAAATGTTGCTAGCACCAATCTGAAATTTTGCACCGATAAGCAGCTATGCAACCCTTCTTGATGTTCCTTTTTTTTCTCTCTTTTTTTGATACTTTTTTCTGTTTTCTCTTTCCCTTTTTTTTACTTCTTTTTTTACATAAACATTAGGGTGCAGCCACACATAACAAGATGTAAACTTAGATGGTGACCAACAATAAAATGGTGTGAACGACACAAGATCAGCAGCACCATACAAAGGTTTGGGTTTTTTTTTTTAGGGATTTTTGTGGACTATGGGATATGAACGAACAACATAAGATGGAGAACAGTAAAATGGTGATGAACTAGTGGATGATATGGGGATTGTACCTACCGTGGCAACCTGAAATCTGATACCAAATGATAGGGGAAAAACCTAGGGTTGACCCGATCTTCACGGCAGTAGGTACAAGAAGAGATAACTTGCTGAATTTGCAGCGGTGATAACTAGCGTTATACCTGGCCAAAGTTGGTTGCGACCAAGCGACGGGGAGAGAGGCACCGAAACCTTGATGGACTTCGACTCGATCTCCAAACGACCGCAGAACCACAAACCGGGACTAATCCACACAATACGGTGCAGCCTAACTGGAAACCGTAGAGCACAAATCAGGGGGATCCAGAGGAACCTTCACGTATACCGGTGAATCGGTCTCTCACAAGTCTATGAAGAACTCGCAAAAATTTGGGGTAAGTCACTCAGCTCTTGGCTGCAACACCATGTGGTGGATTTCTTAATTCATCATGATCTGAGTTTGGCTTAGATACAATGGGTATTTATACTAGGAACAACCCTCCTAGCTGGGTGTGGACGAAATGTAACTTATTCATGAAGGAAAGAAGATGAAAGGTGTGAAAATAGCAGTTTCCGAGCAGCCTCGCGTGACCTTCAGCCTCCCTGACAGTCTTCACTTAATTGACCATTACTCCCTAATGGGAAGTTGAAATGACGAGCCGTTTGTTGGAGGTGAAAGTGGACTTGATTATCTTTCCATCCATGTGCATCATTCATAGTGATTCGGAAAGTGCTGGTGCGCATGACTCTTGGAACTTGAGTCTTGTGTCAGCAGCAAGTGTGTTGGTTCAGCTTCTGTGTAACCCATCTCCTCCTTGGTGTATCTCATCTCCTCTGATCCAGCAGCATGTCCTTCATTTGTAACCCTTAGCAAGACATATATAACACATTTAGGTAGTATAAAATTCTCATTTATATTTAAAGTAAATCCAGTAAGGATAGAGTTCACCTCTTGCTGCAATTCCTTTGCACGAATGTGTAGTTGGTCCTTGTATCAGTGTAGGTGGTGCTCGACTTTGTGCAACTGGTTCATAGCTTGACCCAATGACCGTTTCCTCATTTCCTTTGTTTACATCAATTGGTTCTTGGCCAAGCTCGTGGTTTGCACAACATAAATCATGGTTTACTTGCTTGGCTGGGATGTCCTCATCACCACAACGTTCGCTCTCAAAGCCAAGAAATTCCCACGTTAATCGGCAAAAAAGAAAAGATGTGAACCGTTGGATTTTATGAAGATCCAACGGTCCACATTAAAAGCCACAAACATGTAAAAAACGGGAGTCCAAGTCAATATGAGTACAAATCCAGATTTATACGCTTGGACTCGGACTCCAAACTAACCAAATCAAGTACAGCGACATAATAGAATCCCATGTGCGTCATAACAGAAGCTGGCCAGATACAGCGACGGCCGGCCGCCGAGATCCAGCGGCTTCTGACAGCGTAATGCGGGTAGTGGACGCGGTGGACACGACGGGCGGCGGACGCGGCCAATGCGTGCGACGGCAGGCAGCGTACAAGAGCGATGCGGCGGGCGCGGCCAGCACGTGCGACGGCAGGAGCCTCCACCGGCCAAATATGTACAGGGGGGGTGGTCGCCGAGCGTATAAACTCAAGAGGAACCAGTTGAAGTTACACATGCATCCATTGGCGATGCATCGGCAGCCGATGTATGCATGATTGAGGTTGGCCGTGTAAGCTAATGCACGTCATGCATGGCAGTTACCTGCAAACGACTCAAGGGTTCCAAAGCCTATTTGAATATTTGAGAAAGCATTGCAGGGAAGAAAACTAGCATTAGCATGCAGATGAGCATCGATTCTTGCCTATTATATCGGTGACTTGGTTCTTACTGTGGAAAGACAGAAAGACCTATCGGTTAATTTCTGATAGTCTGATCTTTCTTCCGGCAGTGAGTAAAGGAAAAACTCACTGGAGGTAGCTGGACAAAAGAAAGGTAAAAATATAACTATATCCTTCAAAGTGGTGTAATTAAGAACTATCTAAATAAAATGAAGTATACAAATAACTAACTGATGAAAAGTTCTCTGCTGTAAATATAACTGAATTTTGATGCTTTCTACTAACTACTAACCTCAGCGAACACACTAAATAGAGTTATTACAAAACATGAATGTGTTATTTGCTTACAAATAGAGTTGACGCACTAGATACTCTGGTGAACGGCGATCAACAATAGACAAAAAACACATACATACTACAACATATCCACTTGGTACTTCCACTTTTGACTATTTACTAGAGACCTATACATGCATGGCCACCATGCCTCCTGGGTAACTCATATATACGAATTAGAAATTGTATCAGTGTGCGAGACAACAACAAATGCATTCAATAGATGAAGTTTGGGCATTAAATTATCACATCACTTTATCTTGCAGGTCTAGCCGCGCTATTAGCAGGGGCCATCCTGCTAAATCGTTGGATTTTATGATGAACAAATGATTGAGATTAAAGGTAAGCGTATGTGTCCAATACAATTCCTGAACAGTTTAATTGGGATTAATAATTTTGAAAAAAAAATCTGTGTTTTCCACATAATAGAATCCCATGTTGTCAATATAGTCGGAGTCGGATGAGAATTAGAAGAGAACACGATTGCTCCTCTCGCAAATAATGCTGCCACCGCATGGCAATGTTCCCAAATAGAAAAAAAAATATAACAGAGTCCTGTTACCTAGAATCTATATGTGACATCCTGGCCCAAGGCTTAATAGGATTGATAGAATACTCATATCAATAAGTTGCAACTTCTTTTTCGAAAGCTTATCTCGAAAGAACTCCGAGGTTAAGCGTGCTTGACCTGGAGCAATTTCGGGATGGGTGACCGACCGGGAAGTCGTTTCCGGGTGCGCACGAATGAGGACAAAGTGCCCAAAAAAGACGTGTGTTGGTCTGTGAGGGAAGTCTTGAGATCCTAGAGAGCTGCCAGGTGTGCGGGCCCGGCCTCGGGGAGGCGGGACACTACAGGCTGAAGTGTCTCCGCTTTTCGCAGTATCTAGTCGGTATAGCGCTGATGAACAGACGCAACAGTACAACATATAAAAAGCACAAATTAAGTCTGTAAGTGGTTACATTAATCCAATTAAAATATAGAGTCGCACAGCGGAAATAAACGGTACAAGTAAAAGTCCAAAGCTAGTAGAAATACAAGCGCACGCGCTCACGATACAATAAGAACCCGCATCCAAGGCCATGAAGATGCGGACTCGAAGGGAGATCACTCCTCAGTCTCCCAGTGGGCTGTTCAACCATAGGGAAGCTGACCATCCCACTGTCCACCTCCACCCATAGAGTCGGGGATGAATGTGCTACCTGCAATAAAACATAAAGAGCCAAACCCTGAGCAACTAATACTCAACAAGTCTTACCCGTCAACGTGGCTATCTACAGCCAACTCCTAATTATGCAAAGGCTACAAGGGGTGGCTGACTGAATAGCATAACTCGCACTAATTACTTGCTCCTTACTTTCAAGTTTTATTTCAAGTTAATTACTTATCCAGTAAATAGTGTGCATATCTCTAAAACAGGTATAAAGTAACAGTACATCAACAATGACAGTATATATATAGCAATGTAAATAACAGTAAAGTAATAGACTAGCATCATCATATCATCAATCATATCACACTACGATGTGACGCAGTGAGCAAGGTTGCTCTTGACCGAGAGCGGCAGCATCGATGTACATCCTGCAGGAGAAAATACGACCATACGCCACACACGCGTAAAGTCGCATGTGGCAACTATTCGCAAAGGTCCCCCTAGAGCTGGCTGGGTCTCACACCTCCCGAGAAAGGCCTTCCCGCATGGTCACCGTCCCAGACGTACGCCCCGATTGGGAAGCATCCCTTCTCTCCCAAATACCATGATAGAAAGTGCAAGTATCCGCAAGACACCAGGGCAACCTAAGCTACTAAGTTTACTAGGCCCATAAAAACACTAGCATATGATCAGTACGTTCGAACTTGCTCAACAAGGCCAATAACGGACGGTCCTTAATCAACACAGACGGGGCTACCACCGTGAAGGCCCAGCCTTCTCGCACCATCCTACACAAACAATTCCCTGTCTGGTCTCAACAAATCCTAAATCCAGCTAGTACAATCCAGGGTGAACCTATCTCGCGAGTGGGACCTATCACTCGACTTCTACCGTCCGCTAGCCACTAAGCCTAGCAAGTTCTAACGTAACCTAGACCACATCTACAAAAATAGGACACAAGGTAGGATATGAAAGGGTAATCCTAATGCATTTCTAAGGTTTCACATCAACTCCTAATAAACCTAATGCACAAATAATGACTAGCCCCAATCAAGTGCGAAAATAAAATCCTAAATAGGGAGGCATGCACCGGGGCTTGCCTGGCTCAGGAGCGTAGCTAACAGGGTCAGCGGGGTCAGTGTCCTGCTGCGGCTGCTCCTCCTGCACCTCCTGGGTCTGCTCCTCCGGCAGCTGGAAGTCGAGCGGCTCCGGAGTCGTCCCTGTCACTACACGTTATGACAAGGATAAATAATGCATGTTAGATGCAATGATAATATGATGCAATTAATGATTTAATTACTTGATAGGACAGCCATTTACACTGTAAGTGCAAATGATTAACTTTGTTAATTAATTTCGTCTGGAGTATTTCCTTCATTAACTTTTAATTAAGTTCACCATTAATCAACTTGGGTAGGTTAAATGAATAATGTGATTTCGAAAATTAATGTATGTCCAATGGCATTTTTCTGGTGAAATCCACCACTGGAAGTAATTTACAGTGAAGTTTCATGATTTATTGCAAGGTAGATTATTTATAATAATTTATATAGTGCAGAACATGATTTAAATCATAAGAAAATAATTAAACATCATCTGACATTAGAAAAATGCTCTGTAGGTGTGTTAACAGATACTTTACAAGCATGCAAGAGTTCATTATTTATTGAGCAACAGAGAATTTAATAGGAATTTAACAAGTCTTGCATCAATCACAATTTTACAGAAAACAGAATAATGAGTTGTAAGATTTTGTGCATAAGGAAGCTAACAAAATTGGTTTCATAATTTTCGGAGGTGTAATCGATTTAATATGAATTTTACCAATTTCTGTGATTTTTTGGGAAATATACTAAATCGAAAAGGATTAAAAACTGGTGAGCCAATCAGATCAGGGCAACACAAGGGGCCACAGAGTCTGGCCGCACCGGATCCAGGCTTAGCCACACCGGATCTGACCACTCAAGCGCGGGAACGCACGGAGGGCCACAGAGTTGGCCGCACTAAATCCCGCGTGGCCACACGGGATCATGACCGTGTGGCTCGCGGTGCGCACGCCGGCGTCACGCCGGAGAGCGGCGGCGCTGCTTGCCGGAGTAAGCTCCGGTGAGCCTATGAGCGAACGGAGAGCACGAGCGGGGGCGGCGTGAGATGGGGGTCTCACCTCGACGACTCGAAACGGGAGAGGGTGGCCGGAGAGCAGCCGGCGACGAGGAGCGGCGGGTCGAGGAGGTTCGGCGGTGACTCGACAGCGGTGTGGGGGTGCTCCAGCTGCAGGTGTAGGCGTTGACGACGAGCAGGCCGGGACGGTTGGTGCTCGATGGGGAGGTCTTGCGGTGGTCTCCGGCGGCGGAAGGGAAAAACTTCAACTGCGACGGTCGTACTGCGGAGGAAGGATAAAGGTGAGGTAATGGGGGTGTGCGACGAGGATGGCTACCTCCATAAGCGAGCAATCGAAGGATCACCCACCGTAGGCTGCGGAATCGGCGACGAGGTAGGACAGGCTCCACCGTCGGCCATGAGGAAGAACTCGTCGATTCGCAGGCTAGGTGCGCGGAGAGAGAAAAGGGGCGTCGGCACGAGCTTCACCCCATTCCCGAGCACCTCCTCGCACCACGGTTCACGCGGCAACGTTCCGGAACGGCGGAACGACGAGCTCGAGCACGCGAGCGGCAATGGCGGGTGGCAAGCTAGGGTTTAGGTCGGGAATGGCGGAGGAGTGCGAGCGCGAGTGGGAGTGAGCTTCGGACAAGGGAGAGGGGCGCGTTTTGACGTCGTCGCCCGGTCGGAAGCGGGCCAGGGCGCCGCGGCATCGCGCCGTACGCCGGCGTCCACGCGGCGCGCGACGTCGGGCGAGTGCAGTGAGAGAGGTGGCTGATGAGTGGGCCCAGCGGCATCTTTTCATTTTTCCGATTTATTCAAAATCTGAATTTGCCTGAATTTGTGCACACAAATTGGACTAGCAAATGAACTCCAAAATTTGTGATTTTGGTACCATTTAAAAGATCTTGAAAAGTTCTATCCACTAGACAACATGCACATCTGGAATCCAAAGGGATTTCAAATGGCAACATTTCAAAGTTGATCACTTTTTCAGCTTTGGGGATTTTATTGAGCTGTCAAATGAATTTATAAAATCACTAAACATTCTCCAAAATTATCTCTTGAGCAGGGCTATCCACTGGTATTTTTGTCTGTCCAAGTTGTTATGTAAAAATGTGAGTTTCTTCACAAGGATGTGTTTGGCCATTATTTGAAATTTGCATTTCGAATTTGAATTGGAATTTGGTTCGAGGTTCAGTTCAGTCTGTGAGTGTGCATCTGTTGGGCATCAGTGACACGGGGTGTCACACTCTACTACTTAATAAGTCTCAAAAGGATCGTCAGCCAAAATTTTCAGACCTCTGCCATTTGAATTTGTGTCGAATTCACATCAAATTTGCTGAGTTTGATTCGGGTCCGATCAGTTTTATATGATCCAATCGATTATACAACCAAACTATCAAGCAGTCCAATGGTAAGGCTCCTCACTCCTTTGCTTGCAGCCAGGGTTCGAATCCCACCAGCCACCATAACTTTTTTCCTTTTTTCCCATCTTTTGTGGATGGTCCAGTTCTCTTTCTTTTTATTTTCGAAATTAACCCAATAGCCAGCATTGTAAAATCAATAACTCAACCGTCCGAGCTCTATTTGATTTGATTTTTGTTCCCAGATTCATATAAAATCAATAGCTATCTAATACCTCCAGATTCATAATTTGTTACTTATTTGAATTTTTTGTTTGTTTGGCACCGCACATACTTTACCAAATGGAGAATGAGTAAGAGGAGTACAAATTGGGAGTTTTAGATGGAGGTCCATGAGGAGCTCAAAGAGAGCACCGTTTCCTTTTGATGATACCGATTTTATGTTTTGTAAACACATCCCATAAGAGTCGATTTTATTGAATAAAATGTTCAGCCTAATTTGTAAACCCTATGTTTCTAGAGAAGTGGTTGCTGGATAGAGAGATGCAGATTTGGAGTCTTCAAAGAAAATTTAATATTTTGTTTTTCTCAATTATCCGTCATGAAATTTTTTTTTGACCCGTTGCAACGCACGGGCAAATTCCTAGTGTATAAAATAAAAGCGTATGTGTCTCTTCCCAAACTGATGTTTCTTTTACGTGAGGCCACAGATCGCATGCATGTTGCATCCTCGCGGCCATAGCGTCGCTTCCACCGGCCGGACTCACCGCCCTTGCTGGCCACTATCACCAATATCGGTCATGCAAACTAGCTAGCTGTCCCAAACGCGGCCCTCATCTGCTGATAGCCGCCGGCGCTCATTGGCAGCTGCCTCTGAGGTCCCCGGATAGGTGGACTTCAATGCTCGCAAGCCGCTCGGGGAGATTAATTATGAGAGTGAGAACAACACCACTGCTGGTAGCTTAGGGATGCTAGGGCAGCAGGAGCGTATAAAGGCATGGATGGATCTCGATGCCATGAGACAGGTTCTCTCGAAAGCATGGTTGGCAGCGATCGTGATGACTGATGACCATGATGTTGATGAGAATTACATCCCCATGTTTCGAGCCGCAGGTGGTGTAGAGAGAGAGAGAGAGAGAGAGAGAGAGAGAGAGAGAGAGAGAGAGAGAGAG
This sequence comes from Eragrostis curvula, assembly GCA_007726485.1. Classification (NCBI taxonomy): domain Eukaryota; kingdom Viridiplantae; phylum Streptophyta; class Magnoliopsida; order Poales; family Poaceae; genus Eragrostis; species Eragrostis curvula. The sequence goes on along the minus strand of CM017440.1, from coordinate 49,681,734 downwards.
AGAGAGAGAGAGAGAGATGACCTGCAAATGTGATATTGTTGGGAGGTGCATGTCATGGACTCATGGAGCACAGGGAGTAGGGATTCTAGCATAAGAGATGCGTTCAGTTGGTCTGTAGAATATGGTTGCTAATCCAAGGCCACATGGAATATTTTGTATAGAGGCAGCATACACAGCTTGCTGTATTTGTGATACATACAGAGGTAATTGATAAGAGAAAAGAATTGGGCGGCCTGACATGAAAGGAGGTGAAGATAAAAAACATATGTTGTGCCAAGAGAGCCCAAGAAGGCACGGATTGATTCAGCTGCGACGGTGAATGCACGTTGGCCACAACAAGCTGCCCTGAAAGGCCGTCTTCTTCCCGTTTTCCAGCGTGATGAAATCTCTATACACATCTAAGAGCCTGGCTCTTCTACCATAAAAGAACGGAAGTGAAGCAGCAGCAATAGGCAACGGTGAGCAGATACCTTTGAAGAATAGTGTCGCGATTTTATCATTGCTTGCGTTGGCGGGGACCTGGTATTTTTGGAGTCCTTATGTGAGGAAATGAAAAAAATATTTTCAATAACTGTGAATTAGGAAGAGTTGGTCGACGAAATATGAATCGGTAAAATTAAGACTCTATAATGTATAAGCTAAAATGCAGACAACACAAGACCATTAATTAAGTTTCCACCATGCAAGTCGTGTTTTTATTCATTAATTTCAATCAGATATGTTGTGATAGAAAAAACGGTGTAACAAGTCTAGCCCGCGCTAAATAACGCGGGTCACCTTACTAGTTATATTCATATGCAAGCAACCGTCCGCTTCAAGCGTGGATACGGCCTTGAAGTGATGCTATTCACAGTGGTTACTTAATTTGGCTCGTGTAGGACTATACAGGACACCGGCTGGTCGGCCACTTGCTCTGCGAGCTCGATCCATGAATGCAAGGAAGGTCTGCTTCCAGGGTGAACGAACCTCAAGAATTCCATTTTTTGTCAGACCTGTTCCCAGTAGTTTTGGCTCATTTAGCTGGCCGGTCGGACACTTTTGTTTTATACGTTTTCACGTACGTTCCTACGCCACATATTTGTAGTCTGCGACATTTGTACTTGTCAAATTACTCCGACCAATAATTAACAAAGATATCGTTAGTTCCTAGTACAGGTGGCCGATATATACATAAATAGCTCGAGATACGTGGTTCACTCGCGTTTGCACGGATAGCTTGTGTACCTACGCATCCGTGCCGGCCGGGCGTGAAAATCTCGTCTAGCCGTGGAAGCATGCAAGCACGAAAATGGTATAATGCGTATATGTGTCCAGGAAGTTTCGATGTGAGCCGGCCGCTTCGTTCCTACTCACAGTAGGCGACGACGCGTCTGCACCAGAGGAGGAATAAGTAGGGGGAAGAAGAAGAGAAGGGCTGTTCCGTCCAAAGAAAAAAAGGCTGTTTTTTCAAAAAAATAAAATAAAAATAGCAAAGGCAGATGGTTGTATGCTGCCGCAAAACACTCGATTCCCAGTATGTATTTTTCAAAGTGACACATGCGTGATCCCTGAAAATCATGTATTACTTAGCATGTGAACTGAAAATAATTGTTATTTTGTAGTGCTGTCAACAACCTTCAGGCAGCAAGCTGTGTGGATTCGACAACAACAAAAGTCATTTTGAACCGTCGCTAAAGGACACACTTCTGTTGTTGTATTCTACGCTGCACGACACATGTTGATAATTGCAGAAGCATGTATATCCGGCAAGCTGTGTCGAAGAAGGACATGGGCGTGTGCATGACGCTGTCGAGGATCTGCTGGAAGAACCTGTTGGCGGTCTGGAACCCGACGCCGGCAACGAGGAAAGACCGGGCCGCCATGAGCGGGAGCGCGTCCCTTCCGACCTGAGCAACGCGCGCGCCTGGCGCCCACCACCCCTACGTCGCGAGCCACCACCCGGCCCAGCAAGCACGACGCAGCCCATGGCCCACGAAACTTCATCTTCTTCCTCGCGCCGCCGCCGCCCGGCTCTGGCGGCGCCCCCACCGCCCGCAACCGCCACCCACGCTAAATCCTCCGGCTCGCCGTCACCCTAAATTCTCCTGCTCGACGCCGCCCTAAATTCTCCGGCTGCCGCCACCCTAAATTCTCCGGCTCGCCGCCGGTAGCTATGGCCGGAGGAGCCGGTATGGACTCTTGGGGTACAAACCCACGCGCACTAAGGGATTCTACGGCACGCTCGTCGATGGCGGCGGCGCGGGGAAGATCGCCGGCGAGCTCCGACGGTGATGGGCCGCGGTGGTTGGGCAGGTTGGGCCGCGTCGGGAGGAGGAAGAAGCACGGTGTGGAAGGCGGAATCGCGTGGGCGTCGGACGCTCGCGCGTTGCCTTGTTCGTCAGGGAAGATTCCCGGCCATGAGCGCCCCCGAGGCAGCGGCGAGCTGGCATACACCGCGACGAACAGCGGCGGCCGGAGGTGCCGTAGGCGAGCCAGCAGTCGCTAGCGGCCATCGAAGCCTGCCACGCTGGCGGCGCCCGCCACCCCCACCCCACGCCGACGCCGTCGTGTAGTGCTTGTACACGCCCCTCTCGAAAAAGATCACTACAAACGTGCCTCACGTACCTCATCGCGCGCAACTCTTCCTTGACCAGCCGCTTTCCGGCGGCGTTGGGTGTTTCCGCCTCCGCCGCCGTAGTCCGTAGAAGAAGACATTGCACCTTCGGTGGGCGAGAGAGTGGGTTGTTCTCGCCTCGCTGGTCATGTACATGTCGAGGCACCGGAGCAAGACCAGGGCCTGGGAGGCCTGTATCGTGGCGCGCGGGAAGAAGCGCATCGGCTCCTGCAGTGTCTGGATATGATGAAGGCCGCGTCACAGTACGTCGTCGAGGCGGCGCGTGCCGGAGATCTCGCAGGCGGCGAAGAGCAGCGCGGAGATGAGCAACGGGACAACGGCGCGCTCCAGACGGCGAGTTTGTTGCATTGCAGCCGACAGAGTCCGTGAACCGGGCGACCCAGCCGAGCAGAACTCGCGCGACCGGAAGTGGCGCTCCCACGCATGGAGCTTGATATGCGGCTCAGCATCTCGTTCACGGCCTTCACCCGCGTGTCCCCCGCCGAAATCATCCGGCTCTGGTATCAGTTCTTTCTCCTCGCGCTCGCCGGCGTGATCGTTTTGGCAAGCGCGAGGAGCAAGAATCGGTACCAGAGCCGCATGATGGCGGCGCGTTGAGGAGGAGCAGTGGCCGGTTCGTATATATGCTTGGCACTTGGCGGCCTGGCTAATCAAGCCGGAGAGAGTTGAGTCTCAACTTCGCCATGATCCTTGTACGTACACCCGTCCAGCCGGATCACATTCCACATCAACGCCATCCTCCGCAGCATTGCTTTCGGGGTCTGTCTTCTCGTCGTCGGCCATCTGACTCGTCAGAGATGCCCTCGGCATCGTCAGGAACGTCCATAACCACGTGGCGACGTGACGCCGGAGACATCTCCTCATTGTCCTCAACATCGTCGGCGGTGGCGGCATGCGGTTTGCATCATGATGAGCGGCTGGATATATCAATCATGTGGACTATTGGTGCCTGGCAAGTAGCGAGTGCTTGGGCACGTACGTACGTGTGGCGGCTGTGGTGCGAGCCAAGCCGTCGTTTTGGTTCTGCGTCCAGACAGCTTTGGCGCTTGAACGGCCGAGTGGCTTTTGTGTGGACTCCGGCGTGGAGTCCGGGAAGAGCGCCGCAACGGATTCCGCGCGCGCATTTCGAAGTTTCGGGTTGCTGGACGCTGGTGCTCCAGGACTTCGCACGTTGGGCCAGAGATGGGGAGTACTCAGAGGCCCAAGTCCCGTTGCAGCCCTTTTCATTTCGTTTGTTTTTTTTTTTGCATATTTATTATGTTTTCTAAGCTCTATTTATTTTATTTTTTTGCGCGAAAGAGTTTAAACTGGACCTGCGGGGACAAGCCGCCCCCCGGGCTTTCTTTATAAGAGAAGGATCTCTCACGCAGATTCAGAAAACCCCTGAACCCCCCTCCCCATGCTTACACAGGGGCCCGTAACCGTGTGAGCGACTGGGCCGGGCCTTAACCTGTGCTCTTACGTCACAGGAGCCACAAAACCCCGACCTCGGCCGAGCCTTGACCTATGCTTTTTTTGCGCGAAAGAGTTTAAACTGTATTTCATGTTTTTTTGACACGCTGTATTTCATGTTCGAATGAACTAAAGTAACACAAATCCGTCAACAAAAACTGCCAAACTAAAGGCCATTGTATTTCATGGCCCTTATCTACTGGGTCGTGCTATGGGCCATTGTGCCACTGAGAGAAGCGCACGGCCCAAAGCCAGGAAAATGTTGAACTGTATAATCTCTTATAGTACTTTTATTATGAAATCTCTTTACATAGTGACAGCATAACATGGAAATTCTCATGGAACACACTGATACAAAATGAAGTGAAATTGTTCTTAAAACTCATAAGATATGTGGACTGTAGATATCTCCTAGCACCTTTATGATCCCATAGACGTTATATGTGCACCAAAGCTATACACTTTATACCCCCAGTTCTAGGAATAAAAGGATAAAATTGTATGTTTTAAGCAGTATTTTAATACTTAACAATTTGTGAGTTTTGTTGTGCTGTACTGTTTTGCAGTACATATGAACTAAATAGCCAAGGGAAAAAATTAGGGTTTGGCCCGCATACTAATATAGGAATGACACATTGTTAAGAGGATGTGTTCTCCTCGCCAAAAAAAAAAAGACGTGTATGTTGCATCTATTAATGATTAAGAATCAATTAGGTGTATGTTGCAGGTTTGCTGATTTGGTGTATGTTGATTTGGACGTGTTCAAAGAAGTTATTGGTCCTCCAAAACACTACTTCATATAACCCTAGAAAGTTTTACATTTGTAGACAGAGGGCTTAGATATGCCTACGCCTTCCAATACCACATGGCTCCTGTCTCTGAAAAAAAAAAAACTATGACTATGCACCGTGCGATACTTTAATTTGTGTGTCTAGTTCGTGAGATCTAAGCGGACCATGGGGCTACTTCTTTTTGCTTATTCTTTTCCCTAGCCTAAGGCACCATGCCACAACAACCGGTCCACGGAGGGCTCACTGCCAGGATCCTCATAATCGCAAGGTTCGCCGTCCACGGCATTGTCGTTCAATCAGTACTGCAGGCTTCAAATTGTCAGAACTAAACGATGTCCTGGCTACAAGATGCGAGAGTTGTCGGAGCTCAAGTGGCACCGGTGTAACACCTAATCAATTTGCAACTTTTCTCAATTCATTTCGAAACTCATTCATTTCGAAACTCTTCCCTCTCACTTTTTGTTTCTGGGCCAGTTTTTCTAACTGGTTTAGCCGAACTACTACCTTCCTCCTTTCTTCGGGCCAGCACTGCCTTCGCCTCACTTAGCCCAGTCGGCCCGTGCCCCTTCCCTTCCACCTGAACAAGGAGTGCACATGGCCCAACACTAGGCTACTATGTACATTGCCAACATACGTCGCTGGGTTTCCTATATATAGTGTGCTACGCCTAGCTTAGGGGGAAGCAGTTTCCTTGTTGTATTACACATCTCTACCGGGTCACTGACACACGGGCCCCGGGGTCACCAGTCAGTGAACGGGAGTAAGGATGGGGATCTCGGTGCAGCATAGGGGTAGCATGCATGCTTTGAGACTTGTGCAACACGGGAATGGAAAGTCCTCCTTCATGCGGGCAGGGCGGTTTCAAGAAACATAATTCGGAAAACAATTCAAGCTCACATACGTATACGGCAGGCGGTTTCAATAATCAACACTTGAATATAACAATGACCCTCTATACATAGATTATTCCTCTCATCAAAATATGTAGAGGAATTCCTCTTGCAGAGAACATAGCAATATCATTTAAGCATTGATGGTTATGGTGACCAATGAGACGATACAAAATTGATATTTTATTAGGCACGCACAACCTAATAACCTTAATTGAACCAGCCGTAAAACCTCCCCATAAATTAAGAAAACAATATTTTAGTTGCAAAAAAAAATACTCCCTCTGTCTACAAATATAAAATTTCTGGGTTGGTCCTAAATCAAACATTTTTAACGTTTACCCTTTCATTCACTAAACGTGGGGTATATAAAGTAGTGTTTTTGGAGGACCAATAACTTCTTTTGTGATCAGAGGTGGTATGAGGTATCTACGCTTCACACTGATTACTTGGACGAATGCTTCTTCAATACTGATAAAAAATAATGCTTCTTGAGAGTTGATGGTTGTAACCATATTGCACACATGTTTCTTAAGCATTTATTATTGCAGCCCCATTGCGGTGGTCTTTTAGCATTAACTTTTGCAAAGCTGTAAATACAACTAATTGATTCTTAATCATTAATAACTGCAGCTGCATTAATTGAAGATAACTGTGTTTCTTAGATATTGATAAAATAGTCACAGACCTTTTCATAATTTGACCGCGTCCTCTTAACAATTTTGGATTTTCATAACTAGGTAAACGTCTAATGGGTCATTTCCATGCGGGCCAAACCTTATTTGTTTTCCTTGGGTGTATTTAGCTCATAACTACTGCAAAACTTGACAGTGCAACCCTTTTATTCACTACTAGAACTGGGTGTATAAAGTGTATAGATTTGGTGCACGTATAAATTCTATGGGATCAAAGGTGCTAGGAGATATCTATACTCCATAGTGATCAAAGGTATGAAATTTTTCTTGAGTATTGATTATTGTTGCAATGAGTGTCATAGTGATTCTCGGGTGTTCATCGTTACAACCATATTGCACTTTGCAATGTTTCTCACGCATTGAATATTGTTGCAACCCCATCACATGTAGCTGTGCTCTCTCAGCACAGCCCAATAAATTGCTTCTCAATAATTTATTATTGCAGCTGCATTGCACGTAACATTGTTTCTTAAAGAAAAATATAACAGTGGCAGTGGTATTGTACACATTAAATCTTTCTTCTAGAGAATTGATTATTCATGCACATTATACAAATATGTGTGCTTGTAAGCATTGATTGTTGCAGCTACATTTCACAAATATAGTGAGATCCTCGAGCATTGATATTTGGCAGCAGTGCACTTATAACTTTCTTTTGCAGCACAGATTCCATATATATCTTGAATATATAGCAAATGATTCACGAACTCTAACCCCTGCAAACCAATTAAAAAAAATATTTAGGTGCATGAAACCAATTGGAAAGATGCATAAAAGGGCAACACCATTTTGTCAAGAAGGACACTTGCGTCTAGGAGAAACAAGAGAGGCATAGCCATGAGAAGGAGCCTGCTCCTCGCTGTGGCCCTCGTCACGTTCACCACCCTGATCTTATGTTGTTGTAGTGGTGGCACGGCGGCCCCTGTTGACATTATAGTGGACTCATGTAACAATATTCGTGAGTTTGTGGACTTTGACTTTTGTGTGTCTCGGCTGCGGTCCGTGCCAGGGTCCGACTCAGCCGATGAACATGGCCTCCTCCTCATCACCATAGACCTAGCAACTGTGACTGGGGCCATGGCATGGGATGCTGCCACAAGGATGGCTCGAGCGGAGAGTGACCCAGCCACGTGAAATGCGCTGGAGGCCTGCGGATACCTATACTGGGCAGCATCAATGCCCGCACTAAGGATGTACCGCATGTATGTGGTCACAGATGACTCGTGTGATGGATACTCACTGGTGTGGCTCATGTCGATGGCGGGGAGCGAGTGTGACGCGGCTCACAAAGGCAGGGATGCAGCTAGCAAGATGGCTGCGTTGAACCATGACTTTGGTCAGCTAATTATAATGGTGAACACACTTTCGGATCAACAATAATGAAATAAGTTACTACTACTATGACTATGTTCTTCTTGCACCGTGCAATACTTTAATTTGTGTGTCTAGTTCATGAGACTAAGCGGACCATGGGGCTACTTCTTTTTTCTTTTCTTTTTCCCTACTAGCCTAAGGCAGCCATGCCACATGTCTGTGATTTTGAACCGCTGCTACGAATCGATTTTTCGCGGTGGTTAATTTTGAACCGCCGCTACAGTCTGAGATTTGTAGCAACACTTGCATAGCGGCGGTTGGCCGGGTCCGCCGCTATAGGCATTTTCAACCGCTGCTAAATGAGGGTTCTGTTGTTGTGATCGGTGCTGGCTTCACATTGTAGCAAGGTTCGCCGTCCACCACGTTGTTGTTCAATCGGTGCTGGCTTCACATTGTAAGAACTACGCGATGTGGTGTCCTGGCTACAAGATGCGAAAGTCATTGGAGCTCAATTGGCATCAGTGTAGCACCCTGAGAATCAGCCCTAATAATTGAATCAAAATCAATAATCAATTTGGAACTTTTCTCAATTCATTTCGAAACTCTTCCCTCTCACGTACTTTCTGTTTCTGGGCCTGTTTTTCAGCCTGGTTCAGCCGAACTACTCCCTTCCTCCTTTCTTCAGCCTGTGCCCCCTCCCTTCCTCCCGCGCAAGGAGCGCATGTGGCCCAAAGCCAGGCTACTACGTACCCTGCCACCATACGCGCTACGCCTTGCTTAGGGGGAAGCGGTTCCCCTGCCTATTGCACAATACCGACTGACCAATGAGCCCGGGGCCACCGGGCAGTGACCGGGCAGTAAGGCCGTGGATCTCGGTGCAACATAGGGGTAGCAAGTTTTGAAACTCGTGCAGAACGGGAACGGACAATCCTCCTCCATGCGGGCAGGGCACTAGAGAGGTTTTCACATTAATTAGAACTCATGTGCCAACATTTATTGGCAACATGTAGCAACATAATCGTGAAAACAATTCATGCTCACATATGTATATGCAAGGTGGTTTCAATAATCGACACTTGAGAAGTGTTACTGGATTCGTTGTAGCTACAACAATTATGCTTGAGAAGCACTAGTATGTACTACTTGGAGTGTAGAGACCTTGTACTGATTGATATTGCATATGGGCCAATAATTAATGCTTGACACATTTGTTTCACGGAATAGATTATTTCCTGGCTGCAACGGCGGGTGTGGCTGTTTTCTTCTGTTGTGCCAACAGGGCCAACAGGGCCAACAGCGCTATACAACGGCTGTACAATGCTGTTCTGATCACAATATTGTTTAGAGAAATTGTAGAGAGAAGCAACATAACGTGCTTATGCTAGTCAACATTTGTAGTGTAGCAATACAATAGTAAGAAAATACCAATTTCATGCATCATTTGTTTGGGTAGGATCGTAATTGTACTCCCCTGGGGAGAGTTTAGATTTTCAAACCAAAAGAGCGAATGAAAATAGGTGACTAAAAATACATGCTATTTAAATAGAATCAGGGGGTTGAATTATATAATTATACTGAACAGTAGGCTCCATCAGTTTTTTTTTTTACTTTGGTGATGATTTCTATATTTCGGTGCTTCCCTTTTATGGTTGCCTTGGTTTGCTCTCGATTTACAATTAGAAAATTGCATGTTTTGTATTAGTGAAATGAATAATGTCCAGATATGGATGAAATGTAACATCAGCACAAGGTTTTTTGGATTCATGGATACTTTACCAATATATATGACTTGATTGTTGTAGCCATTGTGCACATCTGTTTCACTAGAATTTATTATTGGAGCCTCACCACATGAGGTGGTGCTCTCTGATCAGCATTAATTTTTTTTATCATACAACAAATTGCTTCTCAATATCCTATTCTTGCAGCTTTATTGGACACAATTGTGTCTTTTAAACACAATTGTTTTAGCAGTTCAAAAAAAAAACATTCATTGTTTTAGAGAGATTGTAGAGAGTTCGAGTTAGCATTTGTAGCATAGCAATACGATAGTAACAAAATACCAATTTCATGCATCATTTGCTTGGGTAGGATCGTAGTTGTACACTTCTTTTAAACACAATTGTTTTAGCAGTTCAAAAAAAAACATTCATTGTTTTAGAGAGATTGTAGAGAGTTCGAGTTAGCATTTGTAGCATAGCAATACGATAGTAACAAAATACCAATTTCATGCATCATTTGCTTGGGTAGGATCATAGTTGTACACTTCTCCAGGGAAGGGTTTAGATTTTCAAACCAAAAGAGCGAAGGAAGATAGGTGACTAAAGTATATGCTATTGAAATTGAATCAGGGAGTTCAATGATCTAATTATGCTGAATAGTAGGCTCCAGCAGTTGGAAGTTTGGCCAATGCAAAAGGATCTAGTAATTAATTAACATGGCCTTAACTACAATAATACATGAAAAATATAGCTAGATTAGATAGGTTCAATGAATAGTGATTAGTAGACCCTAGACATGGACGCTATGATGGCACAAGTGACATGGGCCATATTGCCAAAGCCATAGTTTTCCTTGGGCAACACCTGACCGTGTAATATGCCCACTGGTTCAACCATGTCATCACAACCAATCTAAGCCCTAAACCCTAAAAATGTCGCATTAATAACCTCCCGAGCACCGTGGCAATGCCCTGCAGCCACTGAATGCGTCGCCCAATTTCAGAGATGGTATTATGCCCGTGTATAGGTCCAGGCATGAAAGCATAGCTTCCTCTGTCTCCTCATTTGTTGCAGTGGTTTTGTACATTGCAACGAATGAGGATAGTGCGGCCTTGATGCGGTCCCTGGTTACAGTTGCATTCAACACTGTAAGATTGGCAGCAAGGGCTGCCAATGCAGGCACGTTGTGTGCAGTGTTACATGGCATCGATTGGTTATAGCATAGTGCAGACGTGCACTGCTCTGGTGTGATGTGGTAGCTGCCCAAGGTCTCGCACAAGCCATCCAGCGCTGTTTTCTTGTCAATGGCTCCAGAGCTGCCATGGGTGACAGCCACGAAGAGAAGGAATAATATAGCAAGGAACATGGAAGCTGAGGGAGCCATGGTGGTGCTAAATTTCTCTCTCTCGCCTTGAGTTTTTATTCTTTGGTGATTATTTCTATATTGAGGCGCTTCCCTTTTATGGTTGCCTTGGTTTGCTCTTGATTTACAATTAGAAGAAGGTTGCATGGTTTGTATTAGTGAAATGAATGATGTGCAGTCGTGGAGATATGGATGAAATGCAAAACCAGCACCAGGTTTTTTGGATTCGTGGGTACATTACAAATATATATGACTTGATTGTTGCAGCCATAGTGCACATCTGTTTCTCTAGAATTTATCACTGGAGCCTCACCACATGTGGTGGTGCTCTATCTCTGAGATTTTATTTTTGTACACGTGTATCATACAACCAAATTGCTTCTCTATCACTTATTATTGCAGCTTCATTGGACACAATTGTACATGTTTCTTAAAACATTGATACTAGACACCAGTGGTAGATGTCTTGTACCTATTAGTTTATTTATAAAATTAATTATTCCATTCACCTTGTACATACATTTGTGCCTTTTGGAACATTGATTGTAGCAGCCGCAAACGTGGCAATGATTCTCAAGAACTAATATTTGAACCAGGAATGCTCATATGACATCTTTGGATACACTTATTCCACATGTTGAATATATCAATGATTCTCGAGCACTAAGTTATTTTTGCCACATTGCAAGTTGCTAATGTTTCAAAGGACTGATTCTTGCTCTCAGCAAAAGCTGTAGAGGAACTACCTCCTGCAGAGAACATAGCACTATCATTTAAGCATGATGATAGTTCTAAACAACTCGTATCTGATGACGCGCACACGATCCAACTGTGCATCAAATACATCGCCTAACCTTTGTTAAAGCAGCCCTAAAAGCTCCTTCATAAGTAAGAAAATAGTAGTTTATATAGGTCTATAATTATAAAGCTCCTTCATAAGTTTGCGTCTTAATTTGTTCACAAATGTTGATTTGTGTTTTTCTGGACTGCCTGTCCTTTGAGTGGGTTGATAAATTATGGATATGAATCAGTGAAATATTCATCTTTTATGCCTCACAAAAGAGATATGACATATGGACCAGCCTACATGAAGCAGCTTTCCTATCCTACCACCAAGTCACACCAATCTCCTTCTCACGCCTCACTGAATATGTGCTATGACAAACTGTTCGGCTCAGAAATTTTATTTTCCTTTCATTAGCAGTGCCCTTCACATGATTTGAAGAATTTACACATTTTATTTATCTGCAGGACTGGATCAAACTCGCCAAACTACATTTTGATTGGACAAAATTTTGCACTGTGCTCAGTATTTTTTTTTTACTGAATGTGCCTTTGTTTCAATGAATGTGTCATAAAAATTCTTTGCGTGTTTTTTTTTTGTAGTTTTATCTTTTACCCCTAGATTTTTCATGTTTGACAGTAGATTTATTTTTCATATTGTAGTAACATCCTATTTACAGTAAGCTGTTCATTTGATTAGCAGTGACCTTCACATGATTTGAAGAATTTACACATTTTATTTGCAGGACTGGATATGGCCACACTAACTTTCTACTGTACATTTAACCTCCTGCCATCAATATGTACTGCACGCCCTGATATCACCAGCATCATGGATCATCTCCAACTCGCAGCAAAATTCATGATTAGATCGGAGATGAAACATTTCACCATATTTCTCTTTTATCAGTCGCTATTCAACAGGTCGTACTCAAGGCAGAAACTTTTTGCATTTGTTCTCCATTGTTTCTACAGATGACATTCTATACACACGTGGATCAATTGAAATTCTGAAGGTTGCTCGAAATCCAAGAAAGATGATGATTTATTTACACCTTATGGAGGGGAATGGAAATCAATATGCACAAATGCAAGACAGAAAGGCATAAATATTTTTGAAACCGAAAAAAAAAAGACTTGACTGGTAGGGGAAGAGAACCGCCCTTCTTTTGCTTCTTCTCTGGTTCGTCCGTTCTTTGATTTTTCTTAGAAGAGGTTATTCTTGTTTTGCTTTGTTTGTCATACAAAGGCTGCAGTGTTTAACATGTTATTTTGATGGACTTTGCACATTTTTCCTGCACTTTGTAGTTGTCAATTATTTATTTTCAATGCACTTCTATCTTCATGAATTTCATCACGTCAGGTTGCTTAAAGTTCTTTTCTCCCCAACAGTAATTACTTATTATTATTCGAAGTTGAGTCTCAGATAATAGTGTCTGCTCATTTCAGGTTCAATATTCAGAATGGAATATATTTTGCTTCATAGAGTTTCTAACTATCTCCATGCTCATTTGTGTCTATCTACGAGTTCATTTATATGATGATCACTTATACATTCTGAAGCTGTTTTGTGATTCCCATCGCTTCATTTATGTTATTGCTCGACATCAATTCCATCTACGTTATTACATTCTGGGATGGCTTCCTTATTGGATCACGCAGATTGCATCTGCTCTGAATGGTGCATATATAGGCTGACTCTACAAGTTTGGTTTATATTCATACAGTTTGACATTTGATTCCTATCAAAATGTCGTCTGCACTTCTCACGTCCTGTTCTTAATCTGGCAGCAGAGGTTTGGTTTTGTTCTTTTCCAAAAGGCATTCAGGTTGTGGTGTCGCTGGTCAGGTTTCATTTGGCATTGACACAAATAGATCAATTCAAGTCTTTAGGTGAGGCGTGTTGCAAGTTCTTTCATTTTACACACCCATTATTTGTTTGATGCTCTTATTGGCATGGCAGTGGGAATTTGGCATTGTAGCTGATTCAATAAATCGATGAGTTGGTGATCCAATGTATTTTGTTTTTGTATTGTTATAGTGGCAATGACAGTTGATGGAAAATTCAACACTTCTGTAGCACACATGAATCAACGAGTACATTAACCAATGAGATCACACTTATAATAGCATATAGATATATATATATCATTGAGTCATTTTAGTCCCAATACAGATAACAGATGAAATACCACACTGACGATTGCAACTTATATATCCCTGAATTGATCGATACGTACTAGCTACTGGAATGACAACATGATATAGATGGATGCACAAACACAATTAACAGGACACGGAAATATGTTTAATTATATAGTAACAATATATCTTGCTAGGCGTTGGACGAGAAGGCCCCAGGAAGCATGCCCCTCACCAGGCGCCACATGTTCTTGATGTAGTCGAGGAAGAAGAGTAGAGGACGTGGAGGCGGCGGCGGCTTGTTGAGCAGTAGCTGGATGACCGGCAGGGCTTCAGCCTTTCCGGGGATTCCAATGTCGGTTAGAGTCTTTGGCCAAATGAAGGTGTTGCCGTAGTTTTTGACGCCGATCAGCGCCGAGGAGATGTTCTGCCAATTATTGATCAGGGTGACGTCCTCGCCGGTGATGTGGGCAGCTCCTTCCCAGGCTTCGTTCACGGCTTCATACACCGTCGGGAACCTGGCGCCCTCGCACAGGACCACAGCAAGGCGAGCCAGTGCACCTTTGATGGTCATCTCGGCGTTGTCGTCGTCGTCAGCCGCCCTGGAGCCGTGGTTCCAGATTTTGTTCACTGCATGAATGATGCTGTTCTTGCCGAGGGGCAGCGTCGGTAGGTTGCTGGAGCCGCCGGCGAGGGCCTGGTAACTCCCGGAGAAGCCGAGTGGAGTGGCGCCAGGAAGGAGCATGGTGTCGCCGCGCCGGCCGAGCTCGAACCAGTGGTTGTGCCTGTTGGTGAAGCCGACGACGTAGGCGTTGTCTTCCCGGATGGCGATCGTCGGCGAGGCACCGCCAGGTGCAGGGATGTGCACGTGCACCCACTTGGCCGGCTGGTTGTTCTCCCCGGTCTGCTTGGCGAGGATCGGGCGTCCGTCCACGTCTCCGGTCGCGCCGGCGGCCAGCGCGTTCCGCAGCGCGGTGACGGCCGCCGGGTACGAACCGTCGGCCGTGACGTGGAACGTGATGGGCACAATGTTGTTTCCAGCCATTCAGGAAGGAGCTTGATCAGCTGCACCTGCTTGCAAAATTCAAAAGAGACCAGTATATTAGAGAGATCGAGTTAGCTAGGCAGCGATCGAGAGAGGGTACTGATTAGAGGAACAATAAACAGATGAACTGAATACATGGTCCTAGCTAGTTTGCATGCACGTACCTTCTACGAGCTCACGAGCTAGCTGTGCTGTTCTCTCCTTCGATCAGCTTGTTCTCTCTTTCAATTTGTATTGATGCACTTCGAGTGTAGCAGGATATCTCGAGCCCCCTTTTATAGGGACGCGCATCGTATCGTCTTGGCGCACGCCACAGGTCCGTTTGCTCGCCGATCAACTCGTGTGCAAGCAAGCGTTCGCTTCAAGCTTGAACACGCCCATGAAGTAACCCGTTATTGTCACTGGTGCTATTCAAAGCGGTCGGCCACTTGCTCTGCGAGCTCGATCCATGAATGCAAGAAAGGTCTGCTTCCAGCGTGAACCGACATGTTCCCAGTAGTTTTGGCTCGTTTAGCAGGCCGGTCGGCCACTTTTTTTATACGTTTTCACGTACGTTCCTACGCCGCATATTTGTAGTCTGCCACATCCCGGTCCGGCAACATATGCGCGTGTCAATGGGTCGTCCATGTCGATCAAGCATGCGTGAAAGATCTATTGTCGAAAACAATTAATTAATGGAAGCTGGTTCACTCGATCAAGGTTTTCATTGTCACGCCCTTCTCTGGGCGGGGCAAAATTAAGCAAGACAATGCCTCGACCAATATATACATAAATAGCTCAAGGAACGCGTGGTTCACTCGCGTTTGCACGGATAGCTTGTGTACCTACGCGTCCGTGCCGGCCGGGCGTGGAAATCTCGTCTAGCTTGCCTCGCACTCTTCCCAGTTCCTGCACGCAAGCATGCAAGCACGAAAATGGTATAATGCGCGCGTATATGTGTTCAGGAAGTTTCGAGGTGAGCCGGCCGCCTCGTTCATATTCGCGGTAGGCGACGTCGATGCGTCTGCACCAGAGGAGGAATAAGTAGGGGAAGAAGAAGAGAAGGGTTGTTTCGTCCAAAGAAAAAAAAAGGCTGTTTCGTCCCCCCCAAAAAAATACATATGGGCATAACACCGGTGTGTGCAACAGTTTCGTCTTTTGTGAACATTTTATCGAAGCCCAACACGGGAGGCGAGTATTCTGTCATAGCCCACCGGTTCGATGGGTGAGATAGCAAAAATTTCAGAGTGCAATCACACTATCGGATCAACGCACGTGCAAACAAGGGTCAGCTTCATGCGTGAGCATGGCCGGGTTCGAGAACCTGTCACGTCGATAGCTAACTGCATGCCTCGCTCTCTTCCTCAACACGAGCAAGCAAGCTCTAAAAAAGAAATAATGCACACTAGTGCTCAGAAATTTGCAAGGTGCGACCTCCTACACCTTGCACCTCCGGGCGCGAGAACCTCGCACGTCATTCATCATATGCAAGCAACCGTCCGCTTCAAGCGTGGACACGGCCACGAAGTGATGCTATTCACAGTGGTTGCTTAATTTGGCTCGTGCAGAACTATACAGGAATTGACACCGGCTGGTCGGCCACTTGCTCGTTGTTACGTACGTTTCTACACTGCATACCACACTTGCATAATAATGTTTATGTGTTTGCTTTCGGGCGTGATGAACCAAATCCATTACTGTCTAACTCTTTAGTTTGCATAACGTGTGCATCAGTTACGAGTCCAAAGCACTCCTACCACATACGACTCATCCCCAGCCGGCAACATATTCTCGCATTCTTGATTCTCAAGAAATCCTTTTTTCGTCTGTTCACATTAATGGTGTTGTTTCATATCTATTTGGGTTTTGGGGTGTCGGCCTAAAAACCCAACACATACCTAAGAATCTCATTCAAGACACATCAAAACATTTCTGG
The DNA here is from genome assembly GCA_007726485.1 of Eragrostis curvula. Classification (NCBI taxonomy): domain Eukaryota; kingdom Viridiplantae; phylum Streptophyta; class Magnoliopsida; order Poales; family Poaceae; genus Eragrostis; species Eragrostis curvula. The sequence goes on along the minus strand of CM017440.1, from coordinate 49,665,009 downwards.
TATATATGGAGGTTTTGAAATAGCATCTTCCCTTCTTCTGGCTTATCCAAATGCAAGTTATATTACCCTGTGTGAAGATAAATCTTGGCGAGCCATTTGGTGGTTAGAAACTCTTCAATCATTTCATTTCATACCAATTCTTGTGTGAAGATAAGGCTTAAGACAGATATATTACATTTGTATATAAAATTTGAGTTCCAAAATCATCATACTTTGAGTGTAACAAAAAAAAAGGTGAGTTTTTGCAATTTTTATGTCCAAAAATATATTGAATTTTGAACTCCATTTTGGTGTGGAGCTGTTCCAAGTCAGTACCAACCTCTACAATTTCTAGGGAATTTTTTGGACAATGTTTGTATGAATGTGCGTTCAACATTTACTAAACAATACAAAAGTTATGAGCTTTTGAGACAAATGTGGAGCAATTCAAACTTACACGAGTGTAAGTGCAATAAAAAATATAAAAAATTCCTATGTGTAGAAATATAGAAGTTGTACATCCACACAAAAAATTACTTAAAAATTCAAATTGGTGGGAGATTAACAAAAAAGTGAACATAATGGTGAATAGTGACCTTTAGTGTATTGTTTGACTAATACGAAACTGAACTAGAGAAATTTGGATACAAAGATTCCACCTGATAGAGATGATTTTTTGAAGATTATAGAAAAAAGAATCATCAAATTTGGACCACATGCAAAACCTATATATACAAGTTTGTATTTTGAAATACGAATCAAAATGACAAATATAACGTTGACTAAATAACTTGACAAGGACACACTGCTGGGCCAAATCCGGGATAAATGTAACAGGGTCGTGCCATGCCGCCCAATGTGCCAAAAACCCGGCACGACACGGCCCGTCAGCTCGGACCGGGCCGGCACAGCATGAAAACCCATCAGGCCGGGCCGTGCCACAGGCCGTGCCAAATATACAGGCCACGGCCCACCCGGATTTCTCATTACTCCGTTGCTTCACGCTGTAAGTCCTTTGGCACTAGTCATTCCTACATAGTTTATTTTCTGAAAATATAGATTGTGATTGTACATTCCTCTTTAACATAATTATTTTCCCTTTAATTTCTGCACAAGTCATTCCTTTAATTGTTTTCTGCACATGTCAGTCCTTTAATTATTTTCAGCCGTGACAAGTCATATCAAGCCTTTTGTAATACTGAAAGGATCCTAAATGTTGTTACGACTGAAAGGAGTAAGATCACGCTATTTCTTTTTATACATTTCTTTGATGATCCTGGATGTTTCTTACAAACTGAAAAAAAAACGAGCCCCACGAATGAATTAGCTTGGGAGAATGTGGTTACAACATTCTGTAATCTAAAAAGCTTGGCAGCTTGACACTTCTTTCTAGATGATATAGAATCAGCATTACTTCTGTGAGTTTACATATTCTATATGATATATATTCTGATTGGCCGCCGTAAACGTGAAAATGGATACATTTTTGTTCTCGTTGTTTATTCTGAGATAATTATCTTTTATGTGCAGCCACTTGATGAAGAAATGAAAGGGCGGCCATGTGCATTTGTTGACCCAGCTCCCATGACGATCCACAGTTTGCATGACAATAGAAAAGAAGTGGTGAAGTTGTTGGTGAAGGCGTTTCGGACCTACAAGGACATGGAGTACATCATGTTCCCACACAACACAGGTGGCCACTGGGTTTTGGTAGTCATATCAGTCAAGAAAAAAATAGTGTGGTACCTTGATTCGAGTAGACCAAAGGGCGATGATGGCACTCTACTTGGGTATGACTACCTACATTCTTAACATAAGTTACACATACACCAAGTTCGATCGTCCTGAGCATGGGCGCGTGCACGACGCTGTCGAGGATCTGCTGGAAGAACCTGTCGGCGGTCTGGAGCCCGACGGCGGCGACGAGGAATGACCGGGCCGCCATGAGCGCCACCGAGGCGGCGGCGAGCCGGCGTACACCGCGACGAACAGCGGTGGCCGGAGGTGCCCTAGGTGAGCCAGCAGTCGCTAGCGGCCATCGAAGCCTGCCACGCCACCGCCACCCAACGCCGACGCCGTCGTGTAGTGCTTGTACACGGCGAGGCTCACGTGCCCGATCGCGCGCAACTCTTCCATGACCAGCCGCTTTACGGCGGCGTTGGGTGTTTCCACCTTCGGTGGGCGAGAGAGGGGGTGTTCTTGCCTCGCTGGTCATGTACGTGTCGAGGCACCGGAGCGAGACCAGGGCCTGAGAGTCCTGTATCATGGCGCGCGGGAAGAAGCGCATCGGCTCGTGCAGCGTCTGGATATGATGAAGGCCGTCGCAGTACGTCGTCGAGGCGGCGCGTGCCGGAGATCTCGCAGGCGGCGAAGAGCAGCGCGGAGATGAGCAACGGGACAACGGCGCGCTCCAGACGGCGACTTTGTTGCATTGCAGCCGACAGAGTACGTGAACCGGGCGACCAAGCCGAGCCGAACTCGAAGCGCCGCGCGACCGGAAGTGGCGCTCCCACGCATGGAGCTTGATATGCGGCTCAGCATCTCGTTCACGGCCTTCACCCGCGTGTCCCCCGTCGCAATCATCCGGCTCTGGAGGAGCAGCGGCCGGTTCATATATATGCTTGGCACTTGGCGGCTTGGCTAATCAAGCCGGAGACAGTTGAGTCTCAACTTCGCCATGATATATCCAGCCGGATCACATTCCACATCAACGCCGTACGTCCTCCGCAGCATTGCTTTCGGGGTCTGTCTTCTCGTCGTCTGCGGTGCGGCAGCCATCTGACTCGTCAGAGATGCCCTCGGCATCGTCAGGAGCGTCCATATATAACCACGTGGCGACGTGACGCCGGAGACATCTCCTCATTGTCCTCAACATCGTCGGCGGTGGCGGCATGCGGTTTGCATCATGATGAGCGGCTAGATATATCAATCATGTGGACTGTTGGTGCCTGGCAAGTAGCGCGCGAGTGCTTGGGCACGTACGTACGTGTGGCGGCTGTGGTGCGAGCCAAGCCGTCGTTTGGGTTCTGCGTCCAGACAGCTTTGGCGCTTGAATGGCCGAGTGGCTTTTGTGTGGACTCCGGCGTGGAGTCCGGGAAGAGCGCCGCAACGGCTTCCGCGTGCGCATTTTGAAGTTTCGGGTTGCTGGACGCTGGTGCTCCAGGACTTCGCATGCTGGGCCAGAGATGGTGCATCTATTAATGATTAAGAATCAATTAGGTGTATGTTGCAGGTTTGCTGATTTGGTGTATGTTGATTTGGACGTGTTCAAAGAAGTTATTGGTCCTCCAAAACACTACTTCATTTAACCCTAGAAAGTTTTATATTTGTAGACAGAGGGCTTAGATATGCCTACGCCTTCCAATACCACATGGCTCCTGTCTCTGAAAAAAAAACTATGACTATGCACCGTGCGATACTTTAATTTGTGTGTCTAGTTCGTGAGATCTAAGCGGACCATGGGGCTACTTCTTTTTGCTTATTCTTTTCCCTAGCCTAAGGCACCATGCCACAACAACCGGTCCACGTAGGGCTCACTGCCAGGATCCTCATAATCGCAAGGTTCGCCGTCCACGACGTTGTCGTTCAATCAGTACTGTGGGCTTCAAATTGTCAGAACTAAACGATGTCCTGGCTACAAGATGCGAGAGTTGTCGGAGCTCAAGTGGTACCAGTGTAACACCTAATCAATTTGCACTTTTTCTCAATTCATTTCGAAACTCTTCCCTCTCACTTTTTGTTTCTGGGCCAGTTTTTCTAACTGGTTCTGCTGAACTACTCCCTTCCTCCTTTCTTTGCGTCAGCACTGCCTTCGGCTCACTTAGCCCAGTTGGCCCGTGCCCCTTCCCTTCCACCTGAACAAGGAGTGCACATGGCCCAACACTAGACTATTATGTACATTGCCAACATACGTCGCTGGGTTTCCATATATAGTGTGCTACGCCTAGCTTAGGGGGAAGCAGTTTCCCTGTTGTATTACACATCTCTACTGGGTCACTGACACACGGGCCCCGGTGTCACCGGTCAGTGAACGGGAGTAAGGCTAGGGATCTCGGTGCAGCATAGGGGTAGCATGCTTTGAGACTTGTGCAGCACGGGAATGGACAGCCTTCCACTACAAGAAATCTAGCCTTCTATGACAATTATGGAGTGACGATTGATCAAAACGTCACAATGACATTTTGTTTATGACGATTCATAGGGCTCATATGAGTTTAGTGACGAAAATTAGATGTGCGTCATAAAAACAAGGTAGAAATTGTCACAAACTAAGGCAAAGCTATTTTGTGACAAACGCTTATGTGTCATGTAAGGCTTAAAATGAGCGTCACAAAATTTACAAGAGTGTTAAATCCTTGTAACTTTTAATTTTTGTCATTAAGTTTTTTTCCACTGCTGGTGCAAAAAACATTTTTTTTAAAGTACTATACCCTGATTTATTTAAGTGTTTGAAACATATTTTTTTAAAGAATGTAAAATTTGCTTTATTGTGAATCACAAGAGAAATAACCATGTGATTTGCAATAATGGATATAATAATGTCTTTTATATTTATCATGCCATAAAATACATTTTGTTTTTTTATATATTTTCAGATTAGTAGAGATATTCTGTAAAACATACTAGTAAATATTTTCACACATTAATTTGAAAACTTTATTGATTTTTAAGCCTAAAAACTATATTGAGTAACTCTATCAGTCGTGTGGGTTGAGTTGAGACAACTAGAAACACAGCGCGGCGTTGCCGACGCTTTCTTGCCGTTACATGTTTGATATCCTTTGGCTGTTTGTTTCCATTAGAGAAAAGCAAATGAAATAACAGAAAGACCTCCTTAGTAATCAACTCAGTGCATGGGAGACCAAAATGCATGCTGGTTGACCAAAATACAATGCCTGTAAAGATAATAAAAAACATTAAAAGAATAAATTGGCGTCAGGTATTCTGTACCCATTATTAGGTTAGAGTGCAGGATATGCCTAACTGTTGATATGGTTGCAGCACAATTGCAGCTGTACAAATACATCTTATAAGTCATTCATTGCCTCCAGTATTTTTATTTATCATCTGGCTTCCAATATGATCTTCCGATTAAATCATGTTATTCATTGTTATGGTATTTACAATGCTATTAAAACAACTCACAAGGTTACTATTTGGATATCCCAAAGTTGTGAAAATGCAGGAATAGCTCTCTATACGCACCATTGAAATAAATATATGTCCCGCTCAATTTTATTGGAGTGGCAGATAAGGGAAATGAATTTTGATTCGATGGCAAATAAAGGAAATGCACAATTTTGACTGCAAATAAGGGAGGAGTTAAATTTTGACGGCAAATAAGGAATTTGCTCTAGCTATTAATAGAAGGAAAACCATGAATAAGGGAATATTATCTGTTTTTGAGATATTAAAAAAAATTAAGTACCTCTGTGAGAATAGAATATTGCTTAAAAGAATCCAATGGCTAATTCTTGAGCACCTTTCAAGCAATATTGCTATGAACTGAATGTATTCGTGCACCTCTGAATCACTACATTGGTATCATTTTTTCAGAAACGCTAAATTAGTATCATTAGGTATACCAAGAGCTGCCTGAGTGTATTTCTTAAATTATTATTTTTACTGTACCAATGAAAAAGACATAATGGGCCATTGCTGATAAAGGCAAAGATGGGGTTACTACAGTTGATGGAAATATCAATGGGTTCTTAGGTACTAATGACAATGCTCCTCAGCAATGAAACTCAATAGAATCAACAAACAGATTATTACTATCTGCAAGTCATTTGATTATTATGTGGGACTGCAGTCATTAAACAAGAGCCATGTTATGGATGATAATCAGATTAACTTTTTAAATCATCGAGTAAGAATAAGACATTACATATTATATCGCAAAGGTGCAAATCTAAATCTGTAACTGTAAGTCAGGACAGTTCCCTAAGTGGTAAATTCTTCAAAATTCAGATTAGTGACTTATCTAAAACTGATTACATTATCTTCTGCCATTAAGTGTTTGCAAATTTATTTTTTAATATTGTTATACTGTGAAGGCACTGTGAAGCATGCTGATATCTCATAACGATAAGAACTTAGCTTTGTGCATAAGGGGATATTTACTTTTGCACAATATCTGAATACACTATACTTGGCGTGTGTGGAGCTTGTCATCAGCATCACAAAGAGCTTGTCCTTGTTGAGAAGGTTAGCATCTACCTACGAGCTTTGCAACGTCGGGAAGACTGCCTGCAGCTGCTTATAGCTGCCACCTCTCATGTCGGGGCATAATTTTTTTTAAAAAAAGAACTATGTGATGTTTGTGGCTTCTCAATACTCAATAGCAAAGACACAGTGATAGAAACGTTAAAATGAAGCATGATTAAACTCCTTATTGAGACAGTATATAAAATCACTGCATAAAGTAATGTTGCTGTTAAACTAAATTATTGTCTAACTTAGGGCGTTTGGTGTCCGAAAAAATTCTCTGATCACATACAAACAGCAGAACATTTCTTTCTATTTATTCTGCATTCTTAGCATTGCAATTTTGGTCACAACTACTGAGGCATGTTCATTCTCGTGTCAATATGACACGTGCAAAAGTGGAATGCGTTTTCCTTAAACCACTAAATTTCCTCATTGCTGTAAAATCCAGAGGTGAAGAGATTCTTCATTGTGTGTAGAAGTTGGTGTAAAGTATTCAGTACCAAGCTCCTCTTAGGCATTTCATCGTGACCCAGGCAAGTAGTAGTGGTTGGAAAGTGATGAGTGTAATTGGGTAGGATCAGGCACCAGTGTAATTGGGTAGGATCAGGTACCATTCCCGTGTTTAGTTTGCTTCAAAGATCTTTTCTCACTTGCGTCACCTATGAGAAGAAAGATGGCGAGTTGGTGACATATTGATCTCCAGCTGGAGCCACAATGACCTGAGTCATTAATTTCTTCTCGAGGTCGCCGGTGCAGCTGCCTATTAGAAAATACCTAGGTCAGAAATATACAGAGACAATTAGAAAGTTGAGATGCATGTAGGATTCAGACTGGAGTGGCAAATCACCATGACATTGATAAATTTGTCACCGCCTTCTTGGCATCAGCTTGAAGATCGCGTGGATCAGTTCCTGCTTAATCTCCGCAGACTTGGAGGTGCAGTGGTAGCAGCACTGGTGCAGGGGTTGATGGTGGGTGCCAAAAGTGCCAGGACCGGGCGGTGGTCTGTGGAGGGAGGCGGCGAGACCGTGTGTGAGAGGAGCGGCAGCACGGATCGAAGCTTCTGGAGGAAGCTAGCTGGAGAAGCTGGAACCGTTGATTCGCATATGAACGGACAAATGAAACCAGCCAATCAGAGGCCAGAGAACGGGACGGCATTTAGATATGTAAAGAATGTAGCCCATCCGCCGGCTGCCTTAAGCCCAGTCTGAATCAAACAAGAAAACAATTAAGCCCAGTTTACGTTGGGCCGTTCTTACCATGTGCCACTAGGCCACAAAGAGAAACTAATTCCCAGCAACAGGCTGGGCCCAGCGTTATTTTTTAAAGATCATGGCTGGCCGGCCCAGATCTTCATTGATTCATTAACTGTCCTTTTTTATAAGTTGCTTCACTTTTTTGTAACTCTCAAAAGAAGATGATTTTGGGAATGAGTTTTTGTGTACATGTATATCCTATACATATCTAAATGTAGTATTTTTTGCGAAATTTATGAAGCTCATAAACCATTGGGGTGTTCACTTGACACTAATTTCTCTTCTAAACTCCATATGATACCTATGAGAAGTAAAGGGTCCAAAGGACATACAAATTGAAAAGTTTTGAAAAAATAATTAAAAACTACAGAGGTTGTATCAGACATGAAACATGCCCACAACAATTTTGGGCTCATAAATCAAAATATTTTAGGAGATAAAAAAGACAGAAAAATAGAAAACTTTACTATTTATTTGTCTTTTTTGTACCTCTCAACACAAGATAAGTTTGGACCTGAAATTTGGTTGAGACATGAAACATAGCAATATGTAACTACTGTAATTTTTGTAGAATTTTTTAAAACTATTTAGTTATATGCACTTAAAAACTTTCTTCTCACATTAGGTAACTTTCAATATGCACACATGGCTTAAAAATTGTCAAAAAACTAATGGAGGCTGGAATGGACATTATACCGGCTGACAACAAATTTGGGTCCAAAATCCAACATAGTTTTGGATATATGTAAAAGAATATAAGAACATAAAAAATGGAGGCGCCTTCCTGTGATGGAAACGTAATGTTTGCTGGTTCATTGGCCTGAGTATGACCGGTATGGCCCACCAATCAAGCCTGAGCGCGCCAGGCTCAGAAGAGCAAACGCCACCCCGCCAGGCCCATAAATTTTCATGAGAAACTACAACTTTGTCCAAACAGACATTTATTGTTTGGCCAACCATCAAGGGTAAATCAGTCAATTCGTGATAGCTATAAAACTATGTTGTCACGGTGACTCTCCAAACCCTATCCTCCCAGCACTAGAAACCTTCTCCTCCATGCGCCGCACTTCTCCCTCTGCCTCCGTCCAGCTCAGTTCCGTGCATCTTCGCCGCCTCCTCCTCCTCCTCCTCCATTGCGGCGCCTCGCTGCTCCTTCTCCAATGGTCTCCGAGCGGCCCCTCCCCTCCCTTCTCCAATGGTCTCCGAGCGGCCCTCCCCTCCCTCTCCAATGGTTTTACTTTTTTGCATTTCAGCAGTCCCTGAAACCCCACATGATACAATACACCATGGTTACTTGTCAATTGTTTAGGCTTCAAAAGCTAGGTTCTTCTTGAGTTTAAACTCTTATCTATTCGACTACCTATTGAATATTTATGCTCTTAACTAGATTGTATCAATGCTTTCCCTTTGTAAACTTTGTATCTTTGGTTGCTTTTTTTTCTCATAGCTTGTCTGAATAACTATGAAAAACGTTTTGTGCAACTTCATGCCATCTCAAGTCATGTTATTAATGTAGTCTGTTGTAATGCTGCAGAATGAGGAACAAGATTCGGCTTCAGGTTGCAATTTTGTTGCCGAGTCCCTGAACAAAGACCATGAAGCCGGTGCTTGTTGGCAGTCCCAAGCTGCTGTTATTAGAAGTATGGTTTAGGATGATACAGTAGAACGCTTCTAGTTACCTTATTCATGAACTATGAAATTGTTGTGGTTGAGTGTTGGTGACATTTGGATATGTAACATCGCTATTGTATCTTGCTGAGATTTCATTACTGTGAGCATTTTGATTAAACTATCTGGGATTTTCTGATTTTTTTTTCATGCTATCATTTTATATAATCTTTTAACTTTCTTTGGTCGTCTGGCCTATGTGGAAAAAAGGGGAAAATTGACTGTGTTTTTTGTGCAATAAAAAAAGAATATTGGGCTAATCTGTCTGCCAAAAAAAAAAATTGGCCGGGCCAAAAAGACCATATGATGCGGGTAGGCCAGAAATATAATGGGCTACAACTAATTTAATGGGCTTAAAATTGGTCTAGCTGAAATACAAGTTGGGCTTTCAATTGGGCAGCTTGCAAAAGGGCCTTTCTTAAGTTTTGTGACGTTTTGAGTAAGGATTGTCATAAAAAAATTATGACGATAACTTATGTTTTCGTCACAAATCATGTTTAAACACACATGATAGATGACAAGCTGATTTTTGTCACAAAATTGTCACAGAATTCACCCCGTGACATATTTTCCTTGTTTAGTGACAAAAATGAAACGTCACCTACCATAACATTTCTTGTAGTGCTCCTTCATGGCGTGGCAATAGAGAGGTTTTCACTTTAATTAGACTCATGTGCCAACATTTATTGGCAACATGTAGCAACATAATTCGGAAAACAATTCAAGCTCACAAACGTATATGGCAGGTGGTTTCAATAATCAACACTTGAATATAACAATGACCCTCTATACATAGATTATTGCTCTCATCAAAATATGTAGAGGAATTCCTCTTGCAGAGAACATAGCAATATCATTTAAGGATTGATGGATATTTTATTAGGCACGCACAACCTAATAACCTTAATTGAACCAGCCCTAAAACCTCTCCATAATTTTTTTTGAGGAAAATCAACAATATTTTAGTTGTAAAAAAAAATACTCCCACTGTCTACAAATGTAAAACTTTCTGGGTTGGTCCTAAATCAAACATTTTTAACGTTTACCCTTTCATTCACTAAACGTGGGGTATATAAGGCCACTCTCAATGGTATCTTTGATTTTATTGTTTCGAAGACAAATTTTAGGAAAGAGAGCCAGGTTCCTTTCATGGGGATGAAAGGCCTCTCAAAAAAAAAATGAAAGTTTGCCTTCTCTCTCCTCATAATTACCTTGCCAAGTCAGCAAAAATTGCATATGTGGCATGAAAATTAATGCTTATGAAAGATACCATTGAGACTGGCCTAAAGTAGTGTTTTTGGGGGACCAATAACTTCTTTTGTGATCAGAGGTGGTATGAGGTATCTACGCTTCACACTGATTACTTGGACGAATGCTTCTTCAATACTGATAAAAAATAATGCTTCTTGAGAGTTGATGGTTGTAACCATATTGCACACATGTTTCTTAAGCATTTATTATTGCAGCCCCATTGCGGTGGTCTTTTAGCATTAACTTTTGCAAAGCTGTAAATACAACTAATTGATTCTTAATCATTAATAGCTGCAGCTGCATTAATTGAAGATAACTGTGTTTCTTAGATATTGATAAAATAGTCAAAGGCCTTTTCGTAATTTGACCATGTCCTCTTAACAATTTTGGATTTTCATAACTAGGTAAACGTCTAATGGGTCATTCTATGAGGGCCAAACCTTATTTGTTTTCCTTGGGTGTATTTAGCTCATAACTACTGCAAAACTTGACAGTGCAACCAAACTCACAAGTTGTTTTTGTATAAATAAATAATTCTTAGAACATATCATTTTACCCTTTTATTCACTACTAAAACTGGGTGTATACAGTCTATAGATTTGGTGCATGTATAAATTCTATGAGATCAAAGGTGCTAGGAGATATCTACACTCCATAGTGATCAAAGGTATGAATTTTTTCTTGAGTATTGATTATTGTTGCAATGAGTGTCATAGTGATTCTCGGGTGTTCATCGTTACAACCATATTGCACTTTGCAATGTTTCTCACGCATTGAATATTGTTGCAACCCCATCACATGTAGCTGTGCTCTCTCAGCACAGCCCAATAATAAATTGCTTCTCAATAATTTATTATTGCAGCTGCATTGCATGTAACATTGTTTCTTAAAGAAAGATATAACAGTGGCAGTGGTATTGTACACATTAAATCTTTCTTCTAGAGAATTGATTATTCATGCACATTATACATATATGTGTGCTTGTAAGCATTGATTGTTGCAGCTACATTTCACAAATATAGTGAGATCCTCGAGCATTGATATTTGGCAGCAGTGCACTTATAACTTCTTTTTGCAGCACAGATTCCATATATATCTTGAATATATAGCAAATGATTCACGAACTCTAACCCCTGCAAACCAATTAAAAAACAATATTTAGGTGCATGAAACCAATTGGAAAGATGCATAAAAGGGCAACACCATTTTGTCAAGAAGGACACTTGCGTCTAGAAGAAACAAGAGAGGCATAGCCATGAAAAGGAGCCTGCTCCTCGCTGTGGCCCTCGTCACGTTCACCACCCTGATCTTATGTTGTTGTAGTGGTGGCACGGCGGCCCCTGTTGATGTAACACCCCAAAAACAAAACATACAAGGGATGCTACTAAAACCTCTCATACAGCAAACAATATATAATTTGACAAATATAAGCAACGCGGAAGCCAAAAGATATAAAGTTGAATAGGTAAAACAATAAAGCATCACTCTAGCATCCATGAGTTCAGCAGCAACAAAGTATAACCGTAATAAGTTTAAACATCACTTCACAAGCAAAAGATAAACCAACGAGTTCCAATAACGACGATCATAGGTTCTTTATTATGGCTGCAAGTAGAAACTAAGAAAATGTGTAAAAGTGAAGGTATGTGCTGCTATTTCCCATCCCACGCTCATGTCCTTCGAATTCAAGCACCTGAGGAAGAAAATGAAAGCGCATGAGGTTTATGAAAAAACCTCAACAAGTAAACGGCTTTAACAAGGTTATTTGAACCACGGTTTGATTAAACAATAATTTAAAAGATATCATCATAATAAGGTGTCAACTGAAATATATCTCCAAGTAGATGATAAAACATCCATAACTTCATAATTCTGAACTTCTGTGCATATGCAACATGCGAATGATGCAATGCAATGCATGACTTCTCTTCTACCCTCAAATCCGAACGATTGGAAGTGAGGGCTGCAACCACATTGCTCATTTCAACGTGCGTTGCTGTACCGGTACTTACCGCACCAACATCAGGCTACGGTGTCTTCTTATGCAACCAATGGGAAGTGCAAAAATGCAAAATTGTCATGTATGCACTTCATCAGATTCTTCAACTTCAATACATAGAGAATTCATAACATGATCACAAATACTTCAAGAGATAGAGATAATTATCCATTTAGCATATTATCTGGCTGTTGTGAAGTATTTTAATATAGTGGAGGCAATCCAAATAACAAAGTTAAAGCAAAGGGCCACAACGCTACGTTTACTTGCCTTCACCGGTTTCAAGAGAATGAGCTAGGCTTGCTCTGAAGATCCACCACCTGAATATAAGTAATTCTCAGCACCAAAATCAAGCATACAAATAAAGAAAACATCAAGTAAAGCGCTCCTACGATCGCTCGCAAAAATAAACCCAAAACAGCCCCACACGCCAAAACTGTCTACACAGGACAGTCAGCATTATCTTTTTCATAACTATTTTTATACAACAGATAAACAGGTAAATGAGCACACTCAGATAATCTAAAGAAAATTATATACAACTTTGTTTTTCAACTCAAAAATTATTTCGAACTGTAACTCAGGTAAAACTGAGTCACAAGACAGACATTCAGTTTACTGCATGTACTTCGAACCGCTGAACTTCAAATATTCATAACTCCAGTTTTACTCGACCAAAGACAAAGACTAAGCACTCTGTGGAAAGATAAAACAAAGATCTAATATAAACTATATTGCACGACAGACAGTTTCAGCCTCTAGGATCACCATATAAGCCACGCAAAACTCAACGTCAAATCTGTAACAGCAGACCTGACGAAACTGACAGCCAAAAATTCAGAGAGGCGTAACTTCTTCTATACTGAACCAAAAATTGCAAATAAATACTCCTCGGAAAGATAATCAGATTATCTACAACTTTCATGTTGACGAGATCCTACGATTCAACAGTTAACAGCCTCAAAAGTACATCGAACTGCTACTGTATGCTGTCCGACAATTACAGCAACACAAATTCGAGTCCATCACAGACTAAACCCAAACGGCCGAAACTAGTTGCGATCTGAACGTAACTAGCAGGGAAAAGGTCAAGCTTTGATACCTAGATCAGATCACGTCCTCAACTGGATCCAATTGTCCGTTCCCTAGCCTTGACGCCGCCTGCAACGAACAGGATCGCCGTGCCCAGCAGCAGGAACGGCGACTCCAGGCCGGCGCCGCCTCTACGACCTCAAGGCAAAGTATCGATCGGGGAGGAGGAACGGCAAGGAAGCTACGTGGGTTTTCTTCCCCTGCCCTCTAATCTGAAACGGACTCCACTAAAGCCCAAGTTTAATGGTCATTAAGCCCAATAATACAGCCCAAAACGTAATTAGGCTATATTACAATTTCTGGACGTTACATTCTCCCCTCCTATAAGGAATTCGTCCCCGAATTCTACCGTTCGACGAGAAGAGAAAAACTTGATACGGGAAAGAAAAACACTTCTCACATACCGCTTTCAAAAAGTTGAGGGTACTTTTGGCGCATGACCTCCTCGAGTTCCCAAGTAGCTTCACGCTCGGTCTGATGAGACCATACGACTTTCACATATTTGATAGTCCGATTACGCATTACGCGCTCCGAGAACTCCAATACTCGCACTGGGTGAGATTCCACAGTCAAGTCTTGTTGAACAATTACATGTTCAGCCTCGATCTTCTGCTCGAGATCCTTCAAATATTTTCTCAACATAGAGACATGAAACACCGGGTGCACTCCAGCCATAGACTCAGGCAACTGCAAACGATATGCCAATGCACCAACTCGGGCAGTAATCAAATAAGGTCCAATGTACCTCGGGCTAAGCTTTCCTTTCACGCCAAATCGAACAATGCCTTTCATTGGTGACACTCTGAGTAGAACCTCATCACCCACTGCAAACTCCAAATCCCGCCGCCTAACATCCGCATAGCTCTTTTGTCGACTCTGAGCAATCAATAAATTCTGCCGTATCTCACGTACCTTATCATGAGTTTGCTGCACCCACTCCGGCCCGACCAAAGATCGCTCGCCAAGCACTTCCCAACACAGCGGAGAAATACATCTTCGGCCATACAAGGCTTCAAATGGAGCCATTCGAATACTTGCCTGATAGCTGTTATTATAAGCAAATTCAGCTAAGGCCAAATGATCCTCCCAGCTGCCCTTCCATGAGAGCACACATGCACGCAACATATCCTCAAGAGTTTGAATAGTGCGCTCGGATTGGCCGTCTGTTTGAGGGTGAAAAGCCACACTCATGTCAAGCTTGGTTTTAAGAGCACTATGTAGACTCTTCCAAAAATTAGACACAAATTTAGAATCCCGATCAGAAACAATGGATTTTGGCACACCATGTAACCTCACGACTTCCTTGATATACAAGGGAACCAAATCTGCAGCAGAGTTTGTCTTCTTCATTGGAATAAAATGAGCAACTTTGGTGAGTCTATCGATAACCACCCAAATTGAGTCATTACCACGTGGAGATCGTGGTAAACCCACCACAAAATCCATAGTAATGTTCTCCCACTTCCACTCAGGGATCTCCAAAGGTTTCAATAGCCCTGCTGGTCTTTGATGCTCAGCCTTGACCTTCTGACAAATGCCACAAGAAGCCACATACTGAGCTATATCCACCTTCATGCGCTTCCACCAAAAACTCTCCTTCAAGTCTCGATACATCTTAGTCTCACCGGGATGTACCGTATAAGGACTACGATGAGCTTCACTCAAAATATCCATCTTTACTTCAGATTTCTGTGGCACACACAATCGGCCTCTGAAGAAAATGGTACCATCCTCCGCCATAGAAAATTCACGGGGTTTACCCGCCTCAATACGCTTGCGGACAGCCTGTAGCAAGCGGTCTTCCAATTGCGCCTTGCGCACCCGCTCGCGCAAAGAAGATTTAATCAGTAATTGGGTTTCCTCATGTGCAACTCCGAAATAGCAGAAAGAGATACCCATGCGGTCCAAGTCTGCAATCAAGGGCGCTGCCACCTTAGGAACACCAGTCCTGCTAAGAGCATCTGCCACCACATTTGCCTTCCCGGGATGATATTGAATTGTAAGGTCATAGTCCTTTATCAACTCAAGCCATCTTCGCTGCCTCATATTCAGCTCCTTCTGAGTGAAAATATATTTAAGACTCTTATGATCAGTGTAAATATCACAAGTCTCTCCATAGAGATAATGCCTCCAAGACTTCAAAGCAAACACAACAGCGGCTAGCTCTAGATCATGAGTGGGATAGTTTCTCTCATGCTTCTTCAACTGTCTTGAGCCATAAGCAATCACCTTTCCGTCTTGCATCAACACACAACCAAGACCAATACGGGAGGCATCCGTATAGACAGTGAAACGCTTGCCACTTTCGGACAAGGCCAAAATAGGAGCATTCACTAGTTTATTCTTCAAAGTCTGAAAAGCGACTTCACAATCATTGTCCCACACAAAAGGAACACCCTTCTCTGTCAATCTAGTCATAGGCTTAGCAATGCTAGAAAAATTCTGCACAAATCTCCGATAATAACCAGCAAGACCCAAGAAACTCTTAATGTCAGTGACACAAGCAGGCCTCTGCCATTCAACAACGGAAGCGACATTCTTGGGATCAACTTTAATACCATGCTGATTGATGACATGACCAAGGAAAGCCACTTCGGAGAGCCAGAAAGCACACTTCTTCAGTTTAGCATAGAACAGATTCTTCCGAAGAGCCTCCAGCACAAGACTAAGATGTCTCTCGTGCTCTTCCGCTGACTTAGAGTAGATCAAGATGTCATCGAGGAAAACGACAACGAAGTCATCCAAGTACTCATGCAACATCCTATTCATCGCTTCCATGAAAGCAGCAGGGGCATTTGTTAGTCCAAAAGACATAACGATATATTCATAATGCCCATACCTAGTGCTGAAAGCCGTCTTCTCAATATCCTCTTCCCGTATTCTCAATTGGTGATAGCCAGAATTCAAATTAATCTTAGAGAATATCTTAGCATCTCTCAGCTGCTCAAAGAGCACATCAATACGAGGCAAAGGATACTTATTCTTTATGGTCACCAGATTGAGGGCACGATAGTCCACACATAGCCGCTTGCTTCCATCCTTCTTCTCCACGAACAACACCGGAAAAGCCCAAGGAGACTTGCTAGGCCTAATGAAACCCTTAGCAAGAAGATCATCCAATTGCCTCTTCAACTCCACTTGCTCCTTTGGAGCCATTCGATATGGAGTCTTATGGATAGGTTGTGTACCAGGAACAACCTTTATTTCAAAAACAGCATCCCGTGTAGGCGGAATACCTGGGAGCTCAACAGGAAAAACATCTGGATAACGGCACACCACCGGAATATCCTCAACTCGCAAAGAAACTTCATTACCCTCTGCCAAAGCCCAAAGATAGCCCGTCTTTCTCACCCATCGATCCGGGAACAAGAAGCACAACAAAGAAAGAGTATACTTCAAAGCACCACACTGGAAGACAACCTCCTGCCCAGAAGGTGCTTGCAACAAAACTGTCTTCCAAAAGCAAGAGATAACAGCTTGATATTGAGAAAGCCAATCCATCCCCAAAATAACGTCAAACATGTCTAACGGTATAACCACCAGATTAGCAACAAAATCCTCATCTGCTAGGTGAACCACACAACCAGGACATACAACACTACTAGAGATAGGCCCTTTAGCGGAACTGACTGTAATGGATTGCCCAATCTGCTGAATAGAAATACCCGTACGTCGCACAAAAGCCTCTGACACGAACGAGAAGCTAGCGCCAGAATCAAACAATGCATAAGCTTCAAAAGAATCAACGGATATAGTACCTGTCACAACATCTCCACGGCCTCTAGCATCAGCTGAGGGCAAAGCATACGCCCCTGGAATACGAGTGGAGGAAGAAGGTCTAGAAAAACCAGCCGGTGTAGGAGTCAAAGCAGTAGACGGAGAAGGACCCTAGTAAAGCCAGTATGCACTAGAAGCAGGTGCATGTGAAGAGCCACCCGTCGAAGCCACAGTGGGCGTCGACACCAACTGCTGCGAGGAAGGTGAAGGCAAGTACTGCTGCAAAGGTGGCGCAGGCAAGAACTGCTGCAATGGAGTAGTGTGCTGCATTCCAGGAGAAAAACCAGCCATCATGTGTGCAGAACCACGCTGTCCAGAAGAATTAGCCACAGGCTCCCAAATCAGCTTGCTGTTCGGATTCTTTCTGCACACAACTTCTTTGTGATCCTTGCCACACCTGGAACACTGACCACTCCAACGGCAATCTGAACGGCGATGAGCATCACCACAGCGGAAACACACCAAACCCAATCCCGGCTTAGCAACAGCCCGGAACTGTGTAGAGCTACCTCCAGAACCACTTCCCGAAGCACGTGACTGAGAAGAATTGCCACCATAAGGATGGTGACGATGGTTCTTATCCTTCTTCTGAGTAGGGCCTCCAGAATTGCCCTTCTGATCCTTCTGTCCTTGAGATTGATTACCTCCCCTGAGCTCGTCAGTGTACTCATCTTGCACCTCAACTCCCAAAGCCCGCTCAACAAGAGAGCGAAAGTCCTCCAGAACAAAAGCCCCAAGGACACGCCGAATGGAAGCCTTCAAACCCTTCCTGAATATCCTTGCCTTCTCATACTCATTATGTGCCACATGAGGCACAAAGCGCACCATTTGGTTGAATTCAACCTCATATTCAGCCACGGTCTTCTTCCCTTGATGGCACCCCTCAAGCTGAGTCTTCATCTTGTCCATGAAAGCAACCGGGTAGAATCTCCTCTCAAATTGAGAGACAAACTCACCCCAAGTGAAAGGTCCATATGCAGCAGAGCGAGATGACTGCACATTCCTCCACCATACAAGAGCCTCACCCTTCAGTAGCTGAGTGGCAAAGCGAACCCATTCAGTGAGTGGCACTTGAAAAGCATCCAGCTTGTCTGTTGTCGCTGAGAGCCAATCTGCAGCCTCAATAGGGGCACCTGAACCACCAAAGTGCTCCAAATTCATGCCACACCAGTCCCTCAAGTCTAAAGGACGATGAGGAACTGCTGCTGGTTGGGGTATGCCTTCGCCAACAGGAACACCTCCACCAACTGGAACGGCACCTCCAGCAGCACCAAGAGGAGGGCCACCGGCTGCCGCCCCACCAGGAGGAGGACCACCAGTTGGAGCAGCCCCAACGGCACCCCCAGCCTGACGGAGGGTAGCCATCTCAGCCCGTAACGCCTGCATCTCCGTTAGCACCGCAGCTAAGTCCACATTAGGTTGAGGAGCCTCATGAGCAGGCTCTTCCTCACCACGACCAGCACCACGTCCGCGGCCACCACGACCGCGACCGCGATTCATCTATTGTCCACACAACAATACAAAAAAATCAATACAAACAACCATCATGCACAAAATAAAATGAGTGCTAACATAATCATAATACATCGGTATAATAAAACCCAACTCCCCTCCTATAAGTGCAAGTGTGTCAATTTTAAGGTGAGTCAAATTTTAACAACGCCGAGAATCTATAACCTAAGCTCTGATTACCAACTGTAACACCCCAAAAACAAAACATACAAGGGATGCTACTAAAACCTCTCATACAGCAAACAATATATAATTTGACAAATATAAGCAACGCGGAAGCCAAAAGATATAAAGTTGAATAGGTAAAACAATAAAGCATCACTCTAGCATCCATGAGTTCAGCAGCAACAAAGTATAACCGTAATAAGTTTAAACATCACTTCACAAGCAAAAGATAAACCAACGAGTTCCAACAACGATGATCATAGGTTCTTTATTATGGCTGCAAGTAGAAACTAAGAAAATGTGTAAAAGTGAAGGTATGTGCTGCTATTTCCCATCCCACGCTCATGTCCTTCGAATTCAAGCACCTGAGGAAGAAAATGAAAGCGCATGAGGTTTATGAAAAAACCTCAACAAGTAAACGGCTTTAACAAGGTTATTTGAACCACGGTTTGATTAAACAATAATTTAAAAGATATCATCATAATAAGGTGTCAACTGAAATATATCTCCAAGTAGATGATAAAACATCCATAACTTCATAATTCTGAACTTCTGTGCATATGCAACATGCGAATGATGCAATGCAATGCATGACTTCTCTTCTACCCTCAAATCCGAACGATTGGAAGTGAGGGCTGCAACCACATTGCTCATTTCAACGTGCGTTGCTGTACCGGTACTTACCGCACCAACATCAGGCTACGGTGTCTTCTTATGCAACCAATGGGAAGTGCAAAAATGCAAAATTGTCATGTATGCACTTCATCAGATTCTTCAACTTCAATACATAGAGAATTCATAACATGATCACAAATACTTCAAGAGATAGAGATAATTATCCATTTAGCATATTATCTGGCTGTTGTGAAGTATTTTAATATAGTGGAGGCAATCCAAATAACAAAGTTAAAGCAAAGGGCCACAACGCTACGTTTACTTGCCTTCACCGGTTTCAAGAGAATGAGCTAGGCTTGCTCTGAAGATCCACCACCTGAATATAAGTAATTCTCAGCACCAAAATCAAGCATACAAATAAAGAAAACATCAAGTAAAGCGCTCCTACGATCGCTCGCAAAAATAAACCCAAAACAGCCCCACACGCCAAAACTGTCTACACAGGACAGTCAGCATTATCTTTTTCATAACTATTTTTATACAACAGATAAACAGGTAAATGAGCACACTCAGATAATCTAAAGAAAATTATATACAACTTTGTTTTTCAACTCAAAAATTATTTCGAACTGTAACTCAGGTAAAACTGAGTCACAAGACAGACATTCAGTTTACTGCATGTACTTCGAACCGCTGAACTTCAAATATTCATAACTCCAGTTTTACTCGACCAAAGACAAAGACTAAGCACTCTGTGGAAAGATAAAACAAAGATCTAATATAAACTATATTGCACGACAGACAGTTTCAGCCTCTAGGATCACCATATAAGCCACGCAAAACTCAACGTCAAATCTGTAACAGCAGACCTGACGAAACTGACAGCCAAAAATTCAGAGAGGCGTAACTTCTTCTATACTGAACCAAAAATTGCAAATAAATACTCCTCGGAAAGATAATCAGATTATCTACAACTTTCATGTTGACGAGATCCTACGATTCAACAGTTAACAGCCTCAAAAGTACATCGAACTGCTACTGTATGCTGTCCGACAATTACAGCAACACAAATTCGAGTCCATCACAGACTAAACCCAAACGGCCGAAACTAGTTGCGATCTGAACGTAACTAGCAGGGAAAAGGTCAAGCTTTGATACCTAGATCAGATCACGTCCTCAACTGGATCCAATTGTCCGTTCCCTAGCCTTGACGCCGCCTGCAACGAACGGGATCGCCGTGCCCAGCAGCAGGAACGGCGACTCCAGGCCGGCGCCGCCTCTACGACCTCAAGGCAAAGTATCGATCGGGGAGGAGGAACGGCAAGGAAGCTACGTGGGTTTTCTTCCCCTGCCCTCTAATCTGAAACGGACTCCACTAAAGCCCAAGTTTAATGGTCATTAAGCCCAATAATACAGCCCAAAACGTAATTAGGCTATATTACAATTTCTGGACGTTACAGTTGACATTATAGTGGACTCATGTAACAATATTCGTGAGTTTGTGGACTTTGACTTTTGTGTGTCTCGGCTGCGGTCCGTGCCAGGGTACGACTCAGCCGATGAACATGGCCTCCTCCTCATCACCATAGACCTAGCATCTGTGACTGGGGCCATTGCATGGGATGCTGCAACAAGGATGGCTCGGGCGGAGAGTGACCCAGCCACGCGAAATGCGCTGGAGGCCTGCGGATACCTATACTGGGCAGCATCAATGCCCGCACTAAGGATGTACCGCATGTATGTGGTCACAGATGACTCGTGTGATGGATACTCACTGGTGTGGCTCATGTCGATGGCGGGGAGTGGATGTGACGCAGCTCTCAAAGGCAGGGATGCAGCTAGCAAGATGGCTGCGTTGAACCATGACTTTGGTCAGCTAATTATAATGGTGAACACACTTTCAGATCTACAATAATGAAATAAGTTACTACTACAATGACTATGTTCTTGTTGCACCGTGCAATACTTTAATTTGTGTGTCTAGTTCATGAGACTAAGCGGACCATGGTGCTACATCTTTTTCCTTTTCTTTTTCCCTTCTAGCCTAAGGCAGCCATGCCACATGTCTGTGATTTCGAACCGCTGCTACAAATTGATTTTTCGCGGTGGTTAATTTTCAACCGACGCTACAGTCTGAGATTTGTAGCGACACTTGCATAGCGGTGGTTGGCCAGGTCCGCCACTATAGGCATTTTCAACTAAAGGAGGGTTCTGTTGTTCTGATCGGTCCACGGAGAGCTCAATGCCAAGATCCTCATAGTCGCAAGGTTCGCCGTCCACCACGTTGTTGTTCAATCGGTGCTGGCTTCATACTGTAAGAACTACGCGATGTGGTGTCCTGGCTACAAGATGCGAAAGTCATTGGAGCTCAATTGGCATCAGTGTAGTACCCTGTGAATCAGCCCTAACAATTGAATCAAAACCAATAATCAATTTGGAACTTTTCTTAATTCATTCGAAACTCTTCCCTCTCACGTACTTTCTGTTTCTGGGCCTATTTTTCAGCCTGGTTCAGCCGAACTACTCCCTTCCTCCTTTCTTCAGCCTGTGCCCCCTCCCTTCCTCCCGCGCAAGGAGCGCATGTGGCCCAAAGCCTGGCTACTACGTACCCTGCCACCATACGCGCTACGCCTTGCTTAGGAGGTTCGTAGGGAAACGCAACATTTTCCCTAGGAAATCTGTCAGCTTCGTAGGGAAATGAACAGGCTCAGGACAACTCTGCTTTTAATATCGTTCCATCTCTCATCCTTACCCACTCGCTCTCCTCTCTCTCACCATAGGAGTCACTCTCACCTGCATCTCTCTCTCACCGGCGGAGGACAGAACGAAACAGATCGACGACCTCGACGGCAGCAGCGGCACTCTGGAGTAGCGACGGCGGCGGCAGCAGCACTCGTCCTTACATGCTGCAGGTGCGATTTCTCCCAGTACTGTGTTGTTCCCCCATCGATTTGTCTTTATAAAATTGTTACTGCAGCCAAATCTCGTGGGATTTCTTGCTATTTATTCCAGATCGACTTTGATTTCCTTTTTTCCTCCTCAAATTCACACTGCAGATCCGTCTTGTTCCATTGCTCCACGGTAAAAGGGCAAGTTCTTTCTCCTTGGGACTTCAATCCGTGCGTGAATTTGACCTTCTATTGAGATTTGAGAGGGTGCTAAATAGTGGTGTGTTTTTTCCCTTTGCAGTTGCCCGTGATGGTCGCAAGCAACGATGGAGGCGGCTCCTGCATCCAGCGGCAAGTGACGACGCGCCAGCTTTGTTGGTGTCGACGCGCAGGGCAGCGTGAGCGGCATCGGCGGCGGGATGAGGTGGCGAAAGAGGTAGCACCGGCGAGGCGGTGACAAGACACGGCGGCTCCGGCAGCTCGACCCAGGCCCATGTGGCATCGGCTCTGAAGGCGTCAGCTTGGCTCTGTCAACGGCTCGGCTCCGGCAGCGATGCTGCAGCGAGGCCTTTTTATATTTTTTTTTCTGACTTGCGCAGTTTCCCTAGAGGCACTGGTTTTCGTAGGGAAAGGATCTTTCCCTAGCGTTTTGCTGAAAATCCGTAGGGCAAGGCATCTTTCCCATCGATTGTTTCCCTAGAAGCTTTCCCTAGGAATAATTCGTAGGGACAAACTTTCCCTACTGTATTTCATGCTTTCCCTAGGAATTTGGTCTCTAGGGAAACTTGCAGATTCCAGTAGTGTTCCCCTGCCTATTGCACAATACCGACTGACCCATGCGCCCGGGGCAACCGGTCAGTGACCGGGCAATAAGGCCGAGGATCTCGGTGCAGCATAGGGGTAGCAAGTTTTGAGACTCGTGCAGCACGGGAATGGACAGTCCTCCTCCATGCGGGCGGGGCACTGGAGAGGTTTTCACATTAATTAGAACTCATGTGCCAACATTTATTGGCAACATGTAGCAACATAATCCTGAAAACAATTCATGCTCACATACGTATATGCAAGGTGGTTTCAATAATCAACACTTGAGAAGTGTTACTGGATTCGTTGTAGCTACAACAATTAATGCTTGAGAAGCACTAGTATGTACTACTTAGTGTAGAGATCTTGTACTGATTGACTTTGCATATGGGCCAATAATTAATGCTTGACACATTTGTTTCACGGATTAGATTATTTCCTGGCTGCAACGGCGGGTGTGGCTGTTTTCTTCTGTTGTGCCAACAGGGCCAACAGCGCTGTACAACGGCTGTACAATGCTGTTCTGATCACAATATTGTTTAGAGAAATTGTAGAGAGAAGCAACATAACGTGCCTATGCTAGTCAAGAATTGTAGTGTAGCAATACAATTGTAAGAAAATACCAATTTCATGCATCATTTGTTTGGGTAGGATCGTAATTGTACTCTTCCCCTGGGGAGGGTTTAGATTTTCAAACCAAAAGAGCAAATGAAAATAGGTGACTAAAAATACATGCTATTTAAATAGAATCAGGGGGTTGAATTATATAATTATACTGAATAGTAGGCTCCATCAGTTTTTTTTTCTTTGGTGATGATTTCTATATTTCCGTGCTTCCCTTTTATGGTTGCCTTGGTTTGCTCTCGATTTACAATTAGAAAATTGCATGGTTTGTATTAGTGAAATGAATTATGGATGAAATGTAACACCAGCACAAGGTTTTTTGGATTCAAGGATACTCAATTTCTCTCTCTCTATCTCTCTCTCTCTCTCTCTCTCTCTCTCTCTCTCTCTCTCTCTCTCTCTCGCCCTGAGTTTTTATTCTTTGGTGATGATTTCTATATTCAGGCGCTTCCCTTTTATGGTTGCCTTGGTTTGCTCTCGATTTACAATTAGAAGAAGGTTGCATGGTTTGTATTAGTGAAATTAATGATGTGGAGTCGTGGAGATATGGATGAAATGCAAAACCAACACAAGGTTTTTTGGATTAGTGGATACATTACAAATATATATGACTTGATTGTTGCAGCCGTAGTGTACATCTGTTTCTCTATAATTTATCACTGCAGCCTCACCACATGCGGTGGTGCTCGATCTCTGAGCATTTATTTTTGTACACATGTATCATACAACCAAATTGCTTCTCTATCACTTATTATTGCAGCTTCATTGGACACAATTGTACATGTTTCTTAAAAAAATTACTATACACCAGTGATAGACGTCTTGTACCTATTAGTTTATTTTATAAAATTAATTATTCCGCTCACCTTGTAATTAAATTTGTGCTTTTTGGAACATTGATTGTAGGAGCCGCAAACATGGCAATGATTCTCAAGAACTAATATTTGTACCAGGAATGCTCATATGACATCTTTGGACACACTTATTCTACATATAGGTTGAATATAGCAATGGTTCTCTGGCACTAAATCATTGCTTCTCAATGACCTATTCTTGCAGCTTTATTAAGAAATTGTAGAGGAAACAACATATCCTTCTTATGATAGTGAGCATCTGCAGTGTAGCAATATGATAGTAACAAAATACCAAATTCATGCATCATTTGCTTGGGTAGGATTGTAGCTGTACTCTTCCCCCGGAGAGGGTTTAGATTTTCTAACCAAAAGAGCGAAGGGAAATAGGTGACTAAAAATATATGCTATTGAAATTGAATCAGGGAGTTGAATGATCAAATTAAACTGAACTGTAGGCTCCATCAGTTGGAAGCTTGGCCAATGCAAAGGTTACTAGTAATTGATTAACATGGCCTTAACTACAATAATACATGAAAAATATAAATAGCATAGATAGGTTCGATGTATAGTGATCAGTAGACCCTAGACATGGACGCTATGATGGCACTGGTGACAAAGGCCATATTTCCAAAGCCATTGTTTTCCTTGGGCAACACCTGACCGTGTAATATGCCCACTGGTTCAACCATGTCATCACAACCAATTGTGACAAAAAATGTTGCATTAATAACCTCCCGGGCACCGTGGTAATGCCCCGCAGCCACGGAACGCGCCGCCCATTTCAAAGATGGTATTATGCCCGTGTATAGATCCAGGCATGAAAGCATAGCTTCCTCTGTCTCCTCATCCGCTGAAGTGGAGTTGTACATTGCAACGAATGAGGATAGTGCGGCCTTGATGCGGTCCCTGGTTACAGTTGCATTGAACACTGTGAGATCGGTAGCAAGGGCTGCCAATGCAGGCACGTTGTGTGCAGCTTTACATGGCATGGATTGGTTATAGCACAGTGCAGACGCGCACAGTTCTGGTGTGATGTGGTAGCTGCCCAAGGTCTCGCACAAGCCATCCAGCGCTGTTTTCTTGTGAATGGCTCCAGAGCTGCCATGGGTGATAGCCACAAAGAGAAGGAATAATATAGCAAGGAACATGGAAGCTGAGGGAGCCATGGTGGTGCTCAATTTCTCTCTCTTGCCGTGAGTTTTTATTCTTTGGTGATTATTTCTATATTGAGGCACTTCCCTTTTATGGTTGCCTTGGTTTGCTCTGGATTTACAATTAGAAGAAGGTTGCATGGTTTGTATTAGTGAAATGAATGACGTGGAGTCGTGGAGATATGGATGAAATGCAAAACCAGCACTAGGTTTTTTGGATTCGTGGATACATTACAAATATATATGACTTGATTGTTGCAGCCATAGTGCACATCTGTTTCTCTAGAATTTATCACTGGAGCCTCACCACATGTGTGGTGGTGTTCGATCTCTGAGCATTTATTTTTGTACACATGTATCATACAACCAAATTGCTTCTCTATCACTTATTATTGCAGCTTCATTGGACACAATTGTACATGTTTCTTAAAACATTGGTACTATACACCAGTGGTAGATGTCTTGTACCTATTAATTTATTTTATAAAATTAATTATTTCGTTCACCTTGTACATATATTATTGCCTGTTTGAACATTGATTGTAGCAGCCGCAAACATGGCAATGATTCTCAAGAACTAATATTTGTACCAGTAATACTCATATGACATCTTTGGATACACTTATTCCACATATATGTTGAATATAGCAATGATTCTCGAGCACTAAGTTATTTTTTCCACATGGCAAGTTGCTAATGTTTCAAAGGATTGATTCTTGCTCTAAGCAAAAGCTGTAGAGGAACTACCTCCTGCAGAGAACATAGCACTATCATTTAAGCATGATGACAGTTCTAAACAACTCATATCTGATGACGCGCACACGCTCCACCTGTGCATCAATTACGTCGCCTAACCTTGGTTAAACCAGCCCTAAAAGCTCCTTCATAAGTAAGAAAATAGTAGTTTATTTAGGTCTATAATTATAAAGCTTCTTCATAAGTTTGCTTCTTAATTTGTTCACAAAGGTTGATTTGTGTATTTGTGGACTGCCTGTCCTTTGAGTGGGTTGATAAATTATGGATATGAATCAGTGAAATATTCATCTTTTATGCCTTACAAAAGAGATATGACATATGGACCAGCCTACATGAAGCAGCTTTCCTATCCTACCACCAAGTCACACCAATCTCCTTCTCACGCCTCACTGAATATGTGCTATGACAAACTGTTCGGCTCGGAAATTTTATTTTCCTTTCATTAGCAGTGCCCTTCACATGAATTGAAGAATTTACACATTTTATTTATCTGCAGGACTGGATCAAACTCGCGAAACTACATTTTGTTTGATTTCTTCTTATTAAATGCTGATTAGAAATTTCTTTGCATATCATTTCAGAGAGATAAATTCGATGAAGAGCCCACGCCGGTGGAGCTGTTCAGGGAGTTCCATTCATCATAGAAAACTGGTTCTATTAGTGAGACAGTTCAGAAAGCTCTTGTAAATGCTTTTCTCCTTTTCATGTCCTCTTATAGCTTTATATAGTGGCACTCTAAAAATCTGTTAACAAGATGGAACTTTGACGTGTCACACCCTTTTTTGCTAGGATGATATGGAAGAGATAATGGACGAATCTGTACAGCGAGAGGAACCGCCATCTCCTGGTCATGCTGTTCGTGAAGTTGTTCAAGCAAGTACTTTTCTTGAAGTTGCGGGCCTTCAACCGAAGAAAAGAAACAGAGGTTCCGTTTCTTCCCGGTTGGAAGCACTGATGGCTGAACTTCAGCGCAAGAAAGCCGAAAGTCGACAAGTTGAACAAATATATACTTGAACAACAGAGGAGGGAGATTGATGCCTTGCAGAAGCAAGCCCAAGATGCGAGGGACTCAAACCGCATTCTTGATGCCCAGTTAGAGGACTTGAGGAACGAATCAGCACGAAAGGCAACCTTGATGGCCTCTCTTATTTTTAAATTTCAACGGGAAGGTCAGGTGCATCCTTCATCTCCGACATCTGAATGATGATCTTCATTTCTAGTCTGATTGGTTTTGGTAGATTACGGAACTCCTCTGTGTGGTGTCTTGTGCGTATGGGAACCGTTTGTACTGTGGCATGATTTCGTGATCTGGACAGAATGTGAAATTTTGCCATTATTTTGGTTTAAGTGTCATGTATATCTGACTCATCTATGTATCTAACAGTTGATTAATTCGACATATATTTATGATTTGTGACGAAATAGTTGGACCGCAAATGGGACAGCGTGGACCAGTATAATAATGGCATGTGGACCTTCTGTAACGCGAAACATGGACACAATTGTGTTTTTTAAACACAGTTGTTTTATAGAGATTGTAGAGATTTCGAGTCAGCATTAGTATAGCAATACGATAGTAACAAAATACCAATTTCATGCATGCATCATTTACTTGGGTAGGATCGTAGTTGTGCACTTCCCCAGGGGAGGGTTTAGATTTTCAAACCAAAAGAGCGAAGGAAGATAGGTGACTAAAATATATTCTATTGAAACTGAATCAGGGAGTTCAATGATCTAATTATGCGGAACAGTAGGCTCCATCAGTTGGAAGATTGGCCAATGCAAAGATTGCTAGTAATTGACTAACATGGCCTTAACTACAATAATACATGAAAAAAGTCGCTAGCTTAGATAGGTTCGATGAATAGTGATTAGTAGACCCTAGACAAGGACGCAAAGATGGCACAAGTGATACGGGCCATATTGCCAAAGCCATCGTTTTCCATGGGCAACACCTGACCTTGTAATATGCCCACTGGTTCAACCATGTCATCACAACCAATTGTGATGAAAAATGTCGCATTAATAACCTCCCGAGCACCGTGGTAATGCCCCGCAGCCACAGAACGCGCCGCCCATTGCACAGATGGTATTATGCCCGTGTATAGGTCCAGGCATGAAAGCATAGCTTCCTCTGTCTCCTTTTCTGCCGCAGTGGAGTTGTACATTGCAACGAATGAGGATATTGTGGCCTTGATGCGGTCCCTGGTTACAGTTGCATTGAACACTGTGAGGTTGGTAGCAAGGGCTGCCAATGCAGGCACATTGTGCGCAACATGATTTGTATCAGAGATACTCTTGCCACTTTGCTTGAGAAGTGTTACTGGATTCGTTGTAGCTACAACAATTAATAATGCTTGAGAAGCACTAGTTTATACTTTATACTACTTGGAGTGTAGAGATCTTGTAGTGATTGACATTGCATATGGGACAACAATTAATGCTTGAAACATTTCTTTCGCGGAATAGATTATTTCCTGGCTGGAGCGGCAGCTGTGGCTGCTATCTTCTATTGTGCCAATAGGGCCAACAGCGCTGTACAGGAACAGCGGCTATACAGTGCTGTTCTGATCACAACATTGTTTCGAGAAATTTTAGAGACAAGCAACATAACGTGCTTATGCTAGTCAACACTTGTAGTGTAGCAATACAGTAGTAAGAAAATACTAATTTCATGCATCATTTGCTTTGGTAGGATCGTAATTGTACTCTTCCCCTGGGGAGGGTTTAGATTTTCAAACCTAAAGAGCGAAGGAAAATAGGTGACTAAAAATATATGCTATTTAAATAGACTCAGGGGGTTGAATTATATAATTATATTGAACAGTAGGCTCCATCATCAGTTTTTTTTGTTGGTGATGATTTCTATATATCGAGGCGCTTCCATTTTATGGTTGCCTTGATTGCTCTCGATTTACAATTAGAATATTGCATGGTTTGTATTAGTGAAATGAATGATGTCAAGATATGGATGAATGCAACATCAGCACAAGGTTTTTTGGATTCATGGATACTTTACCAAAATATATGACTTGATTGTTGTAGCCATTGTGCACATCTATTTCTCTAGAATTTATTATTGGAGCCTCACCGAATGTGGTGTTACTCTCTGATCAGCATTAATTTTTTTTATCATACAACGAATTGCTTTTCAAAGACCTATTCATGCTGCTTTATTGGACACAATTGTGTTTTTTAAACACAGTTGTTTTAGAGAGATTGTAGAGATTTCGAGTCAGCATTAGTATAGCAATACGATAGTAACAAATTGCCAATTTCATGCATGCATCATTTACTCGGGTAGGATCGTAGTTGTGCACTTCCCCAGGGGAGGGTTTAGATTTTCAAACCAAAAGAGCGAAGGAAGATAGGTGACTAAAATATATTCTATTGAAACTGAATCAGGGAGTTCAATGATCTAATTATGCTGAACAGTAGGCTCCAACAGTTGGAAGATTGGCCAATGCAAAGGTTGCTAGTAATTGATTAACATGGCCTTAACTAAAATAATACATGAAAAAAGTTGCTAGCTTAGATAGGTTCGATGAATAGTGATTAGTAGACGCTAGACATGGACGCTATGATGGCACAAGTGATACGGGCCATATTGCCAAAGCCATCGTTTTCCATGGGCAACACCTGACCTTGTAATATGCCCACTGGTTCAACCATGTCATCACAACCAATTGTGACGAAAAATGTCGCATTAATAACCTCCCGAGCACCGTGGTAATGCCCCGCAGCCACAGAATGCGCCGCCCATTGCAGAGATGGTATTATGCCCGTGTATAGGTCGAGGCATGAAAGCATAGCTTCCTCTGTCTCCTTATCTGCCGCAGTGGAGTTGTACATTGCAACGAATGAGAATATTGTGGCCTTGATGCGGTCCCTGGTTACAGTTGCATTGAACACTGTGAGGTTGGTAGCAAGGGCTGCCAATGCAGGCACATTGTGCGCAGTGTTACATGGCACCGATTGGTTATAACATAGTGCAGACGCGCACTGCTCTGGTGTGATGTCGTAGCTGCCCAAGGTCTCGCACAGGCCATCCAGCGCTGTTTTCTTGTGAATGGCTCCATAGCAACCATGGGTGATAGCCACGAAGAGAAGGAATAGTATAGCAAGGAGCATGGAAGCTGAGGGAGCCATGGTGGTGCCCAATTTCTCTCTCTCTCCCTCTCGCCCTGAGTGTTATTTCTTTGGTGATGATTCTATATTGAGGCGCTTCCCTTTTATGGTTGCTTTGGTTTGCTCTCAGTTTACAATTAAAATAATTAAGGTTGCATGGTTTGTATTAGTGAAATGAATGTTGTGGAGTCGTGGAGATATAGATGAAATGCAAAACCAGAACAAGTTTTTTTTGGATTCGTGGATACATTACAGATATATATGACTTGATTGTTGTGGCCATAGTGCACATCTGTTTCTCTAGAATTTAATCACTGGAGCCTCACCACATGTGGTGGTGCTCCATCTCTGAGCATTTATTTTTCTATACATGTATCATACAACCAAATTGCTTCTCAATCAGTTATTATTGCAGCTTCATTGGACACAATTGTACAAGTTTCTTAAAACATTGATACACAAGTTGTAGACGTCTTGTACCTATTAGTTTATTTTATAAAATTAATTATTCCGTTCACCTTGTACATTCATTTGTGCCTTTTGGAACATTGATTGTAGCAGCCACAAACATGGCAATGATTCTCAAGAACTAATATTTGTAGTAGGAATGCTCATATGACATCTTTGGATACAGTTGTTCCACATATATGTTGAAGATAGCAATGATTCTCGAGCACTAAGTTATTTTTGCCACATTGCAAGTTGCTAATGTTTCAAAGGATTGATTGTTGCTCTCAGCAAAAGCTGTAGAGGAACTACCTCCTGCAGAGAACATAGCACTATCATTTAAGCATGATGATAGTTCTGAACAACTCATATCTGATGACGCGCACAGGCTTTCCCCTGTGCATCAATTATGTCACCTAACCTTGGTTAAAGCAGTCCTAAAATCTCCTTCATAAGTAAGAAAATAGTAGTTTATATAGGTCTATAATTATAAAGCTCCTTCATGAGTTTGCTTCTTAATTTGTTCACAAATGTTGATTTGTGTATTTCTGGACTGCCTGTCCTTTGAGTGGGTTGATAAATTATGGATATGAATCAGTGAAATATTCATCTTTCATGCCTTACGAAAGAGATACGACAGATGGACCAGCCTACA
This sequence comes from Eragrostis curvula, assembly GCA_007726485.1. Classification (NCBI taxonomy): domain Eukaryota; kingdom Viridiplantae; phylum Streptophyta; class Magnoliopsida; order Poales; family Poaceae; genus Eragrostis; species Eragrostis curvula. Next base: position 49,633,178 of record CM017440.1, on the reverse strand, counting down.
TGAAGCAGCTTTCCTATCCTAGAGTTTTCATGTTTGACAGTAGAGTTATTTTTCATACTGTAGTAACATCCTAGTTACAGTAAGCTTTTCATTTGATTAGCAGTGACCTTCACATGATTTAAAGAATTTACACATTTTATTTGCAGGACTGGATATGGCCACACTAAATTTCTGTTGTACATTTTACTCCTGCCATCAATATATATTGCACGCCCTGATATCACCAGCGTCATGGATCACCTCCAACTCGAAGCAAAATTCATGATTAGTATTGAAGATGAAACATTTCACCATATTTCTCTTTTATCAGTCGCTATTCAACATGTCGTACTCAAGGGCCAAACGTTTTGCATTTGTTCTCCATTGTTCCTACAGAAGACATTCTATACACACGTGAATCAATTGAAATTCTGAAGGTTTTTCGAAATACAAGAAAGATGATAATTTAGTTACACCTTATGGAGGGGAATGGAAATCAATATGCACAAATGCAGGACAGTAAGGCATAAATATTTTTGCAATCCGAAAAAAAAGACTTGACTGGTAGGGGAAGAGAACCGCCCTTCTTTTGCTTCTTCTCTGGTTCGTCCGTTCTTTGATTTTTCTCAGAAGAGGTTATTCTTGTTTTGCTTTGTTTGTCATACAAAGGCTGCAGTGTTTAACATGTTATTTTGATGGACTTTGCACATTTTTCCTGCACTTTGTAGTTGTCAATTATTTATTTTCAATGCACTTCTATCTTCATCAATTTCATCACGTCAGGTTGCTTAAAGTTCTTTTCTCCCCAACAGTAATCTCTACTCCTATTATTTTCTTTCTGAGTTCACGTGCGTCGCATCTTCTCCCACCCGGAAAAAAAAAAATCGGCGCCGACAGGTGGGGCCCCGCAGACCGCAGCCCGATTGGAAAAAAAAAAAAAGAACGTCGCTTACGGCTCCTCTCTCGATGGACGACTTCCTCGCCGGTGGCGAATCCCAGGACCAGGACCTCCCCCCTCGCCGCGCCCGCGCCCCACCTTGCTTAGTCGCGTCTTTGGCGTGATGAGTTCCCCATGCACGAACGTGGTGTGATCTGCTCCCGCCGTTTTCCGTTCTGTGTGCAGATGCCCCATCGTCAGCCAGATCTGGGAAGCTGCCGCCAGGACGCCCTCCCCGAACGAAAATGTTGAACCTTCGGGATGCCGGCCCTCCTCCTCCGCGACCTCCGGGATGCCCTCCTCTCCCGAGGTATTCTACGGTGCCGCTGCCCTGGTCGTCCGCTATGTGTTCGACAGAATGCCTCCAGGCCTCCATGGTGTGCCACCTAGCTGGAGATGTGAGCAGGAAGCAGTACATGCTGCGGTCACTGCACGAACCCAGCTACCTGTTCAGCTTGGTCGATCCCCTCTCAGAGCGAGTGCCTCCATCTAGCAAGGTAAGTATAAACTGTTCTGTTTCACCATGGAATCTGAAAATTTGTTTCTTCAGCATTGCTACTCCTGCTGCTCGAATATAGTTCAGCCAAAGGTGATTAAGAGATGCACTAGGCGTCTTTGATTGTTGCGGGAAGGTGGGACCAAAATGAATAGGTTGACTAGGTGAGACATGCATTAGATCTGATGGATAGGGTTAACTTATATACGCCAAGGTCAAAGAAGCTTCACAGGAATATGTCAACGATAACTTGAAATTGAATAGGTGACACCCTAGATTGCCTTCTCTTTACTCAAAGAAGCTTCACAGGAACATAACTTGAAATTGAATAGCTATCTAATAATGAGTAACAAAAATCATGATAAAACCGAAATATGTCAACGGCAGAACAGAAACATATATGTATAGATAGAAATTTTAATTTAAGCGTACACACAGAAGAACATGTTTGAGCAATCGTGGTAGGACATTTATTTTTAAAATTCCTCTTCTTTATTCTTCCCAAAATCACATTAAAAAATAGCAAATTTCAACATCAAGTTTCAAGGTAGAACTACAAATTAGTGACCAAGCAAGTTGTTTCTTATAGACACCTTCCCTAAAACAAACTTTTAGGGAAAGAAATTTGTTTAATCTTCAGAGCTTTGTAAAAGGATTTAACAGAAAAGACTCCCAGTATTACAAACAAAATTCCCTGACATCTCAGGCTTCATCTCCCATGGAATTATTATTTCATTTGAGCTATTCATGTTTTGTGAAACTACCTTTTCAGTCCCTACCATAGTATAGTTTATAGAAATGTCTTCCTATCACAACATTCTTTCATAGAACTGAAACTATTTTCTTTTCTATTTTTTATTTCTCATCTGAACTTAGAATCCCATGCTTACATACCAACAGCATGCATTCCTCGCGTTCATTTGATACACAAAAGTGCTGAGCTCGGAATTACAGATACAGTCGTACTCCAAATAAGATCAAGTGTACTCAAATTATCTGAAATCACAACAGCAGAAAATTCCTTCGCTTTGTTCTTCTTAAAACAGCACTTTTGGCTTGCTTGGAAAGTGGGGCTACTCACAAAAATTAAAATTTCTTGCGGTTAATTTTGCTAACAGGGGCTGGAAAAGGGGATGAGTGGCATTGCTGTTCTGGAGAATATGGAAGCTTAGAAACACATCATGTTTTTGGCAATGTTGCGGGCAGTTGCAAACAATCTACATGGTGTGTCAAGGAACTGGAGGATCCTCTTTCACCTGTGATTTGAGAGTATGTATCGGTTATTTTTTATTTTACTGATTAGAATTGTGTGGGAACCAATAAATGACTGTTGAGAAACTATGCATGGTTCAGTTAGCAACAAAGAGTAGCAGAATGTGATAAAGTTCCTGTGGTCTGGAGTATTTGTAACTTGTAGCTGCCTGTTTGTGTCAAGCTACTTCTGTTACTGTGTTAGGTCCTAGCCTCACAACAAACAAATTTTAATTGTTTTGGTGGACCCTGGTATTACTATGCATATTATTGAATCACTGATATTTCATACTATTTGATTTTTTTATCACAATAGAAGGGATTTTTTAGATGGATAGAAATGCAGTTGATTATTTAATGCTTGAACAACAGTAAGGAAACAATAAAGAAACATTACCTGGCAAACAAATGATCAATTGCAGCACGCATTCATTTTTAATCAGTTTAGTTGCACAGAGCTCTTTTAGCAGTTTCAAACCTCTTTAGATTTAGTTATTGCAATCATGAAAGGCATTCTCTGATTGTTTTCTGCTGCATATTTCACTTCAGACCAAGTAACCTTTGTCTTTGGCCAAAAGTTGAAGGACCAACTTGAGGAGAGACTAGACATCTATGACAAAGGTATTTCACCCTTGCAAAAATCTTGATGTGGTGAATGCTGCTACCAACGGGCACATATCCTCTTAACCGCTTAACAGTATTTATGTTCTTCAACAAGTGCAGAGATAATGGGAAGATGCCAGCGTTCGTGGCTGTCCACGCCCCCGCCCGCGTCCGGATGAGGTCAAAAAGCCGCCCCCACGCCTCGCTGCCGTCTTTACTCCGCTCGTCATCCACCAGCTCCGTTTGGTGGTCCTGCTGCAGAAGCTCAGGCGACCGCCGCAGCTACAGGAGGAGGACCACGCCGGCAGGGAGTTCGAGGACAAGGCGCAGGGGTTCGTGCCGCCACAATCCAAGCTGTTTTCCCTTCCAAAGGATGCGGACAGAACTCTATGGTAGTTGTAGACTTGTAAACTATAGATATATGATATTTTAAGTGAGGATGTTCATGTACCATTTTGCAAGGATCATAATACTCTGCAAATTCTGTTGTTTCATGAAGCTAACATCAGTTTCCGAAAGGCGTCTGAAGAGCTCTGTGAGTTTGTGGTGACAAACAACATGCATGCTCAAAAGTTGGGAGTTGCTTACCTGTGAAATTTTTGTCGTGGCTTGAAGTTCGGAATGACGAGAAGCTATTAGACCAAAACGATCAGGTGTTGATGCATGACACCAGCAAGACCGAGGCGTTGACAAGAGAGGAGCATGCAGGCGAAGTTGTGTGGAGGGTGGCTGGGTGCTTTGGTGTTCCGACTGCAGTATTGTGCCGGAGTGATGCTTGGTGCAATTTTAAACAGAATTTTGTGTATGAGTTGTTACTTTTTGATTCATAGTCATGCTGGATGCTCAGGTTGTTTGTTTTCAACTCAGAAATGAAGTATAAGCCATTGTTTCTACTTGAGCGAAGTTTTGCATTTGATGAGTTATACCGTCGTTGGATATACATATAGGTGACTGGATATACATATAGGTCACGTGAAACAACTTTTTTAGACCTAAAAAAAGAATCATATGTTCTACATTTTTCTTATTGATTTATGCGCCATCGGAGGTACTTCGATAAAGGAAGCCATCTATCTTTATGTTTGCCCTAATTTGTACTGATAATATGTATAACTTTGTTTTTATTTAAAAACACAACTGCATATTGTATAGTCAATCATAAAATTTAAAATAAATATAATTTAGTTGTATGAGCAGCATTAAATCTATTAAAACAATATTGAGGAATTTTTTTTCGGTCAGCCCGTGGCAACGCACGGGCACTTTTGCTAGTTACATATTATTATTCGAAGTTGAGTCTCAGATAATAGTGTCTGCTCATTTCAGGTTCAATATTCAGAATGGAATTTATTTTTCTTCATAGAGTTTCTAACTATCTCCATGCTCATTTGTGTCTATCTACGAGTTCATTTATATGATGATCACTTATACATTCTGAAGCTGTTTTGTGATTTCCATCGCTTCATTCACTACAAGAAATCTGACATTCTATGAAGATTTTCTGGTGACGAAAGTCATATTCGTCATAAAGTCTTGGTGTTTTATGACGATTTTCCTGAAGTAGAATATTTAGTGACAAAATTTCAGTGTTCGTCATAATAGTTTCCCATAAAACGTCACAAACCATGCCAATGCTAAATTGTGATGACCATCTAGTCGTCATAATTTGTCCACAATCGTCACAATGTATTTTTTTCTATGTTTTTTTAATTAAAAAATGATCATGCCATCTGCTGTGCCCACTATCAGCGAGTAAGACTATCTTCTGTGTAGTGGGGCCCGCTTGTCAGTTCTATTTACTAGAACTAAATTAAAAAAAAAAAAAGACGCCGCTGTGAGAGGCAAGGAATCGAACCTACGACCTTCTGCGTGCGAAATACAAGTCTTATCCACCACGCTATCACTCTCTTGACTAAAGCTATCATAAATTTATTTTTCAATTAAGAGGATAACGGTTAACGGTTATTTCCCACCGCCTCGCTCTGCCTGTTGACGCGAACCAAATCTCTGGCGTGAACCCAAATCTCCGCCGTGCGCGTCCGCCGCCGCTGCGCCCCTCCGATGCGCGTCGACACTGCTTCGCCCACGCACGCCAGGCTGCTGTGCCGCCGCCACCACCGCGAGCAGCATCCACCATTCACTCGCCCGGGCATCTTCGTGCTCCTCTGCCAAATACGAGCGCCCGTCTTGCTCCTCTGCCGACACGAGCAGCCGTCAACGTGGATTTTCTCAGCACAGTCATAGCTCCCCACCTTTATCCAACGGCTTGCAAGCTGTGAGCAACCTCAAGATCCCAACGCCTTGTTGACGGTAGATGGGCCATTAATCAGTTGACAGTTCCAGAGTGGCGTCGTCACCAAGCATGCAAACATTGCCTGCTCAGACTTGCTTGTGCCTCTGCTGCGCTGACTGACAGGAAGCAGCATGTGCGTCCGAACATGATAACTAGGGGAATAAACAATTTGTCTTTGGGCGGAAGGTGACTACTCTGTCTTGTGAAGTAAAATTGACGCCGGTGTTTTGTTAGTGAGTAGATTTGAAAAAAAAATATCCACACAAATGCGGTTAGTTGCTGCTGCTTAATTTTGGATGCAACGGCAAATGAACTGTTCGTTTCTTTTAGCGCTAAATTTTAGAGGCCTCTAAATAAAAAGAATCTAGTACTAAATAAAGTTTAATGACAAAACCTTTTTACATATGGGTGCATCTTTACGAGACGAATCTAACGAGACTAAGTAAGCTATGTTTTGCTACAGTAATGCTACAGTAACCATCGTCTAACCACGGATTGCTTACTCTCATTAGATTCGTCTCGCGAATTAGACCAGGGGTTCTGCAGTTAGTTTTGTAATTAAACTTTATTTAATACTTTTAAATGATAAGATTCTTTTTTTTAGACCCCTCTAAATTTTAGACCCCCATAAAACGAACACCTCTGTAGATTGCTGCTGATTAATTTGGATGTGCAGGTTGATGTGAAATTGACCAATACAAGTAAAATGAAAAATAATGGTAGCTATACCATGGTGAAAGTAAAAAACTACAGTGCATGAGTCGGTGTGTAGTCTATTATTGCTATTTGATTTTGGACACGCACCTTTGTTTATTCTGAATGCGAAATTGATCGATACAAGTTGATTACAATTGAAAAAAATTGATAGCAACTCTACCATGATTAAATTAAAAATGACAATATCTGAACCGATTTTTTGTTGTGAGTAGATTTGAAAAACATCTTCACACAAATATGTGGCCTATTTAATTTTGGGGGAAAACTGCACAAACCGTTCCATATATCACGTATAGTATGATTCACACTATAACATGTCTTTGTTGGCCCCATCTGGGTTGGTTGCCAAAAAGAAAAAAATCACCAATACGCACATGATACTTACTGACGCTCATTTTCAATTTGCTAAAGATATTCTATTAAAAAACCGCAAAATAAGTTTAAACATTGTCGCATCTGAGTTTCGCTATTTGCACATATTTTCCGCGGCAACTTGATGAGTAAGCCTCACCCATGTACACGGTTAACTAAGTTATTTTAGCCTAAGTCGAGGAAAATGGATGGATGTGTATTCCAATAAAAATTGAACACACGCTTTGCACAAAAAGCCAGTAAAAACATAATGTATTCTATCTGGAGCTAATAGTATTCATTCACCAGGTCCCACTCTCACTGATGCCAGCAGCACGCTGAGCACGCCGATCAGAACTCTCCCGACCAGTCAACTTCAACTACAGTAATCCTGTTTCAGTCCAACGCCACCATGCTGTTTATTGCCTTCGATCGCCTGCTGTCTCTGCAAAGGGTGCCATCTGGACCATCCTTGTGGGAATCTCAATGACTTGCTGGCCGTTCGTACAAGGTGGGGAGCTCCGGCTATGCTGAGAAGATTGTTTTGCGAGCAGCCGTCAAGCCTCGCCGAGGCGCGCAGCCCCCACGCCCCTCCACCGACGCGCCCCGCGGCATTCGCGCCCCAGGCTGCCGTCGTGCTCCTCGCCAACGCGCGCAGCCCCCGCGCCCCTCCGCCGACGCGCCCGGCGCCGTTCGCTCACCCGGCTGCCGTCGTGCTCCTTACCGACACGAGCGGCCACCGTACTTCTCCAACGCTGAGAGCAGCCGCCGCGCCTATCCAGCGACGCATGCAGCCTCAGCCATTCGCGAGCCCTACCACTCAGCCGCCTCTGCCGTTCAGCTCGCTGCTGCCTCCAAATCTGCTCTGATCCCGGCCCCTCCAGCAACTACTCCCGGCCCTCAGGTCCAAGCAGCTGCTCCCGGGCGCCGAGGCCAACGTCTCTGTTAGCTGCTCCTGATTCTGCGTCCACACTGACTCGTTACGCAGTAATGCGAGACATGGCTGCCGGCTGAGCACCGTGGGACGTGTCCAGGCCGCCGTCCTCATCCTGTCGGCAAGGGTTGTTCCTGGTAGCAGCCTTGGTGGATTTGGCTTCCGTGGCTGCATTTCTTGTACTTTGTTTTCTGCGCTGCAGAGGAAGGTACCAATGGATCATTTTTTTTAGATGAATTTGCCAAAGTAATGCTCTTACAGACTGCATATGCATGGTAGAGTTAGAATATTGAATTGTACAATATATATATTAGATTGTATTTGTGGACTTTATGATTCCCTAGGTCAAGATGGAGGGACATCTATGTTTGCATCTATATTAGAAGAGATGAAGTGTGAACTTTACCCTGGATGTGCATCTTTTTCAAGATTTTCATTTGTGGTGAAGTTACTTCATATCAAATCATTTTATCGAATCATCAATGTGGCATTCACTGCATTCCTGAAGTTATTATCAACAGTGTTCCCGGCTTGCGCTCTCCCCGCTTCTTATGATGAAGCAAAGAAATTTCTTTGTATAGGGAACCATCATCGGTAGCACAAGCACAATTCTTTATTTTTAAATTGTCTCATCTTTGTTACTTTGGCGATAGTAGTGTAAATTTAATGCTTCTTCAGATCTACACTTTCCTGTTGTTACTATGTTCAATCAAGTTCCAAAATTGTTATTAATAATAAAGCACCACTTATACTTTCCAGATACTTTTGGTGCTCAATTATAACATATTTAATGTGTATGTGACATACAAGTAAACCGGCTGTCAATTTTGTACTAGATTCATACTTACTTTGGAGCATACTTCGCTTGCAGCTGTACATATCCTGCTATCTATGTATTTTCTGTTTGCTTTGTACTCAATTTTCTTGTCTTACAATAATGTGCTTTCTTTAGGACAAGTGTGCGAAAAACAAAGCTAATCGAGAGAAAGTTGTGATGCAGCAGAGGACAGGGTCTCGCTGCTTTGTTGCACATTGCCATGCTGTGGTGAGTGAAGCATAACATGTTCACTGATAATCTGTTTTCCATGTTCCATGCTAACCTTTATATGTTTTTTGCATGCATTTTCAGAAGCAAGATAAATATAAAGATGTGCCAGCCACTCCAATAGATCTGTTCAAGGAATGCCATTGTAGCAGAAAGATTGGTTTCACTGAGCCTGTCAAGAAAGCAATTGTAAGTTTTCTTTGTCCTTATGTTTTAGTTACGACCAATGATAAAATCTACACCATTTTGAATGGGCCAAGAGAATTTGCTCAGCACAGTATTTTGTTATGCCAAAACTGTTTGAAAAGTATAGTTCTCGTATCATGAATTAGAACATTTTTTGAACGACACAAAGAAGACTGACTGGGTAAACTTTGCCTGAATTATAAAGTGAAATATAACTGTGAATCATTTTTAGCATGCTTGGATGAAATAGTTTGGAGTATGTATGTACAGGTTTGTGATAGAGTCTGGTTTCAATATTTGATCGCATCCTCTAAGCCTGCTGTAGTATCAAACATGCATACAATGTGGACATATTTCTTTTTAACATGAGCAAAGTTTATTATCTGCTTGTATGAAAAATATGCTTATTTGTTTTATCATGCATTAAAGCCTACACTGAAGTTGTAAACTAACACATGCATCTTCATTATAGGCTGACATGGAAGCCATGATGACTGAAACTCCAGAAGGACAAGATCCGAAGTCTCCAACTGAGATCTTTTCTCAAGTCTTGCCAAGATCAAAATTTCTTCAAACCGCTGGCATTGTGGCAGCACCACCGAAGAGAAATGGCAAAGCTGTTGTTTCTTCACGTGTGCAGGAGCTTGAGTCTGAACTCGAGGCAGAAAAGCGAGGAGCAGCAGCTCTTAGAGATCAACTTGATGCTCAGCAGATTGAGATGGGCGACTTGAAGAAACGTGTTCAGGATTCAGATGCACAGATTGAAACTTTGAAGCAACAAGCAGCAAAGACTGATATCATTCTTCGTAAGCTGCTAAGGTTCCACAAGGTTTAGCTCTATCCGTAACATAACCTAACTTGCTGGATCAAGATGAAATGGGTGTCATCTTAGTGGGTTGCTTTTGCTGGTTCATGATTATGGTAGTGGTTCATGAACTTGTAGTGTCAGACTTGTTTTGAACCTATGGCTATGTAGGTCTTTTAACTGTAGGTTGTTGTCTTTTGACATGATATGTGGACTTGGTATATGGCCTGTAAGTGTCATGTGGACCTGGTATATGGCCTGCATTTGATGTGTTTGACCTGATATGTTGGCTGCTGGTATGTTGGCTGTTTGTAACGTGTTGGACCTGGTATATGGGCTGTTTGTAATGTGCTGGACCTGATGGTAAATGGGTTGTATACTCTATTGGATCCCTTTATTTTTCTGCTGTTGGGCTAAATATTTTTTGCCCCAATGGGCCTGTTAATTGGGTTATACGATATGGGCTGTATTTTGGTACTTGGGTCAGATACGTTCAAAGGCTAAGCTAGAAATGGGTTGGGCTGATATACTAAAATGGATTGCATTGAGACTATAATGGACCTCTAGTATCAGCCCAACAACAAAAATTTATAATGGGCCAGGCCCAACATGATAACTGACTAAAAATGTGTCGTGACGTTTTTTGAACATTTTAGTGACGAAAATTATCGTCACAAATTTGTGACGGAGTTCGATTCGTCGCTAAAAAATTATGACAAAAAAATATAGGTTCGTCACAAAACATGAATAGAGACGCATGATAGGTGACAAATGAAAATTCGTCACCGATGCGTCACACAGTTTGTTTTGTGACGAAATTTGCAACTTTTGTGACATAAATAAATCATCATAGAAGGTCAGAATTCTTGTAGTGATTTATGTTATTGCTCGACATCAATTCCATCTACGTTATTACATTCTTGGATGACTTCCTTATTGGATCACGCAGATTGCATCAGCTCTGAATGGTGCATATATAGGCTGACTCTACAAGTTTGGTTTATATTCATACAGTTTGACATTCGATTCCTATCAAAATATCGTCCGCACTTCTCACCTCCTGTTCTTAATCTGGCAGCAGAGGTTTGGTTTTGTTCTTTTCAAAAAGGCATTCAGGTTGTGGTGTTGCTGGTCAGGTTTCATTTGGCATTGACACAAATAGATCAATTCAAGTTTTAGGTGAGGCGTGTTGCAAGTTCTTTCATTTTACACACCCATTATTTGTTTGATGCTCTTATTGGCATGGCAGTGGGAATTTGGCATTGTAGCTGATTCAATAAATCGATGAGTTGGTGATCCAATGTATTTTGTTTTTGTATTGTTATAGAGAGGCAATGACAGTTGATGGAAAATTCAACACTTCTGTAGCACACATGAATCAACGAGTACATTAACCAATGAGATCACACTTATAATAGCATATATAGCATATATATATCATTGAGTCATTTTAGTCCCAATACAGATAACAGATGAAATACCACACTGAAATATCCCTGAATTGATCGATACGTACTAGCTACTGGGATGACAACATGATATAGATGGATGCACAAACACAATTAACAGGACATGGAAATATGTTTTTAGTAACAATATATATCTTGCTAGGCGTTGGACGAGAAGGCCCGATGAAGCATGCCCCTCACCAGGCGCCACATTTCACCATATTTCCTTTTTATCAGTCGCTATTCAATAGGTCGTACTCAAGGGAGAAACTTTTTGCATTTATTCTCCATTGTTTCTACAGAAGACATTCTATACACACGTGGATCAATTGAAATTCTGAAGGTTGCTCGAAATACAAGAAAGATGATAATTTATTTACACCTTATGGAGGGGAATTGAAATCAATATGCACAAATGCAAGACAGAAAGGCATAAATATTTTTGAAACCGAAAAAAAAAAGACTTGACTGGTAGGGGAAGAGAACCGCCCTTCTTTTGCTTCTTCTCTGGTTCGTTTATTCTTTGATTTTTCTTAGAAGAGGTTATTCTTGTTTTGCATTGTTTGTCATACAAAGGCTGCAGTGTTTAACATTTTAGTCCCAATACAGATAACAAATGAAATACCAAACTGACGATTGCTGGTGGGCGCCGGGGCCGGGGTGACCACCGGCAAGAGGCTTGTGGGGTGGGAGGAAGAGAGCGCTCTCATTACAGGTAGTCGTACCAGGAATGCTCAGATGACATCTTTGGAGATAAATATATGTTGAATATAGCAATGATTCTCGAGCACTAAGTTATTCAAGAGTACTCAACTCATATCTAATCGATGACACCCACACAAGTTTCCAAATGCATGTGCATCAGTTACGTCATGTAACCTTGGTTAAAGCGGCCGTATTTATAAGGCTTTCTGGGTTAAATCCTAACTTCATTATAAGGCTTCAAATATGCACAAAAGTTTAAGTTAAAAACAGTATATTTGATATAGGTCTATAATTATAAGGCTTTCTGTGTTAAATCCTAACTTAAACTTTTTTAACTTTATTCTTTTATTCACTAGAATTGGGCGAATGAATTACTAGTGTTTGGGAGTACCAACAGTCTACACTGCACATAGCAAATCGTTTGTACGGCCGGCTGCAATTGAAAAATCCAGAGCAGGGAAAGGATGCGAGAAGAGGATGCCAATTCTGGATCCTAGCAGGCCAAGACACACTCAAGAAGCAAATATGTAAATAATAGCAATCAACGAGTACATTAACCAATGAGATCACACTTATAATAGCATATATAGCATATATATATCATTGAGTCATTTTAGTCCCAATACAGATAACAGATGAAATACCACACTCATGACGATTGCAACTTATAAACTATATATCCCTGAATTGATCGATACGTACTACTGGGATGACAACATGGTATAGACGATCGATGCACAAACACAATTAACAGGACACGGAAATATGTTAGTAACAATAGCTAGGCGTTGGACGAAAAGGCCTCATGAAGCATGCCCCTCACCAGGCGCCACATGTTCTTGATGTAGTCGAGGAAGAAGCGTAGAGGACGTGGATGCGGCGGCGGCTTGTTGAGGAGTAGCTGGATGACCGGCAGGGCTTCAGCCTTTCCGGGGATTCCAATGTCGGTTAGAGTCTTTGGCCAAATGAATTTGTTGCCGTAGTTTTTGACGCCGATCAGCGCCGAGGAGATGTTCTGCCAATTATTGATCAGGGTGACGTCCTCGCCGGTGATGTGGGCAGCTCCTTGCCAGGCTTCGTTCACGGCTTCGTACACTGGCGGGAACCTGGCGCCCTCGCACAGGACCACCGCAAGGATGGCCAGCGCTTCGTTGACGGTCATCTCTGCGTTGTCGTCGTCGTCCTCCTCGGTCGCCCTCGGGCCGTGGTACCAGATCTTCTTTGCTGCTGTGGCGATCTTGAACTTTCCGAGGGCCAGCTTCGGCAGGTTGCTGGAGCCGCCGACGAGGGCCTGGTAACTCCCGGAGAAGCCGAGTGGAGTGGCGCCGGGAAGGAGCATGGTGTCGCCGCGCCGGCCGAACTCGAACCAGTGATTGTGCCTGTTGGTGAAGCCGACGACGTAGGCGTTGTCGTCCCTGATCGCGACGGTCGGCGACACACGGCCAGGTGCAGGGATGTGCACGTGCACCCACCTGGCCGGCTGGTTGTTCTCCCCGGTCTGCTTGGCGAGGATCGGGCGTCCGTCCACGTCTTCGGTCGCGCCGGCGGCCAGCGTGTTCCGTAGCTCGGTGACGGTCGCCGGGTACGAAGCGTGGGCCATCACGTCGAAAGTGATGTGCACAATGTTGCTTCCGGCCATTCGTTAGGAAGGAACCTGATCAGCTGCACCTGCATGAAAAATTCAAAAGAGACCAGTATATTAGAGAGATCGAGTTAGCTAGGCACCGATCGAGAGAGTGTACTGATTAGAGGAAAAATGAACAGCTGAACTGAATACATGTTCCTAGCTAGTTTGCATGCACGTACCTTGATCTACGAGCTCTCGAGCTAGCTATGCTGTTCTCTCCTTCGATCAGCTTGTTAATTTCCAGGCACTTGTGAGTCTCGATCTTGTGCCCCTCCTTTTATAGGGACGCGCCCACCCATGCATGTACTGCGTACGCGGGTCGTATTCTTGTGGACGCACGCCACCGGTCCACCGTCGTATCGTCTCCGATCAACGCCGCTTGTGCAAGCAACCGTCAAGCGTGACTACGGCCATGAAGCAATATTCCATTATTGTCACACTGGTTTGGCTCGTTTAGGATTACTGGAATGGACACCGGCCGCTCGATCGAACTGCATATTTGGCTCGTTTAGCTGGCCGGTCGGCCACTTTTCTCATAGCTAGGTTGTGTTGCGTGCGTTCTTACGCCGGGAATATGTAGTTTTGCGAAATGTGTACCTGTTGCGACCTCAATTACTCCTGCCGTATTTGAATCCCGGTCGTGTCATCACATCGAGTAAGCAGGGCAAAGACCTGGGGTTTCCACGGCTATACCTTGTCTGCCAGTCTACCTACGCGTCCGTGCCGGCCGGGCACCAATATGTCTAGTCCGTCTAGCTCTAACTTCCTCGCTCTCTTCCTGCACGCAAGCAAGAAGCCCGAAAAGGGATTAGTATGCATATATGTGGTCATCAGGAAACTGCAAAGGTGAAGCGTGTGGAATGATTTTCTCTCAAAATGCATTGCCAACCTTGCTTGTTTTGACAAAAGATTAGGATGTGTTTCACCGAATTCTCTCTTCCCAAATTGACCAGTTCTCAATGCAATCACACATTATCTGGCGATTCTAGAGACTAAAAGCGCGTGGGTGAAAATTAAAATATTCCTTTAGTATCTGCAAAGGAGAGTGGTTTTGGTAAAGGATTATGGCACTACAAAACTGTTGCTTGATCCATGAATGCAAGCTGTTTTCTAGTCATGGATGGAGATTCCATAATAGACTTTGTCCTCCTTGATTTATTTTCTACTCTCTTGATATTCAGTCGGATGACTGAATGTTTGTAATAAAAACAAAACCGGGCTACATGTTGTGCAGAGGACGGAGCTTTGGTTTCCATTATCTACAAAACAGGAGGATAAAAAAGTTACGCAGTGTACTAGATAAATAGCTAACAAGCATTCTTCCTGGTTCCTGCACGCACTCTTCCTGGTTCCTGCACGCAAGGATGCATGCAGGAAAAAGGAATAATGCATATATTTGTTCAGGAAGCTTCGAGGTGAGCTGCGACACATGCACGACCACTCGCCATTTTCTTTAAGAAACAACTATAAGCAACAACTATAAAAGGATTTCATCGCCATTTTCTATAAGCAACAACTAAGTTTGATTCCAGTTTTCATTGTCACGCCCTTCTCTGGGCCGGGCAAAATTAAGCCTCGACCAATAATTAAGAAAGACATCGTTGGTTCCTAGCACAGGTGACCAATATAGACATAAATAGCTCAAGATACGTGGTTCACTCGCGTTTGCATGGATAGCTTGTGTGCCGGCCGAGCCATTTGGTGGTTACAAACTCTTCAATCATTTCATTTCATACCAACTCTTGTGTGAAGATAAAGCTTGTGCGGGGATGAATCAAATGCAAGCCAGTGTCAATTCTTGAGTGAGATCACATTTAGGCGGCAGTAGACCACACTAAACGATCACATGATGTACTTCTTACTAGAGAAAAAAAAAATGCCTGGAAGTATATATGTCTGATTAGGTCTATTTTGACCATCCGCACTACTTGATACTTCATCTCAATGGCTGGGCTCTACAACGTAGCTACATGCAAAATGATCCTGAATAGCTTTGTACCATCCATAGGAGGGCATGATGATTCCAAGAACAAGGAGGGGGAAGGTGCTTTGTTTTTAAACACTTTAGCACGTGTATATGAGCTTGAATTGTTTCGGGGATTTTGTTGCTTCATGTTGCCCCTATAAATGTTGGGACATGACTCTAACGTCAAAGCCTCTCTATCACTATTCACATGAAAAATATTCATGATCCAAAATCCTTATAGTCTTCCTAGTCATTGTTGCATTTGTATTTTTTAGTATTATATTGTACAGTGTCTTTTCTTGTATTTATATAGTTTTTTAGTTTTATTCATGTTATTTTATATTTACAATTTCAATTTATTCTCATCAATTTCTCTAAAAAAATATCAACACAGATATTTCAAGCATTAATTATTCCCCATTTAATGTCAATCACTACAAGATCTCTACACTCCAAGTAGCACATACTAGTGCTTCTCAGGAATTAATTGTTGTAGCTACAATGCATCTAGTAACACTTCTCAAGTGTGGATTATTGAAACCGCCTGGCATATACGTATGTGAGCCTAAACTATTTTTTGGGATTTCGTTGCTACTTGCGTATTAATGCTGGGACACGACTCTAAGTCTCTAGAGGGAAAACCTCTCTATCACTATTTGCATGAAACGTATCCAAGCTCTTTATCGTCCTTCTAGTTGTTGTTGTTTTTTTTATTTTATAGTATTATACTGTACAATTTCTTTTCATGCATTTAATTTAATTTCTTTTCATGCATTTAATTTGGTTGCTTTTGTTCAAGTTATCTTATATTTACAATCCCAATTTATTCTCACCAGTGTTCCTTTACTTTCATTTAATCCCCTTCAGTAGTATCATGCATGCAAATGTAGCACAATCCCAGTGCTTTCACGGTGTAATCAAGAAGGCATTTATGATTAATACAAAAAGTATTGTTATCGATTTGGCATGGAATCCATCTCCATATGATTGACTTCACTCCAGCGCACCATGCAACGGTTGTAGCTGTAGATTGAAGCTAATGCAAAGAACTATAAAAAAGGAAGCATTTTGATATAGAATTCATCACACAAAAACTCAAAGAAACAAGCTGGTGCTGGAAGAGAGACAGAGACCCCCATGGCTCCCTAATCTTTCATGTTCCTTGCTCTAAACTTCCTGCTCCTATTCTTGGCTGCCACCCAAGACAGCTCTGGAGCTATTCCCATAAAGACAGCGCTAGACGAGTTGTGTGAGACCTTAGGGCGCAGCTACCACGTCACACCGGAACAGTGCATATCTTTTTTTATAGATTACACAGTACAACTCAGACACTCACAACGCACGCACACTCACTCCTATGAACGCACATACGCAAACCCTACCCCTATGAGCATCTTCGAAGACTGAGTCGGCAAATTCTCCAGATTCCCGAAGTCACCACTGGCGCCTCGCTGTCGACGGCCACGTCGCCTACCGCTGAAAGCACAAATGCCGTTAAATCCTAGAAAATTCGCTCCCACCAGGAGTCGAACCTAGGACCTCAAAGGTGCTACTCGGGTGTCTTAACCACTAGGCCAAGACCCCTTTCACGGAACAGTGCATATCTGCACTCTGCTATGACCCATCTCTGCCATGCAGTGCCGCACACAATGCATCAGCATTGGCGGCACTTGCTACTAAGCTCATAGTGGCCAATGCAACTATAGCAAGGGACTCCATCAAGGCAGTGTTGGAATTGTTGACCTCGGTCAAGTGGCCCGTAAAGGCCCAATCCGAATCCAACTAAGATCCCAATTAGTTGCCTTGATCGGGAGGCAAAACTAAGCCCACTTAAGGGCCCGGCCCCGCGCCTACAGCACTATATAACCAAAGGGAGACCCCCTGATCTCCTTGATCGCTTAATCACGAAATTAAGCCTAGGGTTAGCCCTAACCCTAATCTACCGATCAGAAAGCGTGCTGCAAGGTGTGGAAGCCCGGTGTCCCTGATTCTACATCAACCCGCAGCAGTTCTACCACCTTCACATCGAATTCGTCATCAACCACTTGATCTGCATCTACCGCAGATCTGTTTATGGCGAATCTAAGCACAGGTGAGTCAATTTCAGTGTTCAGACTAAATTACTAGGTGTGATCTACTTCTGACTAGATGATCCCATTAAGTTCTTGATCTATTAGTTCTAACAGGCAGCACTCTTCCATACATGTGCTTTTCTCCGTTATTGGTCAGGTCTCTATCCGACGGAGATGGGCGAGGTCATCAAGGCTTGGAGCGGAGACGATGCTAAGGACGGCGATCAGCATCATGAACAGACAAGGATGCTGCGTGGTGCTGCAGACAATTCAAGGAGGGACATAATCCACTGCAGCCGAGACCGTGGAAAAGGAGGAGGAGTAGACGTGCATGACAACTTTCTGCTTGAGCGCGTAGAGAGCAAAGTTATTATGATGTAATCATGGTAGTTCGCTTCGTGTTATATATTAAGATGCAATGACTCTGTAATGTGCAGTGCGAGGTCGCCTATGTAGTGACTCTGCCGTCCCTCAATCAGCTATTTCTAGATATCTGGTAGTTGATTGGGGGCGGGGGACGTCCTTTTCTAGTATCTTTTGCTAAACGATGTAAAAGACGCTTGGACCCCCGCCCATCTTGGGTTGGTGCGGGAAAACCTTGTTTCGGAAAAAAATTGAATGTAACATTCATGTGATCCTACCTTAATGTTATATGTGTGTAAATAAGTGCCCTCAAAATATTTGGTGTGGAATTGTCATCCTTTGGTGCGATTTTAGGATTATAGTTTAGTACATTCCTTCAATGCATTAAACCTTAATTTTGAATCCTACGACATGGTTTACTAGATAATATTTCCAAATTATTCCTTCAAATCATTTGGGTAGAATCATGCTTAGCCTTGCTGCCTATTTTTGGGATCGGAAGTTGTTGTGTTAATCTTGGCTAATGAGATTTATGGATCTTAGGGAACCTGAGCCGGATGGTTTGTTTTGGAATGGTGCCATCGTGCACAAGATTTTGTTGTGTGCTAGTACTTGATCTATATCTGAGGGATCAGTTTGTGGGTTTAAGTAATACCTGGCCCAACCGCGTCACCAGATTGAATGCCAATAGTGGGATATCTTAGCCAATTAATTAGATGTTCTACTATTTTGTGGAACCATTTGGTTTTTGAGTGGCACATAAGGAGGTATGCTGCATTGGAGGGAAAATAGACTCCCATCTGGTAGCAAACATTTAGCGGGTGTGGGTGTCTACAGGGTAGGAGATACTTTCCATGACCTTGTAGTGATCCTTTGGTCGCAATCCTAAGGAAATGTGCAAGTGGCATAACGGAGGGCTTAGTCAACCAGTGGGTGATGAAATCATCATTTGTGGGTAAAGTGTTGCAACCTTGCAGACTTTAAAACTTCCTAGATAGATGTGCTATACATTTTTTACCATGTCTTGTAGCACATAAAAAACTTTAGACATACACCTGCAAGAATTACATGACATTGTCCAAATTAATGTGCCATTCTATTTCTCAACGCTATGTGACAAGGTGAAACATATATACAAGCCCAATAAATATTCAACACTTGTGAATATTTTGTGCAAGCATATACTTACCATCCTGAAGGGAGTATGTTGCCGCATCATTGTGACCCATTGGGCGCTTCCTTTGTAACTCCTGATCCTTCGGTACGAGCAAAGTTTAAACTTGGGGAGGTTGTTGGTGGTTATTAAATCCGGTATCATACCGGTAAATAATAAATGACTGCCAACATACCAGTAAATAAAAGGTCATTCACAAAAGATTCAATGCATATTTAATTAACTAATAAAGACGCACGAGTTTGGGACGATTTTTGATGCAGGAAAGTATTCTTGACAAAACTTGTTGGTGTATCGAACCAACAATACTACTCAACATAAAGGGTTATAGTAGTTCGGGCCTCCCGAAGGATAATAACTCTACATCCAATATTGAGGTTACGAGTTTGTGTTCCTCATGAATCCTATGCTCTATTGGAGCTTACAAGGGGGCAGATGCAAACTAGAAAAAGGCTCCTATTGAGCGTGGGTGTGTCAATGTTACAAGTGTGTAAAAATAAGTACTACGAGAGGTACAAGAGAGGTTACAATTTTGTAGCTAAAATGGCAGCCAGCCCCAAAATGGAGCCCCTCGCCCCTTTATATAGTCCTAGGAGTGAGGTCACAAATCTGGCAAGTGAGTCCTAAGACTAGGTCGGTGTCGAGTCTGGAGGTGATCGAAAGCCATGGCGTGGTCTGAGAAGACGGCTCCCCAATTGCTTCTCGAGTATTCCGAACCCTCTGGAGAAGTTTGGAGGCTCCGGACAACTGTGCTTCTTTAGGGGAAACCCCAACCTATTTTTATTTTATTTTTTACTTTATTTCAGCCTGGTTATTCGCTCTCACGGGGAGTTGAACCCAAGTCTGCTAGATGCTACTCAGGTGCTCTAACCACTAGACTAGAGGCCCTTTCGCGACAACTGTGCTTCTAGGAGGCTTGGCGGCGAAGGAATAGGTTCCCTTCTCATCGAAGGATCCAGGGCAGCTATAGTCCCTAGCACGGCCACGGAGGGACTCGTCACATTTGATGCTCCCACCTGGAGTCGCAATGGGAAGGGGGCTCCGACCACCCCCATTGTGGTCAGAGCTAGGATCTACAGGTTGTGTCAGGGCGGTGGGTCCCGCTCTGACCGTGCAAGCGCCACTCGTTCAGGCTGGCTCCAGTCTGGAGTCAAATTCAGCGGAGGTGCACCAACCTTTCGTGTAGGGCGAGGGGAAAAGGCATCATGATGGTTGACCCTGCCCATGATTGGGCCGGCTAGTGGGCCATTTCTTCATTTTTTTATGAATTTTGTCTAATTTCCTTCTTGCATTCATATATCCCATCATTCCATCAAAACTTGTGGAAAGCCATTAGTGTATAAAAACGTTCATTTTATTCAAGTTTGATGACTTTTATTTAGGGATGGCAATGGTTGCCCGTTACCCGCGACCCGACGGGTTTTTCTCCTATTAGGAGGCGGATTTGGGTGAAATATTGTATCCATGGGTCAACTAATGGGGACAAAGCTTGACCCAATGGGTGAAATAGTGTATCCATGGGTCAAGTTTTATTGAACGGTCTTGGCAGTAAAAATGATTGATAAATACTACCAACAGCGTGCTGGCTCACAAGCCACGTCAATGCAGCTGACATATGGGCCCACGAAAGCAGTGACAAAAATTACTTGACCATGGGCCTCACAATGCATGACATATGGGCCCGCATAGCGCTTTATGGTGCGCCACGTGGCACTACACTCGTGTGAACAAAAGCAATGTCAAAAATTACTTGACTGTGGGCCCTACGGTGCCTGACATGTGGGTTTGCTTTGTTCTTCATGGTGCGTCTCGTAGCACAACGCGCGGGCAAATGAAATCACATACCAAAATTACTTGACCATGAGCCCCACAGCACTTGCTTGTTAGCCTGCATAGTTCTCTTCATTGTGCACCACACGTGGCACTACACGCGGGCAAATAAAATCAGCGAAAAATATATTTGGTCCTGGGACCCCTCACACACGTGCCCCCCCCCCCCCCCTCCCTCTCTGCAGTGTGTCATTGTACGCGGTCAAATGAAATTTATGAAGAAAATGGTTTGACAGTGGGCCCCTGGAAGCCTCACATGTGGGCCTCCTCTTGCTGACTAGGATGCCACATAGGCCCCAAACGCCTCGTGGGGTGGCGTTTATGACAAATAATGTGGATCCCCATTGGTCGCCGTACTTGCAACAGGATTTTTAGTGATGAAATGGCCACCCAAAGTAGTCAACCCATAGCACCAGATAATACTGTTCACAAGTTACTATCACAAATATGGCTTGTAAGTGACGAAACACGAAATGTCATAAAGTTGAGTTGACCAAAAAGGGGGAAAACCCAAAATAGTGACGGGTGAATAGTAATTTTGTCATAAATCAGCAGATTTATACTATGAATGCCTTGGTAGTTGAGATCTATTTTACACCTTCTTGTGTGTGGTGATGGAGCTCTTCCCCTCCTCATATATGGTGCTAGAGGCGGTTATGGGCATTGAATGCAATGGGGCACCCCTGATCCAACTTGAGAAAGGCGATAGGGACTACCATGAGAAAGTTGGGCCCGAAGGGACCCAATAGAAGGTCAGGCGACTTAAGGGGTGAGTCAACCCCTGGGCATCGCCTCTTGCACTGCGTTTCATATAGGTTGGTCCTTGTTGGGCCCTCTTGATGCCATTGGTTGATTGAACTTTGTTGAGGTGTTTTTATGTGGTTTTTGACCCAATTGTCCCACATGTCCAATCTAGGCAACGACCATCCATTTGTAATGCGGCCTTTTTGGCCGTGTTTCCTCCTCATTTTTTCCTTAACTCACCTTCATGCGTATTTCACCTTATGGAATTCGTTAGTTTATAAGCCCTATTACTATGGGTGCTTCGTCAATAGAGTTTTATGTATGATTTGACGGCCGAAAACTGATTATTAAAAGTCGTCAATAACTGTCTCTGGATTTCTCTGACGTATCCCAGGACATATAAATTCAAACATCACTACCCTACTTTGGTTTAGTTAGCAACTTACTAACAGGTGCATCGTTGTTGTCATAAATTCAAACATCACTACCCCTTAACCTTGCTTGCCTTTGAAAAATATAAATACAATATTTTAGAATACTCCAATGTAAAATGTACAACAATGTTCTGTGCGCTTATAGAATTAGTTGGATTTAATCTTTATGCATAAGAAACATCAACAGAAGACAATGCCGAGAAGGTCGCATTGCTCCCGTTCCATTGTGATGTGCCCTTCAGTCTTTTCTTCCATTATACTTTTACAAGGGCTTGTTTTAATAAACTTGTTTTTATTTGTTTCAGAAATTTTTATCACTGAACTATGTATCACTGTCACACCCGATTTTAAGGGCAAAACCGAATGCTCATCTATATGTGTGCCCTGAATCAAGTTTCACACATATAGGACAAAGTAAAGTAAAATAGATAACCAATGTCATAATTACAATGTATAATTATTACAATAAATGTCTCAAAGGGCTAAAAGAATACAAACGCTGGCGGAAGGCTCCATAACACCACAGGCAGTCAACCGGGGGCTCCACAAGCTTAGTCTTCATCGTCACCTCCAAGTGGCCAATCTTCACTCTCTGAGCAGCAATTCATAGTTGTAGGGGAAATGCAAGTGTGAGTACATGTCGTACTCCGCAAGTGTTGGAAATATGACAAGCAAGGTTATATGAAAGAAAGGCTGGCATATGGTTCATAGCAGAAAGCAACTACAACTAAGATACTCATTATAGCACCTATATTACTAAATGTGTTAACCCTCCCAAAAGATCCAACCAGCAACTAGGTTCTAACTGAACCAAAACCAAACATGGCTCCTACCTGGAAACCATCCAAACCAACTATGGCTCCTACCTGGATACCATCTCGACAAAACCTCGCTCCTAACTGGAGACCAAGCAAACCAACCACTAACCAACCATTCCCAACCAACAACAACTAGTTATGTGAGGATCCAGGTCGCTCTTGCCCATGAGCATGGCTATCATGACAGTTTTACACTCTGCAGAGGTTGCGCCACTTTACTCACAAGTTGTTATTTCATCCCCTGTTGCCTGGTAGACTAAAGTCTCCTTTATGTCGATGCTGGCCAAAGCACATGCACACTTCCTTAGGTGTGAGACCAGGAGATCACTACGAGGCTTTTACAATGGGTCTCCTAGCATATACTCGCCCACTAAGGTTCCACCGATGGGGACTACCTTTAAGTAACCTGTTCACCCAAGAGCCCCCTCTTATGCCTTGCGGGTCATAAGAACTACCTTAAGTACCTTGCCCGTCCCCGCGCCTCCAAAATGCTCATATAGTACTGGGAGAACTCCTAATTAATCAAACAAGTTGTTTCATACCAGCCTTGTGATGGCACTGTAAATCTTGGGTTGCCGCTCTACGAACCGGTCTTTAGCTAGCTTGAGCAAGACTAACACAAACCAAAGTCTCGTGCAAACTGCACCATCATCAAACATCCCACTTACTCAAGCTACAGCACACCTAAGGTGCATGTTGCTAAAAAGGATACACCATCCCCATGATTAATGTGCAAGTGAACCATTAGTCAAGATTATTAGCAAAAATTAACATTAACTCAACCAAAACAGCAGTCTAAGCATGACCTATCCATCAAACCGCTATCATCTACCACACCCAGGCGACAAGGAATGATAAGGAACATGGTATAGACGCATAGAATTCAAATTAAGCGCAATGCAAACTAAACTAGAGGGAGAAAGCAATTAGGATCAAGATGCGTTAAGGACACTTGCCTTAAATTGGGTGTTGCTGCTCAGACTCTTCAAGTTCTTGATCTTCATCTTGACGGTTCTTGAACGCGTGTTCTCTATTTACCGATAACATGCAAATCACACATAGCACAAACAACTCAGCATCTATAAGACTACAAAAACAGTACTAACAGAAAGTACTCATCACAATGATCTTTTGAGCGCAAGAATCACTGAAAACGAAGCTACGAATAAAAAGATATGATGTTTTGAAATTTTCATGACTAAACAGGAAAAACAGAGATTCTTAGAGACTAAAACGTGCGCGTTCCCATTAATTGACTACATCATACAAGATATGGTCTGAACAGAAACATTCAGGACACTTTGAAACACATGCTGACAAGACGGTTTGGACAGTAACACAGGGAAATAGGAGATCGACCTGTTAGAGGCAGATCAAGGAATCCCTCCTGTGAAGACGAAGAACATTTGATGGAAAACGCGTGTTTGTGGTTGATGAATCAAAAAAGGGCAGGAACTGACAGGAACATCCAATTGAATTACCATCATGCGTTGGGCGCGTCCAGAACAGAGGAGCAGTGATCGTTGTGAAGAAGATCCTGGCCGCTTCAGGGCAGATCTTGCAAGGATCTTGAGGTATGTTGTAGGGGACAACAAGGCGCACCACCTGGTAAAATTTGGTTGCATTTCGTTGGGTGGATCGACGGGAACGCGGATGCCAATAGGGGGCGGCGTGGCTGTGCGCGAGGGCAGCGAGCAGCGGCGGCAGCCTGGCGGCGTGGTTTGTGTTTGAGGGTGTGGGGAGGACGTGGGGAGGCCCTGATTTTATAGGAGAGGAGGGCGGCTGGTTGTTTAGGAAAGAGGTAGAGAAAGAAAAGAAGGAAATAAACACATTGATTGAGTATTTAATTCCCTGTCTCTTTCTATTTGAGCACATATGGTAGATGGGCTAAACATAGAGGAAGAAAGAGGCCTGTTGCATTAGGGCGGGGGGGGGTGGGGGGGTGGGGGGGTGGGGGGGGGGAGAGAACACGGAAGGGAGAGAAGAACTGGGTCGAGGTAAAAGGAATTGTCCCAAGGCCTAGCCGCGGAATATAATTCTCTTTTCTACCTTCTCGATAAAACGAAAACGAATTCTAATCGGAGTTTCAAATACCTTTCCATACAAATAAAACCCTACATGCATCTAACCAGCATGAATACAACAAACATTTACAGTATAACCTAAATTGATTATTTATTTTAGAAATTAGTTATTTTGTCTAAAGAGAATTGTTAACAACCTAAATAAATCTAAGAAAGTTTTAATCTATTTCTAAATCATTAAAATTTAACTATAGTCACATTCCAAAATTAGAAATTTTAGGGTGTGACAATCACTGATGATGTTACTATGTGTATCAAAAAATTTATCCTGGATACATGTACTCTCTCTGTTCAATTTTAGATGTTGTTTTTGAGTTGGGCACGATAATTAAGAAATGAAAAAGGTGGATGCACTGAAAACGAAGAGAGAGAGATAGTGGTGCAGTGAAAAGAGAGAATATTGTACTAGTCAGGGAAAGATGCATTGAGAAATGAGAATAACATGTAATTTGAGAAAAATAGGTAACGCTAGAATGACATGTATTTTGTAACGGAATGAGTAAGTTGCATATCCAATTTGTACCTTTAAAAGTTAGGTGTGTGCTAATAATTAATCTACTTTGTCGCGATAGACCAATGCTGCTATCACTTGTCGCCTCTTGTTATCCGTCGCTCGGCATTGGATGCTCATCAGATCCCTTCGTGTTGTGCTTTAGCCGAAATAGAATCCTCAATATGGTGTGAACGGCAAAAGCTCAGGCAAGCGACCAACTCACATATGGCTCCTCCTATGTAGCTCGCTCTACTCCTAATTAACCAGGAGTAGCGTGGCCCGTCAAGGCCCAACATTTTCTCTATTTTATGCACTCAACATTTTTAGAAACAAGACTCAACATTTATTAAAGTGAATTAAACAATACTTAATAACTAATTCAAAATTTTATGAAGATCTAAGAAAAATATTGAATGGTATCAAATCAAACATTATCGATAACTAGATTATTGATAATAACTAATTCAACATTTGCAATATCCAAAATTTTTTGGTAAAATGGTTGAAGTTGTAAAAGAGAGATGTTGAAGAAGTAGACGAAAAAAGTTGAATTGATAAATTTAAATGTTCACTTTGAAAGTATCCATTTGGGATCAAACATCGAATGACTAGAGATCAACATTTTGGGTATACCATTGCAATATTTTTGTAAAATGGTGAAACAATACAAGAAAACTTTGGATCGATACATTCAGAAAGTTAAATTTATAAAATTTTAAGGATGCAACGAATATATTTGCGCAAACAAGTTGAATAGGGCAAACAATCAAACCTGATGTCTAAAAGTCAAAAGCAACAATTATATTGGCATAGAGGGAGTAAAGATCATAATGGTCATAACAAATAAAAAGCGCAATTACGGTTTGTGAAAAAAATAAACTTGAAGTTGCTTCACCCTTCTTCCCCCTTAGCCCTGCTGGTGTGAAGGAGGACCGTCCATTCCCGCGCTGTATCTAGGAAACCCGACAACATACATGGCAGGGCTGCCCCGTGTCGGGCCATGTGCGCACCTTGTGCGGGAGGAAGGGAAGGGGCAAGGATCAAATGGGCCAAATGAAACAAATGCAGTGCTAGGCCGAAGAAAGGAGGAAGGGAGTAATTTGGTCAAAAAATAAATTCAAAAAAGTTCCAAATTGATTATAGATTTTGAATTCGGTTATTAGGGCTGATTATCAGGGTCCTCCATTGGAGGCGCCCCTACACTAGTGCCACTTGAGCTCAGATCCTCGCATCTTGTAACTTGGACTCCACATCATGTGGTTCTTAGAGCGTCCCTAATGGTAGAGACAGCTAAGAGGTAGCAGCTAGCTCTTACAAAGAATTGAAGAGGAGTGAGGTTCATGTTTGAGTCTCTCATTTTTCTTATAGCGTCCCCAATGGTTAGAGGGAATCTTTCTGTGTAGGGACCACGCGACAATGTCATATTTATGCTAAGAGTTAACTCTTGCACAAGAGCTAGTTGTCTTCTCTCTCTTCTTTTTCTCTAATAAATAATTCTAAGCACTACAACAATTTTAATCTTCTATGACAATGTAATTTTGTCACGGAAGGTCTGAAATTCGTCACAAATTACTTTCCATGACGCAACGGTGACGAAAATCGCTTCGTCACAGAAATTGCGTAGCTAATTACCTTCTGTGACGTGTTTGTTGTTTTCGTCATAAATTTGTGACGTTCTACAGAAACCTCACAAATGTTTATGACACTCGAAAAAACGTCACAGACGTTTATGACAATTGTAATTTTCGTCACGAAACGTTGGACTGAAACCGGCCTGGCAGGCCGATTTTTTGGCCCATTATTTTCGCAAGCCCAATTCACAGGCCATTTTACTCTTGGCCCACTAGTTTTGCAATCTTTTTATCTTTCAGCCCAGAAAATTTTATCTTTCGGCCCACCTATTTTCCTCCCGGCCCATTGATTTATCAGGCTCAATTTCGACCCATTTATTTATAAAGAAAATTAACTTTGATGCCTTTAATTTCCAGGCCCAACACAATACAGCTAGGCCAAGCACAATTACACAGTATGCTCAAAACAAAAAGCACAATTACACAGAAAAATAGATTAATAAATACCAACAGAATAATCCTTTTACAGATCCATTAATATTTCTTCCTGTTAAACAAAAATAAGCATGCCAACATTGACACCACTTCACAAGTTTTCATGAAACAAAGAAACAAAAAAAAAACCTGGACTGCCGCCAAGTATAGTCCTCTGGAGCACCTCCCATCTTCAGATTTTTAAAGGTAGAGATGCTTCCCCCTGTGCAAAAAAGAAAAGAAATAAGATTATCACAGTATTGGTCCATCAAGCAACCGCTTAGGCTTGGATACATAAATAGAGGAATCTTAAATATAGCAAAGTTTAAAACATAGCAGCTCAGGCAAGGAAAATTGTATGAGTTACAAATAAGCTACAAGTAATATTAAAACTGCACACACTAATCATGCAGCAAGCAACCAATATCAACTAATGAGAAGGCAACAGATGGTAATGAAAAAAAGTTATTTAACATGCAAACCAATCAACAGGTCAATCAAGGAACATTTCTTCTCAGCATGAAAACAGCAGGACACGAGCTAGCTTACCAGGCAAGCATTTGACTAAGAATTACACTAGCACTGCTACAACACTCTAAAACAAGGTAAACACTTTAGGTCATGAATGCAGCCAGGCATGATTTGTCACATATCTTAATTATTGAAGACATGCATCAGTTATTTTTACTCAACACATCTAAGGAAAACTCAACGATTCCAACAGAAGGAGCAATGAGTACTACTTTAATGTGAACATGTTTCAGAGCAAACAGATGAAGCAATCCTCATCCTGTTTTGCTTCATGTATCTACAACAACAAAAAAAAGCAGTGTAAGTTTAAGATATATCTGAAGTGGTAGTACATAAGCATCAACTAAAACAAGACAAGCATATCTACTAGAATTTTCAACCACACCTGACCAAACTAGCAAGAGAGAGCAGACAGGTATATCTGAAGCGCTTGCTGCAACTCTGAACCAAACTGCAGATAAGGCAGCACGAAAAGATCAGTTTGTCAGAGAAGAGAATAGACAACAGATCAAGTTCAAAGATGAATTCTATACAGGAATGAATGAGTAAATTAGCAGGCAATAAAATCGAGCTCTATACAACAGTTTTCTACACAAGAGACGCACCACTGGGAAAACAAAATCTGGATTAACAATTCAGAGGTGTCAATGCCTTGATAGTTGATACACAACCAACAGACTAAGCTATGCATGCTAATAGAAATAAGCAATAATTTTTTTAAAATATAGCATATTAGAATTAATTGTGACACCATTATGTTCAGAGATCAGCCCAAATAAACAGAACACTACATAGCTTCAAGTTTAGATGTTACACAAAGATAATTATTCCAAGGGAACAACTATGCTTGCAATAATTCACAGTACCAGCACGTCCAAGATCCGCGCCGCCGTGGAGGTGGGCGCGGGAGGCTGAGGTGATCGTGGAGGTCTCAGATCCGCTCCAGAGCACCCTTCCCCTCAGCCGCGTCCCACTGCATCGTCGCCAGCGGCGGATCTGGACGCGATAGTTCGATGGCGAACCGCTGCGGTAGTGGATTGGAAGGAGGTGGATTGCAAGAGCAGAGACGGCTCCGGCGGGGAGGAGCTCGACGGCAGAGAGCGAGGCGATGACTCCGGCGGCCGTGTGCCTTAACTCAGAGAGCGGAAGAATGGAGCGGGGAAGGGAAGCACCTAGGATTTCTAGGCCGGGCGCCGATTTTATTCAAGCGAGAGGAGAAGGGAGCCATCGGATTCGATCCGACGGCCATCAGAAAGCGTCGAGTGGGCCAAGAATATCTAAAGGCCGGCTGGACTGGACTTTTCTAGGCCCAGCCAGCCCAGGTCTGCGAAGATTTATAATTAAAAAATTATTTCTGATTTAAGTTTACCTTTTTTATAGGCAGAAATAAGTCAATTTATGGACTCAAATTTGGTGAGTATTTGTATCATTTCTATTACCGTCACATATAATGTTTTGGAATTTTTTTAAACATTGTAACAAGGATATCGATGGAAAGTTGATTTATGTTGCAAAACTTTATTCATGCACACATGATTGAATAGTTTGTAAAAATCTTACAAAAATTACTATAGACATATGTTATTATGTTACATGTCTCCACAAAATTTCAGGTCAAATATAATCTTACATCGAGAGGGAAAAAAACCCCAATAAATAATGGTTTTTCCAATTGTTTTGTCAAATTTTATCTCACGAAATATAACGAATTTTGAGCTGATTTTTAGTTTGTTGTTGTTCCATGTCAACCCAAACCCATGAGATTTTTTTATTAATGTTTTTAAGAAAAAATCCACCAAAGTGTGTTCAAAGTGGAGAACTCTAGACACATCTCATGGAACTATCACCTAAGTTCAACCATAAGTGAACAATGTCCTTAACAAAAGCTTTAAATAAATTGTAACATAATTTTCTTGTGTATTGGTGCTTCAGTTGTACATCTCCACAAAAATTCATGTCTAGAAACATTTTCTTTTCGAGATTTACAAAAATAACAAAATTTTAATAAAAAATGGCCATAAGTTATTTGGAGATACGGCACAACGATATCATGTAAAGCAGTTTCATATATTCTATAAATGGGTAGATCATATTTATATCAACGCGGAAGAAAAAAACGAGATTCTTTAGACTTCTTATATGAAATATATACAACTTTCAAAATTCAACAATGAATTAAATTGAGAAAAAAAACTGAGGACCAAGAACTGAAGAAGAACACCGACAGCTGAGCCCATATATTAGCAAGAGATGGCGCTCATCGTCCGCTTGGGCCGAGGCCCGCCGCCCACCGCCTGACACGCAGTGAGCTCCACAACTGACACGCAGTGCATGGCCTGCTCGATAAATCAAACAGCAGCAGCCCAACCTCCACGCGCTCCAAGTTGGGCTCCAGTGCTCCAAGCCGTGTCGCATACAGCAGCAGCTTGGGCTGGAACACGTGCACACTCCAGCTACAAAGTGGTGAGCTCCACAACTGACACGCAGTGCATGGCCTGCTCGATAAATCAAACAGCAGCAGCCCAACGTCCATTGCAATGTGCGTGTGTGGTTGGATGAAAGCCCACGTGACCAGCAGAATGAAGTCCAGCTATCGTATTTGTTGTTGTCAAATCAGTCCAAAGCCTCAAGGTGCACGTGCAGGTCTATTGGGATTTGGAAAATTATTCTTTAAGAAATCCTCATGAAATAAAATTTTTGATTCTCGCCGACCATTGCCAGTTTGTCCCTGTTTTCATATATTTCTGCAAAATATACTCGAACACAAAAATTTGTGGAACTAGTTACTTTAACATTATTTTCTTAGCATTTTTATTTGTGTGTTCTCTTTTAAGTGAATAATTGGCGGTAAAAATTATTCAATAAGGACCGCCAACAAAGGGCGGCTGCCTTTCTAGTGCTTTTGGGCTTAATTTCTAGCATTACTTGTGGGTCCCATTTGACATGTTGTGGAACCAAACCACAGGTGGGCCATGTGTGCATGATCTAAAAAACTCAGGTTAAAGAGGGTCTTTATCCTCGTCGTATCCTTTATATGGAAATACGTGGCCAGGGGGTCATTCCCTTGACTCGTACGGATGAGAAGTTTTTTACTCCACGAGAAATTGAACAAAAAGCTGCCGAATTGGCCTATTTCTTGCGCGTACCGATTGAAGTATTTTGAATACCAATTGCAATTTTTAAAAATTGTGAGGATATTTTTGAGTATTTATATAAAGGAAGGAACAACCGAAGATAAGAGAAAATTGTTTCGATTCAATAAAAACTCACATTTTATCAATTACATTTTACTTTTATTTTCAAATAAAATTATATATGGGTCCGGCGTGACAGGTGTACAATAAAATTATATGGGCCATATTATGATGATTCATATTTGTCACAAGTTTTGGTGTACAATAATTTTTTTAATGACGATTCATATCTGTCATAACTATTGTGACGTTTAATTTTACCAATTATGATGTTTTTGTTCGTCATAATATAATGGCGTCTTGATTTATGACGATTTTGTGGCCAAATTTAATGACAGATATCTGTTTTCGTCATAAAACACCCGATTTCCTAAAAAACGTCATAAACCTAACACATTTTATGACGAAACGGTGTGTTGTCACGAGAAAAACGTCATAGAAGCCCACAATTGTTGTAGTGAAGAGTTAGCTTAGAGACAACCATTGAGGATGCTCTTAGAGGTTGTCTCTTGAGTAAGAGTTAGCTCCATTATCTCTCTTCTTTTCCTCTAATAAACAATTTTAAGAGTTAGCTTAGAGATAACCATTAAAGACGCTCTTACAATGTCAAGCCAGCACTGATTGAACCACAACGCCGTGGACAGTGAGCCACGTGACTGATGATCCTGGCGGTGAGCCCTCCGTGGACTGGTTGCCGTGGCATAGGCTGCCTTAGGCTAGGCAAGAAAAAAAAACAGCCCCATGCTCCGATTAGATCTCACGATCGAATTAGACACAAAAACTAATAAAGTATTGCACACGGCACAACAAGAACATATATAGTCATAGTAGTAGTAGCTTATTTTATTCTAAAAAATTAGTAACTTGTTTCATTTTTGGTTCATAACATAGAAATTGCGTCCACAATTAAAATTAGCTGATTGAAGTCGTGGTTAAACACAGCCATCTTGCTAGCTGCTGCATCCCTGCCTTAGAGAGCTGCGTCACACCCAGTCCCAGCCTGGAACATGAGCCAGTCCAGTGAGTATCCAGCAGACGAGTTATCTGCCACCACAAACGCACGGTACATACGTAGTGCGGGCATCGATGCTGCCCAGTACAGGTATCCGCAGGCCTCTAATGCGTTTCGCGTGGCCAGGTCACTCTCCCCCCGAGCCATCCTTGTTGAAGCATCCCATGCCATGGCCCCAGTCACAGTTGCTAGGTCTATGGTGATGAGGAGGAGGCCATATTGGTCGGCTGACTCGGACCCTGGCACAGCCCGCAGCCGAGACACACAAAAGTCAAAGTCCGCAACCTCACGAATCTTATTGCAGGTGTCTACTATAGTGTCAACAGGGGCCGCCATGCCACCACTACCACAACATAAGATCATGATGGTGAACGTGAAGAGGGCCACAGCTAGGAACAAGCTCCTTCTCATGGCTTGTCTATTTCTCTCTTGTTTCTCTCCTAGAAGCAAGTGTCCTTGACAAAATGGCCTTGCCCTTTTATGCACCTTTTCAATAGGTTTCATGCACCTAATTCTTTTGTAATTAATTTGCAGGGGGTTAGAGCTGTGAATCCTTGCTATGTGTTCAACATATATATGGAAGTGGTATTGCAAAAGAAGTTATAAGTGCACTGTTTCTACAAATATCAATGCTCGAGGATCATCACTATATTTGTGCAATGTAGCTGCAACGATCAATGCTTACAAACACACATATGTATAATGTGCATGGAATGATCAAATCTCTAGAAGAAAGAATTAATGTGTACAATACCACTGCCACTATTAATTATATATATCTATGTTGAAGGACCAATGTTAAGTGCAATGCAGCTTCAATAATAAATTATTGAGAAGCAATTTGTTGGGCGAAGCTGAGAGAGCACGGCTACATGTGATGGGATTGCAACAATATTCAGTGAGTGAGAAACATTGCAAAGTGCAAGATGCATGGTTGTAACGATCAACACCCAAGAATCACGACGACACTCATTGCAACAATAATCAATGCTGAAGAAAAATCTCATAAGATATGTGGATTGTAGATATCTCCTAGCACCTTTATGATCCCATAGACGTTATATGTGCACCAAAGCTATACACTTTATACCCCCCAATTCTAGTGAATAAAAGGGTCAAATTGTATGTTCTAAGCATTATTTTAATACTAAAACAATTTGTGAGTTTTGTTGTGCTGTACTGTTTTGCAGTACATATGAACTAAATAGAGTCAAGGGAAAAAAGTTAGGGTTTGGCCTGCATACTATAGGAATGACACATTAGAAATTTTATCTAGTGATGAAAATCCAAAATTGTTAAGAGGATGTGTTCTCCTCACAAAAATAAAAGGACATGTTCAAATTACCAAAAAGGCCTACCAGTATTTTATCAATATGTAAGATACATGACTATCTGCAATTAATGCAGCTGCATCTATTAATGATTAAGAATCAATTAGGTGTATGTTGCAAGTTTGCTAAAGTTAATGCTCAAAGAGTAATGGGGCTGCAATAATCAATGCTTAAGAAGCATGTGTGCAATATGGTTACAACAATCAACTCCCAAGAAGCATTATTAATCTACTTAAGAAGCATCCGTCCAAGCATGCAATGTGAGGCATTGATACCTCATACCACCACTGATCCCAAAAGAAGTTATTGCTCCTCCAAAACACTACATTATATAATCCTAGAAAGTTTTATATTTATAGACAGAGGGGATTAGATATGCCTCCGCCTTCCAATACCACTCTGCTCCTGTATCTGAAAAAAAAAACTATGACTACCTAATTAATATATTTATTATTTATTTGAAGGTTAAAAGAAGACATCATATTCATTCTCAATTGTAAGAAATTATCACATTATCTAATATTTAAAAAAATGAAGAATCTATGCTGTTGATTTGGTGGACCGATAGTTGAAGATTAGGGTGTGCACAAAACAAAAGTTGAAGATTAGGATACTAGGGCCAGTGCATGCTGCCAGTAGCACTTGCCATGCATGCCTTTTGAGGTAGGTTCTCTCTCTCTCTCTCTCTCTCTCTCTCTCTCTCTCTCTCTCTCTCTCTCTCTCTCTCTCCTCTTTTCCCAGCTGAATTCTATCTATAGTCTCAATTTTGGCATCATAACTCTGCTACCAAAACAAAAGGAGTCTGCTCAAATCAAGCAAATCTCGTCCTACTGAATCTGGGTTTCAAGATATTCACAAAAGTAGCAGTGAATATATAGGATCACCAAAATAGTCAGATAATCTAGTACGGTCGTCTCTGACAGCATTTATGCCTAAAAGGAATATCATGGATGGTGTAGTAATTTTACATGAAACAATCCATGAGTTGCATAGAAAGAAAAGGTAAGACAAAGTGGCCTTTCTTACAACATACCTTGAGAATGAAAGGTTTCTATGATAAATGGAGCTCTTGGGTAGAAATTTTTGTCTCACAAAGGAAGTCTAGGGGTAAAATTAAATGATGATATAGGACGGTATTTCCAAACTAATAAAGGGTTAATGCAAGGTGATCCATATTATCTCTAATTTTATTTAATTTGGCAGTAGACATGCTAGCTATTTTATGGAACACACCTAGTTGTTGATAGTCTTTCAGTGCTCAAGTATGCAGATGATACTATACTTTTTATGGAGCACAGTTTTAAACAAGCCAAGATCAACTTCCATAAAAGTGGGTTATTGTGCTATGGGGATGCTAAAGAGCATCAAGGTGAGTAAACGCAACTTTTTGGGTGTGATATGGGAGCATACCCTTTTAGATAATTGGGAATACTAATGCTCCACAGAAAAATGAGTAATTGAAGCCTTATCGAGTCGAAAGTGCTGATGAACAGACACATATAGTACATCACATAAATAACACAACTTTATATCTTTAAGTTATTAGAAGTATCAAATGATTTAAAACACGTTAGTAGAACGGAAGTCTTAATATAAAACTACTCTCTCCGATGCATAGGCCACACATCGAAGCCCTGTGATGTGGACCTGAAGAAGAACACAGCAAGCAATCCACCAAAAGCGACAATGGAGGCGGGAACACATCTGCACAAAAACATAAAGTATGCAGATCCTTGAACAACTAATATTCAGCAAGACTTACCCATCAACATGGCCAACTACAACCGACTCCTAGTATGCAAAGGCCACAAGTGATAGGCTGACTCCAACTTGCGAAAACATCGCTAATTATGTGGTCTTTACTTGCAAATTTTATCTCAAATTTAGTAATTAGCAAAGTATCATATTCTGCAACTAACAACAATAACATGCAAGTAAATAAACAAGCAAGTAAAAAGTAGTAATATAATAATCATCAGCATCATCAATAATCACACTACGATGTGGGGCAGTGAATAAGTGGGTGCTTATATTTGAGAATGACAGCATCAATGTACATCTTGCAAGAGAAACCTGACTCGCACGATGCAGACACGCAAAAGCTGCATGTGGCAACCTTTCGCGTTGCACACCCTAGAGCTGGTTGGGTCCTACTTATCCTTCTAGCACAATCCAGGGTATATGATCTTATCATGCGAGTGGAACCTACCACTCGACTTCTACCGAGCACTAGTACGTAACTGTAAACATAGCAGTGCCAACGATCGACAAAAGACAAATAGTTCTAACAGGGTAAACAAGGATAATCAGGAAGGATAAAACCTAATGCAATTATATAGTTTCAATCAACACCTATAAACCTAGTGCACAGACATATCTATAGACCTCAACCATAGTGATAAAAGAAAACGGAAACACAAGACGAAATGCACCGGGGTTTGCCTGGCTCAACTGCAAGGTTAGCTACTAGATAAAGTCAGTTGATGTCTCCTCTTGAACTGCTCAGCATCCTAATCCTCTAGCTGTCCCTGGATCCCCTCGTGTGCTATACGTCATGACAAGGAAATGCAAGTCGCATGCAATGATATGATGCGAGCTTAAATTACTTACAGGATTTAGAAATTAAGTCATGGTACAGTGACATTTTTCTGAGATTAAGGCCCTGTTTGGCAGGGCTCCGGCTGTGCTGGCTTCGGCTGTGGATGTGGCTTCTCTGAAAAACAGTTGCGCTGGCTGCGGCTGTGGCTGTGTCTGGAAATGTTTGGCAAAATAGCTTCTCCTGCGGCTTCTCGTGAATTGTATGAATAGATAAAAGAGGCTATTGTCCAAAATACCCTTGTGACATATAGCTTGATTTTATCTAAGTACACCTTATATCTTATTTTCACATAGTATAAGGAGACATTTAAAATTACTATTTGCCACATTATATCCTTTTTTTTGGAAATCACACTTCTTTTCTTCGGTCGTCATCCCCTTCATTTCTCCTTTCGTGCTTATATCTTAATCTTCAACTGTGGGAGGCAGGAGCCTCCCACAGCGTTTTCATCGACGTGGTCGTCGGTCGACACGGCGCGTGTGTTTTCCCTCCGCTTGGGCCACCGTCTTCCGTTCCACCTTTGCTCTGCCTCTGCAGCGTCGTGTCGCCCCGCGTTTCGGCCTGCTTCGGACGGTCCGCGGCCCTGGTTTTCCTACCCGGTCGTTACGGCGTGTCGTCGGCCCGGCCCGCTCTACCCCGCCACCGCCTCTCTACGATCCTGCGCATGCCGTACGCGTGGTGACGCTCCGGCGCCGCGTGGACTCCGTGGACCCGGAACGACGCTGCTTGACGCTGCGCCGTTCGACTGGCTCCCGGTCTCTCTTTCGCATTTCGGTCGCCGGCTACCCGGCCGTCCGCGTCGTCGTCCGCCGCGGGTGCCTTCGGCCGCGCTCCAAGTTCCTATCGCCCCGAATCGCAGTACGTACTTCCCTACCGCTGCCCCTTCTCCTCCGGATCTCCTGGTTCCTCTGCCTGATGCACTTTGCGTTCTTCCTCAGCTCCGGTTCCTCTGCCGCTTTGTGCCGGGCAAGTTCTTGCGTCGGTGACGTCTTCAGTGGTTCCCTCCCTTCCGCTGTTCGCCGGACGAGTTCTGCCCGCAAGGTTCGTGCCCTCTGTTCTTCCCGTTTTACCTGCAGCTTCAGTTGTCCCCGACCTCCGTTTCTTGCATCTGACAATGTCGTTCTTCCAATGCAGCGAATCGGATTCTCCGGCCGCTTCCTCACCGTCGTTTTCCTGCATCTTTCCCGGTAAGCATTGCTTTCTTTCGTTTCCTGCCTCCGCCATTTATTTCTGCTATGCTTTCTTTCGTTTCCTGCCTCCGCCATTTATTTCTGCTATGATTTTCTACTGCATTCGGTTGCTCTGCTGGTTCAATCTGTTTCGTTACGTTCACTAAGCTTCCTTAGGAACTGTTTACTCCAATGTGTGTGCCGGTGTATGGTTTCCCTGCATTTTACATGCCTCCGTCCTTCAGTTCAGTTCGTGTTCAGTGTTGCTTCCCATGTATACGGTGCGACATGGTTCCCCTGCGTTTTTCCCTCCCTTTGTTCCCAGCGCCATTTTTTTTCCCACTTAGATAAACAATATGTGTTTAGGTGTGGACTCGCATGTTCATCTGACACTTAGGTGACTTTATTACGAGCGTTCCTCTTTTCCTGCCTAGACACATGGTTCCTGGTTACCTTGCCGACTAGAGATTCAGTCTGCTTCCCTTCGAGGATCATGCCTGCAACCAAGCGTCACGCGCCGGCCAAATCTTCTGGAGTACCTAGGAATGTTAGATCACGTGGTACCGTGCGGCAACCTTCTCCTGTTCAACCAACAGAAGCGGTCAGTTCAGTTAACGTTACGCCGCGTCCTGACCCAGCCTCCTCAGCTGATGGTATGTTTCCTCAGGTTGCGGTTATGGGAAAATAGTTTCAGTGCCTACAAAGAATTTGCACCCCTGTTTGATCTGAATCGATTTAATCCCCGCGTCCAGTTACGTCATGTTCCACCCCTGTGAATCGACAAGCTCTTAGAAAGCGCCGTCGTGCAGAAGCCGCCCAGAATGCTAGGAAGAATGCTCGAAATACAAACGTTCCTGGTGCCTCTGTTAGTTCAGCTAGGTTCACTCCTCTTCCTGATGGTGTTGTGTCTGAAGCGATGCCTGCAGTGCCTACCACACTCATCTCTGTTCGAATGTCACCAGGGTGGCGCGTTGTTATCAGTTTGTTCCATTAACCCTTCCTCTAACCAATTCCTCCTTTCCATGTTATGCCTTTGTCCTGTCCTGTTTACACGACCTGCTGATCCATGTCTTCAGGGGACCATTTCTTGCCAAGAGTTCCGGCAAAGGTTGCACAGTCTAATCGTGCACGTCGTATGTTCCTTAACAAGCAGCGTGCAGCTCTAAGACTAGGTTACACTTCATTTCAGACTGCTTCCCCTTACCCACTGGTTCTGCCCTTTTTTTCCTGAAACAGTGGCTGTGTTCTCTCCAGGCCTTGCTTGCAGAGAACCTTATCTTGAGCCCATTGTTACATTTCCAAAGGAATACTTCACAATGTTGAAAGGTTCAGCTTCCTACTGTTTACTTTTTGTTTCATATCATGCTGCCCTACATGTACCGTTTATTAAGGTAGACGTGTCATATAGCAGAGACTTACAAGGATCGGTCCTACTACGGTGGTCCGGAGTATGAGTGTGCCCATTGTTCTGCTATGTTTTGGTACCAAGAAAGAATAACAAGCCGTAGTGCTGTCAGCCGTGGTCGCATCATTTACAACTTGTGCTGTCGTGGTGGCAAGATCTCACTACCTAAATTGAAAGAAAGGCCACGCCTTCTAAACGAACTTATCAGGTTTGATGGCAATGCAAGAAGCAATGCCTTCATGCGTCTGATTCGACAGTACAACTCCCTATTTGCCTTCACATCGTTGGGAGTAGACGTAGACAGGTCTGTCAATACCGGGCCTGGCCCTTATGTTTTCAAGATCAATGGCGTCGTCCATCACCGGATAGGATCTCTTATTCCCCCCCAAGGCAAACGCCCTGAGTATGCACAGCTGTATATACATGACACAGAAAATGAGTTGCAGAACAGGCTTAACATCTTCCCGTCCGAAGGTTCCTCAAAGGAGAGCCCGGATCCTAACATTGTATCCTCATTGATCACCCTTCTCAATGAAGTGAACCCTTTGGTCAAGCAGTTCAGAATGGCCAGGGACAGGCTTTCTTCTCCTACCTGTCCTGACGTATCGATCCGGCTAATTGGATCAACTGATCGTAAAGACCATAGATACAGCATGCCTGTTGCATCTGAATTGGCTGGCCTCTTGGTTGGCGGCCTCTCAGCATCTGTTTGCAAATTCGATGTTGTCGTCGAGGCACGCACATCAAAATTTAAACAGATCTCCCCAATTCATCCTGCTCTGATGGCTCTGCAATATCCTCTGCTCTTTCCATATGGAGAGGCTGGTTTCCAGCCAGGAATCAAATTCCGTAAGGTTGATGGAGTGGATAATGTTGGTCGTGATGAGGTGACCATGTTGGAGTACCATCGGTACTATCTGCACTATCGCAGAGGGGAGCCCAATCCTACAACCTGTGCTGGCAGATTGTCTCAGCAGTATGGTGTCAACACATATTCATGTGTCGAGGCCAGCAGGCTTTCATTCCACTTTTTCAACCAAAAATTGTTGCGGAATGAAACCTATCAGGGGATCACCGATGCCATTGGACAAGGTGCGTCTTCAGGGAAGCATGTGGGTGTCAAGAAGTTGTTGCCTGCTTCGTATCCAGGCAGCAAGCGCTACATGAATCAGAACTACCATGACTGCATGGCAATCTGTCGTGCTTATGGCTCTCCAGATTTTTTTGACACTTTTACCTGCAATGCAAACTGGCCGGAGATCGTCGAAGCCATAAAGTACGAAGTTGGACAGAAACCATCTGATCGTTCAGAGATAGTTTCGCGCGTGTTCCACATGAAGCTTATGGAGTATCGCCTGGACATCAAGGAAGGCCGCATGTACGGCCCTGTAAAAGCAGGTCATTGCTGTTCCTGTGTCTTATTTTTCCTCCATGCTTCATCGACTCCCGTTGTCACTCTTTCCTTACTTCATTTTCTTTATCCCAGTGGTCGATACGGTTGAGTTTCAAAAGAGAGGCCTGCCGCATGCACATCTTCTGACGTGGTTGGCTAATCGCTCTGGCGAAATGACCCCGGCCTTCATTGACAAATATATCTCCGCTGAACTACCTGACCCAAGAGATGATCCATTGGGGTTCCTGTTGGTGCAAGAGCACATGATGCATGGACCATGTGGACGAGACAACCCAAGTAGCCCATGCATGAAGGATGGGAAGTGTTCTAAGAGGTTTCCAAAATCTTTCCAGCCGGAGACAACACTGGACAGTGATGGCTTCCCAATTTACAGACGGCGTGACAACAAGATTGTTGTCAGGAAGCATGGTGTCATTTTGGATAATCGTTACGTGGTGCCGCACAACCTTGCTGCCCTCAAAAAGTTCCAGGCACATATCTGTGTCGAAGCCTGTAACAAAACGTATCTGGTCAAATACCTGTTCAAGTATGTCAACAAAGGATTTGATTGTGCAAGGTTGATCTTTGACGCTGCTCAGGCTTCCACTCAAGAGGCTGACCCTCGAGATGCTGCACCGCGGGATAAAGCAGCTGAGAACACAACAAAGGATCAAGCATCTGAACCATCAGATGGAGTCGATGAAATTGCAGAATACATCAAATCGCGTTACCTTTCCTACTCTGAGTCTGCATGGCGTCTCTATGGATTCGAGATACATGCCAAGTTTCCACCTGTTGAACGTCTGGTGGTCCATCTCCCTGGCATGCATTTGGTTACTGTCCATGAGGAACAGGACCTTGAGGAGGTGGTTGAGGATCCTGACTCTCAAACAACCATGCTGACTGAATGGTTTGCATTCAATCTGCAGTCCTCCAAGGGTCGTGGACTAACATACTGTGAATTCCCGGGATCATTCACATGGAATACTGACAAAAAACAATGGCGCAAACGTGGAAGAGGAACCAAGATAGGAAGGCTCAAGTATATCCATCCAGGGACTGGGGAACTCTTCTACCTAAGGATGCTTCTAATGGTTGTTCGTGGAGCACAGAGCTATGAAGACATGAGAACATATGAAAACACTGTTTATGCAACATTCAGAGCGGCATGCCAGGCACGTGGTCTCATTGGTGATGACACCGAGTGGCTTGCTTTGTTCGACGAAGCTGTCAGATGGGCAACGGCTTATCAACTTCGAAACCTCTTCATGACTGTTTTAGTACACTGCGATGTTGGCGATGTGCGAGCTCTGTTTGAGAAATACTGGAGGTTCTTGGCCGATG
Organism: Eragrostis curvula; assembly: GCA_007726485.1. Classification (NCBI taxonomy): domain Eukaryota; kingdom Viridiplantae; phylum Streptophyta; class Magnoliopsida; order Poales; family Poaceae; genus Eragrostis; species Eragrostis curvula. The sequence goes on along the minus strand of CM017440.1, from coordinate 49,591,800 downwards.
ATTTGGTATACAGGATGCGGAAATTGCTGTCCAATCCGTCATACAATATGCCTGAAGATGTCCTCCAGTCATCACTGCTTAAGGAGTTGTCTGTCATGTTCTCTAACAATGGGTTATCGATCATGTCTTATGATCTGCCTCATCCAGCTGATGGCTCCGATAAGGTCGAAGGTAACAGGCTCATACTTGAGGAGCTGTCCTACGACAAGGATGCTCTAGCAGCAGAGTCAAAGATTATGCTACAGAAACTTAACACAGATCAACGTCATGCATATGATGCAGTCATAGATTCTGTACAGAGCAAGAAATCTTTCCTTTACTTCGTTGCCGGCCATGGAGGCACGGGGAAAACTTTCCTATGGAATGCTATACTAGCCAGACTTAGGTCTGAAGACCATATTGTTCTAGCGGTGGCATCTTCTGGTGTTGCAGCGCTCCTGTTGCCAGGTGGCCGCACAGCTCATTCACGTTTCAAGATTCCGCTAGACGTCCATGAGTCAAGTCTCTGCAACATTGGCAGGGGCACCCATCTTGCAGGCCTTATAAATCGTACATCGCTAATCATTTGGGATGAGGCGCCCATGTCGCACAGGCATTGTTTCGAAGCCCTTGATCGTACATTGAGAGACCTGCTGTCGATGGACAACCCTGTAAATGCTGGAAAACCATTTGGTGGAATGCCGGTCCTGCTTGGAGGTGATTTTCGTCAGGTCTTACCTGTTATTCAGGGAGCTGATAGGACTGCGATTCTTAAAGCTTCGATCCTTAATTCAGCTCTTTGGCAGAGCGTGGTTGTACTGCGCCTCTCAACCAACATGCGTCTGTCCAACCCTCAGCTCACACATGCAGAAAAACAGGCCATGGCTGATTTTGGTGCATGGATCCTTGCTGTTGGTGAGGGACATGTTGATGCATACACAAAAGGTAACGAGGTTGAGAAAACCTGGATCCACATCCCTTCTGACCTTCTCATAGACGCAAAGGGTGACAAGATTGAGGCAATCACAGACGTTATCTATAAAGACTTTGCTGCTAACCACAAGACGATTTCATACCTGGCTGAAAGATGCATTGTCTGCCCTCTTAACTCTGTCGTAGATGAGGTGAATGCATACATGCTCGAGCGAGTTCCAGGAGGTTCAAGAGAATATTTGAGCTACGACACAATCGCCAACTCAATGGAACAGCCTACCGACTATGAGTTGCTATATCCACCAGAATTCTTGAATTCTATTTCCCTTAACAATTTCCCACAGCACTGCTTGAATTTGAAAGTAGGGGTACCTGTTGTTCTTCTCCGAAACATCAACCAGTCTCTTGGGCTATGTAACGGAACAAGGCTGCTTGTGACAAGACTTGGGGACCGTATCCTTGAAGCCATCATCATGACTGGCAGTCATGTGGGAGAATCTGTGTGTATACCAAGGATTATCCTAAATGGTACAAGCCCAAAATGGCCTTTCGTTCTCCAGCGACGTCAGTTCCCGGTTCGTGTCTGCTATGCTATGACCATTAATAAGTGTCAGGGACAGACGCTCAGTGTTGTTGGAGTGTACCTTCGCAATCCTGTTTTCACACACGGTCAGCTGTATGTTGCCCTCTCAAGAGTTACTTCAAGGGAAGGTCTGCATGTCTTGATAGAAGACGAGGAGGGAACCTGCGGCAAAATGACAAGGAACATAGTGTACACAGAGGTTATAGCCTCCATGTAATGAACGGTAGTTGTCAGTAAAATATGTAACAGCCTTAGGATTTGAACTGAACGCTACTGCCTTAGGAGCTTTGTATCAGACCTGATATTTGTCTTCTGACCAAGCGGGATCTCAAAAGAGATTTCCTTTTGTGTTCTACGTATGTCACATGGATGAAACATTTTTCCTGCTTAAAGCTACCAGAAACTACCTGCTTAATAATTCAGTTTCGTTTCTCCACTGTTACCACTGTGTGATTGTCAATATGCTGCTCCTAACATGTTCAGTTCTTTTTTATCCACATGAAGCCATGGAGTACACTCTGCTAAAGGACATCGTTCCCGATGTGCAGCAGTGGCGTGTCAAAGTCAGGATTGTGAGATTCAATGACTTCATGAGCAGGGATCAGCCTCCACAGGTTGTTCGCCTTGATTTCATCATGTTGGATGAGCAGGTAACCTGTCAGAAATGCTGCTTCCTCAGATTCCATGATATTTTGATCCCATCTAATTTTCGACACTCCTCTCCACTGTAGGGAACAGCAATGGAGGCACAGATCACAAAACGTTACCTGGACACATATAGACCCCAGCTCAAAGAAGGATTGATCTACTACATCCACTACTTTGAAGTTGTGCGAGCTCGCTCCTCATATAGGCCGGTCGACCATCCATGCATGGCAAAATTTACTGCTCACACGGTTGTAACAGAGGTGACAGAACAGCCAGAATCGTTTCCTCTGTATGCGTACTCCCTTTCATCGTTCGAAGTCCTCAAGAAGAAAGTGGGGCCTGAAGAAGACGAGCGTTTACATGGTTTGTGCCCTTAACACTGCTGCCTGTGACTCCTGAAGGCGGCCTTTGCATATACCTGTGTGTTAACCATTTCCCTGCCTCTATCAGATGTGATTGGTTTGTTCGAAAGGTGCTCAGATGCAGGCACAAAGACAACGAAGTTTGGCCAGCGCAGGATGCGCAACATTGATATCACTGATGGCAGGTATGCAAGAGCCAACCTCTGTGCCATTTCTGAAACAAATGATAGGTCAGATACCATGTAAAACTTCGGTTCTAACCGCATATATGTTTTCTCCCTCCTCCTGTAGAGAATCAGCCAATGTCTCCCTGTGGGGCCCTCATGCAGATGAATTTGACGGCAGCCGCTACATGGAACTGGCCAAAACACGCTCTATAGTGATCCTCTTCTGTGGTGTCAAGACTGGCTGGTTTGGCGGTAACTACATATCCTTTGCGTAGACAGACATGTAAACATCGTGGCCTTATATGATCAATCAACATCCTTCTTGCTTTCCAGGTCGCCTCTCCCTTTCAGGATCACCAACATGCAGATTCTATGTTGACCCAGCAGTGCCTGAAGCTACCCTTCTTAAATCCAGGTATAGTACATGGATAAAACACCACTCCATTGTCAACAAGAAAAAATGAGACGACTGCTGGATTTCATTCACATATTAAACATTATACTATCTTACTAATCTGTGTCATTTCCTTCCCATGTACAAACAGCTATGGGAAAAGTATTGCAGAACCTCATTGGATTGGCCAGCCTCCTGCACACGTGCCTCAAACTAAGTCAACGATTGCAGAGCTGGCAGCTGTAACAAATCCACACTTGGTTTATGTAAGTTCCCTTGTGGTGCTCCACTTAAATACATTGGTGTTTTCAAGGTTCACCTCCTACAGTTAAACGAGATTCCTCTCCTACAGTTTTCAAGCATCACGCGCCTTGACACGTACGCCCGAGGACCCGTCTCTGCAAACAGCAACAAAATATGTCAGTTCCAAAACATGCCACGGTCGCGACTCAATACAAGAAAGGCAGTCGATAGAGAAATAGACCAGAACGACCGGGCGGAATGATTGCCGGAGACGCCATGGACAGCACACCGCTTTTACGACAAGCAGGACGCACAAACCAAACGAGAAGGAGAAAGAAGACTGCCTTCAACGGACGAGAGCGACCGCCACCCGGTCCGCTCTTATCCAGGCCACCTCCTGAAACGCGTCGACACGCGGCGACGTCTGTATGAAACGTGTCACAAATCGCAGAGGATCCAACGCAACGTGCCCACCGAAACGCTCGGGCCCGTTTCTCCGACAAGACCCGGTCCGCCACCACGCCGCGGCTACAAACAGCAAAGCGACGCAACAGAAACGACTAAAGCAATACAGAAACACGATTACACCGAACGTGAACCAAGGCCGCGCGGCGGAGCGCGCCTCTGAGCCTAGTCCTCTTCACCCCCAAGCAAAAAGCAAGCATCGTTCTCATCCCCTCCTCTCTCTCTCTCTCTTGTCAAAAAAAAAAAAAAGCCTTGCCTGAGCGCACGTGAGTTGGAGGCTTGGAGGTCGAGCTTGTTGTGCAGCAGGCCGGTGAGGCGGACCTCGACCTCTAGAGCTGGTGCTGGTGGGGGCCGGGGATGAGGCCACGTCCCGCCGCGCCAAAGCCATCGCCAGTAGCTGCCTTCGCCATTCTCTGTCGAGCGAGCGCCGCGCCGCTGCTCTTAGGCATCCGGTGCGCTACATCAGGGGCATTTTGGGACGGCGCTGACGTGGACTGGAGAGGGAGCCGACGAAGCTACGGTTCGGCCGCTTCGGGCTTCGCCACCTTTTCGCCCACCGCTTCGCCCGGGTTTTACGGGCAGCTGGCTGCCGAAGCACCCCGTTTGGCGATACTTTTGGCGAAGCCGCGTGAGAAGCCGAAGCCGAAGCGCGGCCAAACGGGGCCTAAGAAACATTTAAAATGAATTACTATGAAGTTTGAAGATTTATAGTATTATGGATTATTTTCAACAATTTAAAGAGTCTAGAAAAGAAAATATATCATAAGAATGATTTAGACATGATCTAACAGTGAACATTGTTCTGTAAGTATGTTGACAGGTGATTTCTGAGCATGCAAGATTTCAAGATTTATTGAGCAACAGAGAATTTATTATGATTTAAACAGTAATTAGCAAATAAATATTTATACAGGAAAATGAAGATTATTTGACTCGGTTCGACAGTTTATCTTGGTAGATCTGATCACAAGGAAGACAATAAAATTTGTTTCATAGTTTTATGAGATGTATTCTATTTACTATATATTTTACAAGTTGCAAGCATTTCTGTTGATTTACTGAAATTCCAGAAAGGGGATTTTTTTTGACGCGGCGAATCAGATCTGGGCAACACAAGAAGCGACAAGATCAATGTCACAGCGGATCCGAGCTATGACGCAATAGATCCAACCAATCACAAGTGGGGCCGGACACATGGTGGCTACACAATAAGCCACATGAGATCAAGCGTAGCCTCACCGGATCTGAGACTAAGTGGTCTACAGTACCGCGGCAACTTGACGTTGGCGGAGGGTGGGTGGGGGGGGGGGGGGGGGGAGCTCCAAAACCGGCGGCCTTAACTGCGGAAACGACGACGAGGTGAGCGGGCAAGAGCACGGGGGAGTGGCTCATCTACGCGCGCAACAAAGAGACGAGGAGCTCACCGGAGGCGGTGCCTTTCTCGGTGGAGTTGGATGGTGCTTGCCCGCCGGCCATGACGGGGAAGACGGTCGATTCGTCGGCTTGGCGTGCGGAGGAAGAGGCGGGATGGCGGCGAGCAGGTCCTCCCTACGCTACTCCGCACGCGAAGGCTCCTGCAGTGAAGCACCAAGGCGTCGGCGGCGAGCTCGCAGGGTCAACAATGATGGAGTGGCGGCGGGAAAAAGGGGCGAGCAGGCTAGGGTTTCGGACAGGGAGGGGCGCGGCTTTGTAATGCGGTTGTCCGAGCTGGGCGAGCGGGTAGCGAGAGAGCCAGGGCGTGGCGCGTCCATACGATGGCGGCCACGCGGCGGTCGTCTTCCAACGGCGTTTAGCGAGTGAGACGAGGCTAACATGCGGGCCCGGCGGCATCTTTTCTTTTTCCCGAATTTTCCAGGCCATGATTTTCTCTTAAACTTGAGTACACTAATTAAATTAGCAAAAACCTCCGAAACTTTGGCCAGATGGTAGATCAAAGGATGAAGAACACAGTGGTGTTGTTCCTCGCTGTTCAAGTGTTCAACGCTAGAGGAGCCTCTACCCCGGCACGCAGCGTGTTGTTCCTCGTGATCAAAGAAGCTAGAGCACAGTTTGCAGCTCCGCGTCCATCTCGCTGACCCATTGTCTGACCTCATCGCAAGGCGCTCGACTCCGCCTCGCTCAGTTCCCGGAAGGTCGCTGCTCCAGATGTGCGACGGCAAGCGTATCTCACCCAAAGCCGTCAACCATCCAGGTCTGTGTCGTCCCGCTCGGGTGCGTGACAGTCCCCCCAGACTCTGCAAGGCAGACATGCTCGTGCCGTGCCGTGCCTCGCTCACGCCACAGCGTGTTGTCTTCTTACCTATGCGTGCGAGCAAACGCGCGCGGTAGCAATAGCCTCACCGTGAGGTTCATGTGCCGGATTATATTTGCCTCGGCCTGTGATGGACTGGGTGCTGGTGGGCCTTCGATCCAGCAGGAGGGGCGGATGGAGCCACGTGGCAGATCCTTTGGGCACGGCGGGGCTGCGTCGCGTCGGGCCTTGCCGGCTGCACATCGTAGATGGGCTCGGCGCGGCCCTGTGCGCGGATGAACTACACGGTGTGGCATGGCTTGACACCATGGCTGCCCGTCGCTGGAGGAGGTGTGTGGCTGGCTGCGGGCGGGAGAAGGACACAAATCAATCGACCTCGCCAATCGCCACAAGCTGCACCCACGCAAAGGAAGCAACGGAGATGGAAGGACTCCCTATATGAAAGACTCCCGATATGAAACCTGAGTGAGTGCCAGGAAGCCAGTAGAGAACTCCCTATATGAAGGACTCTTGAAATCTTCAAGCCTATAAAAGAATGTCATGATGTTTATTTTCTTAACTGTTTAAGGACACTTGAAAGATGAGAGACCCTATAAGTTGAATGTTTGTTCTTCATCGTTAATGCACATTTCATATTGACTGTTAGCCGTCAACTTCAAATTCCATGACCGCAAATGCAGAAGAGCGTTTAGAGGATGAGTGCGTCTCTTTGGATGAAACTGTGGATCCCGAAGAACTCAGATGAGATGATTTCCTAGAAGCCCATGGAAGTGTACATAGCAATCCTTGAGGTCTGAAGTTCTGGTAACTAATCAAAGTTGGCAGCATTCGCATTAGTACTGGAAACATCATTGTTCATTTACTGGAGGCAGTGACAGTTGCTTTGCTGAGCTTCATTGGTTGCCGTTGTGATGTTTGCTGAACCAGTATGTCTGAATGTGAGGAGAGAGTTCCTGATTTTCCACATTCAAAGAAAGAGTGGACGAGGAGTTGAGGGTGTTGGAACATTCAGAGCGAAGTAGAAACGGACGCAACATTATTAGTTTCAATGTTCCTAAGCAATTTCTTCCTAAAAATTTTCATTTCCTTTTTTTTAAAGGGCAGTCCCTGTCCATGTAATTTCAATATTGGAAGCTCTTTGAGCATAAGTGAATTGTACATGTTTCTTCATTAGCTTGTTTTTAAATGAGTTGGTTGATGTATGCAACTGAATAGAAGAAAATATTTCAAAGGTCAAATTAAAACAGAAAAGTAAGTCCTTGAGGTTCAGGAAAGTAAAACCATGACGACTTATCAACTGCGACAAAAGGTATCTGTTACAAGTTTGAGCCACGCACTTCTCGAAGACAAATTTGACATCTTCACCAACTTTTGCCGTAAAGCTCCACAGTTCAGAGCTCCGGCTCCCCTGCTCGATGGATGCAGCAGCATGAGCCGTGCCCGCCCTTGAATGAAACGGATGGCCTATCGGTTGGACCCTCCTGATCGGACGGCGCAAATTCGCTACACGCACCCAGCGCCGGGTACCTGCGTGCGTCCCCCAGAGCGCGTTTCTTTGTCCTCCTCCCTTCTTCGGTTCTTCCCCTTCCCCACCCGACCTCCGCCACTTCCTCTGTTTGTTTCCCCTCCCGTCTCTCCTCCGATCCAAATGGCGCAGTTCGAATCCCAACACGGCGGCCGCGCGTAGCCCGGGGGCCCGTGTCCGCCGCTCGTTCCGCGGTCGACTCCAGGTGCGTGCCGCGCGGATCTGCGCTTTCCCTCCTCCGATTCCTCCGGTGCTTCCGCGTAGCTGCAGACGGAATCGGTTTGATAGGCACGGGAAGGCACTGTTTTGTGTGATGTTCCGGCTCTGAGCCAACTGTGGGCGAGACGAGGGATAACCAGCTCGTGTTTTTTAGTCGGATTCGGTGAAAAGGGAGGCCCTTTTTAGCTGTTCCCTTGTTGAGTTTCGTAATAATTTGTTCGGGGTCGAGGAATTCGTCGTCGTCGTCGGGTTTGGTGAGAATACAGATTGGTGTTGTTCTACCGTATGTTGAGCAATTCTGTATTCTTTTTCTTGTTTTGTGTCTGCCTAGAACTGGTTCTTTTTTATCCCTAATTTAATGCTGCCTCTGGTAGCTGCACATATTTGCAAGTGAAATTTTGAGTGGAATTTGACATGTTGTGAGTGGGATCCTGGCCAAACCGGGTGTCCGACCAACCCAACTAACTGGTACTAAAATAGCATTGTTTTTAGGATGGTATGTTGGGGTTGTTGTGTTGGTGGTCATAAGTGAGACGAGGTACATGTTTGTTAGGTGGTGATAGTGACTTGACTTCAACCTGATGATTTTTGCTCTGCTTTCATCACTCTCTGAGTAAAATTTGGATGCCAGTAGTAGAAACAGGTTGTTGACAGGTGCCGGTTATTGCTTTGGAGATCTTTTAGGTGTGTATATGCCTGCGTCATGTCTCAAATTGTCCATTTACTACTTCAATGGGGCTACTTTTCTATTCAGGGTGCTTGAAGTAGGAAACCGGGAATCAAATTTCTATCCGGCTAGCTTCAGTTATTTATTTGATGATGTCAAATCGAATGGACTTTTTCTTTCTGGTAATAGATGTTATCGCGAAGCACATATTTAGCTTTCAGATGGAATGTTCAAAAACTGCTAATAACAAACTACAATTATATTGCTGGTTTAGAAAATATGACCTGACCACCGGGAGTGCTTATCCATCTGTGAGAGCTCTTTTCTTGTATTCCAGCAGTGTTGTTGATTTCGGAGTAGATGTCATTTCGGAGCATCGTGCGTGATGTAAGAGATGGCTTCGGGAGTTTATCTCGGAGGGGATTTGAGGTCAGACTTCTGGGTCATCGCAGAGGGAAATCTCATGGTGCTGTACATGAGTTGCACGACCCAGTAACTGTGGTCCAGAACAGCCTCTGGGCTAGCTTACCTCCTGAATTACTTCAAGATGTGATTGAGAGGTTGGAGGCCAGTGAAGATACATGGCCTTCGAGGAAGCATGTGGTTGCCTGTGCAGCTGTGTGCAGGACATGGAGAGAGATGTGTAAAGAGATTGTCAAGAACCCAGAGTTCTCTGGAAAGATCACTTTCCCTGTTTCCCTGAAGCTGGTAAAGATTTAAGTGTTATTATCATTTTACTGTTATTCCATCTTTATATCATCATAACTCTTATGTTTGGACGGATTAATAAACATGTTGTTCCTCTTCCATGTACAGCCTGGTCCCCGGGATGGACTTATTCAGTGCTTTATTAAGAGGGATAAATCTACCCAAATCTATTCCCTTTACCTTTGCCTTAGCTCAGGTATGTTTCTTGCTGAATATAAGAAATTTTTTTCTATCTGTAGTTCCTTGTGCTTTAACACATTGTTCTATAGAAAATATACGAGATGAAGGCTTCTATCTGTGCTTGTAATGATTATCAATCATCTTTCTTCATAGTCTTTTGTTAGATTGAAAACACATGAAACATGATAATTCTTGATACACATCTTTTATTAGATTGAAAATTTGATCCTTTTCTTGTTGCCTTTGAGAACTACATTTTTCTTTCAGGAACCTTGATACTGTTTTTCTAGTTTCTTGTTTTACCTCTTGAAAACTCATGTCTCAAAAAATGGGTAACATACCCTTTTTTTTTTTTGGGAACTCATATGTTCTAATCCTGTAATACTCAAGTAGTAGGATACATTAGATATTAGCCTTTCTTGTTTGATGTAGTATTCTAGCTAGCTAGTGATCTCTGTTTTTGTAACTTATCCAATATACAAGAATACCATTTGTTCTGTGCTGGGATCTCCAGGATATAATGAAGTGCTTGATTCATCATCTGTGTTCATGGTAGTGTTCTATGTGTTTGCTTGGGATTTTCGGAAAAGAAAAAGAGATAATCTTGCCGGTCCATCTTGTTATAGTATTGTTTTGGCATTGCCATTTTAACATGTTCTAAGTATTCATCTCTACAGCTGTGCTTGTTGAAGATGGAAAATTCCTTCTATCAGCAAAAAGATACTCCCGCCCAACATGTACAGAATATATAATGTCTATGGATGCTGATAATATATCTAGGTCTACCAACACATACATTGGAAAATTGAGGTAATAAATGTTGAAGTTGTAGCCTTATTTCAAAGTTTGCATAATTGTTTTCTGACTTTATTGCTACTTTTTATTTTGATTTTCAGGTCAAATTTTCTTGGCACAAAATTTGTAATATATGATACTCAGCCTTCATATAGTACAAATAATGTTACGCAATCGGGGAAAACAAGCCAAAGATTGTACTCCAAGAAGGGTTCAACCAAGGGTTCTTGCGGCAGGTACAACATAGCACAAGTATCTTATGAGCTTAATGTCTTAGGAACTCGTGGTCCAAGGCGGATGAACTGTGTTATGCACTCTATACCAGCCTCATGCCTTGAGGCTGGTGGCAGTGTGCCTTGTCAGCCAGATAGCATATTTGCCCGCTCCCTCAACAAATCCGTCAGCAGTGTTTCCTTGAAGTCATCCATTATGGACCATTCCATGCATTTCGACAGTGCCCGGTTCTCTGATGTGTCAACAGTTGGTGGCCCAGGGATCGGAGGCCAGGCATTATGTGATGATGAAGAGTTCAGAGATAGGCCATTGATTCTCCGCAACAAGGCTCCAAGGTGGCATGAGCAACTACAGTGCTGGTGCCTCAACTTCCGGGGCCGAGTGACTGTTGCTTCGGTCAAGAATTTCCAGCTAGTTGCTGCGACACAGCCGGCTGCTGGAGCCCCGACTCCATCACAGGCAACCACTCCACCTCCTCCAGAGCAAGAAAAGGTCATACTGCAATTTGGGAAAGTCGCGAAGGACATGTTCACCATGGACTTCTGCTACCCACTGTCAGCCTTTCAAGCCTTTGCCATCTGCCTGAGCAGCTTTGACACCAAGTTGGCTTGTGAATAAAACATGCTGGTGAGCTAGCATCACAGGTGCATATTGGAGGTGGATACACTATCGAAGAAGCGTTGTGTCCCCAAACTTAGCTGGGGCCCCCATTTGGTTGCAGGCCACTGATGCCTTACTGACTCTGAAACAACCCCCAAATTGGGGTTGTAGTTATGTTAGCAGCTTCCTTCTGATAATTTATCGCTGCTGCTTTGATGTTGTACTGTATCATTTCATTTCTTTGTTAGGTTTCTGTAGCTTTGCCTTGTAATAGTAGTTCTAATAATTTGGAATGCTTCTAGCATATTTAATTGGATTGTTCATCGGTGATGTATAACTGAGATAGTTATTTTTAGTTCTAATGCAGTTAAGATGCTTTTGGTAATACCGTGAGAAAAGGTTGCTCTTAGCTTCTTTATTGTCCATTCCAGTCCTATCATCAGAGATCAGTTTTTTAGGTTTTTGTTTGCTTCTAAACGAGGCATTTAGTTACGGCTTTTGCAAAGCGTTTCAAACATGTGAGCGTGCGTGTAATCCAGCGTCAATATCCAGGGAAATATTCGAAAGTGACTCCATATTCTGGACGCATAGTAGACATCTTGTTCGGGCGTTTGGTGACCTGAAAAAGACTGTACACACCGTGCTGCTTATAGAAAGCTCAGAAGGATGCATGGTATGGTACACCAAAAATACACCTGTGAAGCATACGTTCGAAACTCACGGTATTTTTTTCGTTGTTTGGCAGCTGTCTGAGCTGTGATCTTGCTGTTCTGGGTTTCAGAAAATACAAAGGCCATGTCTGGAAGGTTGGACAAGTGGACATTCAACTCACAGTAATTTAACTGCTTTGTTGTTCTGAGCATGTGAATGTGTGATCAGACATCATATGTTGAATGATAACTGAAGCATCAATTCAATCTTATCACGGTGCTATCCACCGTATCCATCCTTTTAATTTGCAAGAATGGAGTTTCCTGATGCAAGGAGGAAAGATCCAAATGCCGAACTGCATCGATCGTCCCCACCACAAAATCACGTATCTCTCATCTCATCCCCATGGCTCAATAGTGCGTGAGCATTCTACTTGAAACCACTGCCTTGAATTCCTGATTCCAAATAATCACCGATTTCATGCCCATGGTGGCGGTCAGTGTCAGGTAGAATCTAAATTAGCTGTGGCTGGCAAGTAGCTGATCCGGATTCGGTGTTGTCGTGTCCGTATGCTGAAACTCTGACTTAACCGAGTAAAGCAAGCCAGCTGTGTATTCACCGGTCCAGTCTGAAAAAATCGACAGGTCAATCGCCGTTTATCTCCGTCGATGATGCTCTCGAAGTTTAACTGGAGGCCTGATCGAATTTCAGAGAGCGTAGCAAAAGTGATGGAGATTACGATGTGTACGTGGCATCGGCTGATCGAACGAACTGTTGCCTTGTCATCAGCTCCTGGCGCTGCAAGCCTGACCTGAGCTATCCACGTCATTGGCCTCAGTGGACGACGACGACAAGCAACAAGGCCGCTCGTCTTTCCGACAAGCAATCCCAAGAAATAGACGCAAAAAATCACCGAAACCACACTTCCACATGGCCCTGAAATCCAGGGTCGCCTCCCTCCCAACTAGGGTTTATTTTCAATAAATAAGGTGTAAAATAATTTTGATTATATGACAATAGAGTTACAAGGAGAGATCGCTTCCACATCTAGATTAAACTAGGTGTACACAATTACTAAGAGTAAAAATATTATGACATCGGCACGAAGGAGAGGAGTTTCATTCATCCTATAACCAACCATTAATACAAAATTAAACTAATTACAATGACCATGATATGAAACAACAAATGAGGTTACGCATTGAAGAGATTGTTTCACTTATCATTTCAAAACATATGACACGACACTCTTGTTAACAACAAAATAGAACTCCTTTAGGACTAGCCTCCATTTACTGATGTGCGCGACCTCTTGTCCTACGAATCTACGATACCCGGCTCACCGTTCCAACAAGCAACAAGTCAGCACGTTCCCTACCAGTACAAAAAAATATTTAACACTGTTTTTTAGCTGACCATCGCAAACCCAGCCATCAACGCAGAACGCACGTCCGCTCCCGCGCAGCTCCTTCGCAGCCCAAGCCATCAAACAATCAAGCTAGGGGCGACGGAGCCGAAAGAAACACTACCAGAAATCGGCTTTTTTCTGAGTACCGGCCTTTTGCCGAGTGTTTTTTGCCGAGTGTCAAAAAAAAACCACTCAAAGAGAAATTCAAAGTTATTTGAATTATTTTTTGAATTCCTAAACGAATTGAAAATAAAAAGTGCTGAACTACAAAGTTGTATAACTTTTCAAGATCTACAACTTTTATTTGGATCAATTCAACAAAATGATAGAAAAATTGTAGTCTCTCACAATACTGCATCAGCGATCAAACCAAAAGAAATAAAGAACATCAGTCAGGGTGTCAAGCTTTCACCTCATGCAATTGTAGTCTCTCACAATACTGCAAAATACACGCACTTAAAATTCTCACAATTGTAGGCAAGGGAAATATCTCTCCTTTCTGCACCGAAACTCTTGATGCTTGCAGAGCATAATCCATCTGCTAGCACGACATTTATCCATATTAAGACAAGTTACTTCGCAAAAAATGTTAAGACAAGTTACACACTAAGGGTGTGTCTGGCCGACGCCGCCGTTGCACCATGCCACGAGTGTGGCGGTCGGTCTGCCATGCATTTGGCGAGCAGCTGGCGGCCAAATTGATCACTGTGACGCTAAAGGGATGAGAGGCACACCACAGCTGCCATGCATTTACCTACAACTAGTTGGATGCCCGTGCGTTGCTACGGGCTAAAAAACATCTTACCAAATAACACTAACAAAAATAAAAGATACTTGAATCTAATTCCAGGCTTGCTTTCACCAACGCGTCGTACAACCACAAAGATTAGTCCTCAATACATATTTTAAACATCAGGTTGGGCAAAAGTAGCATCGCTAGAAGCACAAAAGTACTACATTCAAATATTCAAGTCTGCGCCTCAGTGAGAACCTCTTTGTAGACTATGTTCTTTGTAAGTGTCCCGACAGTTATGGATTGGCTATCACTATTCTTCTCGGGGACGGCAAGAATCTTGATATTACTCCTTGATGTAGCTCTAGAAAGAGCAACGTAAAGTTGTCCATGTGAAAATACCGGATCTGGGAGGTACACTCCAACATTTGGAATAGTCTGGCCTTGTGCCTTGTTTATGCTCATAGCAAAGCGAAGTCTAAATGGAAACTGCTTTCTCTTGAACCTGAAAGGGAACATCTCATCGTCGGACGGACAGAGAGGAATTCGGGGAAGGAACACCCTCTTACCGGCATGCTGGCCGAGCACGATCTCGGCATCAATTGCATTCCTCATGAACCCCCGCACCACTAACCTTGTCCCATTGCATAAACCATTTGGTGGGTCAATGTTCCGCAACAATATTATAGGGCAGTTGATCTTTAACTTCAAAACATGAGGAGGTAGGCCATTGGGTGTCAGAGAATTTAAGAACTCTGCTGGGTAGTAGTTATGTGGGTCATCAACAGCATGATCAAAACTATGATATATCATTTCCTCGCCCGGAAATCTCTCAATCATCCTCATATTGATCTTGTCAACATATTCATTCCGAGTTGAAAGAATTGCCCGAGATGTTATGTAGTTTGGATCCGAGAGGTTTTCATCTAGCCTCGGGAAAACACTTTCTATAAGCTTGTCGATGTCAGAATCTTTGCCGGTATATGGTATGCAGATCTCATCCGGAAGCCTTACGCAACCATCATCCAAAGTATTTTCGGTGCCATTTCCGATACGCAAAAGATATTCGGCGAACCATGGATCACTTTGAGCCCTCATATTATGAACAAGCCTGAGTTGTCGCATACTCTCCCAGAGGTAAGACTTACGTAGTGTTGCATCTGCTATTTGTGCCCTCGTCCCCTTACGCACAACTGGAAGCACTTGTCTAAAGTCTCCCCCAAAGACAATTGTCTTTCCACCAAATGGCAAGTCATATCGACTTGTAATGTCCCTCATGCTATTATCTAAGGCCTCGATTGCCTGTCTTTTTGTCATGGAAGCTTCATCCCATATGATGAGAGATGTTGTTAGTAACAGCTTAGCGGTGCCACTTTGCTTGGTAAAGCTACAGAACGCACCGTCTTCAATATTCAACGGAATTTTAAATCTTGAGTGTGCGGTCCTACCGCCAGGCAAGATGGAAGCAGCAACTCCTGATGTTGCTGTTGCAATAGCTATTTTACCCTCGCTACGCACCTTGGCAAGCAGTGCTTTGTATAGATAAGTCTTTCCCGTGCCCCCCGGGCCATCAACAAAGAACACACCTCCGTTCCCACTATCGATCGCTGAAAGTATCTCATTATAGGCATATCTTTGTTCTGGGTTGAGGGAAGATGCCAAGTCAATGTGTTCTTTATCCACCTCAACTGTGGACTCCTCAATTATCTCTCGGACCTCGCTTATTGTTGCATCAAATGATTGGTCAATTTCTGGAAGAGGGAAAGATGATATGTCCTTCCCCATCGATTGCAGCATATTTCTGATATCTAATAGAGCCATCTGTTCGACTATACGGGGACACGTGTGGGTTAGTCTATAGTCCTCTGTCATTGCTTCCAAGTGCCTATCCCATAGGCCACGCACATCGCTAGGCTCACAGAAGACCAATATAGTGGCAAATAGCCTCCGAAGTGAAGATGGCATCTCTAAAACCTCGGCCTCAGCAAGGCACTCATCAATAGTATCATCAGACTCGATAAGACCCCTCTTTTCAGCAGCCTCACGAAATGTTGGGCAAACAATACCATTGATTGTCCTTAGGTCTTCAAAAGAGGTAGCACCTGCAACATGGTTTAGAAGAATCCTGAGATAGTACCTCTCCCCCTCGGATGGATGAGCAGACACGATCCTCCCAACCTGTGTGCGTTCGTCCCTCTCTTTCCAATACTTCTTGCCTGGCATCCAAACAAAATATTCAGGGAAATCCTTATACAGGATCCCTTGAGCCCACTCATATTTTTTGTTGGCCTCAAAATATTCAGTTAACATAGTCTTATCAGCTCCTTCCTCCAAGACAACATCATTTAGATTAGCTTCCGCTGGGTATGACACCAGGTGCATATTTGGGAGATGGAGTTGTAGTTGTCTGACCGATGGAAAGATCTCACTAAGATCAAAACCATAGATTCTCCATAGTGCTTCGGGGGGAGTAACCCACCTTGAATCTCTGTATTGCTTTATCTCGTCAATATTTCCATTACTATCTACCTCGTCGATAGAAACCGATGCTCGATCATGGCCCTTGTAAATATACTTAAATAGGTACTTGACTGCTTTAATGCTCGAGCAAACCTCGACATTGATGTGGCAATTATATCTTCTCAGTAGGTAAGGATTGTATGGAACAACCCACCTATTATCTAACACCTGACCTCGTACACGTGCAGTACGACCATTATCTCTTCTCCTATATATGGGATATGAGTCCTTCCCCTGGAGGGTCTCTGCATTGAACGGTCGTGGATAGTAGTTTTTGCAAGTACCATTTTGCATGCACACATTTTTTGAGTTCAAGGCTCCACATGGACCATGCATCATGTGCTTGACCACCATTTTGTAGAGCTCAGGGTATTTTTCTTTGTCTGGCAACTCGGCGGATATGATACAATCGTATTGCTCTGGGCATGTTAGCTTATACCTCCCCTCCATGATTAGGAGGAAGTGAGCATGAGGTAGGCCCCTTTTTTGAAACTCAATGACGTAGGTGTATGCAGCAACCTTACCAAGTATGTGCCTTTTGAAAAGTTGTATCTTGAGGTC
Organism: Eragrostis curvula; assembly: GCA_007726485.1. Taxonomy (NCBI): domain Eukaryota; kingdom Viridiplantae; phylum Streptophyta; class Magnoliopsida; order Poales; family Poaceae; genus Eragrostis; species Eragrostis curvula. The sequence goes on along the minus strand of CM017440.1, from coordinate 49,574,974 downwards.
CTCCAACTTCGCTCTAAATACTCGTACGATGAGATCAGGGCGATCTTGCGGGGTTTGTCCAGGCTCAAGCTCACTTATTATCTCGTCCCAATTGGGGTTGCAAGTCATGGTCAAGAAGATGTCAGGTTTTCCGTACTTTTGCACCAATGCCATTGCGTCATAATATCTACGCTTTTTGTCTCGTTTTCCACCAATAAATGACCCCGGAAGCACGGTTCGTTTACCCACCGCATTCCCGCGGTATTCCCCGGCTTGAAGGCAGTCAACAATACCTTGATATAGATCCGCTCGTATTTCTTTCTGGTGATGTTTGATATAGTCCAATCTCGAGCTTTCAATTTTGATGTACATGTCAACCACATATTGTTGGAATAGGCGTTTCCCATAAAGCATCGTGTTAAATATACCACGACGCATTTGAAACTTGTAGCAATAGTAGTCTCTAACAGAGACACACAATCGACTATTCGTATATGCCCCTACAAAATGGTTAGTAACAAAAAGATGTGAGGAGAATAAGTATAATGAATATAAACTATAACAAACGCATGCTTAGTCTGTTAGATGTATAACCTTAATTTTGTCGACGATTGCGACGGGATTGAAGTATATCAGCCAAACTAACGCCAACCTTTGGGATGTCAGGATGCCAGCTAATCTCCCCTTTTGGGAAGAACAAAGGGTAAGACAAAGCATCGTAGCATCCATAGTACGGTTGGATTCTATACCTCATGTTGTTGTTACCGAATAGAACGACACTACGTTCAAAGTGCTTACGAAGGTCATTACTCTCGACCCAAACAGCAGCCACCTCAGATGATATAGGTAAGTTATATCTCCGTTGGTCCAATCTCATATCAGTGTTCAGTTCAATACGTTATTCCTCAAGGTCATCGACTCCACCAAGATTTCTGAATGTCTGAGAATAGGGATTGTCCTTGAGGATGTCAACAAGCCTACGAATGACATCTCGGTCCAAGTTCGGGGAGCGTCGAAACCTATGTTGTAGATTCGGATCATCATCATAGAAGTAGAGCTCCAGATGCTTAGGCCCATCTTCAGTCTGGCCAAATGAGAAGACGTTGTGATAAATTTGGCCGTGGGCTCGGAATGTATACACTCCTGACTTCATGTTAGTGTATCTATTGTCCAAGCTAACTCCAAGCGTGGTGAATGAAAAGTGCCCATTAAAGTATCGGATATTATCTCTAAAATGCACGGCATCGGGATCTGGGCTTGTGTATAGTCTTTGAAGTTCCAGAGGTGCTTCTGAGTGTGTCAATTTAATTTTACCAAACCGGCAACAAAATCCCTTTGGCTCGTACTGGAATCTTTTTGTGCCACAATGCTTACAATCAGGCATCGGCACCAACTTGTGAGTGCTATCTTCTATGTTTTGGTAGACACGATCATACGGGTCAGGAATAGTTGTTTTTGTTGAATCAACTTGGTCATAATCTTCATCGTCCCCTGGATAAATGAGATGAATGCATCATGTTATATAGGTGGTTTTGGCATTCTTGATCTATATATTATGCATATATGGAAATAAGGAAGCACCCATGACACCGGACACTACCTCTCCCAGCAAATATGAAGTACTCCTCGTCTTCTTCTTCAGACATGTTAGAATTGTCGTCATCATCCGTAACAAAACTTTCTGCTGAGGAATCTGAACAAATGAAATCATCATGGCATGACGGATTGACAATCAATGCTGGCGTAGGACATTGCATTGTTGTCAATTCCATGCACTGGGCTGTATTGTTGATGCCTAAATGTAGTAAGAGGAATATATCACTATTCAACTTATTGAGTACGTATTATATGTCATGGTTATAGAGAAAAGAATGCATACACATCTTTAAGCATACCTGGGCTAGCATAAACGATGTGCTCCTCTTCATCTTCACGTATGCTTTCTAGATGACCTGCTATTTTACTAAACACATAAATATTGGTCCGTCTCCCTTGATAAATCAGAAAATTCTATGCATACCTTGTGTTGTTGCAAAAGTTTGTGCCAGCGTACTTCCACAGCTGGAGGCACCGGAGCTTGATGACGGATATCCCACTAACGGGTATTGCAGGGCAATGGATTCCTTGCACGGTGTATCCCGTCTAGCTGCGTAGCTTTCATTACGTATGTTCAGGAGTGCTTGCCGCTCCTCAGGCGGTAAGCTCTGCCTACGTGCTTTTCTACGTGCATTTGCCTCTTCCTTTTTCTCAAGTGGCAAATTTCGCCAGTATTCTTGTCGTTGTTGCCTACACTGCCCGAGCCCCAAACTTTGTCTAGCTGCTCTTCTACGAGCATTTGTCTCCTCCCTCTCGTCAGGTGTCATACTTTGACGGCGTGCTCTTCGACGGGCATTAATTTCTTCCCTCTTCTCATGTGGCAAATTTTGATAATGTGTTCTTCGGCGAGCATTAATTACTTCCCTCTCATCAGGTGTTAAATTTTGACGGCGTGCTCTCCTACGTGAATTAATCTCTTCCCTTTCCTCAGGTGTCAAACTTTGCCAACGTGCTCTGTCACGAGCTTGCTTTGTGAGTATTTGTTCTGGCATACAGTTTGGCTTATTTTGTTGGTCACATTGAGTGGTTAGTTCAGTACTGCTTTCTTCCTTTCGCGGTGGTGCAAAGCTAGCATAGCAAGCGCCTTCACGAGGACGTTTTCGTTCTGAAACAATTATAACATAATTACCTTGATGCTTGACAAAATCACATGAAAAATCAAGTATGATGATGATACCTTTTGAGCACTCCCCTTGTTCAAACACTCCAATTGGTTTGAGGACACTATTAGTTGGCAAAGGAGTTCCTAATGGACTCGACACATCTTCATCTGAGGAAGAATAACTGAACCCTGTGTTGCTGGAAAGCTCACGTATCACAAAGCCACTTGGAATGCATTGTGCTCTAGAAATAAAATGGCGTCTCTTTGCTTGATTATGTTGGTCCGCTACTGTAATTTCAAACCATATATAATTACGATCAATTTCGTTCTATATAATATATACTTACAAAGTATATATATTAGTTTCCTGGAAAGAGTTTGGACCTTCTTTTCCTTTATCATGGTATTGCCTTCCATGCTGTGGCATTTTCCCAAATGACTCTCCACGTTATTTTGTTCTATAAAAATAAAGGGGGTGGACGAACAAGCAATAATCAATAAATGAACGATGATAAAAGAGCAAACCACATAAAGCATACAGGAACAATTGAAAAAGCCTTCACAATGGCTTTGCATAGTATATTGTGATAGCTAGGTATATCCTCTGTCAGTGACATTTATCATACATTCACTAAATACATTTCAATTGAATCTTATTAAATGGAACTTGTATTGTTTCAGTTTGGTCTGTCCGTTGCTCTGAAACGTACACAAACTATTTTGGGACATCCTGAGACAAACATCAAATTTACTGCCATAATCAAATTTATTGAGATAGCTAGGAATATCTGGATAAATAACATGTACAACAGTGGAAATTGTGTATTGACAACAATAGTACCACAAAGTGAAAACCCAATTTTAAGACAATATGAAAAGCTTTGATACGAAATCACAGCTTAGTAGGCAGGCAGAAAAAGGAAGGAGCACATATATTGTTAAAACATCGAATTAATTGCAGGCACCAAATAGTACTCTATAGAGTAACATGTAGGACGCTAATAAATATATTTTGGCAACAGCAGTGTCACAAGCCCCTTTACAGCCACTGAAACTTCATGGTGCCAAAGAAATTGGGAGAGTTATAAGCCAAGTTTAAGAGAGAACAAAAGCCCAGGCGAAAACACATCTTGGAAGACAAACAAAAAGAAAGCACATATTGTTCTTGTGTCAATGTTTATATTAATATTGAAACTACTCTCGCCATGCCATCTCTTGAGTCACTGAGATCAGAAACATGCTGTGCAAATGAGAAACCCATAAGGAAACATCAATTTCTCCTGATACGGGTACAAACATATTAACAGGAGTCATGAATCCAAAAGTGCAAACTGACTTTGCAATCAAGCTCTTATGTTACTGCCTCCAGGTTGGACTCAGAAGCAATTCCACTTAATGTAACATCAAGCACTTCACACTTCCTGAAATCATAAAAGAACATTAGCGCTGCCAGGAGACCTTGTATGTAACTTTTCACACAAAAGAAATAATAACATGCTACTCTGCATGTGATGCATACACAGAGAAAATGCAAAACTATGATAAAGCAAGAATTCCAAATAATAGAAGCTCAGAATGCTAATTTTTGTTAACAGAAAAGGCACTCAACTGCAAAGGCTATAGCAAGATGATATGCTTTACCATTGCATATACTGGTAGCAGAATGAACAAACTTCGGGATAATATCACTTCCCAAAGAACCATTGGTCTGAAATTCAGATTATTACGCATGCTCTTTTTTTTTCTGATGTTAACACAATGATTATGGTGTCAATGCAGTTTGTAGCTTAATCAGACATCTTTCCATGTGAGGTCACATATTTCGATTCAAATATTTGTAATCTACTTTGCTCTTCATCAAGGAACTCATGAATCCTCAGTCAAAATAATGTTATCAGCAAGCGAATATCTGTAAATGCATATCAACCGTACTTTGATCCTTGAACAATTGGATGAGGGAGTCGGCCACTGAATCCCAGCTTCTCACTATCCCAAGCTAGCGCGTGGTTTATTGTGCTGCAATATGGGTGCGTGGCCAGTGAGTAATTTATAATGCAGCCATAGAGGTTTCTAGACAGTGTAGTGGCTAGCGAGTGCACCGGTTCGAATTTTGGTGTCAGAAAATTTGAACTTGGGCGCGGGAGCATCGGATGGGATTGGAAAGGGGAAGCAATGGCTGGTGGCAGAGCGTGGTACCTTCTCGAATCTTCCGGCCCAGGCACTGTGTCCATCTTGGTCCCTTCTCGAATCGGAAGGGGATTCGGCCACCCTCTCAACGGAAGGGCGGAGGCCGGCGAGCCGCTGAAGATGGCCAGTGCCGTTGAACGCTCCAGCCCAGAGGCAGCAGATGGGAAAGCTGCCGGAGACTTGGGACAGTATGCCGGCGCCATCTTCTTCGCCCCCTTCCCTCGATCGATCCGCCCACCAATGGCTCAATCACCGACGTCCTCCACATGGATGGAGGTGTAGAAGACGGGATCTGGAGTCCGATTCACCGTGATCCGCTGCAGATCAGGCCGAGGAAAATGAAGGACGCCGGTGGATCTCGCCGGATCAAGCGGGTGGTGATTGGGGAACGCGGGCAGGAGGCGAGGAGCGTCGCTTTGTTTTTCCGTTTCTTTTTTTTTTCACTGATCCAGAGATGTCGCTGGGGGAGTCACTGGCTCGCTCCCGCTGATGGCTTGGCCCACATGTCGGCGCCAAACTGAGAAGGCCGCGGAGCCACGACCACCACGAGCCACCAACTCAGGATTTTAAGTATGGTAAAGACATAGAAACTATGTAAAATACTACTTCACTTATAGAAGAGGGATGGGAGGCACACCCGGCAATGAACATTTGAGCATCTTTCCCAACTACCAAATGATTCAACTACAAGCAGTCAAAGAAACAATCTGACATGAGAGAAGGCCACATACGATCCACTCGTGCGAAACCAGGACGCAAGAGCTGACGTGAACCTATGCTCCAGCCTGTCTGTAACTTGTCTCTCAGAATACTTTGTAGTCCATCTCCAAAATAACTTTCTATGAGAGGACGACGAGAGGATATGGAGGCGGCTCATACCGAAGACAAAGGATGTGCCAGTGACGGGGCATGCAAATATCGCCGCCAAAGTACCAGCGAACCACCATCCACCACTGCTGTCGTCATCCCCCATTGACATGCGTGCATAATGCCAACAAAGTCGAACGGTCCAAAGGGTAGCGCCACCGGAGTTCGTGTGTCTGCAGTCGTCATGGCGTGCCCTCGCCGGTCGACGGCAGCGGAGATGCAGCGAGCACACACACACGCACGCCGTCACCCATTACACACTCGTGAGCACGAACTCGTGGACCCGCTACTCTACAGACTCAAAAACACATGAACACATGCAGACATGGACGCACGCCTTGACCAACACTTAGGCGTGGCTTATTTCTAACACATGCAGACATGGACGCACGTACTTCATATTGTTGAAATCAGCAGAGTCATCACATTATACAATGTATTACTACATTTTTTGATACACCCTTTTTGACAACTACTGAAAATTGCAGTGACTCTAGACAATGAACAAGTGAAAAAGGTTTGATACACCCTTTTTGTTTGAAACATTATTTATGTTGGGCACACATCAGATTTGATTTACAATTGAAAAAAAAAACTCAATTCACAATTCCTTTTTTTTCAATGTCTTCAATTCTAAAAATCTAATTTATTCAATGGAAGATTTAGTGCCCAGAACCACATATCTTTTCTCCTTCTAGGTTAAATGGAGGTCAAAATTGTATGCCAACAAAATTTGTATTGAATAATAGCTTAGTTAAGTTATATCCGACAAAAGTCGACACTCCCTTCCAGTGGCCAAATATCTATAGTTTTGACTGAAATAATGGCAGAGATCTTCAAATTGGGCAGATTGGTATGTACAACTGCAACATTATTTCCTACTCATTAACTGCATTGAAGTCTTCCTCCTCAGCCTCTCTATATACTAGAAGCTGTGGCGCGCCGCTGGCGCGCCCCCATCTTTTCTGCCGTGCCTGTTTTCATAAATCACTGACACATTTTCTTTCACAAAAATAAAAACTATTCACATGTACAGATGCGCGGAACTGTTTGCATAACCGAATATAGAGCGAAGTGCACATTTTTTTTCTGGAAAGAAAACACGACAGAGAGTAGCTGCGAATTATTAGAATGTTTTACAACACACGATTACACATAGCTGGATTAAACAATACAACACGCACTCTTACATCCTTTCTTTTGTTCTTTTCTTTTCCTCGCCGTTCCAATATTTTATTGCTTCTTTCTGTTAGCATACTGGTTCGTAGACTGACTTGACTATTGTGATGTAACACAAAAAATGAAAAGAAACAAACTGCGCTCGGCAAAGACAACAATGGCACTGAAAAAATTTCAGATATAAGAGTCAAATCTGAAGCCACCAGTATATATACAAGCTTCTGATCATGATCACACTGGCGAAACAATGTCTTGCAATGCAGGGGGAGGGAGCAAAAAGGACAGGTAACAAGGTAATAATTTAGTAAAATCCTGATTGTCACTACCAAGAGTTTCATAATTCGTATTTCATAGTCGAAGGAAATAGAAACCAGATAACTGTTAAAGCATGCTCCGTCTTGTTCTCATGACATTCGTCCTCAAATAGGGCATCAAGACCTGCATAAAAGAAGCGTATGATGTATCAAAAACCAAAAACGATAAAATAATTATAATTGATGATATGAAATGTTCTGACTCCAAAAACTGCCCAAAGAATCATAATAACATTTACTATTTGAAATTAACGTATTCTTACATAAATTAACTTCAAATTTTAAAACAAAAACCGCACATCTCCCAATATAGACAAGACGAAGCTCCAATGTTAAGAGATTGATTATCTACTTCAATTGAATGCCTGGGCACTATGAGTCCCTATCCCTATTTAAGGAAAAAAAAAAGAACAGATTTTACCACAGTTATTTATGTACACGGAAACGGTAAATAATGTAGGAGCTGTAATCGATGAATGATGCACCTTAATCAATGCTTTTCAGGGTGCACGTTTTATTCCCTTTACAATTACTTCTTTAGCTGTTCAAATGCCACTACTCGCTTGCAGAGCATAACTGTCAGGTAAAATAAAAGCAAATAACACACGACAAATAGACATACACTCAAGAAAAAACACACTACTGACCAGAAGGATGTCTTTAAACAAAGCATGTATAGTGGAACTTAAACTTTCATAGAGTACCTTATCTCAGCGGCAAAGTACTATGTTCTTGCCATGTCTGAAAGTATACGATGTTCTGCTTCTGGCTGGCATCCTTCATTCCCGTCTCATATCTCAGAAGCTCCTTTGGTACTTCCCTATGAACAGAGAGAAGGTGGGAGTAGCTGATACTCTGACAGAGGAAAAAGTGGATACTCCCAAATAGTTGCAAAAATCTAGTAGTGCATACCATGGGCTTCTCCATGTTGGCCAGTCTATTAATATTCACAAGCAAAGAAAGCGCACAGCCTGGGACTCACCAATCTCCTCTTTAAACACTGCATGATACATGCGAAAGATGGAACTCCCTGCTTGCATAGACAAAAACAGAGGAGAAAGAGTTTTAGAGTGCCATAACTAATTGCCTGTTCTAAATGTAAAAAGTTAAAAATAAACCAGAGCTACAGATGATAAAGAGGTTGAGATTGCTAGAAGTATGTATACTTCATTATCTAAAAAAAGAAGTATGTATACTTTCTCACAATCTTCTAAACGCAACATGTAGCCTCCTATTCCAATATTGTTACCCACTTTCTAAAACTGGTACAATTGCAACAAAGAAAAAGAAGAGCGTTATTAAAACTTCAACAACCTGCAAATTAAATAATATGGTGCGTAGATCCGTGGAGGGTTGTAGTGCTGCTACGATAGAGGTCAGATGCTGCTCTATTGATTTTTAATTTGTAATGCAAAATAATCATCTTAATGCACAGTCATACAAAAACAATGAACCAACCAACACTGAAGTTTTTGAGTATACATGTTTGAGTAGCTTGGTATTTCACTTTTTCAGGGCCATCACCGGTAATGATCACTGAAATACCAGGAAGACTCTAACAGCAGTATTATTAACAGTGTCAACCCATATCTTCTTGAATCCCTCTCCAGTTAATACTTTTAATCAAAGTACCAGCAGATTATTCAAAGAATAAAGAAGCTCTACAACTGATTAGCAAAGTAGCTAGCGAGCAGGATATCATACCCAAACGCATGTCTTGATACGGTTGGCTTATCCATCTAATTATAATGTTCAATCATCCATGAGTTAATAAAATAACTTAATTTAGCATGGGACCAAGGATGGTATATTAAAATTATGAGCAGTGACATCTTGCAGTTGTAAATCGCTTTAAAATGTAAAGAAAAAAAAAACATTGCCCATGTGATGTGTAACAGTTGCAATATGACAAAGGGATATAGTGTATTGTTTGGAGAATGCAAGAAAGATGTCTGACTAATCCAGAATACAAGCCTTTTCCATTCATTTCGGCTTCCACCTTGGGCTGCTTGTGTATGGAAGTATGGAACCACATAAGTGAACAACCAATTCTCATTCAGCTACATATCGCTAGCAAAAAAGCTTCTGCACTGACACGAAATACTGCACTTCTAGCTCGTCCATGGTAGTGTCCAATCAATACGCTGCCAAGCAAAATGTTGGAGACATGGAAAAAGTAATTTAAAAGTGGCCTATTGCTTTTCCTCATCTGTATGTACATCAGATTGGTAGATCAGAGTTCACCATTTAAAAAAAAACTGAAGATAAACCAAATTAAGTTGTTGGCATTAGCAGGCGCAGTATATGAACAGGTAACAATACTTCTTCGAGGATCATAGTCTAATTAGATGCACGAAATAAAAGAAAAGAAAGTGTGTTGTGTGATACAAAATCGACAGTGAAATGAAAAACTTTGCATAACTATTTTGATAAAATCTTATCGTCAACAACAACTACCCATTTACCCTGAAATTTAGGCACTGAAACCTCATCCAACCCCATCCCGTATACGAATTTATCAGAATTTGCACGAGTCATCAAAGCGAGCCCAGATAGGGCCGACATGTGAACTAAATCAGGGAAACCAAAGCTATCTATCATTGGAGCACTACGAATTGACCCTGCAGTGCTCAAGTTATATTTTCACCTTGAACACTAAGCAAAATCTAAAGCATGGCAGGTGGGAAAAAAATTGTAATTGCGGCAACAAACAATAAAAGTAATTCAGTTGGGGGGGGGATGAAGGCTATGTTGCCAGTAAATTAAGTCGTATTCAATCAAATCACTTCAAACACTTGGAAATACGAGGGATCAAACGTGAACATTATCAAGCAGAGATTGAACCCAGAAGGAAGCAAAAAAAAAAAGTTTATTGCCTGACAACCTTGGGTTGATCTCTCAACTGCAATGACAATAATAGGATGCAAAATATGCAATGCTACAAGACTGGCAACAAGTTCCTCTAGCTGTTTAATATCGTCCACATCCGTTGTTTAATTTAAGAGCAATAAAATAACTTAGTTAAATGAGAAGGGCACATCAGCTATTAATTTTGTTGAAAAGTAAACCGTCATGGAACACTCTACACCTGAAGCATACTTCTTGATCAAACGAAGGTCCACCAATTTTAATTATGTTCCTTCAATCGCCGTGACTACACATAAAATGCGGGTGGGTAGGGGGGAAGGGTAGTCAGTCCTACAATCAAAGACTACTGAAACCTTTTACAATGGAGAAAATGGTACTAATAACATGCTTCAGTGTATCAAAACAGCAGCAAAATGAGACATTAGATTTTCAGAATGCAACTACTTGATTCAGATTCCAAACTTTGGCTTGTCACCTCATGACTCAAGTTCCTGGAATGCAACTAATTGATCCAGTTTTTTTTTTTTTTTTTTTGGCCTATCAGTGGCATGGCACATCGCGTACTGTCATAGGCAATGCCACAATCCTTTGTATCTTAATTTGAAGAGGCACTTGATAGTTCGTACAAAAGGTTGTTTCAGTATATAAAAGATTGATACCTGAGCATTCTTCTCCCAGGTCACGGCAGATCGTGCTAACTGCAAGAAATCAGTCTCCCAATATCCACTTTCCTGCAGGTCAGGTGATGGTTCCCAGAACCAGCCAATCAATCCTTCGTGCTCTCTCCTGCCTCAAATCAAATTAAAAGGAGGAAATCATCCGCCTTGCTACCAATCTTCAGGAAATCAGAAATAGACAAATTTTGGGAGAAAAAGGAATCGAGTAGGGAAGGATCCGCTCACCTGATGCTGACGCGAGATCCGGCAGCGCAGCTGCTCGCCGGACTGGCCGCCGGACCCCCAAGCCGCACCCCATCCCGGCTCGAATCGCTCCCGCACTGGTCGCACACCAAGGAGCTCGCCCAGACGCTCGCCATGGCCAACGCCACCACCCCTGCGCAGTAAGGGTGAGGCACCGGCGGCTGCACCCAGGGCGCAGCGAAGAGGCAGCCGAACGTGGGGAGTGGCTAGTGGTGCGACCAAGCCCACCCGAGACGCGGCGCTTCCACTGCTCGACGATGGAGTCGAGCCGTCGTCGACGCCGGAGCCACACGCGCGCTTCGTCCTGGCGCTCAGCACGGGAGCGCGGCGCCGCCGGTGTTTGACCTGGCCTGAAGCCAGCCGCCCTGCCCCATTGCCTCGCTAGCCACGCGCGAGGCGGGGCCGTCAGCCTTGCCCCGCCGTGCGTCGACAACGCCTGGGCCCCGCGCGCCCGCGCATCGGTGGTCTCGGTCGCCGCTGCCGCCGCCTCAACCCCTGCGCCTCGTCCGTCGCCGTTGGTGTGTGGCGGGGAGGATAGGAGAGTGAGGGAGGGTGTGGGCGCGACGACCGTCAGGGAGGTGGAGGAAGAAGGGCGGCGGCGGCTGCGCAGGAGGCAGAAGTCAGAGAGGAGAGGAAAAAGGAAAGGGATAAGGCTCACCCGAAAATGAAGCGCGGCGGCGGGCAGTTCGGGCGACGATGAAGAGGCGGCCGTCGGACTCGACCTCAGCGGAAGACCATGGGCACTGGCGAGAGCTTCCACCGACGCCCAGCTCCTAGAACCAGTTGAGGCGGCGGCGCTGCTAATTTTCGGGCGCGTCCCAACTGTTGGGCGAGGTGGACAGCTCGGCAGCGGAGGCCGCGGCGGCCCAGGAGAGGAGCGGCATCGTCGGAGGAGCCGACACGGAAGGCGGAGCGACGGCGAGGGCGGTGCCGAATGGATGCAAATCGGCGGTGGCGTGTTCCTCTTCGCTCAGAACGGGCAGAAAAGGCGAGCGGCAGTGCGGCTCGAGAGTCGAACACGCGTCTCCTGGTAAGCGGCGGGGGTGCTCTCCGCAAAAAATACAAGCGGGCGGGTTTCTGCAATTATGACACGACTTCAGAATTTCGTCTTCTTCGCATTGAAATATTTTCAATGACGAGGGCTTATACGTAAAAACAGTAAACGCATTCACTGTTGTCCAAGGATGTCTCTGGACTGCGGGTTGTTTTGTGAAGAATCGAAGGGTCGTTTTGCAAAACAAGCTAGGAGCGTGGATGACATGCAACGGCGCGATGAGAACAGACCGTAGGTTCGCGATTTTTCTGCCGACGCTGTGCGCCCGAGAGGCCGCCCTTTTCTGCACGTTTGATCTGTATAGATAACATGTCCTGGGCCCCCCTAAAAGCCTCACAACCAAAGCCTCTTTCCTCAGTTCAAGGTCCAGGTAATTGGCATGTGATCGATCTTCTTCCCTAGGTTTCAAAGCATAATTGTTTGTGTTGTTTCTCTGGCATATAGTTGCATATCTTTATCTTATCAGGTCTGTGAATGTTGCATGTAGGTTGTGGTTAGCCATGAGCTGGTGGAACAACGGCAACAACGACGGCGCTGGCGGTGCTGGAGGCAACGGTGTCGAAGGCGCACTGAGGGGCATGGGGCTGCAACTGCGCCTGACGCTACCTTGAGAGAGGATTGAGGTTGACGAAGGGGACGATAGTGACTCTTCATTGCCGATATGGTGTGTGTCATCGAACAACAATTAATGGGGGTAGCAGCTGGTTAGTGCTGGTGGTCGGCAGCTGCTCGCACACGGTGCATGCAGTTCGTCATGGTGCCCAAGAGGGACATCCCCATATGCATGCAGGGGCGGAGCTACGTGGAAGCGTCGGTGTCAGCTGACACCAATGACTTCCAGCAAAATCAAAGGTAAATCCCTTATTTACACTGGTGACCAAGCTAAATAACATCATCCATGAAGCATGCTGACCCCGACGATCTCCAAAGCTGCCTTCGCCCCTATCTGCATGAACTGCAAGCATCCGACCCTATTTGACCCCTTAGACTGCATTGGCGCCAGTGGCGCGGTGGGAGGCAAAAGAAGCATGTCCCGCGTGAGAAGAGCACACCAATTTCATTCCAGGGAGGAAATTATTTCTACCATCAATATGTATGCTTTCATAGTTGGTCACACAATTAACCACCATGAAAGAAGGTTTCTTTTTCTATATAATTTTTTGTCAAGTGTGGGGCATGGATGAAGGATGTATCTCGGTTACTTTGTTGACGTCTTCCTCCTTGCCCTCCCTATACTCAAGTGAGATAATTCTTGCATGTGTTCCGGCCACAATACTTAGACATGACCATGAGTGTATACCATTGCAAATCCTTAGTAGTTTCAGCACAACTGCTCCAAAAACATGTCCACTTGTATCAAGACATAGCTCCGAATAGAAAAATTAGGAAACTGGAACATTTCCGACAAGTTTCGGGAGTGTAGAACAGAATCCTGTAAAAGCAGAAAGGTGTCAAATGTAGTTCTCTACAATAAAATGCATGATAGCGGAAAAACAATTATAGTTGGCAGATAATTTAATCAAGTAGTAGTGCAACAGCAAATTCATGAAAATCATAAAGATGTGAAAGGAACAAGGACGTACAGCCAATGGTCTTCTTATGTTCAAACGTGCCTAGTGCATGTGTGTGGTGCACACAAAGATGTGAAAGGAACAAGGATGTACCGCATATCAATTATCCTGTTTATAATATGGCATGTGTGTGGTGCACACGCATTAATCAACCCAACATGTGTGGTTGTTTCCTAGCAAATTAAAAAAAAAAGATAAGTAAGCAAGTTGCACAAATTCTCATCACACATTTTTAATCACGTGCCTAGTGCACATCCATAGTACAAATAGGACAGTAAATGTTAGAACCACATTGTGAATGCTCTTGTAGATACTTAAAAATGTGAGGCTTAATGGTAGCTAGCATAACCCAGCCTTGCTCGTATTTGGTGAGCCAAGCTCACAAGCTCGAGTCAGGCTATATCTGGGTATGCAAGTCAGCATGTCTAGTTGGTTAAATGTGATCAGCAAGTCAGCCTGTCAGCGCATGGATGTGAGTTCCCGGCGCTGGAGAGGCTCTCCCATCGTGCGCTGCCGCATTGGTACCAATGCTTTGATCTCGCGGTGCCCACACCTATGTGCGCTATGGATTTATCGTTGTCGGAGCTATGATACGCTCGTGGGTCACTCAAACACCATCGAGGAGCTTGACGTCATTCACTTTGGTGGGTGTATTGACATCGTGGCCCCTGAGCTAAAGAAGTTCCGTTTGAATGCCTTAATGCACAAGGATTTCAGCATGTCACTGTCGGCACCTATGGTTCAGGATCCGTCGTGGCGCTGTAGACTTAATGAAGAGCACTTGAATTTAGGGATCGACGGGTCGTGATGATCTCAACTGTGTCAAGATGTTGTGAAATTGTAGCAGCTGGTGGACCCATCACACTAAAGCCACCAATCAGTTCCACGTTATGGCCCCTGCAGTAAACAAAACCGTTTTTAAGAATGAGTCGAAAGTACTTGTGATATCTCATATCTCTCATACGAAGTAATTTCTCATTATGATGTGCATACCTCGGAAAAGAGTTGAAGAGTGAGCTTCTCAAGAACCGGCGAGTGTTCAAGAATACAGGCTAATGCATCAAAGCCATTAGGGGCACACCAATGATCATTGATCAACAAGGTCTTTAGATTACTGAACATTGGGCACCATCTTAAATCACCTTTGAAAAAAAATCTGTAAAATTAATGTTTTCAAGCTGATAAGACGAAACAGGCCCACTGTAAGCATAGTCAGTGGTAATACATGCAAAAACTAATTGGCCCTTATCTCACTGAGAGCTATCATTGTTGTGCGGAAAGAAAAGTTGATCGTGCAATCTATTAATGTCCAGCAAGAATGTAGATAGCGCAGCGTAAAAGGTTGGACGATTTATGGAGTGATAATATAAATGAAGCGAAAGTGTAAGAAGCATACCAGACTGGGATAAGTAGAAATTAACGCCAGACTTTTAGCTTCTGATAAACCATTTAGCAGCACGCATCTAGTACCACCTCTGTCAGCGTTACCAAAACTGTCACAAACCTTGCAAAGGCAGATCTCTACAGTCTGGATCATATAGTTTAGCGCAGACATCCGCTCACCAGTCGGTAAGTCTGATGAACGCCTTCACTAACGACGGCATGCGGTCAAGCATGGGAGCTATATCCATGATGTCATCTATGTGCAGGGACTGAAGTTTGGGGGCGCTGATGTGGACGCGATAAGGATCAGGGTAAACATCATTGATACAGCACCAGATGATCTCCAGATGCTTCAGGGAGTTAGAAACGATCTTCTTTGCTTTCCACAGGCCACACCCATTGAATTGCAGAACTTCCAGTGCCGGGCAGCTCGTGAAGTCAAGGGAGCTGTTGCGCAGCACCACACAGTGGAGCTCGAGCTTGGTGAGGTGCCGTGACACGAGGGGAAGGTCGTCCAGCAGGAGCTGCCTTTCCCTCCTGGAGCTAATGACGGAGCTAATGACGAAGAAGAATGGCAACGTCGTCATATGTTTGAACATAAGAAGACCAATGGTTGTATGTCCTTGTTCCTTTCACATCTTTATGGTTTTCATGAATTTGTTGTTGCTCAACTACTTGATTCAATTATCTGCCAAGTATAATGGTTTTCCGCTATCATGCATTTTATTGTGCAGAACTACATTTGACACCTTTCTGCATTTACAGGATTCTGTTCTACATTCCCGGAACTTGCCAGAAATGTTCCAGTTTCCTTATTTTTCTATTTTGGAGCTACGTCTTGATACAAGTGGAAAAGTTTTTGGAGCAGTGGTGCTGAAACTACTAAGGATTTGCAATGGTATACACTCATGTTCATGTCTAAGTATTGTGGCCGGAACACATGCAAGAATTATCTCACTTGAGTATAGGGAGGGCAAGGAGGAAGACCTCAACAAAGTAACCGGGATACATCCCTACCTTCATCCATGGCCCACACTTGACAAAAACATTATATAGAAAACCAGGAGGAAATTATATATTTCTACCATCAATATGTATGCTTTCGTAGTTGGTCACACAACCAACATGAAAGAAGGTTTCCTTTTCTATATAATTGTTTTGTCAAGTGTGGGGCATGGATGAAGGTAGGGACATATCTCGGTTACTTTGTTGATGTCTTCCTCCTTGCCCTTACTAAAGTGTGATAATTCTTGCATGTGTTCCGGGCACAATACTTAGACATGACCATGAGTGTATACCGTTGCCAATCCTTAGTAGTTTCAGCACCACTGCTCTAAAACATGTCCACTTGTATCAAGACGTAGCTCCAAAATAGAAAAATTAGGAAACTGAAACATTTTTGGCAAGTTCTGGGAATGTAGAACAGAATCATGCAAATGCAGAAAGGTGTCAAATGTAGTTCTGCACAATAAAATGCATGATAGCGGAAAACAATTATACTTGGCAGATAATTCAATCAAGTAGTAGAGCAACAACAAATTCATGAAAATCATAAAGATGTGAAAGGAACAAGGACGTACAGCCATTGGTCTTCTTATGTTCAAACGTATGAAGATGTTTCCATTCTTCTTTGTCATTAGCTCCAGGAGGGACAGGCAACACGACACGTCGATCCCTAAATTCAAGTGCTCTTCATTAAGTCTGCAGCGCCACGACTGATCCTGAACCATAGGTGCCGACAGTGACATGCTGAAATCCTTATGCATTAAAGCATTCAAACGAAACTTCTTTAGCTCAGGGGCCACGATGTCAATACACCCGCCAAAGTGAATGGCATCAAGCTCCTCGATGGTATTTGAGTGAACCATGAGCGTATCATAGCTCTGACAATGATAAATCCATAGCGCACATAGGTATGGGCACCGCAAGATCAAACCATTGGTATCAATGCGGCAGCGCGCGATGGAGAGCCTCTCCAGCACCGGGAACTCACAGCCATGCGCTGGCAGGCTGACTTGCTGATCACATTTAACCAAGTAGACATGCTGACTTGCATACCCATATATAGCCTGACTCAATCTTGTGAGCTTGGCTCACCAAATACGAGCAAGGCTGGGTTATGCTAGCTACCATTAAGCCTCACATGTTTAAGTATCTACAAGAGCATTCACAATGTGGTTCTAACATTTACTGTCCTACTTGTACTATGGATGTGCACTAGGCACGTGATTAAAAATGTGTGATGAGAATTTGTGCAACTTGCTTACTTTTCTTTTTTTTAATTTGCTAGGAAACAACCACACATGTTAGGTTGATTAATGCGCGTGCACCACACACATGCTATATTCTAAACAGCATAATTGATATGCGGTATAAAATATGCTATAATCATGAATAATAAAAAAACTGGAAAGTTGTATCTCCCATCTGTAGATATAGGAAGCGGAACATTTTGTAAGTCATAAGGTTAAAAGTAGAGAACAAATATTTACCAGCAACAAGAGTTTCTTTTTGGTTAAACGAGATACATTTCATACATCTAGGGTTACAAACGGGCGGGAAAACACCCCAAATGTTTCCGTTCGTATTTCATCCACCGGTCGGGAACTTGAATGAGGTTCATATAACTTCTTCAAGCATTTGAAAGGTGTGAGAGCCATATCCCACGCATCATTAGATGGAGTAATAGGATCATACCTGCAAGACGGAGGACAAATAGTTGGAAACAATAATAAATGCATTTTTGTATGGAAACAACAATATGCAATACATCTTTCAATCTGATGACCTACCTAGTTGAAGGCTTGTAGTACAAGGCATCTTTCAGCATTAGATAGATGGAGTTCCTCATAATGGAAACATTAAGTGACAGCCCCTGGTTGTGTCCAGGCCACATTCAACGGCACACTTCTTGAGTTGCTCCTGCCGCAATGGAGAGCTCTTCACAACCAGTACAATTGCTTTGATCTTGTCAAGCGCCTTTGAAATAATAGCCAATCCATCCCGTGCAACCAAATTGATGGAAAGCACACCTCAAATGGAATAAATCTCCATCACATACCAAGTTTGTGTTACCACCAGGTAAGTATACTAGCAACATACAATACGTTATAGGTTCCATTAACATAACTAGAAGGTTCCGACACACAGGCCTGCATTACCAGATTACAAGCATACATACATAACTTCACATACAGCCTAGAGTACAAACCTATTTTATAATTCACATGCCACACTGTAGATATACTAAAGGTCCTGCTGCTACTAGACTACTAGCAGTTCACCTGCTATCTAAGGTGCCAGAGCCACTGCCATTTACAGTACAAGACTCTAGCTAGCATCATATTAGTTTTCTGCTCTCCTCTCTGTAAGGAACTTGAAACCCAAGGAGTGCAGGGGACTAACTCACACATGGTGAGTCCTGTCCTCAGAGTCAGTCTCAACGACCTGAGACCTACGACAGAGGCGTCGATGAGTATCATCACTTGGTTCAGCTTGAGAACTACCCACTGCATTTGGATTTCCAAGTGCCCTTTTTGGGCGAGGTGCATGGTAATCAGAGTCACTCGTGGAGTCATCTTCCTCACTAGTAGTGCTCAGTGGTGATGGTGGAGCTGGTTCCATAAGTTGCTCATCAGCTGGTGGAGATGGAGGTATTTCATCATCCTCTATTATGATAGGAGAGCTGGTTGCCAATCTGATTGGGCTGGTTGCCAACCTGATTGAGCTGGTTAATGGTTTGCTCTAGTGCTTCTATCTGAGCTTGGTGTGCATGGTTCTGCTGGGTAAGTGCAGCTATGGTGGCCTGGTCATGCTGCTCCCTCTCCCTAGCATGCTGACGTTCTTCCATAAACCTCACTAACAGGGAAAGATAATCTGTCTGATCAGAGTTGTTGTCCATAGCTAGCAGACGTGTAACATTAACAGCCCATGTTTTCCATAGAGGTCATATAGTAGTTGCGATCAGTGCCATAGGGCTGACTTGGAATTGGGAGTGCTGGTAGGTTAATTTGTGGCTGATGAGAGCTCTCTCCTGCTTCTATAACTGGTAGGATGTAGTATGGACTACTAATTAGTGCACCAGCATGTCGGCACCTTAAGTAAAACACCATGGGCCTTGCTGCACCCTGAAGAGCACTATAGAGACTTGGCAAGATCATGACCATCTCAACACCCTCGGTACTAGCTGTCACCTTGTAAGCAAGGCGCTCCCCTCCCTCATTCACATGCTCAACATAGTAAATGACCGGGTCTCTACGGTTCAGAAAATCAGACATGCGCCTAAGGTAGCCTACCCAAGGCCCGACCAAATCGAACAAAAATTGGTAGTCATATCTACCTAGAAAAGTAAAAGCAAGCTCCAAGCATATAATTACTTAGGTTTTCGCCGATTCTACCTAACAATACGTACCTAAAGACCAACCATTGCTCTGATACCACCTGTGACGACCCTGCCTGTCGTACCCCATTTCTGGAGCACTAGTGCTTACCGTATCAGTTCCTGGATCAGTAGCTGATACGACACTTATACAGAATGGCATCTCAGAGTCATACCATTGATAATATTACCAAGTCTCATTACAAGCCTTTATATTACAAAAGGTCTTTTTACAATGGCCAAAAGCCTTATTACAACACGACACAACCACCACACTTGTGCGTCACTGAGGACAGTGACACAACACTAGAACTACTGCAACGGAAGACTGAAGCGGGGTCCACACTACAGGCAGACTTGCGCGTGGACGGAAACCCTATTCTTCATCGCCATCACCTTAGAAGTCATACTCTGGTTCTTCTTCTGAATGATTGAAGCAAGAGTGAGTACATAAGGTACTCAACAAGTCCTAACACGAGGGTTAATAGCATGCAAGGGGAGAATATCAAGGATAAAGGCTGGGGTGTAACATATCGGCCGAAAAGCCAATTTTTGTGCAAGGGCTTGTTTGAAAAGCAAAACTGCTTTGCAAACTAAGTCAAGTAAGATTTTGAATTTAGTGGGGTTGGTTGGCCCTAGGGGAGATGCATCCATCCCGCCAGTTCCCAAGTTTTATCGCTGGCCGACCACCAGCACACGGCTCCAAACCGGTGTATTCCAAAACACACACGCCAAGGATAACTCACTCAGAAAGATCTAATCATTTGTGTGGCCATTGCTTTCGCAATTGTCCAATGCCGTGGAACACGGCTATCCGGATAGATTCAACACTCTGCAGAGGTTGTGCACTTTACCCACAAGGTATACCAGCCCTTGCCATCGTCATGGTTTAGACTGGCATACTAATGGTTCCGTACCTACTTGGTGTCACCACGGCACCACCACGGAAAATCCACAACCAGGGGCATCCATTCACCATAGGAATAAGGGCCACAGGCCATCACCAATCCGCTGGACGCTAACGCCAATCTCGTTAGGTCTTCTCCTGGCTTCCGCTGCGACTCCCGCCTCCTGGTGAGTACCGGGCGACACTATAGTAGGGTGTGGTTCCAAACCTTTCCCATACAAGGCATGTGGTTGCACGATGGGTGCTAAGCAAGGCAGCACATGAACCGGTCCTTATACGACCGAATCAGGCATCTTCAATAGCCATTCCTCACAAGGAAAGGCGTCCCAGAGATAGCCTCCCCACTGAGGACTACCTCGCCTGGTCCCGCCAAAACATACCCCCACTATGGATTGCATATCATCACTAATCCCACCCAAGTTCATATTTACGCACACCACCAAGCACTCACACATTTTAACACAAAAACATGTGTAGCAAGATTAATTATATACACAGTGTAATAAAGTCCTAAGCAGCATTTTCATCCAACAAATCATTAAAGATTAATGATGTTGGGACCTAGGGTTAACAAGGAGATTAGGGTATAAGCAATATCAAGGTGAGGCAAACAACAATTACTTAGGACATACTAAGCATTTAAATCATTTATAAATGACATGCATGTTTATTTGAAAACAGGCTCTAAATAGGATTATTTGCAAACATAGGCGCAATATGGTCAAGGAGGTTAGGACTTGCCTTCGAAGTCTTCTTCCTCTAGTCCTTCCTCGTAGTCGGGGTCCTCGTGCCCTTCTTCGAAAGCTTGGTTATCTAACGATCAAAAGTAAATAAAGGGTGAATAAATCTACCGCTCAAACAAATAACAATCATTAAATAAAATAAAATCCCAAATAAACAGCAATTAGAGATGGCTTTGGTGTAGATGAGTAGACAAGGATTTTAGAAGAATTTAGGCGAAAGAATTTCTGGATTCGGAGTTAAAATGAAATAGTTATGAATTTTTGATTGAATAGGAAAGGAAAAGATTAGGAATTGATCAACTTAATTAAGTATAATCAACATCCTAATTTTCCAGAGGTGTAAAAAGGTTGCAAAATGGTTAGAAAGGAATATATGATTTTTGGGAATTTATTGGGATTTTTCTGCTATTGAAAATGTGCTCGAAATTGTTTTCTGTGTACAAACTCGGGTGCGCTTAGCAATTTCCAGCCTGGTGTGAGGCTGACATGTGGGCCACTGGGGCCGGTGCACAGTGGAAGCACTGTGCTGTGGACTAGGTCCACGGACGTTGTGGACCGAGAGGCAATTGCCTGCGGTCCATCGTGCACCGGGCGTACCGCGTGGCGGTGACAACCCGGTCGTCGCGGGCCCGCGCGCCGACGTGGCTTGCCACGTCGGGCTCCGACGCGGTGCGACGGGAGGGCGGCTGTGTGCGGCGGCGCATCGCCGGCGGCGCGCTGACGACGGGCTGCGGAGGGCGTGTGGTGGTGCGGAGCTGACCTACGCGAACTACGCGCGAAGGCGCATCTTCTTGCGCTCGGCGTCGACGAGGGGATGGGCTGGAGTGGCGGCGCAGGGTCGCCGGAGGACGGTGGCATGTCGGAGCGCGATGGTTTAAGTGGGCGGAAGCACTTGGCTGTGTGCGTGTGTGGCGGAATGTGTGCGCGGGTGCGCGGTGGAGACGAGGCGCACCTCAGCGTGGCCGGGAAGGGTCTGCGGACGACCGGCGACGAGAGCTTAAGGCGGGGAGTCACCGGAGCTCGAGGAGAAAGGTAGCGCGCTAAGGATTAAAGGGTACAAGCTAGCTCGGGTGAAGGAGGAGGGCCTAGGGGTGCTTACCAAAGGCTCACTCGAGCGGGGAGAAGAGACGGAGGGGCCAACACCGGCGACGAGCACGATAGAGCTAGGGTTGCGGGGATCTCCACTCACGGGGCACGGCTGCACAATTGATGAGCACGGTGAGGTCCAGCACGAGAGGGAGTCGTGACCTTGACGAGAAAAGGAAAGAGGGGCTCACCGGAGTAGAGGGGAGAGCTCACCGGAGTTCCCGCCGGTCTTGAGCGGAGATTGGGGGAAAGGGCAGTAGAGAGCTCGGGAGTGAGTGGAAATGGAGAATGAGAACAGAGGAGGGAAGGAGGGGGCTCGAGCTGTTTTATAGGGCTTCAATGGCGGTTCGCGGCGAGGAAAATATCTCGCTCGCCGGCGAGATATTTCCGCCGGAATTAATGCCGATGTGACGCGTGAAGGCGGTGCTGGGCTCGGTGACGCGCGCGAGGGGTGGCTGCAGTGCCGGAGACGAGACAGGGCGAGAAGGGGAGCTGCTGTGGCTGACGTTGGAGGGATGGAGCTCGCCGGAGCTCCGGGGCGGTTCGAGAAAAGGAGGGATGGGGCGCTCCTGTGCGACGTGACGGCTCGGAGAGGCGGTGGCGCAGCGCGCAAGCTTCACGTGCTCCTCGTGTGGCTCCTGTGGTGCGGAAACGACGGGGCGCTGACGGCCGGCAGCGAGGGATGGGCAATGGCGCAAATCGCGCCGGCGACGCGAGGTAGACGATGGGGACGCGGGCCCCACCTGTCAGCGACGCGCGCGAAAAGAAAAAGAAACAGGGCGCGCTGGGCTGGCTCGGGCAGAACTGGGCTGGAGCGCTGCGGCCCACACGGGGAGGAAGAAGAAAAAGGCTGGGCCGGTAGGAGAGAAATGAAAGAGGGCGGCCCGATTAAAGGAAAAAGGTTTGATCTTTTTGCTGGAATTGAATTTGAATGAATTTTGAATTCATTCAAAAGGAACGATTCAAACAAACACTTAAAATAAAAGCAATAAACTCCAAAAATGCATATGATGATCTTTGTGCATGATTTAAAATTCAAAACTTTTATTTTTGGTTCTAAACTTAATCTAACAAATTGCTTTTAGTTGAAATTTTTTTAAAAGGGTCAAATTTTAAGGGTTTTTAAATGAGCACAAAATTGAGGGTGCTACACTGCCATACTCACGAAGGGTATAGCCAGTCTTTGGAGATGTTACAATGTAAAGAGAAGCCTTACAATGCCATCTCACAGCAGAGTAGCACATACGAGAGCATGGTTAAGTAAATTATTAAATAGAAACGGCCTTACAACCTTACACGTTACACAAATATTCATACAAGACATACATTCACCGATTCATACATTTCCAACCCCATTTAATCGACTATCCACTAAGTCAAACATATGTCCTTGCCTCGTCCATGTATAACTCTAGCCTCGGCAATTCTTCGCATTAGCTGCTAACAAATCAATCTACAAGAAGGTTTGATACTATAGGGGTGAGTACAAAGGTACTCAACAAGCCGAGATTACAATAAGCAATGCATGAAATCCCGCCATATCACCCGACACGCATCCCATTTAGCCTATCTACTCATATTCTAGACCTACATGATCCAAACTTGTGATTATAAAGGCAAGCTATTAAGTTTCAATCTACTGCCATTCATCACCATAGGGTGAAAGCCACCTGTAGGCTTTCCTTTCCTACCGCGGCATAACTTCCGTCCCGGAAGCAGGGAGTGAATATCCACGTTTTTAACTCTGCAGAGGTGTATCACTGTACCCACAAATTATCTTAGCATGTTTTGCCACGTGCCGTCGCACGCTGTACACATTTCCTTTGATGTGCAGCTTAGCCAAGATAACAAAGCATTTTGCATGTCCCTCTGCCATTGCCTCCACATTTGTAGCCGGACGCATCCGGACTACCCACCGCTCATTATACTTCGCTCCCGTTGTAAAGGCAAGGCATCGAGACACACTACTGAGCTTAGCCTGTCCCATCCCAGGTATGTGATTGATACGGTGTATATGGCGCTGGGTCCGACAAATGGAAGTTTGTTATTAGCCTTATATGAATATCCCTATGCAGAGAAGCCCAACAACCATCTCAATGTCCCACCAGGGCCTTCTCCGCCCACCATCGTAACCTGACTCGCAATGGTTGCTCCATCAACCATTGTTCTATTTCTATCCAAACGTGCATATTCAATTTCGACACCAGGTTTCCATGCAAGTGATGAAGTAGAAGTAATTTCAAATCAAAGTTTCAAATTGACATTGTAACTTAGTATGCGTCAAGAACTCGACTTGCCTTGATACTTGTAGACCTCGAGCCTCCTACAGCATCAATCCTCCTTTCTAACTTCGAGTTCCGATTATCAAGTCTAACTAATAATTTTAAGACTTGTAAGAATGTAGAACACTAATATTCAGATAAAGTGACGTGTTCCTAACGCTCCTTATTCTACACTTAATTGTTTTCTAGAATCCCCCCATACAAACAAATCATGCATTTATCTTTTAGTCATTATATATTACTTCTCACTTAATTGAATTCTCTTTAAGTATACAAAAGTAGGTAACATGCATGTGTTCATGAGATTCAAATCAGTAGTCAGGTCGTAGCACACAAGCTAATACATTTTATTTGTTCTGTAGTGTTATTCTGCTAATTTCTACCATTCAAACTAATGGGTATTTGTAAACTAAAGTGGGCCAATCTGAAATCACTCAAGTCTAACCCGTACCCCTCATGGGCTGGCCCAAGGCCTGCACACGTGCGTGCCTTTCTGCTACTAGTACTACTCTGCTTCTTCCTCAGACTTCACACGAGCACTACGCCGCCGCCGACAACAGCTACGATAACTCCGCCACCTGCAGCCATGGTTCCCATGCTCCGACCTCGTGAGCTCCTACCAGATTAACTTGCCCTGCTACTTGCACTACTCCTTGCTCACTCTCAGTCTCCCTCCTTCTCACACTCCTCGACGGCGCCGTCTACGCCGCCGCGGCCTGCGGCCAGTGTACGGCCATGGCGACCCGGCGCTGGTCGATTCCGGCGTCTACCTGCCTCCTTCCGCCTCCTGACATCCTAAAATCGACAAGCTCGGCTACTCCGGGGTCTCCTCCAAGATTCACCCTCGACATCGCCGTCGGCCATGGGGTCCCTTGCCGCGCCGCCGTGACCTTCCGGTGGTCGAGTTTGGGCTCTATGCATTCGTTGAGGTCTATCTACTTACTTCCCCATCTTCTTCTAGCTCTCCCCTGTTTCAATGTCACTCTGGACTTCTAGGGCTTTGTTTGGTTGGGGTCACATCACCGGTCCCGCCTCGCCGTCGCCGGCGGGGTCGAGGTGTGTGCGTTCTGGTGCCGCCTCCCTCGCCTAGGTGAGTAAACATGGGCGCCAACCTCTAGTACCCTGTGTGACATCCGATGGACAGTGTTCGGCGCTCGCCACGCCGTGCACCCTGAGTGCGCGCACTGCGGCGTCGTGCATGTGAACTGGTTGTTCGGTCTGTGGTTTATGCTTTCTCTTGTTCCTGCGTGCGCCATGCTATACTACCTTGAGACTCATCACTATCTATGACTTGGTGAGCACCATGGTGTCCGGCGCGACGTCGAGTTAATCTCGATGTTGTCCGGCCATGGTCACTTGCCGCTCCTTGCAGGTATTGTTCTTGTGTCCTAATCGTTCTCCCTCCCCTGATTTTGTTCCACACCTTAACTATGCTACTGTACTCTCATACATGCCATACGTATTATGGATTTATGTTATAACTTGACAAGATCAGAGCCGATTAGTGTGGCCTCTGAACATATGCTCTATCTGCTCTTGCTTGTACTACCAATGGCATCTTATTCCCTCGAAATTGCAGTAACTAGTTCAAGCATTACTCATGTGTTTCCAAAATCAAACATGACTAAACTGACAAAAGCAAGGTGCTACTTATGCATGTACTGTTTCTTACTAAATCCTATTCATTCACAGAAATAAAACCTTCCATCCAACCTGAAGAAAATCCCTCCTGCTACCCTTGACCTCAATATAGCTAGCTATCTGAACTAATCGATTCCCATCTACCGTTGGTAACTAGTGCAAGAATGGTACTTGTATTTACCTTATTGGGTCAATTGCTAGCTGATTTGGGGTGTCCTGTTCTTGATGTCTCACTCCTCCTATACGATGTGGTGAGGAGTGGAAGGGAAAGAGGGTAAGCATGTCTGCCGACCTCCCTTTTATACCCTCCACTAATTATGTGTTTAAGCTCCTTAATCAGTTGACCACTCTAAATCCTAGCTAGGGGCTGGACGGCTGTCTACCTTGGGCAACACGTGCCCTCCTGGTGGGCTAAATTGATGTGTTTATGCATGAAGGGCTGATGTGCATCTCAGCTGGACCTAACTGTTGTGCATATCTTTGAGAGAAGGGCTGTCATGCTTAATTTTTGACATGGGTACTATTAAGGTTTGTTTACTGGACTGAAACATAAAGCTGCAATACTTATCCGATCATGTTCAGGTGTGATAGCCGCAGCTGCTTGCTTGGGCCTGATATTTTTCAACTTGCATGATTGACGGCCTTTGGGCTGAGAAGGGTGTACAGGCCAACTATTCCTCTCTTTATTTTACCATTCCTTCCAATTATTTTTCCTCTCTTGATCTGAATGCCTCCCTGATCTTCCTTCCCAATTTCTTTTGTTTTCATGCTGGATGATGATTAATATTGACATGATCAAGGTTTAATGCCTACATGATTGTCCATTTACAGGTACTATTTAATCTGACAGCAATTTTTTCTTTTTCTTTTTGTATCTTCTCAGTTTTCTGAATTAATTCAACTATGTAAGTTGATCACAAAGTCAATGTATCATTTGTTAGGATCTCAGGGTTTGGCCAGCATCGTGGCTTTCCCAGTAGTTCAAATAGCTGGGTTATTACATCATGCTCCACTACGTTGAATGGATACTCATGCATGATTATTCCTAAGTACAACTCCTTCACACTAACATCTTGATCATACCTGTATGACTCAATAATAGTGATATCTTGGCCATGATCCTTCTCAGTTTTTAGTTGCAGCTGACCTTTTTAACAATTCTATGTGTGTTTCATATGCAGTACATAAAGCTTCCATGCAATCAGCAGTGCACCAGAAAGAAAACATACGACAAGCATTACTGGAGAGCATTAATTTAACACGCTACTGAGAAGCATACAACTAAATATATCACGAAGTCTACAGCTCAGCATCTCACAAGCTCTACATGTCACAACCTGACTCAAAATCAGATGTTTGCAGCTCTACATGTTCATCCTCGGTGATGAGAATTCCCATCTCACAACAATTAACTTATCACTATTGCACCAAGCAAGCAAGAATCGGGATTACCTTTAGCAGATGCTTAAGATCTGCTGCTGGAGGAAGGAGGAAGTGAAGGTGCGTTGTCCCCGAACATGATGCGCGTCAGGGATGAAGTCTTCTGTCCGGTGGGCGACATCGCGGTGAGCGAGTTGGGCGCCGGCGTGGCGAGAGATACCAGGGCACGACGACGACAAGCTGGGCGCGGCGCGAAGATGTGCACTATGGGTCGAGGACAGCGAGGTGCATCGCGCGGCGAGCTCTGTGTTGCTGGATGTGCGGCGCGCGGCAAGGAGCAGCTGTGCCCGAGCACGGGGCGGAGCGGTACGACCCGTCGAGGCGGCGGCGTGCATGAGTCCTTGGTGGGAGGGGGGATGAAGTGACAGCATTGTGCTAGGGTTTTGGATATGTGTTTATACCAGGACTCTACATGAGATTGAGTGGGGCTAGGGGGATACACAATGGGGTGACTACTTGGCTATAACTTGGTTGGGTTTAAAACAAGAGAAAAAAAGGTACTATCTCAGCCCAAAACAGGATCCTGGAAAATGGACGGAAAAACACCTAACCATTTTCTCACCCTTTTCGTTTACTGTTTTCCCGTTACCGTCCGTTACTGTTTTTTATCCCGGAAATAAAAAAAACGATCAGAAAAAAAAAGCAGAAACGGGAGCCGGACGGGACAAGATTTTCCTGTCCTGTTTTCATCCCTACATACACCCATGCTGCACTCTGATATATCTGCAACGACACAGAACATGGAAGGCTTCAACTTCATTTGGATCAACATATAAGGGCTAACAGGCGACTAGTGAAGGGGGTGGGCGGAGGAAGCACTCGCTACGGTGGACGAAGGGGAAGATTCCCAGTACTTGCACAGCTCTGCAGACCCTCCTAAATACGATCGATTGTACAACAAAAGATTGGTGTGATGTCATTAGAGGCCACATTTATATATGAAGTTGATGTGATGTGAAGGTGCTTGAGCAAATGAAAGAAGCACTTCTTACTATATATGCACATTAGTTGGTATGATTTGGTCATGTGTGCACGCGCTACTTCTGTTTTTCTTTCTTTCTTTTTTCTGAAACATTATAGGTCAGTCTTTTACAAGCTACGTAATCTTCAAACTGCTTGTCAGACCACATGTACAATGGATGATTGTTTTAGTTGTCTCGTAGAAATTGAATCGTTCCTTAATTTATGAATGAGAAAGGGAATATTTATGAGGTTTACGGCAACTATAACTCGTACAATGATGTATAAGTCGTTTCATACCTCTAAATTTTAGAGCATGATGTGGTTGCTTCGCGAAACAACCACCTCTTTTTCTTCTATCTCATCAAAAATCCTATGTGCCATTGCATGAGACTGTTTACGTGTAAAATTGTACCTTCTCTAAGGGCAAGTACAATGGTGTTGTTGTATAGGACGTCTCATAAGAGCCACGTAATATTATGATTGCTTGCCAGACCACCTATACAATAGGTGATTGTTTTAATTGTCTTGTAGAAATTGCATCGTTTTTAATTTATGGATGAGCAAAGGAATATTTATGAGTTGCATAGCAACTATAACTCGTACAATAGTGTATAACCCGTCTTATACTCCTAAATTTTGGTGCATGAGGTAGATGCTTGGAAACGACCGTTTCTTTCTCTCACCACCATCTCTCTCTTCCATCTTATCAAAAATCTTATATGGTGTTGCATGAGACGAGCTATGAGACTGCTTACGTGTAGCATTGTACCTGCACTAATGCCAGCATTGAGTTTGGCACTCCATCAAAAACCATTGCCAAAAAAATGTTAATCCTCTATATGTTGTTAGTGTTTCATTGCCATGTGGGGCTCACCTATGTTACTAACCCGGGGTTGTGCAAGACTGCAATTACGGGTAAGAATTATTTCAAATCTGAATGCCAACAAGTGTAAATATAATGCAATTTATCCTCTTTCATGAATTTGACGTTGCTTAAATTTTATGGAAAAATTGCAAAAAGTGGTTTGCTAATATACCATTCATTATTTTTCCCTGACTTTGCTAGTTTAGCGCTACTTAGAGTTCTTAGTCTTGCTCTGGTCACATCTGCCACATGATTTACAACCAATGGCTGAGATCACATCTTGATCCTCAAAGTATCTATCTCTCCTCACTCCTGTTCTCTCACCTGCGGCCCTCTTCTTATCCACTACTCCGAAGCATGCTCCTTTGGTCCATGGTACGTTCCTCCCTCTTATGAATCACTTACTTGGTTGCTTTCCCACGGCTGCGACGATGGTGGTGGCTGCCTGGCTCCCAGGTAGCTGCAGCGGCCTAGCTCGCAGGTGGAAGGAGGAGCAGCCGCCGTCTGGAAACTGCTTCGGACCTGCGGTCAGGTTTACGGTCAGAGAGGCGGCGGCGCCATCCCAGAGCTCCGCCTCCACCACCCACTGCACTGGTGATCTTCACGTCCGCACGACCCTCTCGCCGCTTCTTCGCCTTACGCATGCCCTGCCGTTGCGACATCCACGTATGAGCTGAATCCTTCATTTTTAATCTGATGGAGCAGTGCTGTAACATGAAAACTAGAGAGTGCTAAACTAGCAAAGTTGAGAGAGAGAAAATAGTATGTTAGCCAATCGGTTCCAGCAGAGTGCTATAGGAGAAAATTTCCCTTTTATTAAGGATGCCATCTTTCTTATGCTGAACAAAAGAAAGAAAAAAGAGGTGGTATTGTTTTGGCATTGCCATTTTAACATGTTCTAAGTATTGTTTTGGCATGGATGAAGGTAGGGATTCATCTCAGTTACTTTGTTGACGTCTTCCTCCTCATCATCTCTAAGTACAAGCATATAAAAATCATGTTTGTGCTAATGTATTTGTGAGGTCAATGACGTCTCTTACTAAGCATGCAATAGCTGAGAGCCACAACCCCGTCTCGCACTAAGAAGGTCATGCGGGCTTGGCATCTTGCATGCGATGGACATCTTGCACGAGTCTCAAGAAGACCAAATCCCATGTTCCCATCCAGCCTCGCTCTGACGGGCATCTTGCACGCAATGGGCCTGGTTGCGGGGCCATTCCAGTCAACCAAACACCGCGGGCTTGCTTGGATTGGACCTAGCTGCGGATCGGACCGAGAAGGCAACCAAACACACACTGTGTTTTTCTTCCTCTTTGTTTTGGCATCCGACTCGGAGTTCCTGGACCTTTGAAATGTCAGATGCTCATGTTGTTAATAATTACCTATGTACCGAACGTGTTTCACCGGCACGCTGCAGATCAAGAGCTTGAAGGCGGTAATGAGGAAGGGGTGTTGTTTTCTCGTTCTTTAGGGTTTGATCCTGTGTTACATACAATGGCGGCAGCAAGATGATAAACATTGTCAGCCGGCTAGCGGGTGCCGAAAAGGCGTTCTATATATATAGACCTCCTGGAGTCAAACTTGTAGCCATCGGGTTAAGGTGAAGGAGTGTGGCTTAGCTCGTTGTGGTCAATCACGGATGGGGTAGCCTCATCCTTCTGGGTGCCAGCGGCATTGTCCTACAGCTTGAGTCACTTTAGATCCATCCATCACCCATAAGATCGGTAGAATAGGGATGTAGGAGGAGGTTCTAGCTCACATTACGTTGGCGTGCACTAGAAAGCCACTCAGCCGGTCTTTATACGTCACTGCACTTGTGAATTTAGGATCTGCTCAGAAATCAGTTGCTAAATTTTTGTGGCTATTTCTGTAACTTCTTAACATATTTTAGTTAGCCTGGCAAATCACTTCCCATCGGACAGCCGCAGAAAGTGGTGAAGTCATCAACAACTCCACCAGAGGAGAAAGTCATCTTCTTACTATGAATGGAAAGCTTTGGATGGAAATTATATGGTTATATTAAAAAAAAATAGCATATGTGTCTACGTCGGTCAAACGGATGGTTGAAACATTGGCCCTTTTGTACCTTGTATATATGCTACTAAACTACTAATATTACCATACCTAGATTCTTCCTATGGGGGAAGCGGAGCCGTCGTCGGGCCACTAAAGTACTAACATATGTGTCTCACTTACTTTGTTGACGTCTTCCTCCTCGCCCTCCCTATACATAAGTGAGATAATTCTTGTATGTGTTCCGGCCACAATACTTAGACATGACCATGAGTGTATAACAGCAAGACAAGCATCTAAAAATCATGTTTGTGCGAGTGTATTTGGGTGGTCAATGATGTCTCACAGTAAGCAAGCAGTAGCTGAGTGTGAGCACACCCTTGTCTCGCACTAAGAAGGTCATGTTGGCTTGGCATTTTGCATGCGATAGACATCTCGAGTCTCAAGAAGCCCAAATTCCATGTTCCCACCCAGCCTGGCTCTTCTCAGCCTAGCTGATCACATTTAACCAATTAGACAGACTGACTTGCATACCCATAGCGTGACTCTCGTGAGCCTTGCTCACCAGCTAGGTCATGAAGGCAAAGTATCTTGAGGAGCATTATAGCCAAAATTCAGCATATTTGCATGCATGAATAAAATAATAAAAAGGAGACAATGCAGAGAAAGAAAATGCAATTACGACAAAATATGTCGAAATTATATAATCCAATTGGTGAGATGTTCAGTAATGCTATGAGATGCACGCATACCAATATGTACAATTTTATCATGTACAGAAAAGGATATTAAATTATCTTTGTATGCATTCTTGGAATTTTTTACAAACCTTTACTGAGAAACATAAAGTTGTTATTGAACCTCTGGATAGATCTAGCCATATGGATTCCAAAAAAACAAAATCACATTTTTCAGATCTATATTTTATTTTCTAATGATTTTACAAGTTTCAGCAGAATAAAAAAATTTCGTTTTGCGAACAGGCAAAAGCTTTGCGCGTCATTTTTTATAGAAGAGGCCTCAAAATGAGCCTTGAGTTAATAAAACAATTCCCAGAAATTGTAAAAACACGAGGGCCAAAGAGATCCACACCACAGTCTGGCTACACCGAAAGGGAGGCTCACGGGATCAGCATCTAGCCACCGATCGATCCTACCTGGGATCGAACTCCAAGCCATGGCGCCTGGCGGCCGGAGTTGGGCGGTGACTTTGCCGGCTCCTTCAGTAAGTGGAGGGCACGGGAGTGACCCGCGCGACTAGGAGGATCCATTTGAGGCAGAAGCAAGCGACGGAGGCGAGCCAAACAAGGTGGCGGCGAGCGACAAAAGTTCAAGGAAATGTTGGGGAGCTTCACCTATGCTTGTAGAAGGGCGGCGTCAATCTTGTTTACGGGGAAGACTGCTGGAACAGCGAGCTCGACGACGAGGTACTCGGTGGTCTGACGGAGAAGAAAGACTCGATTCCGGCAGCTCGTCGCAGGAGAAAGAGAAAGGGGGCTCGGTTGAGGACCAGCAAAATAGCAAAGAGATGGAAGCAAGAGAGAGGATGATGAGAGGGTCCCACCATGCTTTTTTCTTTTTCACATAATTTCCAACGTGCTGATTTGAAGGATCCAAGTGAAAGCTTCCAAACCTCAGAAAATTCTAAAAAGTTGCGGAATGAAAGGTCAACTTTGGCAGAACAACTTTATTGTTGGAATATTTCTAGATTTGACATATGTTTTGAATTAGAAATTCCTGGAAAACAGGGGTGAATAGAGGGCTTTTGATTTTTTTAAAATTCTTAGCCATTCCATAAAATTCTGAAAAATTGTACGAAATTCTATCTTGACCCCTGTAACCTAAATAAAGTTTTGGTAGGGCCATTTGATGTGCAAAATTTGGAGTCTCTTTTGTGAGCTCAAATTTGAATTAAATTTGAGTTGATTTGGAGGAATTTGAATTTCTTAACTTAAAACTTTTGTAGCATTTATTGACCACTCCAATATTATTATTAGGAGCATTTGATTACCAAGCATACAACGGGGATGTTACAATTAGTTATCAGAGCCGATATAAATGGAGTAATTTACGACAATGATGTCCTTAACGATGAAACAGAAAACTTCTTTCAGGTTGGCTGTGTGGCCAACTATGAAAGCATAAATAATGTTTTTTTTCCCTTTCATGTTTCTCACTCATGCGGGTCGCGCTTCTTGTCTCCCGCCATGCCACCGGTGCCGATGCGGTCCAAATTAAGGGTCGAAGAGAGTAGGATGCTCGCAGTTCTTGCAGATGGGGAAGTACCTCTTAGGCAACTGCTTTGTACTTTAATGACACTATTAGTACATATTAAATTGTATTAGTGTGTTTTGTACCGGATCAGGATCTATAATTAATAAATAAAACATACTAGAGTACACTTACACAATCTAAATATCATAAGATCATTAATTTTACAGTTTTTCATGTTGTATGGCTTCATGGAGATAACCAAACACCATCTCTTCTCAGCCTGGTTGATCACATTCAACCAACCAGACAGACTTGTGAGCCTAGCTCACCATATACGAGAAGGGTTGGGTCATGCAGGCAACCAATCAAGCCCTAGCAGAGCATTTGTAATGTGTTTGAACATTTACTGTCCTACTTGTACTAATGGATGTGCACTACCCACATGATTAAAATTGTGTGTGAGGTACATGACAATTTTTTTATCACTTGTCTTTTTTAATTTGCTAAGAGATAATCACACACGATGGATTGATTAATGTATGTGAACCACACACATGCCATATTTATGACAATGATGTCCTTAACGATGCAGATGCAGTAATTTACGACAATGATGACCTTAACGATGAAACAGAAAACCTTCTTTCATGTTGGTTGTGTGACCAACTATGAAAGCATAAATAATGAATTTTTTTTCTCCCTTTCATGTTTCTCACTCACGCGGGTCGGCATCTTGTCTCCCACCATGCCACTGGTGCCGATGCGGTCTAAGGGGTCGAAGAGAGTAGGATGCTCGCAGTTCTTGCAGATGGGGAAGTCCCTCTTGGGCACCATAAAGTATTGCATGCACCGCGAGCAACCACCGACCTGCTGCTAGCTGGGCTGTTGTCCGATGACACACACGATATTGGTGATGAAGAGTCACTGTAGTGACATTCATCAGCCTCAATCCACTCTCCAGGTGGCGCCAGGTGTAGCTGCAGCTGCAGTTCTCTCGGTGCGCCCCTTGCACCGCTGCCACCGACACCACCATTCATGGCTAAACACACTACATGCAACGATCACATGCCTGATCAGATTTAAACATTCAACAATAAGCTAGAGAAAAAATAGAAATAATTGTGTGTTGATACTTCTTACGGTCACAGATAATTCCGCAAGCGCACGGAGTACCGTTGTAGCACTTCACTCGGGAGTATTCCAAGGTATCGTATTTGTTTTCCCCAAGGAACGGAGGTAGTCTGCAACAAGGTTAGTTTTACCCAAGGACAACAAGAGCTATAGCAGTTTAGACTCAAGAGGGTAACTAAATTCTAGTGTTCCCTACTTCTAGCAGCACTCAGGTTCTACTTGCTTAATTCGGGCACTGGTTTAGGCTTGGTCTGCCAAGCCACGCCAGCCTGTACCTCTACGACAGGACGGACAGGGCTGTCACCACCTGTCGCCTACCTCTACAAACCGTGGAGCACGCGGCAAACACAAATAACCTCTAGCCTAGACACCACGTCTATGCTATCAATTACTACTCTAACCTCGGCCTAGAACTAATTCAGAAAGCTACAGCACCCCTTGCGGAGCGATGATCCCGTAAGCAAATATAGCAAGAGCAACAACTAAAAGATAAAGATTACTAAAACAGAATCACCACGTATAATCACAAAGTGTATGATTACACGCCAAGATCCAAAGATGAACGAGGAACTAAGAACAAGAACTAGCTATGAACTAGCACTATGAACTAGCACTACACCCCTCTTGGATCTTGCCCTCTCCCCTATTCTACTAGTATATATACAAGAGGTCCTAAGACTTTGGGATAGGAGTGTTGCTCTCTTCTTGTTTCTTGTGTGTCTTGGAGGGGAGGGGGTACCCCTCTATTTATAGACCTGGAAGGTCGGCAACTTGAGACGGTTCCAGAGGTCGGAGGCATTAATTGCAGGTGGAACCGACCTCCTGAAGTCGGTTGCAGACCGCCATAAGAAGATGGGCCAGGGGGGGCTCCCTGGCAGGTCGGCCGACCTGGCCAGAGGGGTCCGCCGACCTGGCGTGGGCCCCTTTGGACCTGGTCTTCCTTAGGCTTGCTCCCCTGGTTGTCTCCATCCTTGATCCACTTCATTGTGTGGTCTTGAGGCTTTATTCTATGGTTTTGGGCTTTTGGAGTGTATAGTCTTTATTCCGGGGAAAATGTCGTAGATGTAAAGTCCATGGTTTATGCTTTCTTTTCCCCGTTTTCCTATGAATTGCACCTGCACTCATAGATATACCAAGACTAGTGGAATTTGTTAATAATAAGCCCTACTTCTACTCTTGGTGTTGGATTTTGGTTATAACGTGCAGATGGTTGACGGTAAAAGATGTGCTATAAGGACCGTCAACATTGTGCATAAGAAGATCTTGTGTCACTTACATACTTACTTAAACCTTGAACAGAGGAGAGGTGCGCCTGCAAGTTGGATGTGAGATTTTGAGGGGTGCCGGGCCGCCTTATATAGGGAGGGCAAGGAGGCAGACGTCAATGTAGTACGTAATGGAGTTTGTATAGTGCGTAATGGAGTATGTATAGTACGTAACTTTGGTCTCTACCGTTGACTATGACATGTGTTGCAACGATATTGAAATTCTCCGCACCAACCAGCCCTAGCAGAGCATTTGCGATCTGTTTGAACATTTACTGACCCACTTGTACTAATGGATGTGCACTACACACATGATTAAAATTGTGTGTGACATGCATGGCATGATTAAAATTGTGTGTGACATGCATGGCATGATTAAAATTGTGTGTGACATGCATGGCAGGTACATGACAATTTTTTTATGACTTGTCTTTTTTAATTTGCTAAGAGATAATCACACACGATGGATTGATTAATGTATGTGAACCACACACATGCCATATTTACGACAATGATGTCCTTAACGATGCAGATGCAGTAATTTATGACAATGATGTCCTTAATGATGAAACAAAAAACCATCTTTCATGTTGGTTGTGTGACCAACTATGAAAGCATAAATAATGAATTTTTTTCTCCCTTTCATGTTTCTCACTCACGCGGGTCGGCATCTTGTCTCCAGCCATGCCACCGGTGCTGATGCAGTCTAAGGGGTCGAAGAGAGTAGGATGCTCGCGGTTCTTGTAGGTGGGGAAGCCCCTCTTGGGCACCATAAAGTACTGCATGCACCGCGAGCAACCACCGACCACCAGCACCGACCTGCTGCTAGCTGGGCTATTGTCTGAAGA
The DNA here is from genome assembly GCA_007726485.1 of Eragrostis curvula. Classification (NCBI taxonomy): domain Eukaryota; kingdom Viridiplantae; phylum Streptophyta; class Magnoliopsida; order Poales; family Poaceae; genus Eragrostis; species Eragrostis curvula. The sequence goes on along the minus strand of CM017440.1, from coordinate 49,538,179 downwards.
CACACACGATATTGGCAATGAAGAGTCACTATCGTGACCTTCATCAGCCTCAATCCTCTCTCCAGGTGGCGCCGGGCGTAGCTGCAGCTGCAGCTCCCTCGGTGCGCCCCTTGCACCGCTGCCACCGACACCACCATTCATGGCTAAGAACACACTACATGCAACAATCACATGCCGGATCAGATTTAAACATTCAACAATAAGCTAGAGAAAAAAATATAAACAATTGTGCATACAAAGATCTTGTGTCACTTACATACTTACTTAAACCTTGAACAAAGGAGAGGTGCGCCTCCAAGTTGGATATGAGATTTTGAGGGGTGCTGGGCCGCCTTATATAGGGAGGGCGAGGAGGCAGACGTCAATGTAGTACATAATGGAGTAGGTACAATGCATAATGGAGTAGGAATTAAATTTCTAAATAACTTTGGTCTCTACCGTTGACTATGACACGTGTTGCAACGATATTGAAATTCTGCACACCAACAAGCCCTAGCAGAGCATTTGCAATGTGTTTGAACATTTACTGCCCTACTTGTACTAATGGATGTGCACTACGCACATGATTAAAATTGTGTGTGACATGCATGGCATGATTAAAATTGTGTTTGACATGCATGGCAGGTACATGACAATTTTTTTATGACTTGTCTTTTTTAATTTGCTAAGAGATAATCACACACGATGGATTGATTAATGTATGTGAACCACACAGAAGCCATATTTACGACAATGATGTCCTTAACGATGCAGATGCAGTAATTTACGACAATGATGTCCTTAACGATGAAACAAAAAACCTTCTTTCATGTTGGTTGTGTGACCAACTATGAAAGCATAAATAATGAATTTTTTTCTCCCTTTCATGTTTCTCACTCACGCGGGTCGGCATCTTGTCTCCAACCATGCCACCGGTGCTGATGCCGTCTAAGGGGTCGAAGAGAGTAGGATGCTCGCAGTTCTTGCAGATGGGGAAGTCCCTCTTGGGCACCATAAAGTACTGCATGCACCGCGAGCAACCACCGACCACCAGCACCGACCTGCTGCTAGCTGGGCTCTTGTCCGATGATACACACGATATCGGCAATGAAGAGTCACTAACGTGACCTTCATCAGCCTCAATCCTCTCTCCAGGTGGCGCCAGGTGTAGCTGCAGCTGCAGTTCCCTCAGTGCGCCGCTTGCACCGCTGTCACCGACACCACCATTCATGGCTAAGAACACACTACATGCAACAATCACATGTCTGATCATATGTTCCCTCGGTGTGCCCCTTGCACCGCTGCCACCAACACCTCCATTCATGGCTAAGAACACACTACATGCAACAATCACATGCCCGATCATATGTAAACATTCAACAATAAGGTAGAGAAAAAACATAAACAATTGTGCATAAGAAGATCTTGTGTCACTTACATACTTACCTAAACATGGAACAGAGGAGAGGTGCGCCTGCAACTTGGATGTGAGGTGTTGAGGGGTGTCGGGCCACCTTATATAGGGAGGGCGAGGAAGCAGACGTCAATGTAGTACATAATGGAGTAGGTATAGTGCATAATGGAGTAGGAATTAATGTGCTAAATAACTCGAGTCTCTGCCATTGACTATGACACGTGTTGCAACGACATTGAAATTTTGCACACCAACCAGCCCTAGCAGAGCATTTGCAATGTGTTTGAACATTTACTGCCCTACTTGTACTAATGGATGTGCATTACGCACATGATTAAAATTGTGTGTGGCATGCATGGCATGATTAAAGTTGTGTGTGACATGCATGGCAGGTACATGACAATTTTTTTATTACGTGTCGTTTTTAATTCGCTAAGAGATAATCACACACGATGGATTGATTAATGTATGTGCAGCACATACATGACATATTTACGACAATGATGTCCTTAACTATGCAGATGCAGTAATTTACAACAATGATGTCCTTAACGACGAAACAAAAAACATTCTTTCATGTTGGTTGTGTGACCAACTTTGAAAGCATAAATAATGGTTTTCTCTCCCTTTCATGTTTCTCACTCACGAGGGTCGGCATCTTGTCTCCCGCCATGCCACCGGTGCCGATGCAGTCTAAGGGGTCGAAGAGAGTAGGATGCTCCTAGTTCTTGCTAATGGGGAAGTCCCTCTTGGGCACCATATAGTACTGCACGCACCGCGAGCAACCACCGACCTGCTGCTAGCTGGGCTGTTGTCCGATGACACGCACGGTATTGGCGATGAAGAGTCACTGTCGTGACCTTCATCAGCCTCAATCCTCTCTCCAGGTGGCGCCAGGTGTAGCTGCAGCTGCAGTTCCCTCGGTGCGCCCCTTGCACCGCTGCCACCGACACCATCATTCATGGCTAAGAACACACTACATTCAACAATCACATGCCCGGTCAGATGTAAACATTAATTCAACAATAAGCTAGAGAAAAAAAACATAAACAATTGTGCATAAGAAGATCTTGTGTCACTTACATACTTACCTAAACCTTGAACAGAGGAGAGGTGCGCCTACAAGTTGGATGTGAGGTTTTGAGGGTTGCCGGGCCGCCTTATATAGGGAGGGCGAGGAAGCAGACATCAATGTAGTACGTAATGGAGTAGGTATAGTGTGCAATGGAGTAGGAAGTAATGTGCTAAATAACTCTGGTCTCTGCCGTTGACTATGACACGTGTTGCAATGATATTGAAATTTTGCGCACCAAACAGCCCTAGCAGAGCATTTGCAATGTGTTTGAACAATTATTGTCCTACTTGTACAAATGGATGTACACTACGCACATGATTAAAATTGTGTGTGACATGCATGGCATGATTAAAATTGTGTGACATGCATGGCATGATTAAAATTGTGTGTCACATGCACATGGCAGGTACCTGACATTTTTTTATCACTTGTCTTTTTTAATTTGCTAAGAGATAATCACACACGATGGATTGATTAATGTATGTGAACCACACACATGCCATATTTACGACAATGATGTCCTTAACGATGCAGATGCAGTAATTTACCACAATGATGTCCTTAACGATGAAACAAAAAACCTTCTTTCATGTTGGTTGTGTGACCAACTATGAAAGCATAAATATTGAATTTTTTCTCCCTTTCATGTTTCTCACTCACGCGGGTTGGCATCTTGTCTCCAACCATACCACCGGTGCTGATGCAGTCTAAGGGGTCGAAGTGAGTAGGTTGCTCACAGTCCTTGCAGATGGGAAAGTCCCTCTTGGGCACCATGGCACCATAAAGTACTGCATGCACGGCGAGCAACCACCGACCACCAGCACCGACCTGCTGCTAGCTGGGCTATTGTCCGATGACACACACGATATCGGCAATGAAGAGTCACCATCGTGACCTTCATCAGCTTCAATCCTCTCTCCAGGTGGCGCCAGGTGTAGCTGCAGCTGCAGTTCCCTAGGTGCGCCACTTGCACCGCTGTCACCGACACCACCATTCATGGCTAAGAACACACTACATGCAACAATTACATGCCTGATCATATGTTCCCTCGGTGTGCCCCTTGCACCGCTGCCACCGACACCACCATTCATGGCTAAGAACACACTACATGCAACAGTCACATGCCCGATCATATGTAAACATTCAACAATAAGGTAGAGAAAAAACATAAACAATTGTGCATAAGAAGATCTCGTGTCACTTACATACTTACCTAAACCTTGAACAGAGGAGAGGTGCGCCTGCAACTTGGATGTGACGTTTTGAGGGGTGTTGGGCCGCCTTATATAGGGATGGCGAGGAAGCAGACGTCAATGTAGTACGTAATGGAGTAGGTATATTGCATAATGGAGTAGGAATTAATGTGCTAAATAACTCGGGTCTCTTCCATTGACTATGACACGTGCTGCAACGATATTCAAATTTTGCACACCAACCAGCCCTAGTAGAGTATTTGCAATGTGTTTGAACATTTACTGCCCTACTTGTACTAATGGATGTGCACTACGCACAAGATTAAAATTGTGTGTGATATGCACGGCAAGATTAAAATTGTGTGTGACATGCATGGCATGATTAAAACTGTGTGTGACATGCATGCCATGATCAAAATTGTGTGTGACATGCATGGCAGGTACCTGACAATTTTTTTATCACTTGTCTTTTTTAATTTGCTAAGAGATAATCACACACGATGGATTGATTAATGTATGTGCACCACACACATGTCATATTTACGACAATGATGTCCTTAACGATGCAGATGCAGTAATTTACCACAATGATGTCCTTAACGATGAAACATAAAACCTTCTTTCATGTTGGTTGTGTGACCAACTATGAAAGCATAAATAATGATTTTTTTTCTCCCTTTCATTTTCCCCCTCACGCGGGTCGGCATCTTGTCTCCCGCCATGCCACCGGTGCCGATGCGGTCTAAGGGTCGAAGAGAGTAGGATGCTCGCAGTTCTTGCGGATGGGAAAGTACCTCTTGGGCACCATAAAGTGCTGCATGCACCGCGAGCAACCACCGACCTGCTGCTAGCTGGGCTTTTGTCCGAGGACACACACGGTATTGGCGATGAAGTGTCACTGTCGTGACCTTCATCAGCTTCAATCCTCTCTCCAGAGGTGGCGCCACGTGTAGCTGCAGCTGTAGTTCCCTCGGTGCGCCCCTTGCACTGCTGCCACCGACACCATCATTCATGGCTAAGAACACACTACATGCAACAACCACATGCCCGATCAGATGTAAACATTCAACAATAAGCAAGAGAAAAAAAAACATATACAATTGTGCATAAGAAGATCTTGTGTCACTTACATACTTCCCTAAACCTTGTACAGAGGAGAGGTGCGCCTGCAAGTTGGATGTGAGGTTTTGAGGGGTGCCGAGCCACCTTATATAGGGAGGTCGAGGAAGTAGACGTCAATGTAGTACGTAATGGAGTAGGTATTGTGCGTAATGGAGTAGGAATTAATGTGCTAAATAACTCTGGTCTCTGCCGTTGACTATGACACGTGTTGCAACGATATTAAAATTTTGCGCACCAAACAGCCCTAGCAGAGCAGTTGCAATGTGTTCGAACAATTATTGTCCTACTTGTACTAATGGATGTGCACTACGCACACGATTAAAATTCTGTGTGACATGCATGGCATGATTAAAACTGTGTGTGGCATGCATGGCATGATTAAAATTCTGTGTGACATGCATGGCATGATTAAAATTGCGTGTGACATGCATGGCAGTTACCTCACAATATTTTTATCACTTGTCTTTTTTAATTTGCTAAGAGATAATCACACACGATGGATTGATTAATGCATGTGAATCACACACATGCCATATTTACGACAATGATGTCCTTAACGATGCAGATGCAGTAATTTATGACAATGATGTCCTTAACGATGAAACAGAAAACCTTCTTTCATATTGGTTGTGTGACCAACTATGAAAGCATAAATAATGAATTTTTTCTCCCTTTCATGTTTCTCACTCACGAGGGTCGGCATCTTGTCTCCCGCCATGCCACCAGGTGCTGATGCGGTCTAAGGGGTCAAAGAGAGTAGGATGCTCGCACTTCTTGCTTATGGGGAAGTCCCTCTTGGGCACCATAAAGTGCTGCATGAACTGCGAGCAACCACTGACAACCAGCACCGACCTGCTGCTAGCTGGGTTGTTGTTTGATGACACCCATGATAATGGTGATGAAGTGTCACTGTCCTGACCGTCATTAGCCTCACTCCTCTCTCCAGGTGGCGACAGGAGTAGTTGCAGCTGCAGTTCCCTCGATGCACCCCCTTGCACCGCTGCCACCGACACCACTATTCATGGCTAAGAACACACTACGGGCAACAATCACATGCCCGATCATATGTAAACATTCAACAATAAGCTAGAGAAAAAGAAACATAAATAATTGTGCATAATAAGATCTTGTGTCACTTACATACTTACCTAAACCTTGAACAGAGGAGAGGTGCGCCTGCAACTTGGATGTGTGGTTTTGAGGGGTGCCATGGCGCCTTATATAGGGAGGGCGAGGAAGCAGACGTCAATGTAGTACGTAATGGAGTAGGTATAGTGCGTAATGTTCTAAATATATGTGGTCTCTGCCATTGACTATGACACATGTTGCAACGATATTGAAGTTCTGCGCACCACCAGCCAAATTTGGAGGTGTTTGTCATTATTTTAGGCAAACCTTTTGAGATTTGACTGGGCGGAGGCGGTGTTGATATTGTTTCAGAATAAACAAAATATTGGGAATTGAAGATTTGAGAAGGAAAGGAAATTATGATTTGAGTTTTTTAAATTTATAAATCAAATATTAATGTGAACCCAACATAAATAATGTTTCAAATAAAATGTGTGTAGTATCAAAACATTTTGACTTGTTCTGTGTCGGGTCGTTGCGATTTTTCGGTTGTTGACAATAAGCGGCGAGGATTCTTTTCCTGATATGCGATTTTCGGTAGCAATGCACTGCATAATGTGATGAACTGTTGATTTCAATGAACATGAAGCAAATGCCTTTCATGAAGCAAGGCTGGGTCATGCTAGCTACCATTAAGCCCCACATTATTAAGTATCTACACGAGCATTCACATTGTGGTTCCAACATTTACTGGTCCTACTTGTACTATGGATGTGCACTAGGCACTTGATTAAAAATGTGTGAGAGATGCATGGCAGGTAAATGAGAATTTGTGCAACTTGATTATTTTTCTTTTTTAATTCGCTAGGAAACAACCACACATGTTGGGTTGATTAATGCACGTGCACCACACACATGCCATATTCTAAACAGGATAATTGACATGTTGTATAAAGTAGGCTATAATCATGAATAATAAAAAATGGGAAAGTTGTACCATCTATTTGTAGATGTAGGAACCAAAACATTTTGTAAGTAATAAGCTGAAAAGTAGATCTAGAGAAACAACCACAAATACTTACCGGCAACAAGTGTTCCTTTATGGTTAAACGAGATACATTTCATACACCCATGTTGCAAGCACTCTGATATGAATCTGCAAAAACATAGAACATAAAAGGCCTCAATTTCATTATGAAATGAAAGTTTTGGATGGAAAATATTTGGTTATACAGAAAAAAATAGAATATTTCTACATCGGTCAAATGGAAAATATTTGGTTATACAGTAAAAATAGAATGTATGTGCACTATGTGTTTGAATATTTGGTTATACAGTAACAAATCAAGCCCCCTGTCGAGCATTTGCAATGTGTTTGAATATTTACTATCCTACTTGTACTAATGAATGTGCACTATGCACATGATTAAAATTGTGTGTAACATGCATGGCAGGTACATGACAATTTTTTGATTACTTGACTTTTTTAATTCGCTAAGAGATAATCACACAAGATGGACTGATTAATGTATGTGCACCACACACATGCCATATTCTAAACAGGTTAATTGAGATGAGGTATATAGAGTATGCTATAATCATGAGTAATAAAAAAAGGAAGTTGTACAGGTTTATTCATGTGCTATGTTATGATACACCACTCACCAGTAGTTGTTGGAACTAGAACATTTTGTAAGTAATTAGTTGAAAAGTAGATGTAGAGAAACTACCACAAATACTTACTAGCAACAAGAGGTTCCTTTACGGTTAAATGAGATACATTTCATACACCCATGCTGCAAGCACTCTAATATGAATCTGCAACAACAAAGGCTTCAATTTCATTATGAATTGTAAGTTTTGGATGGAAAATATTTGGTGATGCAAAAATAACTAGAATATGTCTTCAGCAGTCAAATGGATGGTTGAAACATTGGCCCTGTTTTTTCCTTGTATGCGACTAATAATGTTACCATATCTAGATTCTTCCTACAATTAAAGTAGAGATGGTAGACAAGATTGGATGTGTGGTTGCATCTTGGCTAGGCCCGCGGGATGCATCGACTGGAATTTGGTTGGTTGCATTGGTAAGCAAGCCTGTCTAGCCGGGTGCAAAACGCAGCGCCAGCCTGGCTTTGTGGAAACATATTTGGATTTTGTTTCTCGCGGCTGGGCGAGGCTGCCTGGATGCAGCTGCTTAGTGCTTTAATGACGTTATTAGTGCATGAGTAGTACATAATAATTGATATTAGTGTTTTTAAACTAAATTTAAGATGTATAATTAATAAATAAAACATATTAGAGTACACTTACACAATCTAAATATCACAAGATCACTTAGTTTGCAATTGTTTTTTGTGCATTGTGGCTTCATGAAAATAACCAAACACCATGTCTTCTCAGACTTGTTGATCACATTCAACCAACTAGACAGGTTGAGTTGCTTACCCATATATAGCCTGACTCGATCTTGTGAGCTTGGCTCACCAAATACGAGCAAGGCTGGGTCATGCTAGCTACCATTAAGCCCCACATGTTTAAGTATCTACAAGAGCATTCACAATGTGGTTCCAACATTTATTGTCCTACTTGTACTATGGATGTGCACTATGCAAGCTAGGAAACAACCACACATGGTGGGTTGATTCATGCACGTGCACCACACACATGCCATATTCTAAACAGGATAATTAATTGAGATGTGGTATAAAATAATAAAAATGGGAAAGTTGTATTTCCCATCTGTAGATATAGGAAGCAGAACATTTTGTAAGTCATAAGTTGAAAAGTAGATGTAGAGAAATTAGCACAAATACTTACCAGCACCAATAGTTTTTTTTTGGTTAAACGAGATACATTTCATACACCTAGGGATGAAAACGGACGGGAACGGGCAGGAAAACACCCCAACCGTTTCCGTCTGTATTTCATCCACTGGGCGGGAACTATTGAGTGTGGTCATAGAACTTCTTCAAGCACTTCAAAAGTGTTAGAGCCATCTCCTCCACTCATCATTAGATGGAGTAATAGGATGATACCTGCAAGAAGGAAGACAAATTGTTGGAAACAATAATAAATGCAATATCATTTTTGTATGGAAACAACAATATATGCAATACTTCTTTCAATCTGAAGACTTACCTCATAAAAGCAGGCTTGTAGTACAAGGCATCTTTCAGCATTAGATAGGTGGAGTTTCTCCTAGCCGAAACATCAAGTGACAGCCCCTGGTTGTGTTCAGCCCACATTCAGCGGCACACTTCTTGAGTTGCTCCTGCTGCAATGGAGAGCTCTTCACAACAGCACAATTGCTTTGATCTTGTCAACTGCCTTTGAAATAATAGCCAATCCATCTCATGCAACCAAATTGATGACAAGCACACCTCAAATGGAATAAATCTCCATCACATACCAAGTTTGTGTTACCATTGTCCTTGAAATCTTTAATTATGTCATTGAGTGCTACTTGATTGGCACTAGCATTGTCTAAAGTCAGTGAGAACAATTTCTTCTCGGCATACCACTTCACCATGAGCTCGGATAAGGTTTGTGACAATTTCTGACCATTGTCTTGTCCTTCTATATGGAAAAAATCGGCAATGCGCTTCTGCATATGCCACTCATCATCTACCCAATGCAATATGACACACATGTAGGAACTGTTTTGGCATGATGTCCACATGTCCATGATTGCACTAAAGCGACAATGAACATATTTTAAATGCCCATACAGTTTCTCCTTTTCTTCCAAATAGATATTCATCCCCAACATTTGATTGGGAAACTAGGACGCATAGATTTAATGAACTCCACAAAGTAATCATGCTCTACTACGTTGAATGGATACTCATGCGTGATTATTCCTAAGTACAACTTCTTCACACTAACATCTTGATCATACCTGTATGGCTCAATAATAGTAATATATTTGCCATGATCCTTCTCAGTTTTCAGTTGCAGCTGACCTTTAAAAATTCTATGTGTGTTCATATGCAGTACATAAAGCATCCATGCAATCAGCAGTGCACCAGCAAGAAAACCTGCGAGAAGCATTACTGGAGAGCATTAATTTCACACTACTGCCAATACAACCAAATATATCGTGAAGTCTGTAGCTCTGCATCTCACAAGCTCTACATGTCACAAGCTGATGCAGAATCAGATGTTTGCAGCTCTACATCTTCATCATCAGTGATGAGAATTCCCATCTCACAAGCATTAACTTAACACTATTGAACCAAGCAAGCAAGAATTGGGATTATCTTTAGCAGATGCTTGAGATCTGCTGCTAGAGGAAGGAGGAAGTGGAGATGCGCTGTCCCCGAACATGATGTGCGCCAGGGACGAAGTCTTCTGTAAAGTGGGCGACATCGTGGCGAGCGAGCTGTGCGCGGCGAAGATGTGCACTATGAGTCGAGGACAACAGTGCGTCGCGCAGCGAGCTCAGTGTTGCTGGATGTGTGGCACGCGGCGAGGAGCAGTCGTGCCCAGGCATGGCGCGGAGCGGCGCGGCGCACGTGCTGCGGCGGCGGCGGCGGCGTGCGTGGGTCACGGGTGGGAGGGGAATGAAGTGACGGTGTTGTGCTAGGGTTTTGGATATGTATTTATACCAGGACTCTACATGACATTGAGTTGGGTTAGGGGATACATAATGGGCTGACTACTGGACTATTACAGGGTTGGGTTGAAAACAAGAGAAAAATGGGATTATCCCGGCCCAAAACGGGATCCCAGAAAATGGACGGAAAACACGTAACCGTTTTCGCTCCCGTTTTTATCCCGGAAATCCAAAAATGATCAAGAAAAAAGCAGGAACAGGAGCCAGACGGGACATGATTTTCCTGTCCTGTTTTCATCCCTACATACACCCATGCTGCACTCTTATATGAATCTGCAACAACACAGAACATATAAGGCTTCAACTTCATTGGGATCAACATATAAATTTTAAGACTTGGGCTAACAGGCGACTAGTGGAGGGTGTGGGCGGAGGAAGCGCTTGCTGCGGTGGACAGAGGGGAAGATTCCCAGTACTTGCACAGCTCTGCAGACCCTCCTAAATATGATCGATTGTGCAACAAAAGATTGTTGTGATGTCATTAAAGGCCACATGTATATATGAAGTTGATGTGAAGGTGCTTCAGCAAATGAAAGAAGCACTTCTTACTATATTTGCACACTAGTTGGTATGATTCGGTGATGTGTGTGTGCGCGCTACTTCTGTTTTTCTTTCTTTATTTATTTCTCTCACCACCCTCTCTCTCACCTCATCAAAAATCCTATGTGGCATTGCATGAAACAGGTTATGAGACTGGTTACGTGTAGCATTATACTTGTCCTAATATCAGCATATATTGAGCACCCGAAGGCATAGATTCTTGAATATTCCAACAAAACATAGGAAAATATAACTCATAGAGCTGATGCTTCCATGAAAGTAGATCGCCCTATCAGCCTAGTGACCGATCCTAGACAGCACACAAGTGATGGAAGGCCACCCACCAACACGTCGCCGCCAGAAAAAAAAAAACACATCGCCGCCAATCATTGAGGACGTTGGCTCTATGTTGTCTTTAATCGAGTGCATTGTGCCAATATCTACTTGTATCGTCAACGACCGTCATCAATAACCAATGGTGTCTTCATTCTAGACGGCAGTAAGCTAATGCTGAACCATGTATGTTTTTTTTTTTTCCGAATTGAACCATGTAAGGTTTTACTTATGCAACACAGAGAGTGGTGCTCAGTCTCAATTTGAAAGATAAAACCAAAAATACTTAGTATGATGTGACGGAGCAATTTTCAAAGAACATTGCCAACAAAAAAATGTTCATCCTCTATCTGCCGTTAGTGTTTCATTGACATGTGAGACTCACCTATGTTCCTAACCCGGGTTTTGTGAAAAAAATGCAATGGCAGGTAAGAATTATTTCAAATCTGAATGCCAACAAGTATAATGCGATTTATCCTCTTTCATGAATTTAACGTTGCTTAAATTTTATGGAAAAATTGCAAAAAGTGGTTTGCTAATATATCATTCATTATTTTGGCTGACTTTGCCAGTTTAGCACTACTTAGAGTTCTTAGTCTTGCTCTGGCTACCTCTGTTCCACACGATTAACAACCAATGGTTGAGATCACATCTTGATCCTCACAGCATCTATCTCTCCTCACTCTGTTCTCTCGTCTGCAGCCCTCTTCTTATCCACTACTCCGAAGCATGCTTCTTTGGTCCATGGTACCTTCCTTGTAACACCCTACTCAAAAACTAGCTTAAAACATATAAGAAAACCTTAAAGGACAAAGAAAGCCATTAATAGCACTCTATGAAGCAGCACTTTGTTATAACATCTGACAAGGTAAACGAGCTCCAAAGGATTCAAGCATTATTATTACAAACTCAAAAGTCTTAAACATAGGAAAAACTAGTGATCGAAGTTCAAAACATGAGTGCACGTGCAATTCAGCTACTCCCCATGCCCAACATGCTCGCTTTATTCATTTGCACCTGGAAAGATGAAAGGGGTGAGATAAACTCAGAAAGTAACGGCTATGAATACATACATATCTCACATATGGTTGGTTATTAGCTTTAAAACAAATGAACATAAAGCAGCCATCATGACAAGCTATAAATCAGACAAAGGTACACTTTCAATTAAATAGTAAGATATGAATCAACCATCTATAATTCTCTAAATAAGTAATCATCCAAAAATCTCCACGATAAATCAGCATCCTTTGATTTAATGAAAATGTATGCATGCCATGATGCAACTCCAGTTGAGAGTTTTACGTTGGACGATGCCAACCTCTCATGCAACTCTATGTACCGGTACTAGTCATGGCACGATGGCGATGACAGGCCTTTAATCTTCAGATGAATTAATGCATATGTATGTATGTGAATGACAAGTATGCATAATACCGCTGATTGCAACCAGTCCAAGATATAAACATTCATCAAGTATTATAAATGGCATAGATAAAACTGATCCAAGCGTCAAGCATACAACATAATGAAAGTTTGACAATCATTCTCCATGCATCACGGAATAAAATCAAATAAGCAACCGTCAATCATCAATGGTTCAGCGAAAAGTAAAGCAATTTGATGGTATTTCTGTTGTGTTTGCCATTTTATTCAGAAAAGATGCAAAACATGCATATAGACATAGCGATTGCCACATCCCCTATGTTACTTGCCTCTTAACCGACCGAGGCGATGAAGAGAACTTGCCAATCAAGAGTTGGAGGCTGGTTCAAAAGTATTAACGGCATATTTAGAACCACATTCTCACACAACAATATAAAGAAAAGCGCTTCTATGGTCGTCCGCAAAGAAAACCCAAAACAGTCCCATTACGCCGAAAACTGTCTACAAAGACTAGTTTGCTTAACATTTTCATATCTATTTTTATAATACAGAGAAAAGGATAAATGAGCACACTAAGATCATGTACTGAAAATTATCTACAACATTGGTGTTCAACTCGAAAATTAATTCAGACTGTATGATAGGTCAAACTGACGCACAACAGACATTCAGTTTACAGGTCCTACTGCTATCAGTGATATTCAGAAAATCATATCTCCAGTTATGGTGAACCAAAATATGCGTTCTTGCACTCCCTGGAAAGGTATGGAAACCCTCTACAATTTTTGTATTCACATGTTTTCAGAATCGGACTATAAATGCCACGAATACTAATTTAACCGCACTGGTGATCTTCACGTCCGCACGACCTCGTGGACTTGCTACTCTACAGACTCAAACACACATGAACACAGGCAGACATGGACGCACGCCATGACCAACCCTTAGGCGTGGCTTATTTCTAACACATGATGACATGGACGCACGTACTTCATATTGTTGAAATCAGCAGAGTCATCACATTATACAATGTATTATTACATTTTTCTTGTAGGTACAAATCTCATATTAGGAAAACAATCCCAGCCGCTAGCTTATTGACAACTACTGAAAATTGCAGTGACTCTAGACAATGAACAAGTGAAAAAAGGTTTGATACACAATTTTTGTTTCAAACATTATTTATGTTGGGCACACATTCAGATTTGATTTACTATTGAAAAAAAAACTCAACTCACAATTCCTTTTTTTCTCAATATCTTCAATTCTAAAAATCTAATTTATTTAATGGAAGCTTTAGTGCCGAGAACCACATATCTTATCTCCTTCTAGGTTAAATGGAGGTCAACATTGTATGCCAACAAAATTTGTATTCAATAATAGCTTAGTTAAGTTATATCCGACAAAAGTCGACACTCCCTTCCAGTGGCCAAATCTCTATAGTTTTGACTGAAATAATGGCAGAGATCTTCAAATTGAGCAGATTGGTATGTACAACTGCAACATTATTTCCTACTCATTAACTACATTGACGTCTTCCTCCTCAGCCTCCCCATATAACATGTCTTGGGCACCCCTAAAAGCCTCACAACCAAAGCCTCTGTTGACGCGAAAACGCGCCGCTAACACGAGCACGCAAACGTGCAATCCGCAGACTTGCAACTCGCGGCGTCGTCTGCGGAAAACCAACGAACGCCTGCCCGGGAGGGACCCCGTCGGGGCAGGCGCGACCTGGGTTGTCCTAGCGTCGGCAGGCCAGCTAGAACGCCTTCAATCGCCGTCGAGACGAAGGAAGAACAGAAATTAGGGTTGGAAAAGATGAACTAGGGCAAAAGGAAACGATAAGAAAATAATAGTGTTTTTGTCGATTGTGTGTATATTTCAATCGGCCGTGACCCTTTGACATATATAGGGCGCCTGGTCTTTGGTCGTGGTTGAATCGGAATACAAAAATAGTTACGTACACAAAACGATGGCAGCCTATCCTGATTCAATCTGTTGTTTCCTAAAGTGATTAAAATATTCTTTTCTCCGGCCAGATTGCCTTGGTCTCCTACTGATTCCACGCCACGCATTGCATGCTTGTATGATAGTCCTTCTCCTGCACGTATACGGGAATCCTTGTTGGGCCAACCCGATCAAACCAAAACAATACCTGTACTGCTGGCCGAACATCTATTTTGCTGGTCAAGGCAGACAAAACCGAGTTGAATTTCTGGATGTGACAGACAAAACCCGACCCCAATCTCTGGAATACCCAGACAAAACCGGAAATTGTCTGGGGTATACAGAAATTTCTAAGTTCTCGGCTCAGCTGCACAATTGCTTCCATCGGCCTGCAAAACACATGCAACACACTAATAGTAGGAAAAATCATTAGCATAGGCCAAATTACACATACAAATATCCAATCCGGCTATTCAATTAATTATGCAACTAATCAAGCCGGAAATAACTAAAATGCTAATTTTGGGTGTCAACATATGCCCCCCTGTTTTTTGGCAAACTTGTGTGGCAAAAAATATTTATATCCTATATCTTTCTTAGAACGATGTTCAAAAATACCCATCGGCCATATTTTGTTCTAAGGGCGATAAATAAATCATCGGCCTCTTGTTTCAAGCATCTTGCCATACACTTGGATAATACTTTTTCAAGTATCGACCATTTAAAACTCTAGGCAAACGCTCACCTTGTAATGTTTCCATCATGTAAGAATTTCCAGTAATTACCTTTACGATCTTGTATGGACCCTCCCAACTAGGAGACCACTTACCAAATTTATTGCTCTTCGTTCCAAGGGGCAAAATTGTTTTCCACACCAAATCGCCCACTTGAAATGATTTCACCTTCACCTTCTTGTTATATGCCTTGGCAACTCTGATTTTGTCTCTCTCAATCTCCTTTAGAGCTTTCAATCGCTTGTCCGTGACCTCATCAACATTGTCCATCATTAAATCATAGTAATCTACAGCAGAAAGATCATTTTGCTTGGCCAATCTATATGCACCCAGATTCACCTCTACAGGTAAAACGGCTTCTTGGCCATACACAAGCTCAAAAGGAGTAACTTTAGTAGCCCCATGCTTAGATATACGATGTGCCCACAAAGCTTCAGACAAAACCTCATGCCATCTCCTAGGATGTTCATCTATCTTCTTTTTAATAAGCTTAATCAAAGTTTTATTACTAGACTCAGCCTGACCATTGGCCTGAGCATAATAAGGAGATGAATTGAGCAATTTAATCTTATAGGATTCAGCAAATTCACGTACTTGACTAGAAATAAATGAAGTACCTTGATCTGTAGTTAAAGTTTGTGGTATGCCGAATCTATGAATAATATGCTCAGTAATAAAATCAATTACCTCCTTATGTGTCATATTCTTGAGAGGAACAGCTTCAGTCCACTTAGTGAAATAATCTGTAGCCACCAACATGAAGCGATGACCTTTCGATGATGGAGGATGTATCTGACCAATGAAATCCAATCCCCATCCACGGAATGGCCACGGTTTAATAATAGGATGCATCATAGCAGCAGGTACCATCTGAATATTACCAAATTTCTGACACTCTTCGCATCCTTTGTAGTACCGAAAACAATCAGCAATCATACTAGGCCAATAAAAACCAGCCCTTCGCAATAACCATTTCATCTTAGGAGCTGATTGATGTGTACCACAAATACCTTCATGAATTTCACCCATGGCCACCTTAGCTTGATCTGAATCTAAGCACTTTAACAACAAATCTTCAGCTGTCCGGCGATACAATTCTCCATCAATCAAAATATACTTGAACACCAAACGCCGAATTTTTCTATCAACCCTTTTGCTAGGATCCTGCAAATAATCAATAATAGGAACCCTCCAATCTTCTTTTACTAAACCGGAATCTGAAACATCCGGTTCTCCCTGATTTTCAGTATTAGCAATCTCAAGCACCGGTTTTTTGATAAATGAAAAATTTCCTTTTCGAATACTATAACCAGATGCTTGTTGTGCCAAATCATTAGCTCTAACATTATCATGCCTAGGTATATGATGTATTGAAAATTCATCAAAATATGAAATAATATCTAAGCATTTGTCAAGATAAACATTCAGTGATCCATCAAGACATTGAAAATTTCCAGCAACCTGTTGAACTACCAATAATGAATCACCAAAAGCCTCAACATGCTTGAGACCCATGGATTCTAAAATTCCTAAGCCGAACAAAAGAGCTTCATATTCAGCTTGATTATTAGTGCAAAAGTATTCTAATCGGCAAGAAAACTCAAAGGAAACACCATTAGGTGAAACAATCACAGCACCAATACCCTGACCATCTCTACACGCCGATCCATCAAAATACAATTTCCAGGGTACAACAGAAATATAGCCGACTTCTAAATCATGTTCAATGTCGACCCGATGCTCAACAATAAAATCAGCAACTATCTGGCCCTTCATGGATTTTAAAGGTTCATAGGCCAAATCATATTCTATTAGAGCATATGCCCACTTACCAAGTCTACCACTCAAAATTGGTCTATGCAGCATATGTTTAATAACATCGGTTTGACAAGCTACTATGCAAGTACTAGATAATAAATAATGCCTCAACTTAGTACAAGCATAATATAGTGAAAAACATAACTTCTCAATAAAAGTGTACCTTGTTTCTGCTTCCAATAATCGTCGGCTTATATAAGTAATAATGTACTCTTTTCCTTCGGTCTCTTGTGTCAGAACAGCACCGATAACATTGTCCTCTGCGGCAACATAAAGCCGAAAAGGAACTCCACTCCTAGGTGCCTTGAGTACAGGCGGTGTAGACAAATATTCCTTGATCTTCTCAAAAGCCTCTTGCTGTATTGCCCCCCAAGTGAATTCATCTTCATTTTTCAACCGAAGAATAGGAGTAAAAGCATTGATCTTTCCCGACAAGTTTGATATAAATCTCCTCAAATAATTCACCTTGCCCAGGAATTTCTGTACATCCTTTTTACATGTAGGTGCTTGAACTTTGTTAATAGCTTCTACTTTCTTAGGATCTATCTCTATGCCATTCTCATGAATAATAAAACCCAAGAATTTGCCAGCCGACACACCAAAAGCACACTTAAGTGGGTTCATTTTTAAACCATACCGACGCATTCTTTCAAAAGCAAGACGCAAATCAGCTAAATGAGAATCCAAACCAGCCGATTTAACAACTATGTCATCAATATAAACCTCTATAATTACACCAAGCAAATCATGAAAAATCAAATTCATAGCCCTTTGATAAGTAGCACCGGCATTTTTCAGGCCAAAAGTCATTACAACCCACTCAAACAACCCAACAAATCCTGGACATCGAAAAGCCGTTTTAGGTATATCCTCCTCGGCCATAAAAATTTGATTATAACCAGCATTACCATCAAGAAAGCTAATAACTTTATGTCCAGAAGCATCATTAATTAACATATCGGCCATAGGCATAGGATATTCATCTTTAGGAGTAGCTCTATTCAAATTTCTAAAATCAATGCAAACTCTCAACTTACCAGAGCCTTTCTTCTCCACTGGTACAATGCTTGAGATCCATTCAGCATACCTACAAGGCCTAATAAAATTGGCCTCAAGCAAACGATTAATTTCCTCTTTAATTCGATCATATATTTTAGGATTAAATCGCCTCACGGGCTGTTTATATGGTGTAAAACCTGGTTTAATAGGGAGCCGATGTTCCACTAACTCACGGCTTAGTCCTGGCATTTCATGATATTCCCAAGCAAAACAGTCCACATACTCTTTCAATAGCTCGATTAATTTTGCCTTAAAATCGGCATTCAAATTTCTGTTTACAAAAGTCGGCCTTGGAACAGTGCCATCTCCAATATCAACTTCTTCTAAAGGATCAGCCGATGTGAACCCCTGACCTAATTTATCTAACTCCTCAAAATCTTCAATAGTTTCACACACATCATTCTTACTTGACCGGTAATGTTCTACCCGTTGCTGCAACCACTCTAAATTAGCATCCATCTAAATAATGATAGAATTTAGCCAATTTTCCATCGGCTTTACAGTAACAGGTACAAAGCCATCTCTAGATACACTAAGAAAATCATAATCAGATAAATCTAAACCCGTTAAGCACTTGACACCATCATGTGTCCAAATATCAGGAGCATCAGCCATAGCAATACAAGCCGAAGTATCAGCATGCACAACCTCAATATCATCGCCAACCCACTGAATTAAAAATTGATGCAAAGTAGAAGGCACACACTTATTTGCATGAATCCAATCACGTCCCAAAATAACACTATAATTACCTTGCACCTCGGCGACGAAGAAGGCTGTAGGCACGGTCTTGCTCCCAACGGTAAGCTCCACAGAGGCAACTCCTTTAGCTTCAATTGGCTGGCCTCCTCCCACACCATTGAGAGTCATGTTGGTCCTGATGAGTTCCACATCTGATTTGCCTAACTTCTTGAACATAGAGTAAGGCATTAAATTTACAATAGCTTCACCATCAACAAGCATACGAGAAATTGGCGATCCATCAATATGTCCCTTCACAAACAATGGCTTCAAATGGTTCTCTGATTCCTCAGGCTTCTCAAAGATAGCACGCTTTGGCCCAAAATAAAACTGAGCCACCTCATCATTTTCCTTCTCATCATCTCCAACCAAAGAATAGTCTAGTGATGACAAATAAACAACATTAATATCCATACTATCATGTGTTGGTGACGGCTCATAATCAACTTGTTCCTCATCCTCATCTCCCTCTGATGTTGGTGGAACTGCTGTCGAATCAAGTGGCAAACTAGATGGAACTTCCACCGCTGATGAATTTGTCAAAACCGGATCGTTCGGTTCAGAAACCGGAACCTCCAATTTTTCTGAAATTTCCAGCTGGTCTTTTGGAACTTCTGATTTATCCAAAAATTCTAGCTTAGCCTTGGGCCTCCACACTTGTGTCGTAGGCTTTAACTTGTTGAAGAATTCATTTCTTTGCTTCTCAAGCTCCTGCTCCCTCTTTTCTTGAACCCGCAGCCTTTGCAATCTTCTCTTTTGAGTGCGATTCAAACCGGGGGGACACCATCTTGGCTGCAAATATTTTGAAAGAGTAGTACTGCTGCTAGCTTCATGATCATTAGCCATAGGAGCAACCTGGACAGAAACATTACCAATTTGAGAATTGACTGAATCATTGATAACAATTGGTCCTTTGAAGCATCCTTTGATTTCCACATCCGCCTTCCCAATCTTGATCACATCATTAGATGTTGTTCTCTCTGTATCAATGCTCATGGGTGCAGATTGATTAGCCTCTTTCCTTTCCTTGACACGATAGACTTGCCTCGTTGGAGCTTTAGGCTTTTCCGATACAACAGGAGATTGCGGCTGCTGAAATCTGAAATTTTGGTTTTGCTGAACTGAGCCATAACTCCATGGTTGTTGACCTGATTGGTAAGGACCTAATCGATCATGAACAGGACGTGAGAGTCTATCAAATGCTGATTCTCTAGGTGCCATCCATGCTGGGTGAAGTGGTGGAAATTGCATAGGAGGATACGACATCCACATCCCATTGTAATCCCAAGCTGGATAGGGAAAATAATTCATAGGAGGCCCCCATGGCATTGGAGCACACGGCCCATTCGGTGGATATATGGTCACAACATCTCTCTTTTGCCGAACAACATCTCTTTGATGTAAATCCTGCTCTCTTTGCCTTGGAGATGATCTTGGGCGCTTTTTAAATAGTTGAACGTTTGAAACGGCATTTTGATGAACATACTTGTTTAGGAGGGCATCAAAGGTAGGCTTGAATGGCACCTTCCTGTTCTGCACCTTCGCTTGATTCACCTTCCACAGTGTCCACTTCTGGATTTTTTGGCTTGAAGAATTTTGGCCTTTCCGAAACCAAGCTGGACGAACCTCCGATTTTGGATACCGGAGCTTCTAGCTTCTTTTGGATAGCAGGCTGAACTGAGTCTCGTTGAGATTTGCTTGATTGCCCCCCGTGCTCAGAAGCCTTTTCAAGCACCACTTCTCTAGCTGGACGGTTGCTCTTGGGCCTTTCTTCACCAATGATCACATTCTTGCCTTTAGTTGAATCAGCTTGTTCAGGACGAACCAACACCTTTGCATTCTGCAGATCAATTGTGTTAACAGGAAACGGTTGGCTGTCCACCTGCCTATCCTTAAGACTCAATCGTCCCTCATTAATGGCCGATTGGACCTGCCGACGGAAAACATTGCAATCATTAGTAGCATGTGAAAAAGAATTATGCCATTTGCAATAAGCTCGCTGTTTTAACTCATCGAACGGCGGTATAGTGTGTGACATTTTGATGTTACCATTCTTATACAACTCATCAAATATTCTATCACATTTAGCAACATCAAAAGTAAATTTAACTTCTTCTTGCCGATTTTTGTGAACCGGCTTAAGAGATGCACAAGAATAAGACTTAGCTTTAGATGGCCACACAAATTCAGCAGCATAAATATCTCTAGTATCATCATCCGAACTATCAGATTCACAATCAAGCACATGTATATTTGGACGATGTGATCTATGATTTTCTTTAACCTCCTTACTTCGGCTTTCATGAGCCAAAGCTTTTTGATGCAACTGATTAACAGTAAGAAAATCATGACCTTCTAGCTTTTCTCTAAGATAAGTACGTAAGCCATTAAAAGCCAAATCAGCCAAATCCTTTTCACAAATTGTCAAATTAAAGCATTGGTTTTTAGTGTCTCTAAACCTTTTAATATAATCATTAACAGATTCATCACGTCCTTGTCTAACCGATGTTAAATGAGACAACTTTAATTCATTATCGCCACTATAAAAATGCTCATGAAATTTTCTTTCTAATTGCTCCCATGAAAAAACAGAATTAGGAGCTAATGAAGAGAACCAAGAAAAAGCAGTTCCAGTCAATGATAAAGAAAATAAACGCACTTTCAAAGCATCATAGGAACTAGCTTCTCCTAACTGTGCTAAGTATTGACTAACATGCTCCCATGTGGTTTTGCTATCTTCTCCATTAAATTTAACAAAATCAGGCATACGCCAACCAATGGGATAGGAAACCGAATCAAAATGTGAAGGATATGGTTTCTGATAAATCCGGCTTCTATTTTTCAAATCCACGCCAAAATTCTCTCTAAATTGTTTATTTAGTTCTTCTTTCATGGCAGCTAAACATTCTTCCATATTAGTTATAGGAGCTCTTCGCGCTGTATTATGTTGCAGAGATGAATTATATGGCCTATTAAATTGAGAATTAGGTACTGGGCCATAAGGTATACCACTGCCTATAGGTGGAATTGGTGAAGAACTACATGCAACAGACCTACTCGGGGGTATGAAATTAACAAGCTCATTGGTTCGGTTATTAATAACTGAACTAGGTATGCTAGCAATAGGTTCTGGTGCTGGTGGACTTAAAACAATAGCACTCTCCGGCTTGTCGTTAAATGCACTAGCTTGAGCCGGAGGTGTTTGACCATGAAAATAATTCAACGGCATGCCAAAATGAGGTTGATCTAATTGTGCACTAGGTGTAGCTGATGAACTCGGGGCATGTTGTGCGATAGGAACAGCAGCAGACATAGGAGAAATATTTAAATTTTTAAACGTCCTAGCAAGATTCTCTTCTATCAGATATTGCATTTGATTATTCAAATTTTTATTCATATCAGCAATAATGTTAGACATATCTTCATAACTAACTGAGGAGGAAGGATTGATCGCGTTGGTCGTTACCTCAGGTGGCTTGTTGATAGAAATCGGCACAAACTCTTTGATTTGACTCACTGCACCTTGCCGATCCTTCTTGAAGCATGAGAGAAATTCCTTCAACTCTTGCTCCTCCCGTATCTTCTTGACCTCCTCGAACTTCTTGCGTACATCTTCTGGAATTTCTTCAAACGAAGCCTCGATGATGTTCTTGGGATCAATCTCAGAAAGAGAACCCGACATGGCTGGAAAAGATGAATTCGGCTTAGGAGCCTGAACCTTCTTCTTCCCCAGCGGAGTCGCCAAAAAGTGTGTTGACGCGAAAACGCGCCGCTAACACGAGCACGCAAACGTGCAATCCGCAGACTTGCAACTCGCGGCGTCGTCTGCGGAAAACCAACGAACGCCTGCCCGGGAGGGACCCCGTCGGGGCAGGCGCAACCTGGGTTGTCCTAGCGTCGGCAGGCCAGCTAGAACGCCTTCAATCGCCGTCGAGACGAAGGAAGAACAGAAATTAGGGTTGGAAAAGATGAACTAGGGCAAAAGGAAACGATAAGAAAATAATAGTGTTTTTGTCGATTGTGTGTATATTTCAATCGGCCGTGACCCTTTGACATATATAGGGCGCCTGGTCTTTGGTCGTGGTTGAATCGGAATACAAAAATAGTTACGTACACAAAACGATGGCAGCCTATCCTGATTCAATCTGTTGTTTCCTAAAGTGATTAAAATATTCTTTTCTCCGGCCAGATTGCCTTGGTCTCCTGCTGATTCCACGCCACGCATTGCATGCTTGTATGATAGTCCTTCTCCTGCACGTATACGGGAATCCTTGTTGGGCCAACCCGATCAAACCAAAACAATACCTGTACTGCTGGCCGAACATCTATTTTGCTGGTCAAGGCAGACAAAACCGAGTTGAATTTCTGGATGTGACAGACAAAACCCGACCCCAATCTCTGGAATACCCAGACAAAACCGGAAATTGTCTGGGGTATACAGAAATTTCTAAGTTCTCGGCTCAGCTGCACAATTGCTTCCATCGGCCTGCAAAACACATGCAACACACTAATAGTAGGAAAAATCATTAGCATAGGCCAAATTACACATACAAATATCCAATCCGGCTATTCAATTAATTATGCAACTAATCAAGCCGGAAATAACTAAAATGCTAATTTTGGGTGTCAACAGCCTCTTTCCTCAATTCAATGGTCCAGGTAATTGGCATGTGATCTTCTTCCCTAGGTTTCAAAGCATAATTGTTTGTGTTGTTTCTCTGGCATATAGTTGCATGTCTTTATCTTATTAGATCTGTGAATGTTGCATGTAGTTTGTGGTTAGCCATGAGCTGGTGGAACAACGACGGCACTGGCGGTGCCGGAGGCAATGGTGTCGAAGGCGCACTGAGGGGCCTGGGGCAGCAACTGCGCCTGACACTACCTGGAGAGAGGATTGAGGTTGACGAAGGGGACAATTCATTGCCGATATGGTGTGTGTCATCAAACAACAATGGGGGTAGCAGTATGTTAGTGCTGGTGGTCGGCGGCTGCTCTCACGCGGTGCGTGCAGTTCGTCATGGTGCCCAAGGGGGACTTTCCCCATATGCATGCAGGGGCGGAGCTACGTGGAAGCGCCGGTGTCAGCTGACACCAATGACTTCCAGCAAAATCAAAGGTAAATCCCTTCTTTACACTGGTGACCAAGCTAAATAACATCATCCATGAAGCTTGCTAACCTCGACGATCTCCGAAGCTGCCTTTGCCCTTGTCTGCATGAACTGCGAGCATCCGACCCTCTTTGACCCCTTAGACTGCATTGGCCCCAGTGGCGTGGTGGGAGGCAAAAGAAGTGTGGCCCGCGTGTGTGAGAACAGCAAACCAATTTCATTTTAGGGAGGAAAAACATTATTTCTACCATCAATATGTATGCTTTTATAGTTGGTCACACAACCAACATAAAAGAAGGTTTCTTTTTCTATATAATTTTTATTCAAGTGTGGGGCATGGACGAAGGTAGGGATGTATCTCAGTTACTTTGTTGACGTCTTCCTCCTTGCCCTCCCTATACTCAAGTGAGATAATTCTTGCATGTGTTCCGGCCACAATACTTAGACATGACCATGAGTGTATACCATTGCAAATCCTTAGTAGTTTCAGCACCACTGCTCCATAAACATGTCCACTTGTATCAAGACGTAGCTCCAAAATAGAAAAATTAGGAAACTGGAACATTTTTGGCAAGTTCTGGGAGTGTAGAACAGAATCCTGTAAATGCAGAAAGGTATCAAATGTAGTTCTGCACAATAAAATGCATGATAGCGGAAAAACAATTATACTTGGCAGATAATTTAATCAAGTAGTAGAGCAACATCAAATTCATAAAATCATAAAGATGTGAAAGGAACAAGGATGTACAGCCATTGGTCTTCTTAAGTTCAAACGTATGACGATGTTGCCATTCTTCTTCGTCATTAGCTCCAGGAGGGATAGGCACCACGACCCGTCGATCCTAAATTCAAGTGCTCCTCATTAAGTCTACAGCACCACGACTGATCCTGAACCATAGGTGCCGACAGTGACATGCTGAAATCCTTGTGCATGAAGGCATTCAAACGGAACTTCTTTAGCTCAGGGGCCACAATGTCAATACACCCGCCAAAGTGAATGACATCAAGCTCCTCGATGGTGTTTGAGTGAACCATGAGTGTATCATAGCTGTGACAATGATAAATCCATAACGCACATAGGTGTGGGCACCGCGAGATCAAAGCACTGGTATCAATGCGGCAGCGCGCTATGGAGAGCCTCTCCAGCACCGGGAACTCACAGCCAAGCGATGGCAGGCTGACTTCTGATCACATTTAACCAACTAGACATGCTGACTTCCATACCCATATATAGCCTGACTCGATCTTGTGAGCTTGGCTCACCAAATACAAGCAAGGCTGGGTTATGCTAGCTACCATTAAGCCTCACATGTTTAAGTATCTACAAGAGCATTCACAATGTGGTTCTAACATTTATTGTCCTACTTGTACTATAGATGTGCACTAGGCACGTGATTAAAAATGTGTGATGAGAATTTGTGCAACTTGATTACTTGTCTTTTTTAATTTGCTAGGAAACAACCAAACGGGTTGGGTTGATTAATGCGAGTGCAACACACACATGCCATATTCTAAACAGGATAATTGATATGTGGTATAAAATATGCTATAATCATGAATAATAAAAAACTGGAAAGTTGTATCTCCCATCTGTAGATATAGGAAGCGGAACATTTTGTAAGTCTTGAAAAGTAGATGTAGAGAAACTAGAACAAATACTTACCAGCAACCAAGAGTTTCTTTTTGGTTAAACGAGATACATTTCATACATCTAGGGTTGAAAACGGACGGGAATGGGCGGGAAAACACCCCAACCGTTTCCGTCCGTATTTCATCCACTGGACGGGAACTTGAGTGAGGTCATAGAACTTCTTCAAGCACTTGAAAGGTGTTAGAGCCATCTCCCACTCATCACTAGATGGAGTAATAGGATCATACCTGCAAGAAGGAGGACAAATAGTTGGAAACAATAATAAATGCAATATCATTTTTGTATGGAAACAACAATATATGCAATACTTCGTTTAATCTGAGGACTTACCTCATAAAAGCAGGCTTGTAGTACAAGGCATCTTTCAGCATTAATTAGATAGGTGGAGTTCCTCCTAGTGGAAACATCAAGTGACAGCCCCTGGTTGTGTCCAGCCCACATTCAGCGGCACACTTCTTGAGTTGCTCCTGCTGCAATGGAGAGCTCTTCACAACCAGTACAATTGCTTTGATCTTGTCAAGCGCCTTTGAAATAATAGCCAATCCATCCCGTGCAACCAAATTGATGGCAAGCACACCTCAAATGGAATAAATCTCCATCACATACCAAGTTTGTGTTACCATTGTCCTTGAAATCTTTACTTATGTCATTGCCTGCTACTTGATTGGCACTAGCATTGTCTAAAGTCAGCAAGAACAATTTCTTCTCGGCATGCCACTTCACCATGAGAGCTCAGTGAAGGTTTGTGACATTTTCTGACCGTTGTGTTGTCCTTCTACTTGGACAAAACCAGCAATGTGCTTCTGCATATGCCACTCATCATCTACCCAATGCAATGGGACACACATGTATGGACTGTTTTGGCATGATGTCCACATGTCCATAGTTGCACTAAAGCGACAATGAACAGATTTTAAATGTCCATACAGTTTCTCCTTTTCTTCCAAATAGATATTCATCCATGAGATTGAATTGGGAAACTAGGACGCATAGATTTAATGAACTCCACAAAGTAATCATGCTCTACTACGTTGAATGGATACTCACATGCACGATTATTCCTAAGTCACTCCTTTACACTAACATCTTGATCATACATTTATGGCTCAATAATAGTGATATCTTTGCCATGATCCTTCTCAGTTTTTAGTTGCAGCTGACCTTTTTAACAATTCTATGTGTGTTCATATGCAGTACATAAAGCATCCATGCAATCAGCAGTGCACCAGCAAGAAAATATGCGACAAGCATTACTAGAGAGCATTAATTTAACAGGCTGTTGCGAAGCATACAACCAAATATATCATGAAGTCTGCAGCTCTGCGTCTCACAAGCTCTACATGTCACAACCTGACTCAGAATCAGATGTTTGCAGCTCTACATCTTCATCCTCAGTGATGAGAATTCCCATCTCACAAGAATTAACTTAACACTATTGCACCAATCAAGCAAGAATCAGGATTACCTTTAGCCAATGCTTAAGATCTGCTGCTGGAGGAAGGAGGAAGTGGAGATGCCTTGGCCTCAAACATGATGCGCGTCAGGGACGAAGTCTTCTATCCGGTGGGCGACATTGCGGAGAGCGAGCTGGGCGCTGGCGCGGCGAGAGATACCCGGGCACGGCGACGACGAGCTGGGCGCGGCGAAGATGTGCACTATGAGTCTAGGATAGTGAGATGCATCGCGCGGTGAGCTCGGTGTTGCTGGATGTGCAGCGTGCGGCAAGGAGCAGCCGTGCCCGAGCACAGCACGCCGCGCGTGAGGCGGCGGCGTGCATGAGTCCTTGGTGGGAAGGGGGGTGAATTGACGTCGTTGTGCTAGGGTTTTGGATATGTGTTTATACCAGGACTCTACATGAGATTGAGCTGGGCTAGGGGGATACACAATGGGCTGACTACTTGGCTATAACCGGTTTGGGTTGAAAACAAGAGAAAAAAAGGAACTATATCCCGGCCCAAAACGGGATCCTGGAAAATGGACGGCAAAACACCTAACTGATTTCTCTCATGTTTTCGTTTACTGTTTTCCCGTTACCGTCCGTTACTGTTTTTTATCCCGGGAATCCAAAAACGATCAGGAAAAATGCAGAAACAAGAGCCGGACGGGACATGATTTTCCTGTCCTGTTTTCATCCCTACATACACCCATGCCGCACTCTGATATGAATCTGCAACGACACAGAACATAGAAGGCTTCAACTTCATTGGGATCAACATATAAATTTTAAGACTTGGAACAGGCGACTAGTGGAGGGGGTGGGCGGAGGGGAAGATTCCCAATACTTGCATAGCTCTACAGACCCTCCTTAATATGATTGATTGTACAACAAAAGATTGGTGTGATGTCATTAGAGGCCACATTTATATATGAAGTTGATGTGATGTGAAGGTGCTTGAGCAAATGAAAGAAGCACTTCTTACTATATATGCACACTAGTTGGTATGATTGGGTCATGTGTGTGCGCGCTACTTCTGCTTTTCTTTCTTTCTTTTTTTTCTGAAATATTATAGGTCGTTTTATACCAGCTACATAATCTTCAGACCGCTTGCCAGACCACTTGTACAATAGGTGATTGTTTTAATTGTCTCGTAGAAATTGCATCGTTCTTTAATTTATGAATGAGCAAAGAAATATTTATGAGTTGCCTGGCAACTATAACTCGTACAATGGTGTATAAGCCGTCTCATACTCCTAAATTTTAGTGCATGAGGTGGTTGCTTGGAAACAACCGTCTCTTTCTCTCACCACCCTCTCTCTCTTCCACTTATCAAAAATCTTATATGGTGTTGCATGAGACGAGCTTTGAAACTGCTTACGTGTAACATTGTACCTGCACTAATACCAGCATTGAGTTTGGCACCCCATCAAAAACCATTGCAAAAAAAATGTTAATCCTCTATCTGTTGTTAGTGTTTCATTGACATGTGGGGCTCACCTATGTTACTAACCCGGGCCGTGCAAGACTGCAATGGCGGGTAAGAATTATTTCAAATCTGAATGCCAACAGGTGTAAATATAATGCGATTTATCCTCTTTCATGAATTTAACGTTGCTTAAATTTTATGGAAAAATTGCAAAAAGTGGTTTGCTAACATACCATTCATTATTTTGGCTGACTTTGCTAGTTTAGCACTACTTGGAGTTCTTTGTCTTGCTCTGGTTACATCTGTGCCACACGATCAACAACCAATGGTTGAGATCACATTTTGATCCTCACAGTATCTATCTCTCGTCACTCTGTTCTCTCATCTGCAGCCCTCTTCTTATCCACTACTCCGAAGCATGCTTCTTTGGTCCATGGTACGTTCCTCCCTCTTATCAATCTCTTACTTAGTTGCTTCCCCACGGCTGCGACGATGGTGGTGGCCGCCTGGCTCCCAGGTAGCTGCAGCGGCCTAGCTCGCAGGTGGAAGGAGGAACGGCCGCCGTCTGGAAGCTGCTTCGGACCTGCGGTCAGGTTTGTGGTCAGAGAGGCGGCGGCACCATCCCGGAGCTCCGCCTCCACCACCCACCGTGGAGGCCTGAACCACACCGCACTGGTGATCTTAACATCCGCACGACCCTCGCCGCTCCTTCGCCTTACGCGTGCCCTGCCATCGCGACATCCACGTATGAGCTGAATCCTTCATTTTTAATCCGACGGAGCAGAGCTATAATATTTATGGGAACTAGAGAGTGCTAAACAAGCAAAGTTGAGAGAGAAAGAAATAAGTGTGTTAGTAATCCGGTTCCAGCAGAGTGCTATAGCAGGAATTTTCCCTTTTATTAAGGATGCCATCTTTCATATGCTGAACAAAATTATTTGAGGTGGTTTGTACTTAGTAGTATTTCAATTCAGGAATCACTTTATTTATAAGAAGTTTCAGAATCACTTTTGTACAATTGTTGTACTGATATATGCTGTATGATGTGCTATACCAGAAGCTTCTTCTCAACCTTCTGACGAGGATGAGAGGAGAAGCAGAAATTTTCTTCAGCAATTAAGTGCACTTCCATGTTGCACTATGGCATGGCTAAGTACTGCACAACCAGCAGAGTCTA
The DNA here is from genome assembly GCA_007726485.1 of Eragrostis curvula. Classification (NCBI taxonomy): domain Eukaryota; kingdom Viridiplantae; phylum Streptophyta; class Magnoliopsida; order Poales; family Poaceae; genus Eragrostis; species Eragrostis curvula. The sequence goes on along the minus strand of CM017440.1, from coordinate 49,508,352 downwards.
GTGTTGGAGCAAAGCTAAATATGGTTTATGAAGTCGGGGAGCTGTTTGAGCTGGGAATTCAACTCTCTTATCTTCTTATACTACTTGGCCTTCTTGGAGCCGGTTCGTTCTTTGTTGTTCGTCAGGTTCTCGTTCGCAGGGAGCTTGATCTTTCTGCCAAAGAATTGCAGGTAGGTCACTTCAAACATTTATGTTGGCTATATTACAATAGTTCAATCTTATATTTAGCACAAGCCCTATAGAAATGACCAACTCTGAAATGTAGATACTGATTTAATGCAGACACTGGTCTTTCGAAATAAAAGTTAATGCAGACACTGCACAGTGCAAAATCTTACAAGTTTTCATATGTGAACCTGGAATTTTCATTTTTGCGTCTTAATCTATGTGATATACTAAAACCCACCAAACTACTTGCTAGGAACAAGTGAGAAGTGGTGATGCAAGTGCTACAGAGTATTTTGAGCTTGGAGCAGTTATGCTGAGGAGAAAATTTTACCCAGCGGCCATCAAGTATCTACAGCAAGCAATACAAAAATGGGATAGAGATGAGCAAGATCTTGCACAGGTAGTTGTTAACGACTCAACTCAGCCAATAGCTTAGCTTGTCCTGATGTATTCTTTTTTTTCTTACACTGAAACACCTATTGTGTTTCTATTTGAATTAAAAAGAGCAACGAAGGAATAAAAACCTGAAAAAGAGTTAGGAAGCTAAACCAAAAATAAGTTATAATGTTTGTTTGTTATCCACTTGCTGAGCTATTTGTTACTATATACTGTATCATGGCCCTCTTATGGCACCCAAGGAAGTGCTCTGTAATGCCAAGTTCATTTTCTTGTTGAGAAGGATAAACTAGGAAGTCTTCATGTATGGATGTGCGGATGTTGTCAAGACAGACGGTGTTGTTATAGTAATCCTGTAACCAAGTTATAGTTTTTTCAAATACAAAATGTAGAGCTCTTAAGAACATATGGATCCTGATTATAAGCAGAGCTGGGAGTACCCTATTCAAAAATTTTGCAGTTAATACTACGGCCGCGTTTGGAATGGAGGATTTCTTCTCCATTCCTGCGGGAATTGAACTGTTTTCTGTGAAATTCCTGTAAAAATTTTCCTGCGTTCCAAACGGGGCCTACATGTTATTGTTAGCTTTGATAAAGTATGAACTCAAAGCACTCCCGTTCTTGAAACCATACTGTGCATTATTTTTTCATACAGTTTTGCTTTGTTGGATAGGTGTACAATGCCCTGGGAGTGAGCTACAAGCGAGATAACAAACTCGACAAGGCAATCCAGCAATTCGAGAAGGCAGTGGAGCTTCAGCCAGGGTATGTGACAGCATGGAACAACTTGGGTGACGCATACGAGCAGAAGAAAGACTTGAAGTCAGCCCTCAAGGCCTTTGAGGAGGTCCTGCTCTTCGATCCCAACAACAAGGTTGCCAGGCCACGCCGGGATGACCTTAGGCAGCGTGTCGGCATGTACAAGGGCGTGCCAGTAAAAACTGAGAAGCGGTAGATAGAGGATTCAAGTTTTGTGAAAAGGAATCATGCATGTATCCTAATTTTTTGAATGTAGCAGCTGTAAACATACGCCAAGCTTTAGCATTGGAGTAGTCCACCGAGAGATGTGTTCAGTTCCGTGGAGATTTGACATATGAAACTCAAGCATGCATGTCTATTTAAAATTTGGTATGATTATAACATCACGGCGTTAAAGTTATGCATTATTCAGTTAAACTTTTAGAATGCATGAAGTAAAAAGTATAGCATAGTGCATGACACATTCTTTTATCATTTCTTTAAATTCTTCTTTGATCCTTTCTAGAGGGTAGCAGAGCAAATAATGTGCATAATCCAAGCTTCTAGCCTCTACCTACCCATAAATATTTCATCCTAGGAATTCACCAAATCATAATCTCAATTATCACATTGCTCCTTTTTTTTTTTTGACCAATATCACATTGCTCCTAAAACAATGTGAAGAAGAAGGCCCTGAATCTGAATTGTGGAGGCCCACTTCTAAGGCCCTGAATCTGAATTGTGGAGGCCCACTTCAAAGTTTTCCACTCCCAAATTTAAAGCATCCAAAGCAACCATATTTGGCCTCGCCCAGTTCCAAGTCCACCATTCGGAGCCCAATTCCGCAAACTGAACAGTGCTAAGCTAGTCTTTTTTACTGCAAAAAATGGGTTTGTGGTTGTCAGCAGCTTCTTGCTGATAACTTGTGGCTGCTGCTTTCGTGCTGTACTGTATCCACATTTCTTTTGTTATGTAGTTCTTCCCTGTAATAGCAGTTCTGTATGGGATGCTTCTAGCATTATCTTCTAGCATACTGTATCCACTTACTTCAATTGGATTGCTCATCAGATGTATCTACTACCTCCAGTTTTTTTTTTTTCTTGTCGTTAGGACAAGTCACTTAGTACCAATTTGTATTTACAAGATTGTCCTAACAATGACAAAAAAAAAAGGTTTGGACGGAGTAACTGATATAGTTTATATATATAGCTCTAATGGATTCCAATTTGGATGCTTTCGGTAATACGGTGAGAAAGTGTTGCTCTTATTGGGGGTTCTTTGTTGGCCATTCCAGTCCTGTCTCCATCAGAGATCAGGTTTTTGTTTGCTTCTAAGCGAGTAATTTAGTTACGGCTTTTCGCAAAGCGTAAAGTATGCAGATAACAACACAAGGCGCTAGCTTAGCACAACACCTAAGTTCTAATGCATGCATGTAAGCCTGCATCAACATCCCGGAAAGGATTCGAAAGGGACCTCGTATTCTAGACGCAGAGCCATCTTTTTCTAGGCGTTTGGTGAGCTGAAAAGGACAGGGTACGCGCACTTGTTACCCTCGTGTTGCTGGTAGAAAACACAAAAGAATTCATGGTGCGGTAGCTCAAAAATACACATGTGAAGCATGCATCCGAAGCTGACGGTAAGGTTTTCGTTGTTTCGCGGCGGTGAATCTTGCTATTCTCAGAAATACACCAGTGGATGTAGAACACTGTTCTGGATGTCAAAAATAGCAAAGGACATGCCTGGAACTCAGGACATTCAACCTTTTTCAGACTAAATATTAGCAGAAATTGTTCTAGCTATGATATCTGTTTGTTCTGAGTAGATATCAGATTCGTTTCCTGATCGGGGAACATGACTGAACCATCGATCCGGTCTTATCCCGATGCTATATCCACCGTATCCATCCGCTTAATCTGCAAGAATCGTCGATCGAATTTCCTGCTGCACAAGAAATGAGGATTAGTGTTCAGAGACCGATGCATGGGGGCAACAGCCAATCGGGTTGCATCGGTCGCCCCAAATCACGTCCCTCTCGTCCCCGTCGCTCGAGAGTGCGTGAGGCGTCCACTTGAAAAGCCTGCCTCGAATTCTTGATTCCCAAGCAAAAATCAGCGATCGGTTCGTGCTGTGGTGGCGGTCAGTGTCAGGTAGAATCTGGCTGTGGCTGGCAAGTGGCATGTAGCTCCGGATTCACTGCTCTGGTGTCCGTATGCAGAGCCTGAGGTCGTCTTTCTTGCTGTCGTTTTCTGTAGTCTGTATATGCAAGTCTGAAACTCTGAACTTTCCGAGTACAGCAAGTCAGCAGCGTAACACCGGTTCAGTCTGGAAAACTGGACGGATCACCCCATTACTTTTATTTTATTTCATATTGTTTTGGAAACGAGTGATGATGCAAGACTAGCAAGCAAATTTAAACTGCGTCGATTGGGCTTGATCAGTTGATCGCCATGAGCTATCCGCATCATCAGCCACAGTATAGGCGACGGCGACAACCAACAAGCTAAGCCGCTCGATCGCCACTCCGACGGCGACGGCGTGCCTTCCCTCACAAGTCACAAAAACTAGGCGTAAGAGTTGGCCAACACTCCACCGAGCCACCAATCGCCACACGTACACGTGGCCCTGGAATCAAGGGTGGATTCCTGAATTTCCATTTGCCTGCTGACGTGGCCGGAAGGCCTCTTCATCGAGCTTCGAGCGAGCATGTGTGCACGCACGTCGCCAGTATTTTTCTCTAGACTGATTCTGAGCTGGACGAGCAGCTGGACATACAAGTCGTCTGGAAATTACTTTACGACTTACGACGTGTGTTCCTCTTGTAAGCTAATGCCTTGTTCGTTTCTTTTAGCGTTAAATTTTAGAGGCCTCTAAATAAAGAGAATCTAGTACTAAATAAAGTCTAATGATAAAACCTTTTTACAGATAGGTACATCTTTACGAGACGAATCTAACGAGCCTAAGTAAGCTATGTTTTGCTACAGTCGTGCTACAGTAATGCTACATTAACCATCGTCTAACCACGGATTGCTTACCCTCATTAGATTCGTCTCGCGAATTAGACCAGGGGTTCTGCAGTTAGTTTTGTAATTAAACTTTATTTAATACTCTTAAATAATAAGATTTTTTTTTAGACCTTTCTAAATTTTAGACCCCCATGAAACGAACCCACTGAGAGGTGAAGCATTCGTGATTGGTGCCTGGGATTGTGACGGAAACGGAACCTACGCAACAATAGCAAGAGAAGAGAGCGTCGTGTCCAGTCAGCAGCAGGTTGCTGATTGTTAGGCGGAGGCAGTGTCACTAGTGTTGTTTGAAAAATATAAAAAAACAGAGAAATGGATCGGATCGTGTATGTCTTGCTGATTGGTTTGGAACAGATATGTCGAGCGCACGTACGTGCTGTTTCCGTACGGCGACGGCACGTGCCAGCCGCTATATCACGCATCCATGTTTTTTCCCTCCCGTGTCATCTGAGAATTTTTTTTAAAAATAATAGTATTTTAATTAAAAATTGCAAAACTGGGGCACCTTTTGAAAAAATTGCAGAAATAGGAGCCTGTCGGTCGCTGGATGACCGACAGGTCTCTAATCGGTCACCCAGCACCCGATTGCCCTTCGGCAGGCTGCCACGTCGGCTGTCGGATGTCCACGCGGCCCTGTCGGTCGTCCAGCGCCCGACTGGCTCCTATCGGTCATCCAGCGCCCGATAGGGTGCTATCGGTCACCCAGTGACCGACAGGCCCCGAGGCTTATCCATTCACGCCCGCGCCCTGCTCTCTCTCTCCATTCGGTTCTCCTTCAGGTCCGGCGGCGAGGGAGAGAGGCAGGGCGGCGGGGCCAGGCGAGTGGGGCGCGGAGGGCGGCTCGGCGAGGGCCGCCGTGCGCCTGCTGGAGGGGGGCCGACGGCCTCAGCTCGGCCGGCGCTGGAGGCCGCCTCGGGCGGCAGTCGAAGGTGAGTTTCTTTCTTTTCTTTTTTTTGTTTAGTTAGCTATTGTAACCAGTACAATAGGGATTAGTGTAGTAGTATTAGTCTAGGAATTAGTTTATAGGATAGTAGTTAGTAAAATAGGTACTTTAGTTAGGGATTAGTGTAGGTTTTAGTTAGGGATTAGTGTAGGTTTTAGTTAGTAATAACAATGGTAGTATTGGTTGATACAATGAGACATTTCATAGATATTGATGATGTGTTTAATTAAATTGTTCATAAATATTGATTGATTTTTATTTTTTAATGCGTGTAAAAAATAGTTGTTAATGTGAGTAGTAATTAATTTGTTCTTGAACAGGATGTCCAGTGTACTGAGTTTTCGAGTTTTTTACGGAGAAGGTCAAATTGAGCATCGTGACTATGGGGTAGATTTGAGTAATTTTGAGTATGTGGATAGTGCTTTGAATGATCCAATAGAGATGCAGCGAGGCGAAGTTTATGGCTGGTTACATACCCTCTTGAACGTGAATCCTTTAGAGTATCGGTTTGTAGTGAGAGCTATGATTCCTCGAAAGCATGACGGCTCATGGAAATGGGAACTTGTAGAGGTGAGAAGCACTAAACATTGGAAGCAATTTGTGACTATGGGATTGCAACGGCATTTTACTCACTTGTTGCTGGTGCAATCTAATCCGACAACGACCCGTGTTGAGGAGGAGGTTGATGACAATGTCGTCAATGCAGAGCAAGATGGAGTCGTGGGACAAATTGTTCGTGCGGAGCAATATGTTGGTGCCGAGCCAAGTCACGTTTCTGCAAATCCTGTGGTTTATCCAACCGCTGAGGATGGGTCGCAAATAAATGTTGGGACACTAGAAGCAGATTCGGGAGAGGTCAATGAGGCAATTGTTGATGAAATGGACAGGGATGATGACGAGTTTCGTACTTTCGTTGATGGAACAGCCGGTCAGGGATGGGGCATGGGATATGAAGAGCCGCGGGACTGGATCAATATGGAGAACTTAGCTGTTAATGATGGCCACAATTCATGTTGGGAGTATGACGTTATAGAGGTCCGCCAGGGGCAGATGTTTCCTGATAAGATATCTTTTCAGCATGCCGTAAAGAGGTGGGCGTTCTCAGAGAAGAAGGAGTTCACGATGGTCATTTCAAACCCGAGGACGTATGACGTCAAGTGCACGGCTCCGGGTTGCACATGGAGGGTTCACGGATACCTGCCGAAAGCTGAGACGTCATTTGTGGCGTCTATCGTGGTAGGCCATTCGTGTTCATTGGATAGGACTCTTCTAAAACACAAGATCATGACTACACAATTTGTAGCTGAGTACATGTATCCTGAGATTGTGCAGAAGACCGGTATGTCTCCTTTTGCTATAATGCATGCCATAGAGAATCGACTTGGCTATGAGATAAGCTATGATATGGCATGGAGAGCGAAACAAAAGGACCTGGAAAGAAGGTTCGGGACATATGAGGACTCATACCACAATCTACCTGGCCTGCTTGAGCTTATGCAAGTTAGGAATATAGGAACTGTGGTTGCAGTGGACGAGTTTTAAAATACAAATGGGGACAGAGTCCTACGCCGTGCTTTTTGGTCATTTGGTTGTATGATACAAGCATTCATGCATTGTCGACTTGTTCTTGCTGTGGACGGCACTTTCTTGACTGGTAAGTATAAGGGGCAGATCCTCACCGCTGTTGGAGTGGATGGGGAGAATCAGATTGTGCCAATTGCTTTTGCATTTGTGGAGAGTGAGAATACAGAGAGCTGGTTGTGGTTTTTGAGGTGGGTGAAGCGAGCGGTTGTAATGCAGAGACCCAATGTCTGCATCTTACATGATCGCCATGCGGAATTATTGTCAGCAATTGATACCTTGCAGACAGACTATAATGATCAGGAATTTTGGCCCGACCTGCATAGTCGATGGTGCATGAGGCATCTGGGGGCAAACTTCTACAGGCAGTTTAAGAGCAAGCGACTTATGGATATGTTCAAGAAGCTGTGCAAACAGAATCGAACGAGCAAATTTGACAGATTATGGGACGAGCTGGACAAGCTCACTGGTAACTACATGGACGAGGTTAAAAAGAAACCTCCTATGCCACGTGACGAGGAGCCGAAGGGGTTAGATCCTTTGCCTAATGAATCACAGGACAAAATTAGGCGCAGGAGGGGTGGACGAAGGGTGAAGTGCTTCTCAGATTGGATCAATGATGAGCCGAAGGAGAAATGGGCATTGATAGCAGATACGGATGGATCGCGGTATGACATTATGACCACTAATGGGGCAGAAGTTTATAACTGGGTACTGAAAGGGAGTCGGTGCTTGCCTTTAGTGGGGATTCTGGAGTGTATAACTCGTGGGATACAAACATACCTGCAAGATCGCTATGCAAAAGCAGTTTGGATGTGGCCAACCCACAAGTTGTGTTCAGTGCTAAGATCACCGAGTACATCGAAGAAAAGAGTGCCAAGGGACAGATGCACATGGTTAGGAGAACAGGTAATAGAGATTTCGTCTTTGAAGTCTTGTTGCGGGGAAAGAGCGGACTTGGGATTGGTCGATCCGAAGTGACGATGGAATGCACATTGTGGCCACAGTTGAATAAATGCGAGTGCAGTTGCAATAAGCCAAAACTAATGCATTTGCCTTGCTCACATGTATTCACTGGATGTGCCAAGGCAAAGATTGATCCGCATCACTTCGTATCACCATACTACCTTAAGGAAGCTGTGATGTCCACATGGCAGGGCGAGCTACTGGGGTGGCGTGCTGTGGCTGATTTCACAAAGCCACCAGAGGGAGAACGCATTTGGGTTCCAGATCCTGAAAAAAGGTTAAAAGTAAAGGTCGCAAAAAGGTTAGACGTTTAAAGAATGACATGGATGAAGCGAAGGTCAAACGTCGTACAAAGGAGTGCTTGGTATGTGGTGGAGACCATTTAAGAAAGGATTGTAGCCAATACCCAGTGGAGAAGGGGCCCGACAATGTGGAGTTTAGGCGTGTTCCCATGCGGAAGCCAAAGAAGCAAAACCAAGAAGCTGGCCCATCGACTTAATTTGATCAAGTGTGATCTATTTATGTTTGTTTGTTTGTATCTGTAGTCATCATGTGTCAAGAACTATGTCTTTCAATTCCGTATGCTTACGTTATGAAACATTGTGTGTAATAATTATTTCGAACACTAGGTATCGTATTGTAATACTTTGAGGATTGTTTGTGTATTTGCTATCATGTTTATATGTTAATGCTTAAGTGCACATTGGGTGTTTCATAAGTAGATGGCTAACCTGGAGTTGATCGATCCAGTGATCGATGCTAAGCATCGATCACACTTACCTTCTGGGGAGCTTCACGACACACTCAGACTTAGGACGTTTGACGACTTTTGGAGTGTGGATCCACGTTGGACCCTGAGGTACGCATATGTTTTCTATATTATTTCAATATTTGTCAATTTCTCCATATTTTGATATTTTTTTCATAATCTAAAGCTCTCACAATTCAAATGACAGGTTACGTGCGGCAGGGTTGCTACCTCTTGCCCAGTTGTTGGACCCGAGGGGCCGCAGGAGCCCTCGGTTTCCAGTGGACCGTGCACTTTTGACAGCTTGGGTGGATCGGTGGAGGCCTGAGACACACACGTTCCACCTCACCGTTGGTGAGATGGCGCCGACACTGCAGGACGTGGCCATGCTACTTGGGCTTCCTATAGCTGGAGCTGCAGTGGTTCCTCCTGTTGTGAACCCTGCGTGGATGGATGATATCTTACAGAGGTTTGCAGGTGTCCTCCCCCCGGATCCGGAGCACCCGCAGTTTGGTTTCCACGACAGGCACGGACCGACGAAGGTGTGGCTTGAGCAGTTTCGTGCAGAGAGGTTGACAGTTGACTCAGAGGACTGGAGGGTTCGTAGGCACCTCGAGGCGTACCTTCTCTGGTTGTTCGGGTGGGTCATGTTCACTAGTACGCACCAGGACTCTGTAAACAAGCGCTTGATCCAGGTTGCACGGCAAATAGCAGACACAGATCCTGCAGAGATGCCACAGTACAGTTGGGGCTCAGCTGTGTTAGCAGCGACGTACAGGGCGTTGTGCGAGGCGTGCAGGCGGACGATCAGCGCGGGTTCGTTGACAGGGTGCCCTTTGTTCCTGATGTTGTGGTCGTTCGAGCGTGTGGACATCGGGCGACCGGGGCTCGTCGTCGAGTATGCCTCCAGCCCCGCCTTTCATGCCTACTCCTGGATGGAACACAGATACAAATAACATGTCAATTTTTTATTCCTAACATTCTGTTATTATAATTTAACATTGCTTTTTTTACAGGCCCTGCGGTACAGTTCGCCGCGCCCAACTACTCCTTGCACTCTGCTTCTGGGAGCTTAGTGTATGAGTCCTCTTATGGACAACCAGATGAACATGGTTTCTCTCAGATGTCAGGGGCTCCTCCACTGACGCAGCCCACCCAGCAGTTTCCTTCCACACCACCAGAGGGTCCCAGGATGAGGCAGCCACCAGACCAGTTCACGTACCCCACCGATCAGATTCGACGAGCGAGAAAGGCCCAGGGTAAGAGGGCACAAGGCGAGGCCAGCAAGCGTGGTAGGCGTGGAGGATGATTTCGAGATTATTGTCGTGTCTGTTGCAGCAGATATCTTGTATTATCATGATGTTTGTACCTTTTTATGCTACTTCCTTTCGCATGTTCGTACTTCAATTTGTTGCCTGCTCTTTCATAAAAAAAAAACCGTACTGCTCCATGTTTCAAAACAAATTTTATAAAAACACAAGACCAGCACGAAAAAAAGAAAAAAAAACCGAAGCCTGTCGGTCACCGACAGGTACCTGTCGGTCGACCCACGACCGATAGGTGGTGGCTGTCGGGCCGATAGGCCTGTGTGGAGAAATCCATGAACCTATCGGTCATGGGCTGACCGACAGGTACCTGTCGGGTGACCGACAGGTCCCGAACCCCACGCCACGTCAGCAGCCACGTAACCTATCGGTCATCCAGTGACCAATTGGTAACTGGGTGACCGACAGGCTGCTATTTTTGCAATTTTTGTTTTTCGTACCCCAGATCTGCAATTTTCTATTAAAATACTATTATTTAAAAAAAAATCGTCATCTGACCGAGCCCGCTCACTACTCACCAGGCCCCACCGGGTCAGCTCAAACCCTGGCCCGCATCCGCGTCGGCTCGCGCGTGGCCCGCGGCGCTTTGGGCGCGTTCGGTGCCACTGTTTAGAGCCTCTAAAGTTTAACTCTAAAGAGAATCTTATTATTTAGGAGTATTAAATAAAGTCTAATGACAAAACCTTTTTATAGATGAGTACATCTTTACGAGACGAATCTAATGAGCCTAATTAATCTATGTTTTGCTACAGTGATGCTACAGTAATGCTACAGTAAATACCGTCTAATCGCGGCTTAACTACCCTCGTTAAATTCGTCTCGCGATTTAGAGAGAGGTTCTACAGTTAGTTTTGTAATTAAAATTTATTTAAAACAAGATTCTTTTTATTTAGACCCTCTAAATTTTAACCTTAAAACACCGAACACGCCCTTTGTTACCGAAACTGCCCCGGGTCGGCGGCCGACGCACCAGCATCCCCGGCAGCGGAACAGCAGCTGATCGCAACGTATGGGTTTGCCTCACACCACGTCTCTGTCCTCCCATCATCGTCGCTGCTCAAGAGCGATGGACCACCACCACATCCCCTCGAGAGGAGCATGTACTGTATATAGCGTCCTGAATTCTTGATTCCCAAGCCAGCAAAAAATCATCGATCCATTCATGGCATGGTGGCCGTCAGTGTCAGGTAGTCCTAAAATCCGCCACTGCCCTCTTTTCCGTATGCAGAGCCTGAAGGAGTAGCTGTTCGCTTCCGCAATCTGTATGCAAGTCTGGAACTCTGAACTTTGGGCCTGTTAGTTTCTTTTAGCGCTAAATTTTAGAGGCCTCTAAATAAAGAGAATCTAATACTAAATAAAGTCTAATGATAAAACATTTTTACAGATAGGTACATCTTTACGAGACGAATCTAACGAGCCTAAGTAAGCTATGTTTTGCTACAGTCATGCTACAGTAATGCTACATTAACCATCGTCTAACCACGGATTGCTTACCCTCATTAGATTCGTCTCGCGAATTAGACCAGGGGTTCTGCAGTTAGTTTTGTAATTAAACTTTATTTAATATTCTTAAATGATAAAATTCTTTTTTTTAGACCCCTCTAAATTTTAGACCCTCGTGAAACGAACACGGCCGTATCTTACCGGTTCAGTTCAAGATCCGACTGGCCGGCTGTTGGTCAGCGCTTCTTTCGTTTCGGACGCAGGCAGCGAGTAAAAACTGGTCCCATTACATCCAGTGGCGGACCCAGCAGTAGGGCATGGTGGGGCGGCCGCCCTACCTAGCCGGCGGCGAGGAACACCCTTACCCTCCTATTCCGGCAACTCGTCCAGCATCACCATGGTCGGCGGCTGCGTTTCCTGGAGGCTGGGAGCTCGGTTGCTCGGAGGTAGAAGAAAACAGGGCAAAGGGTTATGGGCCGGCCGCAGGCTGCCTACATAGGCCGGCTGCTGGGCCACGAAAAGGGTTCGTCCAGCCTTGTATCCTTGTATAGCTTTTGAGTCTGAAAACACCTGCCCTATAAAGGCATGTATCTTGGTATAGCTTTCGAATCTAAGAGCATGAATACCACGCAGATTGAAACTGACACATCTTGGTGGTGTAAATTCAATATTACTCACGTACTAACAAGAATAGAAATATTCCTCATTGTTTATTGAATTGCCCTGCTTGATTTTGATTAAAGAAATGATGTTGGAGAAATTTGAGCTTATTCTGCCCTTTAAGATTTGATACAACGGTTTCTACTTTTGCCTGAGTTTTCGCAGCCCGGGGCAATCTGCTAGTATCTTTGTCTATTCCATTTGTTACCATGTATAACCTATTTTTCTTAGATTTTTATGTGCTTATAGTGCGTATATGCACTTCATTTTTTTTCTTAGTTAAGTTTACCTTAATCGTCCGCCCTACCTAACAAAAAATCCTGGGTCCGCCACTGATTACATCCATTTCATAAGAAGCTCGATATTGAGCTAAAATCCACGTCGCCGACCACGACTGGACGAATTGAGGAGACAAGCAACAACAAGGTGGCTCGCTACTCGGCCGGTGCTTGTCTTCACACACACAAGTCACAAGCGGGGCAACAAAGTCGCCTGACGTGCACGTGGCCCCAGAATCCAGGATCATCGTCTCCTGATCGTGGCTTTGCTAAGCTTTGGAGCCATTTAAATATTATTTTGTGATCGATGATGCGTTATGAAGACGTAGCTCATAATTAGAGGTGTAAATTGATGACTTTTACGAGTGCAACTAACTTTCTAAAAGCTACTAGTTCAATTGTTTGCACCAAAGATCATCAATTTACAACAGCCCTACTCATAGTAACAGGTGAACAAAAATTTGTTACTGCCTGGTGCCCCTGATTGTGACGGAAGCCACTCATTCAACACTGGTTAATTAGATAGAGAGCATCACCGTACCGTACCGGATGTTAGGCGGATGTGATGTCACAGATGGGTCTTCGGTGGTGATCGATCGGGTCTGTTCAACTTCAAGCTAGTTTGTGTGATCGATCGAGTGCGTTCAACCTTCTTCTTCTTGTTTTTTCCCCCCTACCATGGCTGTGCGTGTACATACGGGGCGACCGCACGGGCCAGCCAGCCGCTCGGTCTCCTCAAGCCTCTGGACTTCATAACCCACGGCCGGCAGGCCCCACCGGATCACCTCAAACCGTACTCGCGTCCGCGTGGCCCGCGGCTTTCCCGAACTGCCCTCGGGTCGGCGGCCGACGCGCCACGACCTCCCAGGGGCGTCACCGTAAACTCGCGGGAGGCTGGCGGTGGGGAGGGGAGCGGCTGCGGCTCCGCCCGCGGCCACGCGCGCGCACCGGGCCCGCGTCGCCCGCGCTCCGTCATCCTCTGCTCTTTTGCTGGTGTGGCGTCGCGCGGAGCTCAACTCGTTTTCGTTTACTCGATCACTGGGCTGGGCTCTGCAACCTCTCCTCTCGATTGGTCAAACTACTATTGTTAGTACTACACGGGTGACCATCGTCAAGCAAGCTGCGACGGTTGGTTTGGTTTGGCTTCCGTCGCACGAACGAGTGGTACGTTTTTTCGGATCGGACCCCGTCGACCCACGCACGGATCTTCCTGACCACGTCATGTGACGAGCGACTGCTCCTGACCTGCGACGGACGAGCTCGCTCGCCCAACTACTGAGCGCCACATCGGCGGCGTGCTCTGCTGCCTGCCATTCAGCGACGGCCACGCACGCTTCGGCCACCGACGCCGTCCGCGCGCGCCCGTGGCGGTGGGAACGCTCGTGCCACGCGACCGGGCCCGCGAGTCAGCCCCGCGTCGCCCGCGGTCTCGCTTTGCGGGTGCGGTGGCTGGCGTCGTCCCGCGGTGCTCAACAAAACAACTCGGTTTGGTTTACTAATCCCTCCTCATGGGCCACGATAAACCAAACCGAGTCGTGGCCTGCAGAAGCAGCTGCAGCCTGACCACCACTGACCGCGCAGGATTCGCGACGCTGGATTGGACTGCACGACCACGATTATGGTCGCGTTCGGCGAAACAAAAAGAATCTTGTGTTAAATAAATTTTAATTATAAAATTAACTGCAGAACTCCCTCTAAATCGCGAGACGAATTTAACGAGGGTAGTTAAGCCGTGACTAAACTTTATTTAACGAATTTAACGAGGGTTTATTTAACGAACCAACCCCCCTCGTTAAAACTAACTGCAGAACCCCCTCTAAAAGGTTTTGTCATTAAACTTTATTTAATACTCTTAAATAATAAAATTCTTTTTAAAGCTAAATTTTAGAGGCTCTAAACTTGTGACACCAAACGCGCCCTATATTACTATCAACCAGTGGCGGAGCCAGAGTCAGCAGGAAGAGGTGGCCGGATTGAATTATCTAGCTAATTAACGTGATGATTAATGGTTTTAATTGTCTTGTTACTGTTCATTCCTCAAAGAAAATAGCAGACCAAGGTGGGGCCGGAGCCCAGGTTGGCCTGAACCTGGCTCCGCCCCTGCTATCAACTGAGCTTTAGAGTAGTAGTAGTAGCGTGCGTGATGGTTGGCTTCCGTCGCACGAGCTGTCCATATTTGCGGATCCATGGATTCGCGCTTGGAGCTTCCCATATAACCTCGTGACGTGACTAGTACAGTACAGGGACGCACACAAGCATGGCCAATTATTGCGGGTCACATCGTCGGCGGCGGCGCTGGTGTGCCTGACGCTATATGTGGCCAAATACTCCTGCGCAGGGAGTAGATTGCATCTCACATGTTCCTCACCCCGGCAGTCATTTTGGTTTTGATGTTAATAATCTCTCTCTTGGTCTCGCTTATTATGGACTACACTAATGACAGGACATTCATTTCTCCCAGGACTCACGAATTCGGAGAGCAAAGGAGAAAAATTATGTCTCGTTGCCATTCTTCGAATCTTCATTTTTTTTTCAAAACAAATGTACGGCTCTACAGTAAACAAACCTGCGTTGATCAATTGCGATCTTTAATACTTCCTATACGTAAATACAGAGGCCTAATCAAAATTAACCCATCTGTCATCATCATCAAGGATCTGGGACCATGTGTCATCATCATCATCATCAAGGACTAGGGCGCAATTACAAGGTCATTTGAGGGACCTCTTACCAAGATCGGAAACATTCCGAAGCCAGAAGAATAAAGCAATAGAGAGTACCTTCAAGACTAGACTAAACAAAACCCAACAGCCATGATTAGCCTAGACCGCTTCTCTAAGCAAGAGAAAGAAAATGTCAATAATCTAATGACCTCGCGATCCCAGAGATACATATATACACGCACACGCATCGCCACCACCATCCACCACCCCTTCCGTCCCTTCTTCCATATCGCAAACCCCACGAAACGAAACGCCTCTCCACAGGAAGGAATGCCCGCCCGCTAACCCGCTAAGCAGCAGAGCTTCTTCTCCAGAGATCCGCGCGCGTGCTCCTCCTATTCCGGCGACCGGGCCGGTGAGCGAGACCATGCCGGCAACGGAGTACCAGGGGACGCCCACCCACTCCCACTCGTCCCCCTTCTCCTCCTTCGGCCGTTCCCTTTTCTCCCTCCGCCGCGACGCCCCGGCTTCCTTCCCGGACTCCATGCCGCCGCCGGCGGCGTCGGCGGATGACGCCGACCTCGACGCTTTCCAGAGCAGCCTCGCCGCGCACCTCGCGGACCTGCGGGACGGGGAGCTGGAGTTCCTGTCCGCCGCGTGGATCCGGCGGCTCCTGGAGGCGTTCGTCGCGTGCCAGGAGGAGTTCCGCGCCGCCGCCGCAGCCCACGCGCGGCGGCGTGGAGGCGCCGGCGCGGGCGCCCAAGCCGAGAAGCTGGTGGCGGAGTTCGGGGAGCGCGCCGTGAAGGCGCTCGACGTCTGCAACGCCGCGCGCGACGGGGTGGACCAGGCGCGCCGGTGGGAGCGGCTCGCCGGCATCGCGGCGTCGGCGCTGCTCGCGCCCGGGGAGGTCAACGAGGGCCAGCTCCGCCGCGCGCGGAAGGCGCTCTCCGACCTGTCCGTCCTCCTAGTCGACGACGCCGCGGCCGCCGCGGGAGCCGCCGGCGGCGGTGGCGTCGCCGCGTTCCTCGCCTCCCACCGCAACCGCTCCTTCGGCCGCGCGCGCGCGTCGCCCTCCCGCGCCGCCTCCCTCGCCTCCACCTCCTCGTCGTCCTCCTCCTCCCACTTCCGCTCGCTCTCGTGGAGCGTGTCCCGGACCTGGTCGGCGGCGCGGCAGCTGCAGGCCATCAGCGCCGGCCTGGCCGCGCCGCGCGCGCACGAGGCGGGCCTCCCCGCTCCGGCCTACGCCATGGGCTGCCTGCTCCACCTCGCCGCGTGGGCGCTCGTCGCCGCCGTGCCCTGCCCGGACCGCGCCGCCGCGCTCCAGGCGGCGCACCACCACCTCCCCTCCGCCGCGCCGCCGCGCGCCGCGTTCCCCTGGGCGCCGCCGCTCACCGCGCTGCAGGAGCGCCTCGCCGAGGAAGGCAAGCGCAAGGACCGGCGCAACTCGTGCGGCCTGCTCAGGGAAATCCACGCGCTGGAGAAGTGCGCGCAGAAGCTCGCCGAGGCGATCGACGCGGCGCCCGTGCCGCTCGCCGGAGACCGCGAGGCTGAGGTGCGGGAGGCCGCGGCCGAGCTGGCCGCGGCGTGCGCCGCCATGAGGGACGGGCTCGAGCCGCTGGAGAGGCAGGTCCGGGAGGTGTTCCACTGCATCGTGCGCAGCCGCATGGAAGGCCTCGACTCGCCGGTGATCAACGGCGATTGAGCGGTCAGGAAGATCTCGCCTGCCTTTTGATCGCGCAATGTGGTGGTGATAGGTAGCTTTCCTGTTCTTGGTTATTTTTCCCCCACTTGTGATCGGATAGTAGTAGTAAAGTATAAAATGTGTATCGTTCTGTAAAGGATTACACAAAGGGGAAAGGAGAGGTGCCATCTTTGTGTAAAGATGATGCCTTATTCCCATGTTTTGATACTGCATTCGGTGTATATTGTTGCGGTTTTCAGTCATGTTGCGTTGTGCGGCTAATTCTTGAGTAACTTGTGTTCTGAACATCTGCTAGCTCACTCAATGTGACGCTGATTATGAATGCTAACAAAAAGGAGAATGATAATCCACAAAAATTACAATGTAGTTTAACTTCCTGATGTTGTTTCTTGTCATCTTTCATTTTCTTTTTCCTAGTTATGCTATTTGGATCAATGCCATTCTGGAGGTTTAGTTGAGGGTTTGTTCTTGCTGTCGTATATTCAAAGAAAGTTGTCCTCAGTTAATGCAGAAATGTGGCGAATTGTTCAAGCCAGCCTCTTCAGTGTTGTACATGGGTTTGTGGATTGCATGATTTGCTCGTATGTCTCCATCTGGCAACAGGCCTAAGTGTGGTAGATAGTGGATTTTTCATATGCATGGATTGACTTGTATGCTGTTGCTATAATTATAAGGAGCAAAAGAAATATCTGAATGAAATCATCCACAACTATTGAAGCTTTCACACTGAATAAAATTGTCTGAATGGAGTACCATTTTTTAGGATAGAAGCTGCAACTTTCTCAAAAAAGAAAGAAAAATAAAAGAAAAGAAGCTGCGAGATATTTTTCAATGCAGGAGCAACGAAACGGTCTTGATCAAGGAGATAAGATATCATTTCCCGTACTTAATGAAATGACAGTATCTGGGTTTATGTTGATCCAAATGACAAGGTCATGCCATTCCCAGTCCATCAGTCATGTGCCTTTCTCTTCTCCTACAGAGTTGCTTTTTTTTTCTTTTTTTTTTTGACACGGCTACAGAGTTGCTTCTAATTGTCAGATTCTACCAAGATCATGCCAAAAGCATGTGGCGCTACCAAGTTAGTATTTAATTAGTCAGTAGGTTTGCTTGCTGCCTTTCTGTTAGAAAAGTATTGGCAGCACATGTTGCATTCTGATGTCTGAGAAGTTATGTGGACTTTGGTAAGTGTACTTGTTCCTAATTCTCAACCCATGATCCTTTTTTAGGTTCTACTTGTCACTGACAGTAAAACACAACCCGAGTACTCTGTTATTTTTCTTTTATAAATTGGGAGGTGCTCGAGTACGTTGTTAAATGTCACGACTTGCATTTCTAATCGTAAGATTGTACTACCAAGATCAAGCCAAAGGTAAAGTGGTGGTGCTGTGTTATTTAAAATCGAAGCTTGCTTGCTGCTTCTCTCTAGAAAATTGTCGACAGTACACTTGCTGCATTTCTGTAGTCTGATGTTCGGTTTGCTGTGTCCCAGTACATTATGCCGACTTTGGTAACTGTACCTTTTCCTGATACACTATCCCTCGTGATCTTACAACTGAAACTAAAAAACGCAGTGGGGGTACTTGCTGAAACATGCCCACAAGTAAATCCAGTTTCCTGTAATCGTCTTCTTCATGGCTTCTTTCTTTGGCTTCTCAGTTTGATTCTGAAAGATGGGATCCTATTGGCTATCTATCAGCGAAATTCAGCATGTTTGAAGAATCTCAATTTCCCCAGTTGCAATGTAGGAGAACCTGGTAGCTGACGGTTATTGCAGCTCGAACCGTGGAAACAGAAACTGATAAAGATCTTTCCTCATCATCACATGTTGCAGCTCGAACCATGGAATCAGAAACTGATAAAGATCTCTCCTCATCACCTCACTGTGTTGTGCTGGTTTTCTCTCATCATCATCATGATGATGATCAGGCGCAGCACTGTCATGTGCACTTGTGTAACCTCCTTTCCTTTTACTAGTAAGCGCGATCATGGCTACCTGTTGGTTCACCTGCCACGTGCTGCGCCGGACAGCATTGCCGTGAATCCAGGGGCCATTCTCCTTTCCCGTGACCCCGTTCACAAGGGCGGCGGTGACGAGGATGGACGGCGCGGCGGGCAACGCCATCACCATTCCTCATTCGGAACGTACGACACCTGGAGGGGAAAGAAGTTATGATCTGCGGCTGCTGTTAGCTGTACTATCCGGAATTCGGGATGCCTTTTTATGGGACGGAATCAATGGCATTACTACATTCGTTGGCTTCATTCCACGGTCTTCCATTCCAAATCCATGGAGCTGTTCTGTCTTCGTGTTGCTTCTGTGTGGCCTGTGGGGTGGTCCTCCATTGCTCGAGCTCGCCTTTTTTTTTTTTCCAGCTGGTGCATGCCTCGGACGAAGAGGACAAGCCTCGTGGACCGTGTGATGGGGTGCAGGTGTGGTCGGCGACAGCAAGCAGGGTCATTCGCCGTCTCCTGATGATGATGCATTGCTGCTGTGTGCGCGGGCCATTGGTTATGTTCCCACATTGTTGGGCGTCAGTGCGTCGTCACCGGTGCGTCACGCTGGCGTCACTTCGCGGAGGGATATGGGCCAACTTCGCCCGTGACAGCCAAAGAAGCCCGTAGGCTAAAGTTGGGCCGATCCATTTAAACGGACCAAAAGCTAGAAACTAACCCTGGCCCATTACGGGAGGCCAACATCACGCCCGCTTCGCTTCTCTTCTGGGCTCTGTTTACTAATGGCTTTCTTTGGATTCCAGTCTTTACCAGTGTTTCAATTCTCCCGGCGGCTGCGAGTGTGACCCGTGGTAGTACCATCCATCTTTCTTCATGCGCCCCCTGGTCCTGGACTTTCTGTCGCTATGGTCGGCGGCTGAACTGTTTGCTAAGGGTTGGCGGCGGCCGTGCAGCCTGGAAGAAACAGGTGTCTCTTCTCCATCATGTGGAGACCATGGAGGTAGCACCCGGCGGTGGGAGCAAGCTTGGGTGGGAGACATGGGGCGGATGGCGTATCGGTGCGAGCTACCATGGCCGCCGGCTTTTCAGGCTGGCTTAGACAGATGATGACACATCATTTGAAGTGTGTACATTTTGTATGCAATGCATACTTTGGTTTTGAATTAGTACATATGTAGTCTGCGACAATCAAAGCTCCTTTACCTGTTCGACTCAGAGAAGAGCACTACTAGTACATATATAAATCAGACCATGAAACCAGTGTGAGCACCGCAAATGAATGTAACGAAATGTAACGAAAGAACACAGAGCTCGTCATCATGGCTCGGACTTTTGGGAGCTAGGGAAACTTGTCAATCTGTCCGGTCAACTAAGTGAAAATTGTATGCAACAATGACATGCACTCAAATTCTCATCCATGACAAGTTTTACAGCTCCATTCTATATCATCCCTTGAGAGTTCAGAACTCCAGGGGCATGTCATCACCTGAAGTACTCAGGGAAGGACCACATGATGAACCTGGCGTAGATGTCGTCCTCCAGGAACTCGATATGTGCAGCTCTGCCGACCATGGTGTTCAGGCTCCGCCCTTGTGCAGACAGGTCGAAGTTCACGTCGCAGCGCATGAATACCCGTGTTTCGGATGTGGGCGCGCGGATCTGGTCCAGGCAGTTGTTGAGCATTTCGGTGAACACCTGACCCTTCTTCGAGTTATCTGATGACGCGCCGTGGCAGAGGTCGATTCTTGCTGAATGATATGGGACGTAACCATCCTAGCAGGGGAAAATAAAGATCTATCAAAGCCATGCCACCAAAAAAAGTATGTAGAGGCTAAATGGTTTGCTGGTACAATAGTGTTGAAGCTTGAGGGGGGAAAGAGGGCATATGATGAACCTGTGGTGATGAAACCAAAATGATGTTTTTGAAGTTCTCCAATGTCTTCAGCTGCAAGATAAAGAAAATGTATTCAGGCACAATTGAGCTAGATTATCATCACCAGTTCAACAATGATACAAGTCCATGCCAAAAAGCATGAATTCTAAAGCATTGAGTATACCCAAGTAAGAGAAGGATAAAAATAGCACAGCTTAATGTACCTTGCAGAGCTTGTACAAAAATGTATTCTGTGGATTTTGGTCGTCACTGAAGGTGAGCTGATGCATACACTGCATTCCCTTGAGCCTCTTCATAAGCCAGAGGCCAGAATTGAACAAAGAGTTTGAGCTGTACCAGTAACCTAAATGAGGACCTGATATTGACATGTATGTATAGAGGTCCTTCAGAAACGGCTGAAGTTTGGGTTCTGTTCAAATGGAAAGAGCTGATTAGTCACGTACAGAGTCTGTACCGCCCAACTGTAAAATCCTCAAGACCAGTTTGAAAATACCTGTGAGGGCACTTCTGAGGATGACGTTCCCAATAGAATGACCGACAAAACTAAGTTTCACCTCTTTGCAGCCCCCATTTTTATTATACTTGTCCAGTTTCCTTTTAAGGAATGCAACTACTTCATTGGCTAGCCTCCTACCCATTTCTTTAAAATCTCCGGATGTTCTGTCTTCATTTATCTGAGACAATAGGCACTCGGCTCCAGGGTCAATCAAAAGCCATTGGTTTCTAACAAGACGTAAATCCAAATGGTTTCCCTGTTTTTTTTTAAAAAAAAGATCAGGCAAAATATCAAATAAATGCGTTGAGCTCTTATAAGTTTCAAACAGTTAGTAGTCCAAAAAGTTACCTGAAACCCATGAACGAAAATTACAGCTCGCAATATATGTCCACTCTTCGTGACAATACTAGATATCCTCGATGCACATTCTTCTCTCTGTTGAGGTGGTACAATACGATCCACTGGCTCAGTAGAATCTGTGGCGAGATCCTTGCTAGAACCATGTTGTGGAACAACCATGACTTGTTGTTCTATACGGACAACAGGAACACATGAAGGATCAGCGTAAATATGCATATCTTGAATAGACCCTGCGTTAATCTGCAGTATTCTTCACATTAGTATCCTTTTTAAGTACGATACGTTTGACACATGCACACTGTTCCTGAGTCAAGAAAAGACAAACCTTCATTTTTGCTATACTTTTCCTGTGCAATTCAGCCCTTGATATAGAATTCTGTATAGGCTATGCAATGAAACCATAAAATGGTAAGGAAATTCTGGTTAATGAAATCGCTCGTTGAAACTTAAAAAAAATTCAAAGATAATGCATTGTAAAAATTCAGTATAATATACTTACATCTTGATTGAACTTCCGTGAACTGGAAATCCGAAGCAGGTGTCGAGGAGATGAATCATCAGTCATACCTCGCAAATAGCGATGTGGAATCTCAATGTTGGAATGAATAATCCAAATTGACCACTCTGCTTTCCGATCATCATCCCACACAGATTGTAAGTAATCCAAAATCTTGATTCTCTGTACCCTGCATTGGACCAACAAACCTCTAATCAAACATAATGCATTGTGAAAGAATTGCAACAGTTACCAAACAATAACACAGCACACCGAAGGAATCCTCTAAACGAAAGACAGAAATTAACCTCACCTATGAAAATTCAAGAATGCATTCCATATAAGTGAAACTTGGCAGCTCACGGTCTCAAATAATTCTAAAAGTTCTTCCTTGGACAGATTGTACAGCATAATATCGTCAGTGCTTCCACCCACACCATCTGAACTCTGAAACAAGTTGTGGGAGTATGTAACCAATCATTAGGAGTATCATATAACACAAAGATCAGTTTTGCCTGATAAAATGAAGCATACCTCCAGAAAATCACGCAATATACCGGTCATCTGGCGAGTGTACTTTGTGGGTGCACCGTGTCCTTTACTGTAATTAGTAACGCCTGACTTTGATGGCTGAACAGTCTCATATTTACCAAGAGTTAAGTCCACATCATCCAAATCCTCAAGGGTAATACCAATAACATTA
This sequence comes from Eragrostis curvula, assembly GCA_007726485.1. Classification (NCBI taxonomy): domain Eukaryota; kingdom Viridiplantae; phylum Streptophyta; class Magnoliopsida; order Poales; family Poaceae; genus Eragrostis; species Eragrostis curvula. The sequence continues at coordinate 49,485,813 of CM017440.1, read as the reverse complement.
CTGATCTTCATCACTTCCTGAAGAAGCGTTTCTCTAGAAAATAATAATGCCTTCACAATATCATATGCCTTTAAACCTAAACCTTGCTCCTGTGTTTGCATATATATTAGACACTGTATTTTGCTCATAAATCGACTATTTAATGAAACCACATGTAAAATAGTAACACAATTCATTCATTGGCATGATCATATGCCTATTTGCTATTGGCACGGCATAAAAATGGGTACTGCAGACGCTTCTTTATAAAATTTCGAATTACTAGGAATGGTTGTGGCAAATTCATTCAAAGAAGAGATCTTTTTTGTGTTTTTTTTTTAGGAAAAGTGATCTTGTTTGTGTTATAGATGCATCATACAAACTTTTACAATGGGAAAAGGTATAATATAAAACAATTTAAATCCAAAGCATCACAAACCTTTGTACCTTCAGTGATGATTTAGTCACACCGGCTTTCAGGTACACAATGTGTATTGTCAGATCAACAAGCGCAGAGTGCAAAGCGTCAAAATGAACAGGACAGTACGAGTGTAAGCCCAGGAGTGCTTTATGTGGTAACCTAAACTCATGGATAGGGACCAAATATGGGTCACTTGAATCTTGATCTTGAGCCCTATGATGCAAAATGTAAGCAGCTTAATAAGAGGTTGATGACAGGCTGGAAGATGTTGGGTGCAAGTGTAACCTACAATGAGCAACATTAAGATAGGTTACAAATAGACTGAGAGAAGAAAAAATTACACACCATCCATTTCCCAGTGCTGGGATATATAAAAGTTCAAACTTCAACATAACAGAAGAAGTTGCTGGGCCCTGAAATGGAGAAAGAGAGTATAGATCAGGTTTAAGTATACTGGAATCATAAATGCTTAAAGGAAGATTTAAAATTCACCTCGTCTTCACTGTTGGGTATGTAGAATGACACCATTACTGATAGATAAATGTCTTGTCTAGCATATTTAACAAGAAATGGCTGTGTATAAAAGCTATTGTCATCATCATCTATTTTCCAAAAGCCAAATGAACCCTTTGCACCAATATCAAGAGCTGCATAATCCACCTAGCATGTCATAATCTATTAGCTAAATATTCGTAAATTCAATGTCAGCTATTGACGACAATAAGAAACACTAAACAAACCGTATCTACAACTTTTACTTGTTGCTGGACTGTTCCAGTACCTTTAAGGCTAGTTAGAACAGACCATGACAACTCAATGCAAGAGGTCAAGAACTATTGATTTTTAAATTTGATCATCGAGCGAAGATGGGGTTTCTTTGGTGGTGTCCTAATTTTTTTTTCACCTTTTCACCAAAAAAGAAGTTTCTTAGGCTTGCCTGCATCTTGATTCCAATAACACGAAAATCCTTGACTAACTTAACATAACAATCTAAGTACAGAATTTCAAAAACAAGCACAGAGGTGTAATTTGTTTTTGTTTTTTGAATGTAGGCACGAGAGCTGCCTCTTAATTGAGTAGGTAAAAGAGAATCACAGGGATGTATATTGCCTCAAAATTTGTGATGTAGAATGCTGAATACTTATGCAACTGTTTCCACTCAAATGCTGAGCACAGTTCCTCTTGCCTCTTAAGGCTGAGAAAACTAGGTATGAAGACCACATTTTCTCTTTCATGATTTATGCAAGGGTGTATAATGAAACGAAAGCTATTAGATTTGCAAAAATGGGTGTTACAAACATGGGCATATTCAACTGTTCTATTCCCCCCGTTTCACCTTCAAATTATTGAGGATATACTATTGACCACAACACTAAGCAAGAAACAGATATGTGCTAATAATTTATTTTTCTTATCTTCACATCAAGAACGATGCAACAACCTTCGTATTGTACGACTCTTGCCGGCGAGATGGGTGCCCTGCCCTCGTCCTCCTCCCAGACTGCGCTAATCTTCATGCGATACCATCTGATGCAATATGCAAGCAAATGTCAAAAAGGAAGAATATCATTTTTATTGCACCTACATGATATGGACAATAGCTGAGACGAATCCCGAAACATTTGGTTGGACGATCTCCACAGGAAAATCAAGGGATAAGACAAATCTTTTAAGTCTGAGACAATCGTGAATTCCTGATATAAAACTAAACCAGAGAGACAACCTCAAAGAAATACGTGAAAAATTGCAGCATGCACACCTGTTCTTGAAAAAATAATATAGACGAAAAGGAGAGACGAGAATCCTTGTTACCCTTGCTGGAACAGGTCTAGGTTGTGGAAGCGATCGATGTAAACAGCCACCTCGTGCGCCGTCTCCATCGCGTCCGCCGGCCGATCGCCTTCTCGGTCGCCCCCACGGCGGCGCTGCCGATGCCGGCTAGATCGCGCCCTCCGCTCCAAAGGATTCACGACGGCTTGTCTCGGGCGCTCCCAAACCAATGGCCAGGCTCATGGGCCCATATCACTGGCCCATTCCAGCCCATTTATAATAATCAAGCATCTCTAGCACAACCCAAATGATCTAAAAACACACACACACAACCCAAATTACTTAAGGAAAGAAAAAGCACAACCCAATAATAAAAGTCATTTGTTTAACTGTTTCTATTAAAAAAAATATGCTGCGGTAGGAGGTGGTGGTGTGGTGGATGAACGGCCACACGGTGCATCAGCTTGGTCACAGGTAGCTAGCGATGCCTGACGTGACGTCGAGTACCACCTATCACCTCTCAAGTGCAAAGAATAGGCTAGTGAAGAGCTCTTCGTCCAACATGCGATTGCGATGGCGATGGATGAATCAAGACCCGAGTAATGTCTGGTGGTCGAAATCAGGCCCAGAGGCAATTCACCGTTGAAGATTAGATCATGTGGCAACATTCAGATGTGTTTGGCGAAACCGGATTCAGCTTCGGCTTCATCCTGACACAAGTATTGTTCCACATTGTAGCTACAGTAGTAAGCCGGGAAAAGCCTCAGGAAACCGGCTCATCCGGCAGGCTCATTTTTTTTGTCAGGATGAACAGTATTCTAATGTGTCTACAATGGATGAACAGTGTAAAAAATGAACATAAGCCGGGGGCATAAGCTCTCCCAAACACACCAAAACCATGTTCTGCTTCTTCAACATGACCAGGCCTTTGAATCAAAAAAAAAATAAAAAATGACCAGGCCACTCCCGTGCTTTGCTTCTGCAACAAGAAGTCACTGCACTCAATGTAGTTAAGTAATGAAGAAGGAATTCACTACATGAATTCCATATTTTCCCTACAGGTTTTATTGAGTGGCCGCCAATGTCTAGTATTACTTGTGATTAATAAGCTTGTGGGGGATGTCCTTGTTGGTAAATTGTGTAAACTGTCAGGAAAGACACCAATCTGCATAAGAAATCTGTTAGTCACTCACAAGAAAAAAGACTAAGAATATGAAAACTGTAGGCCATTAATTGAAAACTGCCGGCAAAAAGTAGTTATCTTGTAGTGATTATAAGTATCGTAGTAGTATTTCAGTTGAAAATCGCAGAACATATGAAACCCACAAGCACCATCATGAACCAACAAGAAAAGTCATAATAAGAAAGTAAAAGAAGACAACAAAAAAAGATAAAGAGAAAGAAAGAAAAAAAGTACTACAAGTTTAACTTAATTAATAACATCTTTAACAACAAGTATCATTAACGTCGCCGATCCTCAAACAGTCGCAACATAGCTCTGCCACATCCTGGCACGGTTCCGGAAGATAGTCGCATACCCTCGGAATGCACGGGCATGCCAGCAAGACGCATGAGCATATCCCTTTCAGAAGGCACCGACAAGCTTCCAGAAAACAGTAGCATGCCGCCCTTGCAAGGCGTAGGCATGCCTGCAGAAGCAACTCGCATAACTGTAGAAGGAAATACCAGAAGGAGCTGTAGCGCTCGCGCTCCTTAAACCATTCCTCACGGCAGAAGACGCGGTTAAACTCATCAGTTGTCAGAAGCCATGCAATGGTTATGAACTCTCCTCCACTGCTGAGTTGCCTGGCATGAGAGTCCCTGCTGCAGTGGTGTGCCGCATAGCACAGCATCTCCACCCACACCCCAAACACCACCTGCAGCAGGTCCGGCACGGTGGGTTGCTTGGATAACAACTTATTGGCAAGGTTTACTGCAGGAGCAAGAACAGATGAACCCATCGCCTCTCTGCTGTAGGAACTTTCCCCTATGAACCAATACCAGTTCTTCATGTCTTCCCTGGCTTTGACATATAATCTGGGACGAACAGGGGAAGGCAGCATGTTAGGACATTCCACAAAGAGGAACATCATGTAATCGGAGAGTGCCTTGGTTGCCTCCACAAGGGCTTCTGCCTCTCCAAGGTCCTGTTTTTTCAGTAACTCGTTGGTGGCAAGGTGCCAGGCAAGGATGCTGTCATCAAACTCCTTTTCCACGTAATTTTTGAGATCGTCCAATGATCTATCGTGTCTCTTTAAGACACACTGACCACGATAACTCCTCATCACGTCTTCTTTGCCTTCACATGCTTGCACCATTCTTGATATCTCTTTCATCACTAGCTTCTTAGTATCTGCAGAAACTATACGGCTGCCATTTTTCCATAAGGAAATCTTGACACAACTTGTATCCTTGGTGCAGGAGTCAACCAGGTTATGCTGCCCAATGGAACCTGACCATCTTTTTGTTTGTGCTGCCCTGACACACCTCCGAAGATATACAAGGAGCCTATGTAGCCGATGGCAACCCCTTGCTTTTAACATGGAACATGTCCATGTTGACCCCATCGCCCTCAACACTGATGCAATCTCCAGGAGGGAAGCCCCAACTAGCAGTATGTAGGTGACAATGACATCAACTCTATTGTAGCCATCTTGGACAGTGGTGAACTGAAACAGAAAGAATGTTGTGACCGTACAAAGTAACGAAACAGCACGTATGGACCATCCATACCAAGTGTGGATCACGGCTGCCTTGGTGTAAAATATGTCATACATCAAGGACAGTTGCATCTCAATTAGCTCATACGTGCTGCCCGTCTCATGAAAAAGCTTTATGGCGTCCATCTGAAAATAGGATGGCCAGACCTTATCATCAACAAACTGACCCATACAAATGTAGATCAGATCATGAGCACCCTGTAAAACCACTTCAGCATCCAACTCGTGCCCGTGTGCATGGTATTTCTCGTAGTTTTGGCTAATAGTGACATTGTCGAGCAAATTGCTAATGCTTTGCAGGCTGGAGGAACTCAGTGCCCATACTCTCTCCCCATTCTTCAGTAAACCAATGACAAACTGTAGCGCCCTCAATTTTGTGCTCATTAAAAAACCCTTAAAATTTGACCCTTTTAAAAAAAATTTCAACTAAAAACAATTTTCTAGATTAAGTTAGAGCTCAAACTAAAATTTTTGAATTTTAAACCATGCACAAAGCTCATCATATGCATTTTTGGAGTTTATTGTTTTTATTTTAAGTGTTTGTTCGGTTTTTGTCTTTGTTCGAATTTGAATTTCCTTCAAATTCGAATTCTAGAAAAGTTTGAATCCAAACCAGCTCCAAAACATCTCGGGCCGAATCTCCAGCCGGCCCAGCTCCTTTCTCTTTTCCCCTCTTTTTTCTTCTCTTTTCTGCGCCAGCCCATTCCGGCCCATCTCCTCCTCTTCCGGCCCAACTCCGTCCGGCCCGTTCCCTCTCGCGCGTGTCGCTGACAGGTGGGGCCCGCATCCCCTTCTCCCTCCTCGCGTCGCCGGCGCAAATCGCGCCGCCGCCCATACCGCGCTGCCGGAGTTCGTCAATCCGTCGATTCAGCGCACAAGAAGCGTCCTTGCGTCGCACGTGAGCCACACCGCTCCTTTCCCCGTCCCGTCCCGTCGCACAGCGCCGCCCGTCGCGTCGAAACCCTAACTCCGGCGAGCCTCCATTCTTCCCTGCCACCGTGACGTCACGCACAGCACCCCCCGTCTCGTCGCAAGCCCTGCAGCCACGCCGCACCCATTCCGCACCCGCGTCACCGAGCCAGAACCGCCATTGCGCGTCGCGTCGACGTCCCGTCCGGCGAGAAATATCTCGCCGGAACTGGAGATTTTTCTCCCGCGTGCACCGCCTTTGCGCGGCTATAAAGCGCGCCCCGAGCTCCCTCTTCTCCTCCTCCGTCACTCCACTCTTCCGCTCACTCCTCCGCACACACCCGAGCTCTCTCTCTCTCTCTCTCTCTCTCTCTCTCTCTCTCTCTCTTTTCCCCTTAACTCCGGCAAAGCTCCGGTGAGCCCCGCCGCCGTATTCCGCCACTCCCCGCTCCCAACCAAGCTCAAGGTGAGCTTCCCCGCTCCTCTCTCCCTCACCTACATCCCCTCTTCTTCCTCCTCGCACACCCGAAGCCTGCCCGCGTCGGGCACCGCCGCCCCGCCCCTCTCCCTCTCCATCTCCGGCCGCCGTGGGGCTCTCCCCCGCCTGGCCGAGGCCACACGCAGCATCCACGCGAACACGCGCACATCCGCAGCCGCTCAAAACTGCGCTCGCGCCCGCGCAACCCATTTTCCCCTTGCACTTCGGCGCGCCGCCAAGCTCCGGCGAGCTCGCGCCGCTGCCCTAGCCTCTGCCCTCGTCGACGTCAAGCACCCTAGGGTCCGCCGTCGCACGTAGAGTCCGCAGCCGCCCTCCGCACCCTGTTCTGGCCACCGTAGCCGCCTCCGGCGTGCGTTCCGGCGTCGCGCCGCCGCGCGCACCCCCCCGCCGCCGCGTCTGACTGGGTCGTGCCGGCGTCCGACGTGGCTGCCACGTCGGCACCACGGGCCCGCGACGACCCGAGTCGCCGCACACGTGGTGCACGCGGCGCACCGTGCACCACCCCCTTTGCACTCTGTGGTCCACGGCCCCATGGATCAGGTCCACGGCACAGGCCCACACAGTGACCCAGTCGCTCTGACCCCACATGTCAGCCACCCATCTCATCTGTTAATGCTAAGTACACCCGAGTTTGTACACAGAAATCAATTTCGAACACTTTTCCAATAGCAGAAAAATCCCAATAAATTACCAAAATTCCTATATTCTTTTCTAACCACCTTGCAACCTTTGTACACCTCTGGAAAATTAGGATGTTGATTATACTTAATTAAGTTGATCAATTCCTAATCTTTTCCTTTCCTATTCATTCAAAAATTCATAACTCTTTCATCTTAGCTCCAAATTCAGAGTTTCTTGCACCTAAATTCTTCTAAAATCCTTATCTATTCATCTACACCAAAGCCATCTCTATTTGCTGTTTATTTGGATTTTAATTTATTTAATGATTGTTTAATTGATTGTTAAGCGGTAGATTTATTCGCCTTTTATTTGCTTTTAATCGTTAGATAATCAAGCTTTTGAGGAAGAGCACGAGGACCCCGACTACGAGGAAGGACTAGAGGAAGAAGGCTTTGAAGGCAAGTCCTAACCTCCCTTGACCATATCGCGCCTATGTTTATAAAATATCCTAATTAGAGCTTGTTTGCAAACAAATCATGCATGATTATTTAAAAATGATTTATATGCTTAGAATGTCCTAATACTTGATGATGCCTATCCTTGATATTGCTTATACCCTGTTTCCATTGTTAACCCTAGGTCCCAACATCATTAATTCTTAATGATATGTTGGATGAAAATGCTGCTTAGGACTTTATTACACTGTGTATATAATTAATCTTGCTACACATGTTTTTATGTTAAAATGTGTGCGTTCTTGGTGGTGTGTGTAAAAGTGAACTTGGGTGGGATTAGTGATAATGTGCAACCCATAGTGGGGTATGTTTTGGCGGGAACAGGCGAGGTAGTCCTCAGTGGGGAGGCTATCTCAGGGACGCCAATCCTCGTTGAGGTTGGCTATTGAAGATGCCTGTTTCAGTCGTATAAGGACCGGTTCATGTGCCACCTTGTCTAGCACCTTTCGTGCAACCACATGCCTTGTATGGGAAAGATTTGGAACCACACCCTACTATAGTATCACCCAGTACCCACCAGGAGGCGGGAGTCACAGCGGAAGCCAGGAGAAGACCTAACGAGATTGGCATTAGGATCCGGCAATTGGTGATGGCTTGAGGCCCTTATTCCTATGGTGAATGGATGCCCCTGGTCGTGGTATTTCCGTGGTGGTGCTGTGGTGACACCAAGTAGGTACGGAACCATTAGTATACCAGTCTAAGCCATGACGATGGCAAAGGCTGGTATACCTTGTGGGTAAAGTGCACAACCTTTGCAGAGTGTAGAATCTATCCGGATAGCCGTGTTCCACGGCTTTGGACAATTGCGAAGGCAATGGCCACACAATGATTAGATTTTTCCTGCGTGAGTTATCCTTGGCATGTGTGTTTTGGAATACACCGGTTTGGAGCCGTGTGCTGGTAGTCGGCCAGCGATAAAACTTAGGAACTGGCGGGATGAATGCTCTGCTCCGATGAGCTGACTGCAGACCCGTTCGACCTCTACGCAGAGTGGCTCAGGACTGTGGTTTCGACGTCTGAGCAGCAGGAGTTGGCGTCGAGGAGTAGCTTTTGCTAGTTAGTAGTGGCAGCCGTTGCCTAGAGTAGTAGAGTCTAGTAGTTGTCAGGTGTGTCAGTAGTGTGGTGTGTTAGTCGCAAGTTAGAGTCGCCCTGTGGCTGTGTCTTGTGTCGAGTCGTAGATCGTCGAGTCCTTGTATATATAAATGGACTTGGGTATGTATGATCGAACCTTGTTATTATGAATAAGTTGCTGTGATGTTGTAATGATGCTGGTTCTTTCTGTTAGCGTGTGTGCAAGATTTCTGGAATTCCTTTTCCATTGATCTTGTTTTGTCATGCCTCGTAGTTTGTAGATCCCTTGAGTGTCCTATCTCACCTTTCTGCTAAACCCGTTAAACAGATGCCTCCCAAAAGATCTGTCAGACTACAGCAACGCCGTGAGCGTGAAGAACACGATGGTGAGGACAACGCCCAGGGTCATGGAAATGGGCGTGGAAGAGGCAGGAACACTGCCCCGCGTGGCAGAGGTGGAGGTAGAGGTAGAGGTGGAGGTAGAGTTGGAAATAACAATAACCAAGACCACCAAGAAGACGAAGTGAGTCAGAACCAGGAAGGACATGATGAGGTTGGAAATAATAATCAGAACAGAGGTGGAGAAAACGAAAACCATGGTAGAGGTGGAAGAGGTGGTGGACGAGGTGGTAGAATACCAGGACCACCTGTCACCAATCTAGTGGAAGTAATGGATAATCGGACCCGTCTGATGGAAGTGATTGCTCAAGGACTGCTAGACCGTGCTCCAGGTCCCCAGACCAAGATGTCAGAATTCATGAGGCTCAGGCCACCAACTTTTGAAAGTGCTGAGGATGATCCTTTAGCAGCAGATGATTGGTTGAGAAGTATCACCAAAAAGCTAGAAGTCATCAATGCCAATGATAGAGAAAGAGTTCTTTTAGCATCTCACCAGCTCCTTGGAGCAGCGGGTGAATGGTGGGATAATTATTGTGAAGCTGCTGAGGATGCAGAAGCTATCACTTGAGATGAGTTCCAACAGGAATTCAGAAGGTACCATGTACCCGAGGGTATTATGGAAATGAAGGCTGACGAGTTCCGCTCTTTGAAGCAAGGAGCTATGACTATGAATCAATATATCCGAAAGTTCATGAAGTTGGCACGATATGCACCAGAGGATGTCAACACTAACAAGAAGAAGCAGGATCGCTTCAGGAAAGGACTTAACCCTAGTCTGAAGATGCAGTTGATCACGCACATTTACCCAGATTTTAACACCCTCATGAACTGTGCCATACTTCTGGAAGATGCTCGTTCTCACATCGAGAATGACAGGAAGCGTAAGTTTAATGCGCAGAAATTTAAGCAACAAGAGAGAAATCAGAGGCCAAAAGGCAACTTCCCTCAGAAACCCAAATATCAGCCAACCATGCAGTATAGGACCTCAGCGTCCAAGCAGCAAAATTCTGCACCTTCTTACCACAACCAGAGCTCAGGCAGTCAGCAGAAGAGTAGTTTTAGTGTTGCTCAACCAGCCCAAAGTGATAAGAGGACATGCTTCCATTGTCGTGAACCAATGCATATGATCGCAAGATGTCCTTATCGGAATCAGAATAATGCTTCATCCCAGCAAGCAAGCAACACCAGAAGTGTAACATCTGGGGTTGGACATGGTGGACAGCAACCCTCAGGACAGCAGCGAAGGAATAATCAGACCTTTGGTCGAGGAAGAGTCAACCACATCGACGCCCAGGAAGCTGAGGAATCACCAGACGTTGTCCTTGGTGAGTACCTTGTCAACTCAACTCTGGCAACAGTTTTGTTTGACTCTGGTGCATCGCATTCATTCATCTCTTCGAAATTCGTTGATGCGTATGGTTTTCCAACTGTTTTGCTCAAACAACCCCTGATAACCTGTTCACCTGGGGCTAAGATCAAGTGTCTACTAGGATGCCCACGGGTTAGAATTCTTTTAAGTGGGGTAGAGTTCCTAGCGAACCTAGTAGTCCTCCAGTCCTCTGGAATAGACGTTATCCTTGGAATGGACTGGTTAAGTAAGCATCAAGGCAATATAGCCTGTGACACTCGGAAAGTTTCACTGGTAAACCATAAGGGAATCAAAGTGGAATGTGAGCCAAGGGGATCAAAGGCCACACCCATGGTATGCAGCTTGGAAGCCAAACCATTGGAGGAAGTACCGATAGTATGTGAATATCCTGATGTATTTCCAGAAGAGTTGCCAGGCATGCCACCTGACCGAGACATAGAGTTCATCATTGAACTTATACCAGGAACCTCTCCAATAGCCAAACGACCATATAGAATGGCAGCAAATGAGTTAGCAGAGCTAAAACAACAACTGGCAGAGTTACAAGAAAAAGGTTTCATCAGACCTAGTTCTTCACCATGGGGATCACCAGTTCTTTTTGTTAAGAAGAAGGATGGAAGCCTCAGGATGTGCATTGATTACCGTTCATTAAATGAGGTCACCATCAAGAACAAATACCCACTGCCCAGGATCGACGATTTGTTTGATCAGTTGAAAGGAGCTAAATTCTTTTCCAAGATTGACTTGAGATCTGGGTATTATCAACTCAAATTCGAGAGGCAGATATACTTAAGACAGCTTTTGTCACTCGCTATGGCCAGTATGAGTTCACGGTAATGCCATTTGGGTTGACCAATGCACCAGCATACTTCATGAATTTGATGAACAGAGTATTTATGGAAGAGTTAGATCGGTTTGTCGTAGTCTTTATCGACGACATTCTAATCTATTCCAAGAGTGCCGAAGAGCACGAGCAGCATTTGAGGATTGTTCTTGAAAAGTTGAGAGCACACAAGCTATATGCCAAATTCAGCAAGTGTGAATTCTGGTTACAGAAAGTTGCCTTCTTAGGTCATATCTTGACTGAAGAAGGAGTAGCAGTAGATCCAGCCAAAGTTGGGGCAGTCCTCGAGTGGAAACAACCCACTAAAGTGACAGAAGTCAGAAGTTTCCTTGGACTAGCAGGATACTATCGCAGATTCATCGAAGGATTTTCTAAAATAGCAAGGCCTATGACAACTTTAACACAAAAAGGAAAGAATTCAAATGGACAGACACATGTGAAAGGAGCTTTCAGGAATTAAAGAAAAGATTGACAACAGCCCCAGTGCTGATTTTGCCAGACATTCATCGAGATTTCGTCGTATACTGTGATGCGTCTCGACAGGGATTGTGATGTGTTCTCATGCAAGATGACAGAGTAGTGGCTTATGCATCGAGACAATTAAAGACGCATGAGCAAAACTACCCAACCCATGATCTAGAACTAGCAGTAGTTGTACATGCACTCAAGATTTGGAGACACTATCTGATAGGAAATAAGTGTGAAATCTACACAGATCATAAGAGCTTGAAGTATATCTTCACTCAACCTGATTTAAATCTCAGACAGAGAAGACGGTTAGAGCTGATCAAGGATTATAACTTGGAAATCCACTATCACCCTGGAAAAGCAAATGTAGTTGCGGATGCGTTGAGTCGCAAGATTCATCGTAACAGCATCAAGATGCATAAACGAAGACCCGAGCTTGTGGCAGAATTCGAACATTTGAACCTTCACATTGTCAAGCAAGGACAATTGAACACTTTGTGTGTGGAACCTACCCTGGAAAGCCAGATACGAGCAGCCCAAGAAACGAGATACAGGAATTAAAGAAGAAAACAGGATTAGATAAGGCCCCAGGATTCCGAGTGGATAATCAAGGAACCTTATGGTACAGGGATCGGATATGTGTACCTAAAACTGGAGAGTATCAGAAGCTCATCATGGATGAAGCTCATAACTCTACATACTCCATCCATCCAGATGCACCAAAATGTACTTGGATTTGAGATAGAAATATTGGTGGTCAGGAATGAAAAGAGATATAGCAGAATTCGTTGCCAGATGCGATATATGCTGTAGAGTCAAAGCAGAGCATAAGAGGCCTGCAGGATTGTTGCAACCATTGCATATCCCAGTATGGAAATGGGACAAAATCAGTATGGACTTCATTGTGGGTTTACCCCGTACTGAAAAAGGGAATGATTCGATATGGGTTATAGTGGACCGTCTGACAAAGTTCGCACACTTCATCCCTGTAAAGACAGTCGACAGAGGAGACAAGTATGCTCAATTGTGCGTGGATCATATACTCAAGCTGCATGGAGTTCCGAGCAGAATAGTTTCAGATTGTGGAACCCAATTCACTTCGACGTTCTGGAAAAGCCTACACAAACTGTTGAAAACTAAGTTAGATTACAGTTCTGCATATCACCCTCAGACAGATGGACAGACCGAAAGAGTCAATCAAATCCTCGAAGACATGCTTAGTGCATGTGTACTAGCATATGGAAAGGATTGGGAGAAAAGTTTATCTTTTGCAGAATTCTCTTATAACAATAGTTATCAGGCCAGTCTACAGATGTCACCTTTCGAAGCCTTGTATGGCAGGAAATGCAGAACCCCTCTGATGTGGTCAGAAGTCAGAGAACGATCTTTCTTCGGCCCAGCCATTATCAGAGATGCGGAGGAGAAAGTAGCTCTGGTAAGAGAGAATCTAAAGGCAGCCCAGAGCAGACAGAAAAGCTATGCAGATACTAGGCGCAGAGATTTAAGTTTCGAGGCAGGAGACTATGTGTATCTTAACGTGTCTCCGATACGAGGTACTCGGAGATTCCAAATCAAAGGAAAGTAGGCACCAAGGTACATCGGACCTTTTAAGATACTCAAAAGAATAGGAACTGTGGCTTATCGCCTCGAGCTTCCCGAAGAAATGTCGGACATCCACAATGTCTTCCATGTCTCACAATTAAAGAAATGTCTGAGAGTTCCAGAGGAAGTAGTACCCCCAGAAGTAATGTATCTTCAACCAGATCTCCGCTATCAGGAAAGGCCTATCAAAATTTTGGATATTGCAACTCGGCTAACAAGAAGGAATGCAATACGATTTTGCCGAGTGCAATGGAGTAATCACACAGAGAGGCAGAGGCCACATGGGAACGAGAGAATGATCTAAAGAAAGAGTTCCCCTACCTGTTTCAAAGCGAGTCGGAATCTCGAGGACGAGATTCTGTTTAAGAGGGGTAGGTCTGTAGCGCCCTCAATTTTGTGCTCATTTAAAAACCCTTAAAATTTGACCCTTTTAAAAAATTTTCAACTAAAAACAATTTTCTAGATTAAGTTAGAGCTCAAACTAAAATTTTTGAATTTTAAACCATGCACAAAGCTCATCATATTCATTTTTTGGAGTTTATTGTTTTTATTTTAAGTGTTTGTTCGGTTTTTGTCTTTGTTCGAATTTGAATTTCCATCAAATTCGAATTCTAGAAAAGTTTGAATCAAAACCAGCTCCAAAACATCTCGGGCCGAATCTCCAGCCGGCCCAGCTCCTTTCTCTTTTCCCTCTTTTTTCTTCTCTTTTCTGCGCCAGCCCATTCCGGCCCATCTCCTCCTCTTCCAGCCCAACTCCGTCCGGCCCGTTCCCTCTCGCGCGTGTCGCCGACAGGTGGGGCCTGCATCCCCTTCTCCCTCCTCGCGTCGCCGGCGCAAATCGCGCCGCCGCCCATACCGCGCTGCCGGAGTTCGTCGATTCAGCGCACAGGAAGCGTCCTTGCGTCGCACGTGAGCCACACCACTCCTTTCCCCGTCCCATCCCGTCGCACAGTGCCGCCCGTTGCGTCGAAACCCTAACTCCGGCGAGCCTCCATTCTTCCTTGCCTCCGTGACGTCGTGCACAGCACCCCCCGTCTCGTCGCAAGCGCTGCAGCCACGCCACGCCCATTCCGCACCCGCATCACCGAGCCAGAACCGCCATTGCGCATCGCGTCGACGTCCCGTCCGGCGAGAAATATCTCGCCGGAACTGGAGATTTTTCTCCCGCGCGCACCGCCTTTGCGCGGCTATAAAGCGCGCCCCGAGCTCCCTCTTCTCCTCCTCCGTCACTCCACTCTCTCGCTCACTCCTCCGCACACACCCGAGCTCTCTCTCTCTCTCTCTCTCTCTCTCTCTCTCTCTCTCTCTCTCTCTCTCTCTCTCTCTCTCTCTCTCTCTCTCTCTCTCTCTCTCTCTCTTCCCCTTAACTCCGGCAAAGCTCCGGTGAGCTCCGCCGCCGTATTCCGCCACTCCCCGCTCCCAACCAAGCTCAAGGTGAGCTTCCCCGCTCCTCTCTTCCTCACCTGCATCCCCTCTTCTTCCTCCTCACACACCCGAAGCCTGCCCGCGCCGAGCATCGCCGCCCCGCCCCTCTCCTTCTCCATCTCCGGCCGCCGTGGGGCTCTCCCCGGCCTGGCCGAGGCCACACGCAGCATCCACGCAAACACGGGCACATCGGCAGCCGCTCAAAACTGCGCTCGCGCACGCGCAACCCATTTTCCCCTCGCACTTCGGCGCGCCACCAAGCTCCCTCGCGCCGCTGCCCTAGCCTCTGCCCTCGTCGACGTCAAGCACCCTAGGGTCCGCCGTCGCACGTAGAGTCCGCAGCCGCCCTCCGCACCCTGTTCTGGCCACCATAGCCGCCTCCGGCGTGCGTTCCGGCGCCGCGCCGCCGCGTCTGACTGGGTCGTGCCGGCGCCCGACGTGGCTGCCACGTCGGCACCACGGGCCCACGACGACCCGAGTCGCCGCACACGTGGTGCACGCGGCGCACCGTGCACCACCCCCTTTGCATTCTGTGGTCCACGGCCCCGTGGATCAGGTCCATGGCACAGGCCCACACAGTGAACCTGTCCCTCTGACCCCACATGTCAGCCACCCATCTCATCTGTTAATGCTAAGTACACCCGAGTTTGTACACAGAAATCAATTTTGAACACTTTTCCAATAGCAGAAAAATCCCAATAAATTACCAAAATTCCTATATTCTTTTCTAACCACCTTGCAACCTTTGTACACCTCTGGAAAATTAGGATGTTGATTATACTTAATTAAGTTGATCAATTCCTAATCTTTTCCTTTCCTATTCATTCAAAAATTCATAACTCTTTCATCTTAGCTCCAAATTCAGAGTTTCTTGCACCTAAATTCTTCTAAAATCCTTGTCTATTCATCTACACCAAAGCCATCTCTATTTGCTGTTTATTTGGATTTTAATTTATTTATTAATTGTTTAATTGATTGTTAAGCGATAGATTTATTCGCCTTTTATTTGCTTTTAATCGTTAGATAATCAAGCTTTTGAGGAAGAGCACGAGGACCCCGACTACGAGGAAGGACTAGAGGAAGAAGGCTTTGAAGGCAAGTCCTAACCTCCCTTGACCATATCGCGCCTATGTTTATAAAATATCCTAATTAGAGCTTGTTTGCAAACAAATCATGCATGATTATTTAAAAATGATTTATATGCTTAGAATGTCCTAATACTTGATGATGCCTATCCTTGATATTGCTTATACCCTGTTTCCATTGTTAACCCTAGGTCCCAACATCATTAATTCTTAATGATATGTTGGATGAAAATGCTGCTTAGGACTTTATTACACTGTGTATATAATTAATCTTGCTACACATGTTTTTATGTTAAAATGTGTGCGTTCTTGGTGGTGTGTGTAAAAGTGAACTTGGGTGGGATTAGTGATAATGTGCAACCCATAGTGGGGTATGTTTTGGCGGGAACAGGCGAGGTAGTCCTCAGTGGGGAGGCTATCTCAGGGACGCCAATCCTCGTTGAGGTTGGCTATTGAAGATGCCTGTTTCAGTCGTATAAGGACCGGTTCATGTGCCACCTTGTCTAGCACCTTTCGTGCAATCACATGCCTTGTATGGAAAAGGTTTGGAACCACACCCTACTATAGTGTCACCCGGTACCCACCAGGTGGCGGGAGTCGCAGTGGAAGCCAGGAGAAGACCTAACGAGATTGGCGTTAGGATCCGGCAATTGGTGATGGCTTGAGGCCCTTATTCCTATGGTGAATGGATGCCCCTGGTCGTGGTATTTCCGTGGTGGTGCTGTGGTGACACCAAGTAGATACGGAACCATTAGTATGCCAGTCTAAGCCATGATGATGGCAAAGGCTGGTATACCTTGTGGGTAAAGTGCACAACCTCTGCAGAGTGTAGAATCTATCTGGATAGCCGTGTTCCACGGTATTGGACAATTGCGAAGGCAATGGCCACACAATGATTAGATTTTTCCTGCGTGAGTTATCCTTGACGTGTGTGTTTTGGAATACACCGGTTTGGAGCCGTGTGCTGGTAGTCGGCCAGCGATAAAACTTTGGAACTGGCGGGATGAATGCATCTCCCCCAGGGCCAACCAACCCCACTAAGTTCAAAACCTTACTTGACGTAGTTTGTAAAACTGTTTTGCTCTCCAAAATAACCTTTGCATAAAAATTGGCTTTCCGGCCGATATGACAAAAACCCAGCCTTCTCCTTTGATCTTCCCCTTGCATATAATTCACCCCTGTGTTAGGACTTGTTGAGTACCTTATGTACTCACTCTTGCTTCAATCATTCAGAAGAAGAATCAGAGTACGACTTCCAAGGTGATGGTGATGAAGGGTATGGTCCTGTCCGCGCGCAAGTCTGCCTGTAGTGTGGTCCCCGCTTCAGTCTTCCGTTGCAGTAGTTGTAGTGCAGTGCTACTGTCCTCAGTGGCACTCCAGTGTGGTGTTTGTGTCGTGTTGTAATAAGGCCTTTGGCCATTGTAAAAAGACCTTTTGTAATATAAAGGCTTGTAATGAGACTTGGTAATATTATCAAATATATGACTCTGAGATGCCATTCTGTGAAAAGTGTCGTATCAGCATCTAATCCAAGAACTGATACGGTAAGCACTAGTACTACAGAAATAAGGTACGACACAAACATCATGGAAGGGGCCACTAACAATGCTCCGTGTCTGCCCATATTCTTGTAGAGGACATAAGCCGCTCCCATGGCCTGCGCCACAAAATTGAGCAGGTGGCGCAGCCAAAGCTGATTATCCTCCATGGCATATGCGGTGATTGTGTCCTGGCCACCGAGATGCACGAGGAGGAACGGCGCCCAGAACGCCTTGAGCTGGTGGTGGTGTTGGTCTGGCTTGCCGTTCATGGACATGTGACCTAGGGTGTATATAGCTGTGGAGTCAGCCAGCAGGTACATTAGCCAAAGAAGGATCCTCAGCACGCCGGATAGGTTGTGCCGACGCATCCTCGCAAAAATAAGCAGGAGCACCTGCAGCACGAAACTGGCAACGACCAGGATTTGGACCTCCCATTCATTCCACAACTGCAACACTGCGACCATATCCCTTATTAGTCAGCAATGAAGTGCAGGATCAATGAGTCACTGAAACACAAACAACAATCAACATCAGTAATTGATGATAAAACAACATGCAAAAACAGAATTAGTATTGAAAAATTTGCAATCAACATGGTAGTGCATAATCAAAACTAAATTAGTTGCGGAAAGGAAACTGATGCAACTGAGGAAATTAAATCAATAACTGGCATACATCGCTTGATTCCTGTACAGAACATGCATTGACCAAATTTAGGAGAAAGAGGTTGAGACTTATTGGGGGAGCCATTTTAAGAGGGATTGAGGTAATCTGACTGGTACTTGGACTTATATTGGCCTGATGTTTTCCAAATGTCCATAGTTGGTTCAAAATTGTTACTGGTTTTGCATATAACTTATCTTTCCTTTCAAATTCAAATGATTGCAGACGCTGGCGTCTTGGAACTGAACTTTAGCAAAAATATGGATATGAAAATGTAGGTGAGCGAGGTATTGTAACTTAAATTGAAGACTGAAAACTAACAAAACCTAACGTAATTATCTCAATATGTATTCTATCCATTAACACCATTTAATTTTTCTACATATAAAGCATGCACATCTTTCTATGCACTTGCTAGTAGATGCAAGCTGTATATTTCTTTTTCAAAAGACATTTCACAAGAACGATATATTCAGAAAATTAAGATCAAAAAGATATTTTGAATGACATATGAGAGTTTGTCATTCAATGTGCCGTGTGGATATCTGAAAGTACGAAAATCATACCTCAGTCCAGGGAGAAAAAAACTACTTGGTGACGAACAACTGCCGAACTGTGTCAAGTGAACCGGTACATCCCAAGGCTTAGAGCATCTCCAACAGTTTGGTAAAAACACTCCCTAAACGTGAATTTAGGATATTTGCTAAAAAAAACGTCTTCCAACAGTTTTATAAAACAGGTTGCTAAATTTAGCTTCACCCGATAATTGCCCATTTGGTTGCCACATTTGGAGACGCTATCGGGACTCCCAACAGAGGCACTTCCGCAGGCCCGTACTTCCCGCGCTGCCTTCCGCCCAGCAACTGCCTCCTCGCGTCGCCGTCGTTGTTCCATCCTGCTAGCCTCTGCCTTCACTAATCACTGCTCGTCGCCGCCTCCGTCTCTGCCTGGCCGAAGCAATGCTGCCGCACGGAGGGAATGAGCGTATGTTGTTCGACGGTGGCGTGGATCGAGCGGAGGCGGAGCTGTTCCTGCAGGCGGTGAACGACCTCCGCATCTGGCATCGCCGTCGCCAGCATCTGTTGGGAGCCCAGCCAAGCCTTGCCGGCCTGCGGCAGCGACAACGCTTCGAGCTCCGTCCAATCGCGATGGCATGGCTAGAGAACGAATTCCGCCGCGTGCGCTCGACTTCGAGGTCGAGGCGAGGCCTCAACTTGCTCTCCATTCCTTTCGATAATGTGTCTATGTTGATTTCCAATGCTTCTGAAGATCTATCAACACTTGAATCAAACAATTATTACGCTGTTGCATCGCGTTGAATACTGGTTGCACTTCTTTGTCGTCGTCCTGAAATCTTAACCAATGCGCTTCATGTCATCGCACCGAAATCAAACTTCGTTGGGGGCCCTTGTGCTGCTCCGGTCTGGCTTCTTGCAGGCTTCTCCGCTAGGATTCTTGCACGAGTTCGTCCAGGCTACGCCTCCCTGATCCGCAAGCTGCCAGCTGACTTTTTGTTGTCTTGTTCTTCAGCAGCAATTCGAGTTTAGGACGAGCACTTTGATTCATAGTAGAGCAGCTTGGTCCCAATCCGGTTTCCTTAATCATTTCTTGCCATGTAAGCCTTTTTTAGAGCATTGATCCTCTTAGCGTCCGCTCACCTGCATTTCGTCGAGCACTTCATCTCCAGCTACAAGGGGTTCTCCTCTACTGAGTACTGACATTCCAGTGCGGTACGGCCTAAAGAAAAAAATGATTTGGAAACCGAAAATAAAGAACTGTTGGAGAAGGTCAGTTTTTTAGCTCCCAATAGATATTTAGATACTCCTTAAATCAGTGTTTTGGGAGTGTTTTTTTACATAACTGTTGGAGATGCTCTTAGCAAGTCTAGCTATACGAACTGCTTGCGATTGGATTGTCCCAGATGGGAAAGGCTAATTCTGGCATGGACCGTGGTTGTAATGCCGCCTTTTGTCCCTTTATTCCAGGAAGGCAGCATTTGGCTTGCAAGTTTCAACCAAGTTGATTCGAAGTCTATTAACTAATATAGAAATGATTACATAACCACCTTTTATAATTGGGGGTCTGTGATTGAACATTCAAAACAGTTTTGTGGCATATATAAGAGTAAAAGTTTCTTATATATCTATTTCCTCCCTTTACTTTTGATTAAGAATTCTGACAAAAAAGAAGAAGAGAAAAACATTGTTTTTTTTTTGTTTCCCATGCCATCCCTTTTCCTTTCCTTCTCTTTTCCAAGATGTTTTTGAATTTTTTTCTGGGTAAAGCGTCCTTGAGAATGGAAAAGATACTAGACGAGTAAAGCATCAAAGTAATACATGCTTACCAACAAGGTAAGCATAGATTCCTTGAGTAAACTTCTTTATACATAGCACAAGTACGATTCTGCATAATTTCTGCAAAAGAACGAGAATGCAGAACCTCAATCGATGCTCTCCTGAAGTGCAGGGTTCATCGTCTCGAAGTGCCTGAGAGTCACAATACATTTGCTTGCCTTCTTTTTTTTTTAGATAATGGGAAAACAAGCATCCCAGCTTTGGCCTCATGAAGAAGTTATAGCCGTCTTATTACAAATTTGCAGCACTTCCATCTGCCCGAATGAAAAAAATAAGTGTTACACATGAGACGTACACCAAACAGTTTGAATGATGAGAATTATTAATGACAAAGTCTATTACTAAATCTCAATCCATGGTGTGCAAAAACTTGAAGCGGCAGCACCTCCAAGTGTCGGCATGCATCTTTGATCATCTTGACGTCCTCATTATTCCTTTGCAGCTGCAACTAGAACCTAAGTAAAAAACAATGTCATTCCTAGTTAAGCAGATAACCCAACATAACGCCAAAACACCAACTAGTAATTGTCGTTTAAGCTTAGCACCAATGCCGTTGAGCCACCCCCCAAACAAATGTGAAATATTATGAGGTGGCTGTAAATCAAAACAAAAATAGACAAGTCTCCAGATAAATTTTGCATAATGGCAATCAATAAATAAATGATGTATAGTTTCTTCCTTAGAACAAAACAACATTTCTTACTACCATGCCAATTACGCCTAGCTAAGTTATCCTTAGTCAAAACTACTCCTTATGTAAGTACCACATGAAGATCTTGATTTTGAGAGGTGTCTTCATCCATATGTTTTCGTTATATATGGATCACATTACCATTGTTCAAAAGAGCTTTATACATGCCCTCCAGCAAGGAGCACTCCGAGGCATGGCCGCACCTCCTCTCCAGGATGGACGCCTTCTATGCGGAAGCCAGCGACCGGCTCCTCCTCGCCGCGCGCTCTCTCGACGCCGCCGCCGGCATCTGCGTCGGCCTCCTCGACCCCGTCTCCAACATCATGGCCAACGCCATCTGCACCTCCGACGACCCTGACCACCTGGAGGCCTCCGCCGGCGCCGTCGTCGACAAGAAGCGGCAAGAAGAGTTGGGGAGGCGCTCGATCGAGGGTCTGGTCGCCTTCCTGCTCTACTTCTTCCCTTACATGGCCCATTGGGAGGCCGTGCGCTACCTGCACCTCGCCGCCGCGCGTCTCGTCGTGGCGGACCGCGGCATGACGGCGCGCTTCTCTCTCGATTCCGTCATGGCGGCGCCGGCCTTCGAGGAGGCGCTCACGATCGCCGCGGAGATCGCCAAGCACCCCAAACCCAAGCAGCTCTCCAACGTCTGGATGTCGCTGTCCTCTCGCCCGCACCAAGTCCTCACATTGTTGCAGCCGCAGTCTCCGCGTCAGAACCTCGACAGCCTGAAAACTTTCCTCGAGGATCCTGCAGTTCCTCACCTTGCAACACCATGGGACCTTGCCGCTTCCCGGCTGCTCCATCACAGCAACGGTATGATCACCAATAACATGCCGTACCAGCACATCGCCCGGTCGTTGCGAATGGTGCTCCTCGACACGATCCATAGCTACTACCTGAAGGCGCTGGCCATCCTGCCACGCAATGATCTACGCTCCCGCCTCCACCGGAGCCTGCTCAGAGCCGGCAACTGCTACGGCCCGCTGGACCCTGTCTCCAACATCATCCTCAACACCCTCTGGTACAACGCCAACTTCCCGGCACCAGAGTCCGTGACTCCAGTGCTCGACGTCATCGGCCCCAACAGCCTCACCCGCCTTGTGAGCCGCTCCTTCTACGGACTTGTCTCCTTCCTCCAGACTCGGTACCACGATCTGTCGGAGCACCGGATCGTGCAGTGCCTGGTTGCCACCTCCGGTCGGCTGTCCGTTGCCGACCCCAAGCTCTTGACGTCGTCCGGTGCAAAGGCATCGGAGGCTGATGAACAGCGTCATTATCAGCATTGCTTGGAATCCATGCCCGGTCTCTACGATGATGCCATCAGAAAGATGGAGCAGGGAAGCCCGTGTGCAGATGTCCAAGAAGCTTACGCGGCTGCAACAACCGCGGCATGGCATCCCAACCCTGAGGACCAGGCAAAGTTCCTCGCTTCATGGGAGGAGGGAGCTTTTCCTAGGCACCCGATCTCCGCGGGAGATGTGCAGCATTGGTCCTCTATTCTGTCTGAGAAAGCCAAGCCGCTAGCACCTGAATATATACGCAAGCCCTGTTACCCCGCAAGAGCTGGGAGGGCGCGCTCCATGAATCTGCAGAGAAGGATATCCAGGAAGGTGAAAGACGCACTGGACAAACGCTTGCTGCACGATGGGGTTGGTTTCTCGACCTTTCATTCCAGTAATTCTGGTGTTCTTACATTCTAATCAGCCGGTCTGAAACGTCAACAATTTCAGATTGGAGGGAGCACAAACATTTGTTTGCTGATTTGTCCTTTCCTGTTTTTGTAGAAGCCCGCGTTTGATCTGCATATCATCTGCTGTGTGAATGAGGATGTATGCGGCCCAGAGTTCTGCGCAGACATGGATCCATAGGCTTTTGCCCCCTACAAGTACCGTTACTCTCATGTTAATTTCTTGGCCACTGAGAGGGGCCCTGTGTCCGACTCCGATGTCATGTCCTATCCAGTACTCTTCTTCGCTGAGTTTGACAATGAAGACAAGGGCGGTGCGTTTTTGTGCCAGGTGCATGAGCCAACACCGTTTGCCGGTACGTTTACTATTCTTTCTGCACAATTTTCCATTTCATTTTTCTTCATTTAGGTAGCTACCAACAACAATAATGTCCTTGAACAAGCACAATGATATTTTTAACACGACTGCTGCCATAGTAATCTAGTCACAATATTTTTTGTTAGCACTGCTTTTGATATTTATTGTGATCAAATTTTTGTAGCAGAGCACGTCCGGTGTCTCTACTGTGAGGCTGAAGGGGTAAAGGTTGTGCATCCAACTTCGCTGAAATTCCATGGGGGAGGCAGCGAGCTGGAGGAGGTGATCCGTGGAAAACATGATCTCTCCAATGATGTTCTTATCTGCAAGAACGAGCACGCTGTCCAAATTCTGTACGCCGTGGAAGAGGATTTCATGTACGTTGATGTCAGGTAGATAGATAGAATCATGGAGCTCCTAAGTTTCAGGCACTTCGAATGGCAACAAATCTCAGACTCAGTCGGCTCTTGTGAAGCTCGGATGGGTTAGGGCAGTGAGGTTTCAACTTCTCCGACGAGCTACGGACTACGGGAGGCGGTCAAATGTTGTTAATATTTATTTCCATCCTACAAATGGTCGGCGGCTGCTCGCAGACTCTGCAGCGACAATCTTTATGTTGTCAATCTAAATGTTATCAATCTTTATGGGACGGCGATAAAGGTTGACAAATCTCAGTCGGCTCTTGTACATGTTGTATTGACTGTCTCCCGCAAATGATCAGGCACGCCATGGCTAGGGCAAGGGGAGGTGGTGGCGGCCAGGAGAGAGAGAGAGAGAGAGAGAGAGAGAGAGAGAGAGAGCCTGGGCTGATGATATAAGGACTCGATTTGATTAGCAAGGAAACTCTATCTCTATTTTTCTAATTTGACTCTACTTTTCTGATGATACGGGCTAGCCACTTGAGGCGCCTGGGCTGCGTTTCCCTTGGCCGGCTCCTCCAGGCGTGGCCGCGTCTGGATCTGCATTTTTTTATTTGATCGGAGTTTAGCTATTGGGGATGATCATGAGACTTCTGCTTGGTTTACATTCCCACACTGAATTAAGGCAGGGAAGCTGGGCGGTTACTACAGCTGGAGCTTTGCTACATCGAGATCATCAAGACGTGGTCTAAATGGAAGCAAAGAACAAGAGGTGACACTGAAACATTCAAACACGGCTTAATGCATTAGAAGAATTGCGGTGATCAATGACGTTTATGATTTGTCGTAGATTGAAAAAAAAACTGTCATAGAATGGAATACGTGACTAACAGGTGTTTCATCATGTATCTCGCATCTGTAACACCCCAAATTTCAAAGCATTTTAAAAAGGAATAAAAATCACTCAAAATTTAAATTTTTGTCTCGCTCTTACCTTTCCCTGAATTTTCAAAAACAAAATGCACTAAATAAATTAAAACCTAGTTAGAATATGAAATTTACAAATATTAAAATAGTGCTCAAGTGTTTGTCATCATTTAAAATTTACTAAAAGTTTGAACTTTTGAATTTTACAACAAACTAAATAATTGTTTGATTTAAGATCTCTAGCAAGTTCATCTCAAATTTTAAACCTTTGAATTTTTTAAACTTGCACAAACTTCACATATGCATTCTCGAGTTCTTGATTTTATGTCAAGTGTTTGTTTGATTTTGTCCCAATCAAATTTGAATTCTCCATTCAAATTTGAGTTCATGTTTAATTCCTTTTTCAAATTTGAATTTGCAATTCAAATTTGAGTTCCTATTTAAATCCCAAGCCAACTCTCAAAATATTTGGAAACCTGCATGAAAACTATCATATGCATTTTGGGAGTTTTATTTTGTGTGCTAAATCAATTTTGCCTCCTATTCAAATTTGAAACCATTTCAAATTTGACCAAACTCAAAATCCCAGGAAAAAGAAAACCTTTTCCTATTTCCTAACCCCTATCGGGCCGAAACCCTTCTCCCTTTCCTGTCCAGCCCGGCCCAGCAGGCCACCCCTTTCCTTTTTCAGAAAACCGGCAGTGGGCCGCGCCCCTCTCCCTGGCCCAGCAGCCGGCCCAGCCAGCGGCCTGTTTCTCCTCCCCCTCTCGCTGACATGCGGGCCCCGCCTGTCAGCCGCTCCTCCTTCCTCCTGCCAGCGCCAGAGGCGCCCATGCCGCCGTCGTGACGCCGCCCCTCGTCAGCCGTCGTCCCGTCGCGTCCGCCCTCCTGTGGATGCGTCGCGCTCGCGTCACCAGCATGGCCGCCCACTCCTCTGACCTCGTCACGTCGCGTCGCAGCAGAGCGCGCAGCTCCTTGACCGACGACCGCGGCTGCCCGAAGACCGACGACCGTGACCACCCTCCCGGCCTCCCTCTCTCCTCCCGCCTATATATCCGGGTGCGCGTGCACCTCCTCTCCCTCGCCCAGCTCGCCCCTGCCCTCCTCGACCGCCATCAAGCTCGAATCGAGCTCCTCCCATTTTCTTCCCCATTGCCGGCCGCCGCCAAATCCTTCCTCTGCGGCGAGCCCCGCACTCCAGCAACACACCAGCGAGCTCTGCGACGCCGCCCTGCCCCTCTGGAACCCCTCCCCGTCGGGCCTTGAGCCACAGACGCGCGAGCGCGCCGCTCCGCCGCACGCCGCCGCGCGAGCTCGACGCCGGCCATCTTCCCGGCCGCGTCCCGGTCAGCACGCGCGCGCACCACCTCCGTCACGCTGTCGCGCACCTCTTCGACCCCCGCGAAGACCACACGCAGCTCGCCCTTCCCCTCTCCACCTCGCGCTGCCACCGAGCACCGCCTCCGCGCACTGCGGCCAGCCGCCGCCGCGCGCGCCCCGGCCTCCTCGGTCGACGCGACCTCGTCGCCTAGCTCAGCGACGACGTGCCGCCCCTTCTGGACCCCTTCTCCGCCCTGCTCCGCCATCGGGGGCCCTTCCGCGACGAGCATCACCGCCGTGCCGCGCCTCGCGACGCCGTAGAAGCATCCCGGTCGCCGCACGTCATCAAGAAGCCCCTCTGTGAGTTCGCCCCCTCTTCCTCTCTCTCCCGGGCTATCTCGCGTCAAATTTGGGTCACCGGAGCGCCGAAACGGCGAGCTCCGGCGAGCCCGCGCCTGGCGCCGCCGCGCCCGAGGTCTCCAGCCACCGCGCAGCCCACCGGAGCAACCCCAGCCATCCATCTCGCCACCAACGGCCAAGATTAAAACGTCGCGTACCCCTTCGTTGTTTTAAATCTCGGCCGCCCATTTAAAATCCAACGCACCAGATCTCTCTGGTCCATCGTGGACCCGTGGACCGCGGGCCTCACCCGGTCCACGAGCCTGTGGACTCGGTCCACGGCTTTTTCAATAGAAAAATAAACCCAAAAATTCCAGAAAATCCTAGCCCCTGTAATCTTGCAGATAAGCCCCTGATCTTTATTCTATTTATGTTTAGGTCCTGTCTTTTTACAGAAACAACCTTATACTTTTCTGTAATTATATTTTAGCCCCTGTCTTTTTGCACCGAAGCCCCTAAACTTTTCTATAATTACAGATTGGTCCCCAAAACTTTCTGTAATTACAAGTAAGCCCCTAAAACCTTCGAATAGCTATAACTTCATCACTGTAGCTCCGTTTTGGGCGATTCTTTCGCCCATGCGTTCGTAGAAACGCGTAGTACCCTTTGGTACTACTCTTGGAGCTCTAGAATGGACCAGTAAGCCGTCAATACCATATAATCCTCCCTCTTTTGATGTCCTCCCATATCGCAATTCATACAACGTTAAACTTGCGTGTTGTAGCAACCCGCTTTATTGTTTAGCGTTGAACCTAACCAAACATGCAATATCTTCTGCCTCACATCCTAGTACCCCCCTCATCGAAACACATCTTTCCGCCATAACCTTGTATGTCGCACATACACCCTCACTCGCTAGCAGCGAACCTACCCAATCCTTCGTGTCGTATCGCTCCAAAACCTTTTACCCTAAACACCATGCCGGCAAATCCTGTAGCGTCAATATCGCTGGTCGCCAATGCTCAATCACCTTCTAGCGTGAGCCTAACCAATCTTGTTGTATCGTTTCACACCAAAACCTAATATCCTTTATCGCAACTCAGCTACAAGTCTAACCCATCTCAACCATCGCTCAATCCACCTTAATCTATCGATTACCACCGATCCTTACCAAGCCTTGTTATTTATTGCTACTTTCGTAGTTATGTGGTCCTTCATTGGAGGTTATTGGATTCATTGTTCATTGCTATTTCAATTGCTCGTTGGTTTTATCAATTGATCCTTGTCTTTTATTCGCAACCGTGCACTCATGCCATGCATAATCCCGTGCACGTACCATCGTCATGCGCTTAGCTCATGACAAATAACTAGTGGAATAACCTTAGTAATTAATCAATTTAGTAAGTAATTAATAGCTAACCACCATTAGTTAATACCTTAATATAAGTAGGTAATTAAGGTGACACACCTTGCATTTGTACGTTTGTTGCATGAACCTTTGTATAGGTTACGACCTATATAAAGCCGTAAATGCTGCCAATGTACAACTAACACCTGCACACGCCCTTTCCACCTACACATACCCGCATGCATTTATCATGGTTTAGCATCTCTCATTTACATCAAAAGCCCTAGTGCCCGATGCATCACCCCTACTAGCCTCTCTTAAGATAATAAGATCCTCCTAAAGTAAAACCTAATGCATCATGCATAAATTGTGTCCTTTGTCTTTTCCCGGTGTTCTATCGATTCTTTTGGAGTTAATTGGATCTTAGCTGATTCTTCTCGATCTTATTTTCCTTTGCGGTAGTTTGTTTATACGGTATCTTTTTATACGCTAGCTTACGCGAGATTCGAGGAAAAACTAAAGGAAGATCCGGAAGATACAAGCTTCAAGGACGAGCTTTGACGAAGGACTTGAAGACATCGACCCCGACATACGAGTCAGAAGATACAAGCTTCTAGGAAGAATCTGAGGACCCGGATTACGAGGACGTGAAGAAGAAGACTAATTAGTGAAGGCAAGCTCTACATCTCCTTGATCATGATTGAACCTAATGTTTTTGCAATGCACCTATAGAGCCTACTCTAGTATTATGCATTACTTGCTATTTTACTACTTGTGTAGCTATGGACCTACTTGCTTATTGATATTGATGTCTGTTACTTAGGCGTTAATATCTGTCCTTGTTTATCCCTTGTTTACCTGTCACCTTGATAACCCTAGGGTAGTTCCATCATTTCTATGATGGCACTTTTACCTTGCTACTAGAATGCTTAGGACCCCTGCAATGTTTCTACATTGCTACACTTTACACACATATATATTTTACAACTGTGTTAAATGAGTTTAGTGGTGTGTGTGATATTTAATGGGTTTGGGAGTAGCACAACTGTGTTAGGTGATGATGTTGATGGTGGAGGTGATGATGGGATGGGTTGGATTGCGGGCAAGGCCACTAGTGAATGGATGTTGGCGTTATAGGCCCCTAGTGTGGGATATGGTGCTTGCCCGGCCATATAAGGACCGGTTCTGACGCCCGTTAACATAATGATTCTCGTACAACCACGGAACCCCTATGGGAAGGACATACCCTATCTTCCTGGTACTCTTGCAAATGCCATCTAGAGGCCAGTCGAGGCGACGAAAGCTCAGGAAAAGGACATAGGAAACGTACATATGCTCCGGCTCGCGGAACCCGCTATAGGTTACGGGAGTGCCGCCAGTCCTGGTATATGTTACAGGATCCTGCTATTTGTTACAGGAGCATGACGTACCCCTTTTACAGGCGTACAGTGCTAGTGTGTGACCTTTCATGTCACAAGCCCCTGGGTGTGATTTCGTGGTGGAATTGTGAGACTACTCGGAGGATATGGACTAGGCGTTATGTTACTCTCCGTACAAGAGTGCATAGCCCGTGGGGAAAGATGTACAACCTCTGCAGAGTGTAAAATTCATCCGGATGGACGTTGTCACGGCATTTGACACATTATTGTTGCGCACGTATGGATTAGCCACTTCTCTCTTCCCTTGACGTGTGAGTGGGTTGTAGTCAGCCCGTGTTTTGGAAGTGATGGCAAGTGTGCCGGGTTGGTATGATCCTTGAGGTCAGAAGGCCCAATTAAAACTTGGGAACTGGCGGGAAGGCTCCATACTCCTCCAGGGCCAACCAACTAAAATATTGACAATCAATTCCCTGTTTTATCTATGAATCCTTGTCTTGCTTTAGCGAACCCCGCATAAAGCTTGTTTTGCTGCAAATAAACCATATAGCCTCCTCCTTGCTAAGACCAAGTATGCATGTATATATACCCTTGTGTAGTGTAGGGCTTGCTGAGTACCTTATGTACTCACGCGTTTGCGATTGTTGGTTTAGTAGGAGAAGACTTCGTAGAAGACGACGACGTTGGGTTTTCGGTTCTGCATCTCAAGTGTGCTTGTGGCTTTAGGCCAAGATTTTCGCTGTCTGCTTCACCGTTAGCTGGTTGGTTGGACTTGGATACTTCCTTGTCGTGCCGCCACTAAAGGTCCTTTATCAAGTATTATGCTTATTTACCAATTCGAAGTATGCTTTTGATTATCATATCTGTGTTCTTGTGCGTATCAGCTACTGATCCAGGGACTGATACAGGTTGCACAACATATTCCAGAAATGGGGTATGACAGCATCGATCATAGAATGGAAGACCTGGTCGTTGGAAGACCTGGTCGTGTGTATAGCATGTTCAAAACAATGTACACAACATATTCTGATTTAGTATGACAACATACATGGATCTGGTGGATCCACTTCTGATTCAGTATGGTGCACAGCTACAGTCATTACGTGACGTGATGCCCCAACACCCGTCAAGGATCTGGTGGGTCCACTTCTCTCCAATTATATCGGTGACTAGTAACAATGTCACGCACGTATTTAAAAGGTTGAACAAGATATTTAAAATATAGCTCTTGATTTATTTTTTAAGTTGATAGAAAACTTTAATTAAGCCCAACAAATATATATGATGGGACACATTTGTTAAAACACTCACAAAAAGTTAAGAGTATATTGGAATAATTAAGAGAATTGATATTTGACAACAAATCTCATCTAATGATATTTTTATAATACAATATTGGTGAAATTTAACAGATACAATTCTGAGTATTTAAAATTAACTCTGGAATCTTGCTTCCGAATAGCACAATAACTCATCGAGACATATATTGGTGAGTCTTTATCACTAGAATCATGAAGCAAGATGTAGAACAATCTAATAAAAAAAGGTTACAGAAGGTGCATCAGCAGGAGGACGCCTGCATGGTCCTGTAGCGTGTCCGGCAGCCTAGATGGTTATGTGTATATGCGTCCATCCTTTTGCTCCTGCATATACTCGTGATGCCCGCCAGTCTGGACTCCATGATCAGGTACATGTACCTGGTAGGAACTCTTTTACGACAAGATTCATCACAAGCAACGTCAAATAATGCACCTGTATTGTACAATTCCTTAAGGAACTAATAATTTACCAGCTGGCTTCACAAACCTTAAACACTTTCAGTCCCATATAAATTCCCATCCAGCTAATGTCTCTTATGTATGACTGAATGGACATAAAATAGGGTTTACTGACAAGCCATTTCACAATAATCACACTCAAATTATTAGGATACTGACACAGATTAGAGGAGAAATTGTAGAATGTCGTCTCTGATAAGAAAACAAAGACTTTTTTTCAGGTAGTGTCCTCCATGAAGTTATTTTCAATTTCTCCTTCTTTTCTGCCGCTTCTGAACGCACTCTTGCAGACCCATCCCAGCAGCCAGCATCACATCTTTGTAGTGGAGATAAATCCTTTTTAGACGAGTCTTAACTAAATGAAGCACCTTCTTGTATCACACACTGATTAAGAGATAAATGAAAATGAATCTTAGACACGACACCAACTGTCATGTACGGCAGCCCAATAGGCCCAAAGGCCAACCGTGCAACCTTTGATTAGGTTAGGTTAATTAGATAGATTAGTTTCTTACTTGGAGGGCAAGTAATTTTGTAATACGGCAGCCTATATATACATGCCACACATATGAAAAGAAATCAAGCAATAAATTAAGAAGAAAGATAATTAGGAGTAATCCCCTTCTATCTCCGGACGTTTGGAGTTGGGCAGTGGTGGCGGCGCCTGACCTCAAGCGACCGGTTCGGCGGCGGCGTAAGGCCGTTTATGACAATTTGGTATCAGCATCCAACATCGATCCTTGGCGTGGGGTTCCCTATGGAAGATCATGTACACCTCTGGGACGAGGACGAGATTGATCAGTGGTTCGACGCCGTGCACAAGAGTTTCGACGAACTCATTGCTCTTGTGAAACTGCATGCCCAGAAGGAGATGGGGGAGGAGATTGTCCCTGTGAAGATGGCTACGGCGACTTCGTCAATCTGCGAAGAGGCGGAGTCGGTGCTTCTACTCGCCCTCCTAGGGCCACAGCGCGTCGTCATCAAGCGGCGGCGGCAGATTGGATGAGGCCATCGTTGAGCCCGTCCTGGCTGCCGTGGCTGTTCTGATTGGTTACATGATCGAGTCCAACGTGATGGTGCTGCCCACCACCGTCCACATCGCAGATGCTGGGTCCGTTGTCCGCGTAAGCGTGAAACTTTGGGCGTGGTTCAAGATGGAGCAGCCGCTCGTGGTGATCTGCTGATCAAACTGGTTCTGCTGGACGGTGGCATACGTGCTAACACACATGAGATCGTTCAGGTGTTTCCATGGGAACCAGGGGGACGAGCTCTTCATGCAATGTTTCCCCCTACTGGAATCAACGTCATGTCCTACAATAATCATCACGTTTGTTTCCTTTTGGAACTGAGGTCAATTCCTGCAAACAAAGGAGACATGCATGTTTTTTTTTTCTTTCAGTTAATTAGAAGTTGACACATGCAGCCTAGTAGATGTAAAAGGTTTGGCATTGTGTTTAGTCTTAGCGTCGGAAGGTTAGCTGCAGCTCGAGGACGAGCTGCTGGAAAGGAGGGGTGAAATGTCATGTACGGCAGCCCAATAGGCCCAAAGGCCAACCGTGCAACCTTTGATTAGGTTAGGTTAATTAGATAGATTAGTTTCTTACTTGGAGGGCAAGTCAATTTGTAATACGGCAGCCTATATATGCATGCCACACACATGAAAAGAAATCAAGCAATAAAGAAGAAAGATAATTAGGAGTCATGCCACACACATGCTGAGTCAGGCATTTTGCCGAACAGAATGTAGGCATGGTGGTGCAATAATTTATAACAAAAGGCACATGATATTGAGCTGGCTGTTTCATCTTTGCATGCAAATCTCAGTGTCCTGATACGTATTCGTATGTAGCTCCATACTTACATAGTTAGCTGCAGCATGGGGCATGGGCTAGGGAGCCTCTTGCGCAAGGCACAAAGTGAGGCTGCTCATCTGTGCGAACGATTTGCAGAGATCGATGCCACCCTCCAGTGAGCCGTCAAATCGAAAGACGTGCCTAAGGGGGCTGCAATGCCAGGGGCCGTCCGCGCCATGAACAGACACATCGGCAGCCAGTTTACCATTTGTAAGTGGAGAAGAGGAGGATGACGCTGAGAAGAAGGGCAGCTCTGCAAGGAAGGAGTACAGATTGGGACAAAGAGATGATGCAATACGGATTGGGAAGGAAGAAACAACAGGGGAGAAGAAAGGCGGCACCTTGCCATGCACTGGAATTGCCTTGTTGCTTTAATTCCTGACATGACCGGTGCTTGCCCTAAGGAAGAAGGAGCGTTAGAAGGGAAGGCTCCGGAATAAACTCGGTCGCTCCAGTTGGAGCGCGGTGAACCGGAGAGAGGTCAGTTCATTGGACGGACAGATTAAGACAACGCATGGACATCAACGGTGCAAAGGCAAGAAGCTGACGTGGCACTGTAAAAATTAAGAGAACGCACGCGTTTTACTATGTAGAAGATCAGGAGTCAGAAGAAAAAGGGATGCAACAATACAGGATAAGTTATGATGCTGTGAAAACAGAGTACATACATAGATGTGAAACCATGGTACTTTTTCTCATTAAACTTGTATAATATATTGAAAGTAAAGCAGTCCTCCAAGACCAATGTATCTCCTCTTGTTTATTGGTGTGTTCATGCTGGATCCGAAAAATGATAATAGTAAAACATATAGCCCTCTTCAAACAAAAAAGGCAACGGACATCAGGAAAGGATGTTGAGAAAATTATCAAAGTTGATTGATTCAGACTCTTATTATAGTCTAATTATAGAGAAGAGATTTATTAACCTTTCCACTCTTATTCAGGACAAACCACCTTTTGCTTCATTCATTTTTTTTTTTGCACTTTTCTTCAAAAGGTAATTAACCTGGTGAGAAAAGAAGAACCAGCAGGCGCACAAAAACAGGGCAAACAAGTTGCATCATTTAATCGAGCACCTAGTCTACCTAGAGGATGCTAGTGAGCTCACCTAGATGGGATCAAGATAAAGGGGAAGCTTCAGCACTGAACATGCACAGGAAAAAACGAATTAGGTTACCAAATAACATGATCAAACAGCAGTTGTCGGTAAAGACAATGCAGAAATCATGTTGCTTGCCCATCGGCTGATTCTACATCCGCAGGCAAAGTGGATCTTGGAGAGGCAGTCGTCGTGTTCTTGATACACGAAGGATGCCAGGCCCTCCAAGCTGGCCACAGATATCCTCGTCTGCATCTTCACGAAAATTCCAGGTAAAATCGACGGATGTTCTATGGGTGAGGCTCCTACTTCCATGTCCCATGCATCCATCGGGCAGCAAATAGTTCAGCCTCTGCTTGGCGCCTGATCATCATGTGCCCATGCGCTGCCGGCTCGCTCGGGGGCCGCCACCGTGCCGTCGCCGTCGCTGAGCTCCGCGACGTATGCTTCAACTCGCTCTTGCTAACGGCGATCTAGAGGTGTGATCTAAACTCTAAAGTAAAGAACGAACCAATGGTGGTAAGCGGGAGATGGACAGGGAGAGTTGGGGTTGGACGATGAGAGGAGATGGGCGTGGAGGGACCTCGTACCGAAGGTGAAGGATGTGTAGGGGATACGGCCTGCGCATGTTGCCGCCACCAGCGAACCATCCGCCACCAATCTCGCCGCCGCCGCGGCCGTCGTCATACCCTATAAAGATCAGGGGCGAACGCCACCACGCCGGGAAAGGGACGATCTCTGGCCGGCGCGCCAGAGGAGAGGAGAGGCGGCGGTGCATTTTCAGGCATCGATCAAATCTAAGCCGTGGCCCGACGCACCTCTGCGCCACCAGGCGCATTGCCTCCTGCGGTGGTGATTGCCGAGGTGGCCGGCGAACGGACCGCGGTGCTGGATGATTCCGGCGATCGAGACGACTGTTCAGAATTTGGATCAGCGATCGGGGCGGGGTTGAAATCTTGATTGGAAGGAAAAACGAAGGCGTGAAGATCGGCAGGAAAGGAAGGCGTCTTGATTGGAATGGAAGGGGCGCGTGAAGAAAGGAAGGGCGCGGGTCTCACGCCCAGGATTTCCTATAGGTAGATCGTTCGATGGGAGGCAGTCTATAGATCACTTTAAGATTGGTGCAAAGAAGGAATCCGACGGCAGGCATATGCTGCGGGCTGCTGAGGAGCACAGCTAGATAGGCCACGTGGCGCGTTTCTATTGGTGCGGGTTGGGTGAGTTTGATTTCGAAACTTAAAACGTGTTTTTCTCCCAAACCATAAGTCTGTTTTTGAATCCGTTTAAACCTATGTGTTCTTTATAATTAATTCTATAAAATGAGATACAATATCAATATTTTTTGAATTTTTTAAATATTTGATTTTTTTTTCAACATATTAGTTGTACTAAGTCAACATTTCATTTATACTCTATCAACATTTCATTTGTATTGCGTCAACATTTTCTATAAAATTATTGACAAAATATTTTTAAAATGTTGAAATACATTGTTATTAATGTTGATACTACAGTATCAAAATGTTGAACATGTACAAAGTGAAAAGTATTAACATAAAAAAGTGGTAAAGTAATTACTATGATAAAAAGGTAAAAAAAATAGCAAAGGAAAAATTAGAAACGCACCAGTTTTGTATGACGGCCTATGGGCCGTTGATGGGCCGATCTACAGAAGGCCCCGTTGCGGGCGGGTTAGCGTGTTGCCAGGTGAGAAACAATGATGCGGAACGCTCCAGTCGTTGTCGCCGGCCAGATTACCATTCTAAATGAGCCTAATTAAGGTCTTTGGTTATTAACACCCCGAGAGAGAGTTCAGGTACCTCCCATCGTTGAAACGGCACGCCGTGCCGTTTGACTAGCGATGGCAGAGGATTTGGTTCTTGCTGCTTGCTGCTTGCTGCCGGGCTTCCCGGCGGTGGTCGAAGAGGACATGCGCTTGACGGACCGGGGTGAGCGCGTCGGGTCTTAGGAAGGGCGCGTTTGGTGCCGGCTTATTGCCTAACTTATTCATCTGCTTATCCACTGCTTGGTGCAAGGCAATTTCGGTTTGCCTCCCGAAACTGCAGAGATTCATTGCTGGAGTCAGTCTTAGGGCTTGTTTGTTTGAGCTGGAGCTTTTAGAAAAGTTGGCTATTTGAGTAGTTGAAAAACTGTCTGTTAGATTTATAATGTTGGTTTTTGTAATATATATTAAGCTTTTCAGCATGGCAAAAGTCAGAAAAACACCTCTCAGTAAACTTTTCAGCTTTTAGTTCATTTCATCAGAAGTCAATTTTTCAGTACTCCAAAAGTCAGATCAGAAGTTTGCTGTTTGTTTCAGCTTTTCAGCTGACCAGCTTTTCAGCTGAAAAAACCAGCTGAAAAGCTGAAACAAACAGGGCCTTAATATAAAATATTAGTTCACGCAAGGTACATTGAGAACCAGAAAATGAAATACCCTTGGTAGCATCTGTTGTATACGGCAGTCAGAAATTTTGATTGAGGTTACTAGCTCAAGGGTAGTACATGAGAATTACAGTGAAGGATTTTTTGTTGTACATATATTTGTGGGATCATAAATTTTTGAACACATGTTGAGAAATTCCAGTTAACCAGATCTATTAATACAACATATATTTATAACTGTGGCAAAAGTGTACAATTATGCAGATGTTCTTCAGATATTTTTTCATTATAGAAGTTCTTTTTCATGAACTAAAATTGCTAGGACTAGTGCCTATTTTTTTTCCCCTCATTGGATGGAGCAATTTTGGGCAGAATTTGTTCAGGAACAAGTTCAAGAGCCTGTATGCTAATGGTTACAAAAGCTTCATTAGCATCTCTGGTCCTAGGTTCAACTCTCCGTGTGAGCGAATTTTCTAAGATTTAACGGCATTTGTGCTTTCAGCGGAAGACGATGTGGCCGTCGACAGCGAGACGCCAATGGTGACTTGGTCAATATCGAGTATTTGTCGGCTCAGTCTTCGAAGGTGCTCATAGAGGTACGGTTTGTGTCCGTCTATTCATAAATATAAATATGCGTGCATTATGAATATCTTAGTTGTGTTGTGTAATCGCTAAAAAAAAAATTTAAGAGCATAATAATTTTAACTGAAAATTTAGTACATTACTTGGTCTTATAGCTAAATAAAATAAGTGTTGAAAGCAAATATTGTTGTACCATGCATTTAGGTTCAAATTTTGAATGCTCAACGAGTCGGATGATTCATAATTTTGAAATGTTGTGTCCACTGTTCATGCGTGAAGGGAGGAAAAACATCCTCGACACAGTGGATTGCTTTTTTGCGAGGAAATCAACGAATTCCAGCTGCCACCCAACAACCAATATTCAAAGCTATGGCCCACCTCCAGTCCCATCCTGCCCACTACACCCGACCGCACGCTGCCATATGCATAAAGCACTCTTTTTTTTTTTTGACACGATATGCATAAAGCGCTCAGTCCCCACACAGTTGACAAGCAAAAATTCATATACTGGAACAATACGGAATCGCCTGGACCCTTGATGGTGGAACTGATGGTGTGGATGGAAGGAAAATGTTGCAAGGAACATAAGCGCTTTATAACTCCCTCCCTGCAGCAATGCAGCTTCTTTATCTCTCCCGGTCATCCTGCTAACTTACAACTGCATGACTGCATCCTCGTCTTCCTTGGGCAGCTTGCATCTCACCAGCCTCCGGCCCTCCAAAGAGGATCTTCTTCAGGTCGGTCTACCTATCAGAACTTCCTTATTTTTCTGTCTTTCCAATAATTTTGCGAAGAAAAGTTATTATTACTAGATTCCATGTTGGGCTGCTTGGCTGCAATTTATAGAAGTTAAAATAGTCAATCCTAACTGATTCCATAAATATACAAATCGAAGAGGATATTTATTTAACCCGGGAATCGTCATGAGTCCTGACATCCTCTGCGCGTTGCGTTTTCTCTCTCATCGCCGATCTCCACCAGCATTTTTTACACGAGCCCACAAGTATTCAGGCATAGGATTGCTGCCGCTAAGGAGGCCTTATCTCGCAGCCCAGATTTTTTTTTACACGAGCCCACAAGTATTCAGGCATGGGATTGCGAGCGAGAGAAGGATCTGCTACACAAAGGCTTCGGATATTGACATCCTTGCTGATTTTGGCACAGATCTATCATAGTTCCACCTTTATTCGCTTGCTGCAACGACCTGTGGCCCACCAACTAAGTTTTCATGCATATGAATGAAAGCCCTCCGGGGCGTATTGCCTTCCAAAAAAAAAAAAAAAAAAAAAAAAAAAAAAAAAAAAAAAAAAAACCTAGAACTCGCTCAGACATGGGAGATGAAGCAGAAGTAATCTAGATGGCAGCCTAATCAGGAAATTGGAACTAATTTGCTGGATTTATTTATATTAAAAGTGAAAAATTGGAAGAACTTTCTAGAAATTGATTATATTTTTATAGAGCCATACGGGCCCTTAAATAGTTGCTTCACTTAAATGTAGTCTCGTTAGATTTTGTATTCTTTATTTTTGCCCAACCATGCCCTGCAACTTATGAGTTGCAAGACTTGATTTGGTCGTCTTATTAGCAATGTTTTTTTAGGTTTCTAACTTGAGACCCGTAACTCTCTATCCTATAGGCTTAGTGGATTTGTGTGCACGCAGGGGCGGAGACAGGATTGAATAACAGGGGGTGCTAATTTATATGAGTTGCTGAGCAAGTGGTTTAGTGCTAAGCAGGTGCTAGAGTACCCAAAATTATGCTTTTGCTTAAACTACCTTAGAGTCATGGGTCCTAGTGTGCCAATTCAGGCTAAATTATTAGCTTACCTTGTTAGATTTATGTCATCACGGTGAGATGAGCAACAAGTTCCGTACCTTGAGGGAAATCAATGAAGTTTATGGATGATGAGTGTAAAGTTGATGAAGGTGCATCCAATACATCCACATTATACATGCGTGGCCCAGAAGTTGACCATACATGTCAAGGGCACAAATAATATTTGAACCTCTTTTTGTCACAATAGATAATGCATTTTTTATTTGCATTACAGACCCCAACAGTGTTTTGGAGACAAAGCTAACATCCAATTGACTTAGTCTAGTCCCAGTAAGTAGTCTACCAAAGGATATTTTGTAAGGTGCTGATGTCAATATTGCATCACTTGGGCTTTTTTATGCCTCTCTATGATGAATAAACTAGGATTTTCTTATTTCAATTATAGTGGAGTAGCGCCCCAAACCTGCTAATTTGGATTCCATAATCTGGAACGAGCTCATTTTGAGGAAAACTTGTTCAATTTTCACCAGCCCAATGTAAAGTGGGAATCTCTTTGCATTTCCTTCCACCTAGGTAGGACTTTTGCTGTTGGAAATCTAGGCAACTCTCTCAACTTGACTCACACGAACACACAAGAACACAAAGGATTTTGTGCTGCGATGAAGCTGCAGCGTCTTCTGTTTTCTCTTCTCTTATTTATACTGTTAAGTACATAGTATCACTAGCCCTTAGTGGGCGCTAAAACAGGCCATAATGGCTGCTACAAACCTGCATACGTTCAGCACCGTGCGCTTGAAACAAGGAAAGACTGAATCAAACTCTTAACTGAAACAACTGGAACTGAAACTAGACACTGGCGCTAACTGAACTAGCACACAGGCTTACAGGCAACATTTGCTACCTAGGTATTTGTTTGGCAGTAGATATTTTCCGTAGCCCTCCTCATTAAGTAGTCTAAATAACCACTTAGGGCAGCTCCAGTAACTCTCTCGTCTCATTCCCTCAAGCTAAATATAGGGATAGTGGGCTAAAGTCCCTCAGTTGTCGTTACGACTAACGAGGCAGCTGCCAGAGATGCTGTGACGAAGGAAAGCTCAGTGGGGAAACAAAATAAACTAACCATTGTAATAGTAATGACATGGTGGATAAATGTGTGGGCCACAATATGAAAAATGTTGGTGGAGAGTGGATTCTTGGATGGAAACTTGTTTATGAAATCTGATGTCAAGAGCTGGTTTTTTATTTCAGCTAGGGATTACAAAAAACTAGAATCCACAATCCCCAGCTGAAACAAAGGGGTCCCACTAGACCCACTTGCGGTCCTTTTTCTTCTATAAAAATGACGCGCAAAACTTTTGTGTGTTTGCCCAAAAAAAGGTCCTTATTCTCAAATATATTCCTTCATTCTGTATTTAATCACTATATCTATATAGATGCATCTTCCTCCTACGACCTGCTTCTGAAATGAGATTGAAATGTTCTTACTTGCGATAAAATGGTTTTCGTCTCTTTAATTTGTTCATGCTATATATGACTGCAGGCGCTTTGAATGGTCACCCCAACTAGTAGTACGAGGGAAGGAGTTTGAGCAAGCAACTGTTAATGTAGGTACAACGCTACTTGTTTCTCTGTACAAGATTATCACGTTCTTGCTTCAACTCTAACTATGTTGCAGAGCAGCACCAATCAAAAAGGACAGCAACTTACATAAGATAGAACAATGAAGCATCCAGATATATCATTCCAACTACTAGAACAAATTACAGATAACTTCTCCGAGGAGCGAAAAATTGGCCAAGGCGCGTTTGGAACAGTTTACAGGGTAAGTTATCGGTGTACACGTAAAACCAGTGCATATTCGAAGTTTTGTGTGTCCAAACTGCACATCTGCAGGGTGCACCACATAGTTTGTCCATAGCAGCAGGGTGCGCAACGTACTTCTTGCCCCAATTTTTGTTTTTGCACCATATTCAGTTTTACAAGTATGTCACAACAAATTACAAAGGCAAAACACTAATGTTTTGTCAGTTGCATGCTTATATCATAAATAGGGGGTATACAAAAATGGTGAAGAAATTGCTGTGAAGATGCTTAGAGATAAGGACCCAGGACTTGACGACATGCGATTCCAGGATGAGTTTCATAAGCTTAGAATTCTCAGTCATCCAAACATTGTACAGTTAATTGGCTACTGCTGTCATACCCATCGTGAATATATAGAGCATGAGGGAGTACCGGTACTTGGTGAGAAGATATATAGAGCACTCTGCTTCGAGTATTTGCATAAAGGGAGCCTTCAAAACTATCTGTCTGGTATGCTGGTGCCTCATCATCATTTTTTACTTTTTACTAATTAATTTAGCCCATTTTCATAAAATTAGATTCATTTACCTGCAGATGAACACCATGGACTTGACTGGCACACACGTTATAATATCATTAAGGGGGTATGCGAGGGTTTAAAATACCTTCACATGGGATTAAAAGATCCTATCTACCATTTGGATCTCAAACCAGACAATATATTGCTTGACAGCAACATGATGCCAAAACTCGCAGATTTTGGTTTGTCCAAGATCTTGGAGCGAACCAGGAGCTCAGAAGGTGTACATGGAACACTGTAAGTTCAACGCCTATGCATGAATACGAGGCCCAAATATACTTACAGCTTATTTAATATGTGTGCTATATCAATGATACCCTGCAGAGGATACATGCCGCCGGAATATGTGGGCAACAGAATTCGCTCAAGAAAGTTTGACGTATTCAGCTTGGGTATCGTAATCCTCGAGATAATAGCAGGGTCTACAGTCCGCAGCAGAATTGACATGCCTCAAGAATTTACTGGTCTGGTACGAAATTCTATGCTATATACTTGATCAACTATCAGTAAAATTATGACATAGATGCGGCATCTGGAGACAGGAAAAAGAGAGGGTGGGAATGGGAAATGGCTGGTCGGATGAGGTTACATCAATGCTGATTTAAGGTTGAGATGAGTTGGGGGATTAGCAATTGGAAACATGCCTAGCAAACGCGATTCGTAAAGAGGAGATAAGTTTATACGACCCCAACGTCGCCGTAAGGCTAGTTTACCCATACAAAACGGCAATGCAATGAATCAAACAAAGCTAGAAACTAGCCGCTAATACACGAAAGTGTTCGATTTTTTCCGAGAACGCACGAAAGTGTTCGATGATTCCCCGCCACCGCTAGAACCGGCCAGTCGTGCTTCCTTCACCCTCAAGTTGAAACTGCATGGAGATGTTAGATCCCCCTTTCAAGGCTAACCCACCTGCTTTTGACGGGCAGCCACCGCCAGTCCTTGAGGGAAGCCAACCGGGAATATAGTGCTGCAGACCAGCAGAGTTGAATAATGATGCAGAACTATCCATTTCATACCGTAGAAACAGTGAACACCTAGTGGTCCAGGTCCTCAGTTGACTGCGAGCCATGACTGAAAAATACATATCTGTCCCTTTGTAGGGAGTCAATGAGTCCGGCTTCTAAGATGGGGAGAAAGTAAATTAGGATACTTATCATGTTATGCTCTACGGTTTATCTAGTGTATTTTACCCATCGTGCAAAGAGTTTTGCAAATGTTTATGCTAAAACATGACCAGCACGCGAGCACGTCAGCATGTATAAGACTATAGATAGCCAAATGGGCCGGATTAAATGGGCAGAACAAGGCACGTCTATTTTGGCCTGGTCCAAGCATTGCAGGGCCGGCTTGGCATCGTGCCCGGGCTGGCATGGCCCAATATGGTGGGCCATGCTTGGGCCGCAACCGCTGCATTTGAACAATGAAGCTTGTGTAGCCTGGTGGCAGGTCTCTCCCTATCGCTAGGGGTGAAAATGGGACGGATAATATCCGACCGACCGACTACCGAATCCGGAAAAAATTAATATGGACAAATACAGGATGCATCAATAATTATCCGACACTATCCGTATCCGAATCCAAGTTTGAAAAATAATAGTGAGATAGGATACGGGATGAGTGATATCCGTCCCGAATCCGAATATCATATGATCTGAGTAATTTTATAACGATTATACTCCCAATAATATGGTGTAAAATTGAGAGATTAACATAAATAAGAGTCAAATTGTTGTTCATCATGTATATCAATGGTTAGTATGCCTTTTTTTACCCTAATTATTTCTCCATCCTTTGAATTTTATCTTTAAAAACTTTATGACAATACCCGTGTCCCACTCCGAATCCGAACAAAAAATATAGGACAGGGTATGGGATGCAAAAAGAATTATCCGGTACTATCCGCTCCGACTCCGAATTCGAGTAAAAAAATATAGGATAGGATATGAGATGAGCGCTATCCGCTCGTATTCGATCCGTATTCGATCCTACCTACCGCATACATCACTTAGTTTGAGGTTCAAATCCCACCACCTTCAATTTTTGCACTGTTTTGAGGAAAAAAAAAACTTCAGCTAATGGGTCACAAGCTACAGACTTCACGGGCTACGTCCAAGGAACGCTCAACTCATGTTCCTGCCATGCCTGGGCCACTTTCTTGGCTCATAGCTGAAACAGCACGGGCTGCCGCTGATACAAGCCATGTTTGGGCCAATGGAAAGTGGCCCTGGGCTGTATCGGCCCATTGGCCATCTCTATGTTAGATGCACAACGACGATAATGGCTAGAACTTCCGATTAAATTATCTAATAAGTAGAGATTTATTGAAGCCATTGGAAACTTGGATCTCATGATGAACTGAACCTATATCCAACAACAAAATGGTAATCCACTTGAATTTGCTTCATGCATGGAACCAGGTCCTTATGGGGAAAGGCGGGTGGACAATTCACTTGTACTCCCCCTAAAAAAAAAAATAAAATCACGTGCAGTCTCCTTCAAACCTCAAACATGGAATAAAATTTAGCTGTACTTAATTTTATACATCTTGTATTCAGGATTTGAATTTAAGATATCTGACTCTAATACCTTGTTAAGCTACTATGCTATGATTAGTTGCATCCACCAGCCTAAGTTTATTTATTATGGGGAATGTAATAATTCATTTATACTGTAACTACAGAATCGAATCACCTTTATAACACAAACTTTGTATAGCCATTCTCAT
This sequence comes from Eragrostis curvula, assembly GCA_007726485.1. NCBI lineage: Eukaryota > Viridiplantae > Streptophyta > Magnoliopsida > Poales > Poaceae > Eragrostis > Eragrostis curvula. Next base: position 49,442,566 of record CM017440.1, on the reverse strand, counting down.
GTAAGCATCCCATACCTTTCATGCTGAAAGTCCAATATATAGTTTTGGGAAATCGGTGTCCCAAGCTTAACACCGACTCCTCAGAAATAATGCCAAATTGTGTGATACCAATTCTTCTATATACCCAAATCCAATACTTCACTCTATACCGAGGAAACCTTCACTCTATTATGCCAAACTCGAGACAAAACTCAACCTTTATTCACAACACAAACTTAATAGTTAATATAACATACACACTTCTTTTTTGTGGCTACTCCTATTACTTCTACCTACAACTCACCATGCATGACACACTACCCACACCATATATAACAACCTTGCCATGCTACCTAGGGCTTAAATGACACTGTCATAGTGCCTTTTTTTTTCAGAACGTGTGGAGCACGTATTTCATTAAGAAGGAGAAGAAGCAAGGTTCATACAACGCCCGAAGGCCAGTTAAGCAACAACAACCAAAGAAAAGGAACGAAAAAAAAGCGAGCACAGTTAACAAGCGAGATGGTACGCAGCCCAACGGAGAGGCTAAAACAAGGGAGTGAGCGCACAGCGAAGCCTAAAACCTAGGAACTAAGAGCTTCCGAAGCTTGGAGAACTTTGCGGATGCCCACAGGTCAGCTTCGTCAATGTTCTCCTTCTCCAACGCGACCGGCATAAGAGCTTGAAACTCATGGACCTTTTGTTTTGCTCGCCCCAAAGCCTCCATGTGACCAAAACGGTGAGAGTGTCGAACCCTATACGTAACTCCTCGGGTAGCCTCTTGCGCGATCGTAGTCACCATTCAACGAATGGGGGTTCATCAACATTTGGGGCTAGGTGATGCAGCCCCAGACGTCGGAGGATTTGAACCAGGTTTTCCTGCTGTGGACATAGTGAGCAAATGGTCAAGAGTTTTGGGTTGCGCGCAAGTGTCGTGATTCTTGAGGTTGTGCCTGAGCTGGCGGTTGGAAGTCCAACACCGCTCGTGGAGCACGAACCAAAAGAAGAAACGATAATTATTTGGTGGTTGTGTCTTCCAAAGTTACCCGGGCCCCAAGCACCTCCGATTGGCCTATGGAGAACGCATGATACGCACTCGAGGAAGTAAAGCGACCATCTGCTGTTCATTACCACCTAAATTTGTCAGGGTTGGTGGATAGCTCGACCTGGGAGGTAATGGCCAGCACTTTAAAGAAATCAAGTAGAACTTGCACCGTACGTGGCCCGCAGACGTCTCGAATCCAACGGCGTCCGCTAATGGCATTAGCGACCAATCTAGTGTTACAGAGCCTCGACGGCACCGTAGCGACCAAGTTTGGAGCGATGGTGGCCAATGATTGACCATTGAGCCACCGATCACGCCAAAATAGGGCTGATTTGCCGTCCCCGATGGCGAATGAGATTGATGCATCAAAGAGGGCCTGTGCTACCGGGTCAGTGGACACGGTGAAGCCAGCCCAAGCCTTATCAGGCTCGACACGAGCCAGCCAATTCCATCTTAACCTGAGAGCCCATCCGGATAACTTTAGATCTCGCAGCCCTAAGCCCCCCATCGTTAGGGCACGACATACTTTCGTCCAAGCGACCGCACAATGCCCTACGGAGATGACCTCTGTGCCTCTCCATAGGAATGCTCTCATTATTTTCTCAATTGTGCTAATAGCCCATCCAGAGAGGTTGACCGCTATTGCCAGGTAAATGGGGATGGCTGACAGATTATCTTTTGTCAGGATTAGACGACCGCCTCTATTCATCAAGCGACCTTTCCATGCCGGCAACCTGTCCGCAACCCTGTCGACTAAAGGCTGGAGGTCGGCCTTGGACAGTTGCCAGATGGATAGCGGCACCCCTAAATACTTACAAGGGAAGGTGCCGGCCTGACAAGGTAGGACTGATATGAACGGCACCCTTATACATGATCACTAGGATGTTTCCATGCTGCAACCTTTCTCCACACTACTGAAATATGTAGTTCAAGCAATTTCCTCAACCTTATCCATATGCGATATTTTTCTACCACACCTAAATATCAATGTTCTAAATACTTATGCATTTGCCATGAAACATGACAGCTCAAGAAATGGATCTAAGACTCATCCATGGCGAGTATCTTCTTTCTTAAAATTTCTAAATTATTCTAGAATATTCCAAGTATACATTGCTAATTTTAACATATAGTACTACAAAACATTCAATAGCTCTATCACAGTATCTTATTGTACAGTAATAGAACAGCTCCCTTATATTGTAATTTTACAGGTACAAGCCAATTGGAGGATGAGGTTGCAGAAAGCATGGAGCAATTCCTCACTAGAAGCATATTGCCAACAAGTGAACACATGTATTGACATCGCACTGAAATGCATTGAAACTGACAAGGATAAAAGGCCCCATATAGCAAGCGTTGTTCAGCAGCTGGCTGAGATTGAAAACGAAATCAGCAAGGTAACTAATACGTTTTTTATTGCCTTTTTTTGTCTTCCCTTTTTCCTCTCCTATTATACTTTGTAATTTTTTTTCTTGACACTTCTGTTTCTTAAAAAAAAATAAAATTCATCGGTTCTAATACCATTGTTTTGATTGGTCTATTTGTAAAGTTGATCTCACAAAGGTATAATAATTATCAAATCATAAGCGACACTAATAAACCAAGCACCCAAAGTTGATACAGGTCTAGGTACTGTTCACTGTTTCCTAAACATAATTAAACTTCATTCAAACAGCGTCTAAATGCTAGATGGGTGGCCATCGTCTATGCCTAAACAACCATTTAACCCATTTAAACAGCTGTTTAGCTTGATTAAATGGTTGTTTAAACGGATTAAACACTAAACAATGGTGGACTGCCTGTCTACCGTTTACCATCTACGTTTCATGGGGTGGTCTAGACCTCGTGTAGGATAATACTATAGCCATATGTTATATTGTGATTCATTATGGAAGCCTCTTTCCTACTCCTGGGTGTACTTACTCCCCCATTTAATTTGTATCTCACAATTTAGGAGGTATCTGTTCATACTTGGAGTTTCTAAAAAAAAGTATGTACACATACTTGATTTTTAAAAGTGGTATATGTGGACATATTTATATGAGGATACATCAAGTATATAAACATACTCCTTTTCCTATACAGGAAACGCAATATATAACAAGGTGAAAAAAATATGAGTTCCACTTAAATTTTTTCATGATTATCACTTTGAAAAATCTTATACACATACCCAAAATGATAAATATATAGGTTTGTATACATACCCATGGTGGTTTTTTGAATGTAGGAGTAACTACATCTGGGAGTAAAATGGATTTTCCCTTCATTATATAGTATACGGACTATAGCCAAGGGAGGTATGTTGTATCTGGAGCCCTAGATTCACGTAACTTAGTGTGTCTTCCAAGTTTGAACACATTCTTCTATATCCCATATAAGGTCTTCGTGGATTTTAGGGAAATGAACATACCTAATAGATCCATAGTTATGATCTAGGCCCTATATCATTATAACGATATACATTACCATGCAGGCTAAAGATTAATAGAAAATTCCTTATATGCCATTGAAAATTTACATTGTTGCTTACTTGCCATGTTAAAAGTTGAAGTGTCCACGGCAATGGCAATGGAGGCATTAATAAAAAAGGTTGTTTAGACCCAGCCTTCTTTCGGAGGCCTTCGTCAGAGCCAGGGGAACAATCCCTGGCTCGCCACCCTAGAGCCTTAACCGCCTGCTCTATGAGCAGTTCTGAGGAACTTCAACTTTGTGCATTTGTGAAATAAGGAACAATGCAAATTTTCAATGGCACACATGGAACTCACTACATGTACAGTATCAGCAGGGAACCAACAACTATGGTTATCCTAGTTTATCCTTAATTATTGTTTTATTTTGTGTGATTATTCCATTTAAGGCCCTTTTGTTAGCAAATTACTTCACTAAAGTCCAGCATATACAGCCATGCATTTCTCATAAAATTACCCACAAAAATGCAGTTCTCATAAAATAAAAACATAACTCATATATATCGTCGCTGTCTTTTTACTGTATTTTCCCCGCTAGCTCATTAGGGACGTTATTCCAAAATAAAAAAAAATGTCTCCAGTCACGAGAGATTCAAGAGCTCTAGTTACATCCAGTCTTTCATGTCGCCTAATCCGGCCAGCGATAATGTGGCGTGGCTAGCACTTACTCCTATCCAAACTTTCGAGAGAATTTCTTGATTGTTGGGGACCAATACGACCTGTAATAACTTCGTTTGAATTGACATGCCCAATCAAGAAATCAGTAAGATGATCACGTTCAAGATACGCTAGCGATAATGAGCAAATTCCTTGATTGTTGGGGACCAAGTCGATCTATAATAACTTCGTTTGAATCGGATGGAGTATCAACAAAGGCGGTGGAGGGCGCAGGAGCTGGAGCGGGGAGGCGACGATGGCGTGGAGAAGACGCGCGCGTGGGGAGACGGCGCGCGGCGACCTTGTGGACAGGGCGCGCGCGGGGAGGCGACGCGGCGCGCGGCGAGCTGTGGAGGAGTGGCGGCGGCGAGCTGTGGAGTGGATAAGGACGCGCGCGCCGCCGGTTTTATACACGCGCGTCCTTCTGGAGCCTTCCGCTGCTGTGGAGCTCATGACAGAGGCGACAAAATGCCTTTGTTCCGGCGTGAGAGAGGTGACAAAAGGCTCCTCTGTTCCTCATCAACGCTGGGTTTGTAGCGGCGGACGGAGAGCCGAACGCCGCTACAAAAGCATTTGTAGCGGCGGATGCAGAGAAGAACACCTCTACAAATGATTTTGTAGCGGCGGTTGTTCGCGTCACCCGCCGCTACAAATCGCTACATTTGTAGCGGCGGTGGATTATGTCATCCGCCGCTACAAATGATTTGTAAGGGCGGATATAATTACGGTCTGCTGCTACTAAACATTTGTAGCGGCGGTCCTTCGTAACAGTGCCGCGCGCACCACTACAACGGTGGCCTTTTTGAAAAACCGTCGCTATGTGTTTTTCTGGTCCGCCGCTGTAGTGGACTTGTGTTGTTGTGGAAGAGAGGTGCAATTATATACTTTTCAACACCATGGTCCACTGTATTGGTTACTATTTAAAATTTTCTGTTAGCATATGAAAGTTTTTTCATTCATTTACATGTGTAACTATTAATCATATTCATTCCACATACCATACAACTCAAAAACCAGAATATATATTTTATACTTCATATAATGCCGCATTCGCAGCTGTTAATGAGAATTTCTCCATTCATTGCAGAGCGTCCTCCTCAGCGTCCAGTCAGTCGAGCTCCAGTTCCACTCGGACCCAAAAGATTTGACCATCTCATCCTTGCTGCGTCTAACAAACAATACTGCTGCCCCAGTTGCCTTTAGGCTGCTCACCATGAATTCGGAGTATTTCTTGAGGCCACTTGGTGGCGTGGTACCTCCATTGTCCAGCTCCGCTGTTTCTATAACGACATCTGACCAGAAGCAAATTGAAAACAGAAACGGGTGCCTCACTCTTGAGAGTATCATAGCGGTCGATCAGGATATACAGTATGCAGCAGAAAGCTATAACATTTTCTTTACGGAAGCCCAAAAGGATGACCGAGTGGCCCAACAGGTGAAATTGACTGCTTTCTATATTGAACTCCCTGTTGCAGGGAAAGGAAGCACTACGACTGAGGTGAGTTCCCTTGAAGAAACTACATTGTCTCCAGTAACACACTGCCCTGTATACTAGAGAACCTCGGTTAAAATAATGAAAGAAAACCTTGATAAGGGTCTTGTCAATGAGATCTCTGAGATGTGCACGGTAATAGCAAATTAAGTGGGCGATCCGATGTCTGGAAGCTGGCAAGGTGTGAGTATGCCGTACCTGAATTTTGGCTCCTAAAAGATAACTAAACATCAAAGAAAACTCCAGCAAGACCCTTAAGTCATCTACTTTATTGTGAACAAATGTTCTGTGTTCCACGGGTGTGGCATGGATTCGGTATTCCTATGTCTCTAAAAATAGTAAAATTATATTGATGAAAAACCAAAACTGTTGTTTTACAACTTAGGCCAACAGCCAATCTAAGTTCATCGACAATTGGCTGCATTAGTCATGGAACATACACCTGACTCAGATGAAGCCAAAAATATTTTTATCTGCTCTTGGTAAAACTTTTGCATGAAAGGCTGAAATCACAAGACAAAATTTGTTAGGAAAAATGTACATTATCATCAATTTGCATGAGAGTTTTTCCATTTGCACGACAAATATCACCATAACAATTATGCTCTTCTATGATGAGTTAATTACGTCACAAAACCAGACAAAATCATCATAAATTACCTTCTATGACAAATTTCAGATTTTCGTCATAATTTTTTTATGACGATTCACCAAAACGTCATAGATTTTTACGACGATTTCTAATTCATCATAGATTTTTATGACAGTTATTTTTCTGTCATAAACCATTGAATAGAAAATGACGTGGCACGACGTGAATCTGACACGTGGCTGGCTTGTCTCATTTTAAGCTCATTCACTTCTGGCCCATAATTTTTTTCTTGCATTTACTTCCGGCCCATCAATTTTCCAGCCCATTAGTTTTCAGGCTCATTTAACTTCTCAGCATTTGCTTTCTCGGCCCAATAATTTGTAGCCCGCTTTTCCTAGCGCGTTATTTTTTACTGGCACAGTATTTTTCAAACCAGTATTATATGCTGCAAATTTTTCTTTTAAATTGTGGCTGGTGTAATATAGACAACTAATTAAAATGCTTTGTGAGCATTACACCATGCAAGTTAACTATTTTGAGATATTTAGTACAATATATTTCTTAATGCATTGAAAAATATACTGAAATTATGCAGATAGTGAAGCAGCCGAAGAGCGAGACATATCAACATCAGGATTTAACTTTGACAGTAGGCCCTAGCTGCAATGAGCCGGAATTTGAAGATATACGTGAAACATATTCAGATGTTATAGAAGAAATCATCGTTGGGAGAAGTGAAGAGAAAGAAAACATAATGGCTTCTTTATTACAATCTGACAGCGTGACACAGAACATCACCATCCTTGCTATATATGGTATTGGAGGCATTGGCAAGACAACGTTAGCAAAAATGATCTACAATGATACAAAATTCAAATATTACTCTCAAGTATGGGTATATGTGTCCCCAAGATTCAATTCGAATAAAATCAGTAACTCCATAATTTCACAACTATCTGAAGAGGAGAGCCAACTAAATGAGAAACAGATGATAAGGAGACGTCTCAAGAAGCTACTAGCTGGGAAGAAGATTTTGATTATTTTGGATGACTTGTGGGAGTATGATCCTGATAAATTGTTTGATCTGAGGACTATGCTAATGCTTGGCGAGAAAGGAAACACAGTAGTTATAGTGACTACACGCGATGAACGCATTGCAAAGGAAATTGGAACCATTGATCCATACAAGATAGAACTCCTGACAAAGGAATCGTGCTGGGATATAATTAAACATAAAAGTGGTTTTGAAGCTAGAGATGACAAAGAACAATTGAAAGACATAGGAATGGAGATTGCCTCAAAGTGTGGAGGTATACCTTTAGCTGCTCAATCTCTTGGATACACTTTACGGTCCAAGGATTTAAATGAGTGGGAGAAAGTTAACGAGGATGACATCTGGAGTGAACCTAATTCAAGGGGATCTTTGCAGAACCAAGTGCTTGCAGCCTTGACATTAAGTTTTAGCAGTATGGATCGCCCCCTAAGGTCATGCTTTACCTACTGTGCAATATTTCCTAAAGGTCACAACATAGTTAAAGATGGTCTAAGTCACCAATGGATTTCACTGGGGTTCATTAGACCAATGAAACCACCCTTCAAGAAGCGCCAACTCAGTGAAAAATACATTGTGCAGCTCCTGGGAATGTCTTTCCTTCAACCTTCAATGTCGGCACCAGTGAGTTATTTATTATGTCAACCCGAACCTTTAAATATGTTATTTCTTCAAAATAACTACAAGAAAACTCACATAAATATGTAATTTGCCATTGGTACATTGTGGCCATCATAAGCAACCGCCAATAAATCTGTCTATACATATTTGAAGAAAAATGACCAAAACCCTAAAATTTTAAGGAAATGGCATCGGATAGCCTTGCCCAATCTACATATTGTGTATCTCAAGTATTCTCCAGTCAAGATTGTACGTGTGTGCTGATGCGTAGTTGGATGGTGTTATAGACCATATAATATTGGTGATATCACAAAGGGTACCACGGTTGTTTTAGTTAAAAAAATAGTTTCCTTATAATTAAAGCACAAATATTTACACAAATATGACACATCACAATTTAGGTGTTGGAACCCTTTTAAACATTCAGGTGTGATTTAGTTTTTGCCTTTGGTAAAGGATTGAGATTATCTCGAGAGATTTCTGAAAAATAATTGTTTGAATTATGATCTAAGCTCGGATTCAGGCCATCACTCATAGAACCAAATAAACCTAATGCCTCATGGTCAACTTTATGTATGTTATATTTCAGAAATTTAAAATTTGGGTGGTACTGGTGTTATTATCTCCTCTTAATCCAGATTCATTTCATAGCATTGAAAGTTCAAAATTTAAGTGAAGTTTCATGGCTTTGACAGTGGTTAAAACTCAGCGTGTTACAATGTAGATTGTCTGTACTATATTTTTCTGTACTACGCTTAATACGCCTTTGTTACTAGTTACTACATACTCATACACCAAATAATAATAATTTAGAAATCTGACACTTATTTGGACTTTCGTCACAGACTGCTGGAGCATATCATGAAGATATTTCATTGTTTACCATGCATGACCTGGTGCATGACTTCGCGGCACTAAAATTGGGCGATAAAATTATTGATGCTAGTAAAAATGAAAGTATTCGGGGAGCCAGCTGCCTCTATGCATTACTCACTGATTGTAGCAAACCGTTGAGGTTATCCTTGCCTTGTCCTGACAGTTTAAGGGCAATGCATTTTCTTGACTGCGGCAAAATTGAACTACGTGGCACTGCATTCTCATCTGCAGAGTCCTTGTGCATCTTGGATTTAAGTGAATGCCGCATAAATCAATTGCCAGATTCTATTGGCCACTTACAGCATCTGAAATATCTGAATGCGCCAGGGATCCGTGGTAAATTCATCACGAACTGTATCACGAGGCTCATCAAACTGAACTATCTCAGCATTCATGGGTCTTCGGAAATATCAGCACTGCCGGAGTCGATTGGAACAATGGAGGAACTGGTTCATCTTGATTTGTCAGGTTGTTCGAAAATAAAAAAACTGCCAGAATCGTTCAGAGATCTTAAAAATATTGAACATCTGAATCTTTCAAAATGCTATGATCTTACGGGAGTGTCAGAACAGCTGGGTAGCCTCATAAAACTGGAATATTTGGACGTATCATACTGCAAAAATATTGGAAACTTACCGACAACATTGAGCAGCCTCACAGAACTGCAACATTTGAACTTATCATTCAGCTCATACTTAATGGGTATTCAAGAAAGCCCCCTTTGGGATGAAGAATTCTATAAGTTTCCCGCAGAATTTATTTCAAAACCTACTGGACCTTGGATAACTGGTACAGTTGAGGCAGAGATCTTGGGCACCCTGACCAAGGTCAAATATTTGAATTTATGTATCGATGGATTTTCTACATTGTTGATTCAAAAGCTCCCTGAGGCTTTGGGGAGCTTTACGGAACTCAAGTATTTAGACTTGTCAGGTTCTTTTAAACTATGTAAATTGCCAGCGTCATTTGGGAAGCTCCATAATTTGCTATATCTTGATTTGTCAGACTGCTATCTTGTTAAAGGTGTACCAGAAGCCTTGATTGGCCTTAGCAAGCTCAAATATTTGAATTTATCAAAGTGCTCCATTGGTGCAAAAGAAGAATTGCCGAGCCTAAGAGGGCTGCAAGATGCAATTATCAATCTCACTGAACTACGCTATTTAAATTTACTCAAGTGCCTGGAAACTATGTATGGTAACCAGCAAGTAGACGAAAGCAATGCTTTCCTGGGGCACATCAGTACACTTTCCAATCTAGAACACCTGATCTTGTCAGAAAATTTGAATCTTTACAGTTTACCTGAAACTTTTGGTAAGCTCAGAAAGCTGCATACGCTGGACCTCTCCAATTGTGGGAACCTCAGGAAGCTGCCAGTAAGTATATCTGAAATCGGAAGACTGAAGTTTCTGAATACAGATAGATGCCGCAGGTTCGATGAATCCACGTTACCTCAGTTCAGAAATAGTTGTCTCTTATTACCTCACTTTTTGGTTCTTGCGGATGATAACGAATCTAGGAGCAATCTTCTTAAGCTCAAGGATGAAGATCCTACTATCTTGGAGATAAGAAGGCTTGAAAGAGTCAAGTCCTCCGCAGAGGCTCGTGAGATAAAATTGCCGGAAAAACAAAGTGTTGAGAAAATTAAATTTGAATGGACAAAAGATGCTGATAGATTTGTGGAGGACATTGAAGTTTTGGAAGAACTAATGCCACCAGCCTGTTCAGAAATTCTCGAGATACAAGGTTACAACAGCGTAAGTTTTCCATCCTGGACGACAAGCATTGCAAGTTATTTACCTCGTGTCTTCAGTATCTCCATCACGGACTTGCCCACCTGCAAGACCTTACCACCACTCGGTCAATTGCCAAACCTTCAAGAACTGCATATCGAGCAAATGGGCAGCATTACAAAGATTGATGGAACCTTTTATGGCTGCGTAGGAGCTTTTCCCAAACTGAGAACCTTCCGCTTATTCCGAATGGAAAGCCTGGAATTGTGGAACACGACATACTCCTGTGGTGATGATGGTTCAAAACAATTGTTCATGTTCCCTGTACTAACCCTTTTGGAAATAAGAGACAGCCCCAAGCTGAGGATAAAGCCATGCCTGCCTAGAGGTGAGTACTTCTTGGACATAAGGTGTTGTGATGACGTACTATCACCACCATTGGAAGGGAGGTGCTATGTCCCTGAATCCTCCTACCCCGCTCCAAAAGGTCTTTTTGTGTATTACAGCCAGCAGCCTCTGCGTGAGTGGAGGTTGCTCCATCAACTCCCTGGGCTAAGTTACTTGAACATCGAGCATTGCCGCAGTGAACTCACATGCAGCTCAACAGAGATTATTCAAGCCCTCTCCTCCCTCAAGACTTTGTCCGTGAGAGACATCGAAGGCATCACCACGCTGCCGGACTGGTTGGGAGACCTAACTAGTCTCATTAGACTTGAGATAGTCAATTGCGCTGGTATCCAAACTTTGCCAGAGAGCATATTGCAACTCACCAATCTCGAAGAGCTGGATGTTTCAGGATGCCCCGGCCTAGCGCAGTGGTTGAAATCAGAGAAATGTATGATGTTAGCTGACAAACTCATCAACACTTAAGGTAAGGCATATACCCTGCCTTGAGCTATATTATGCGGGTGCACTACTCCTTCTCCATATTAATATAGGCAATACAGGGGATACTTTATTTTCCATATCGTTGAGAACGGTCCTTTCATGAATGCTCTTCGGCTTTTACATTCTTTCAATGACTGTTGTTTTCAGGGCAGAATAGAAAACACAAGTTTCTCTACAGTTTATCGCATACATTATATTATCTACTCATGTTGTTTGCATGGCAACTTTTAGGTCCCTCCCTCCCTCCCTCTCTCTCTCTCTCTCTCTCTCTCTCTCTCTCTCACACACACACACACACACACACACACACACACACACACGCGCGCAGAATAACAATGATCAAAGTAAGCTTCAGTGATGAGTTAGTCACACTGGCTTTTATGTAAACTATGTGTATTATCATATCAACAAGCACAGAGTGGAGGGGCGGAACGCGTTAAAATGACCACGGCAATACAAATGTAAAGCCACGAGTGTTGGAAAAAAAAAATTATAATAATTTCAGATTTTAGTTGGAGGCATATTTCATAGATAATAATGCGAACTAGCCCAAGCAGTAGGTTGAAAACACAAAAAAGAGCAGATGCAATATGACTCACCATGGGCACATTGATATTATTTTTTTGGATCTTCAGAACAACCTTACCTGTTGTTAGTTGCATAAAAAAAAATCTGTTATTAGACGTGTGACCACAAAAGCACTTTGGGTTGGGAGTGATGATACCATGGATAACACATCTGCAAGATCCTTCGAGACTGTGTTTTATTCTGGTAGGGCTTAACTCTTTTATGCACTGGAAATTAGGATCTTACCATGGTTATCTATTCAGCACATTTGGCAACTCCTGTACGTGACCACCAGCAGCACTCCGAAATCTGTTGTAAAAACGTTGATGGAAAAGCTTCCTGTCTCATCTGCTTTCAGTTCCTGATGAGTCTTCCGTCACCACCTTCATCCTCCTTGCTTGAGTGACATATAATGGGTGAGCTTATCCAATTAAGTGCTTGATTGATACTAGATGTTAAGTGAGCACGAATTTTAACAGGACTGCTGCCATAGTAATCTAGTCACAAAGTTTTTGTCGTCAGCTCTGCTTTTGATTGTTATTGTGATCATATTTTTGTAACAGAGCACGTTCGGTGTCTCTACTGTGAGACTGAAGAAGCTAAGGTTGTGCATCCACCTTCGCTGAAATTCCACCGGCCGGGGAGGCAGCGAGCTGGAGGATGTGATCCGTGGAGAACATTCTCTCTCCAATGATTTTCTTATCTGCAAGAACGAGCACGCTGTCGCCGTGGAAGAGGAATGCATGTACGTTGAAGTCAGGTACATGGATAGAATCATGCAGCTCCTAAGTTTCAGGCGCTTCGAATTTCAACAAATCTCAGTCGGCTCTTGTGAATCTCGGATGGGTTAGGGCCAGTGTTTTAAAGGGGTTTCAGCTTCTCCGACTACGAGATGTTCTGCTTGGTTTACATTCCAACACTGAATTAAGGCAGGGAAGCTGGGCGGTTACTACAGCAGGAGCTTGGCTACAAGCCTACATCTAGATCATCAAGACGTGGTCTAAATGGAAGCAAAGAACAAGAGGTGACACTGCAACATCCAAACACAGCTTAATGCATTACAAGAATTCCGATGATCAATGACGTTTATGATTTGTCTTAGATTGAAGAAAAACCATCATAAAATGGAATACGTGACGAACAGGTGTTTCATCATGTATCTCGCATCATATATATGTGAGATACATATCATAGATTAACTCAGTTGACCTGATCTCAAAAAAAAAAAAAAACTCAGTTTTTTTTAAGCACAAGTCACCCACTTTATTAATCAATCAAAGAGTGTGAATTACATACGCCCTCGGGCGGATAAAGGAACCAAACATGTCTGCCAACAGGACTGTAAAGAGAGCTTCTCCCCAGCCTGTGCGCATCGCCGTTCGATCCTCTGTTTTCATGGGTGACATCAACAAAGCAAAGCTACTCCTCCTAGCGTTAAATTCCCTCACAATTGGCCCATACGGACCCATGCCTTTGCCTTGTAGATTCCTGACCACATTGGTGCAATCAGTCGCAATTCTTACTCTTTGCGCAAGCAGATCGCTTGCCAAGTTTAGCCCCTCTTGACATGCTAGAGCTTCAGCCGTCTTAGCATCTGTTATTCCTTCCATTACCAATGCCGAGGCACCTTGGAACTTGCCTGTATCATCCCACGCCACTGCTACCATGGCTGCCATGGTGGAATTCTTTGACAGAGCCGCATCGACATTAATCTTCATAGAGCCCGACGGCGGCGGAATCCAACTAGGATGACTGACTTATAGGGTGTTTGGTTGGCCTGTGGCTGTGAAAAAAGCTGCTGTGAGTTGTGAGCTGTGAAAAAAGCTGCTGTGGGATGAGAGCTGTGAGAAAGTTAAAAGCCGTTTGGTGAAACAGCTGTGGCTTTTTGGAAACTGACTAGCTGACCCTACATGTCATGTATATGTATGTATATATACACATATATATAACATATTCATATGTATATAAATGTACACACTTGTATATAATATTTATATATACATACATAATAATGTATATGTATATTTTACAAATATCATACATACATATACATATATATGTATATATAAATATTATATATAAATGTGTACGTACATATGTAAATGTATATGTATGTTTTACAAATACTATATGTACATACACATATATATGTTAATATTATAAATATTTTATGTATATATAAATATTATAAATATTTTATGCATATTATAAATATTAATATGTATATGTGTATATATGTATGTATGCATGCATGCATGCATGTGGGTAATTTCTTCAAACTTATGAAAGCGAAAGCCCAAAAAAGCACCTTCCTACCTGCTTTCAGAAATAAACTAGACAAAAGCTGCTTTTGGCTGTGACGTTTTTTGACAGCCAACTCGTTTGGTTGGCTTTGGCTTTTGGAAAGCCAAATCAAAAAAAGCCCAACCAAACACACCCAGTGAACTGGTTTCTCCCTCGGCTTTAATGTTGCTAGTTCAAGGTCAGCTGTATATCTCTCCACAAAGCTATGTGTTGACAAAGGACTTTGGAAAATATTCTCGTGGATTACCTTCCGTCGTGCATACCAGATCGCCCAGAGTTTGACAACCACACGAGTTAACTCATCATGCGGCAGTGAGCACATGATCGTCGCCAACCATCCATGAGCATTACGGTCCTGCACCTGACATATGAACTCCACGATCTCCTCCTTCTCTAAAGCCCACACACACTTGGACATATTACAATCCAAAAGTGAGTGTCGCCATGAGTCTTCAGCACCACAAATCGCACATGCACTGGTCTGCGCCATGTTTCTTCGATGCCTAACGTCACCTGTAGGAATAGAGTGGCGAGCAAGTCTCCATAAAAACAAGCATACCTTGGATGGTACCTTGACATTCCACAAATCTGTCCACTCCTCCTTCGCCTTGACGTCTGATCTCTCAGCCGTGTTCTCTAACCATGCTGTTCTCCTCTCTCTATTTTGCACCAACAGTTTATAAGCTGAGCGAACAATGAACACACCTGTCCTCTCGTAGTGCCAAGCCCAAAAATCTTCCTTGCCATGGGTGCTTAGAGGGATATTCTCAATGATCTCCTTGTCCATCGGACTGAAAAATTCATTCAATTTTTGAGCATTCCACGTCCCAGACATGTTGTCAATGAGCTCACTAACCAATGTTGGTGGTTTTTCTCCAGTGCAGCACACAGGTCTAAGCAGGTCCTCGCGCGGCAACCAGTTCATCGCCCATATGTCTGTCGTCTCTCCCGTGCCAATCCTCCTAATAATTCCTTGCTTCAGTACGTCCAGGCCATCACGAACTGCACGCCAAACCTGAGAGGGTGACGAACCCAGTCCTGCCTCTAGAAAATCAACTTCTGGATAGTATACCGCCTTCAAAACAAGAGCACTTAATGTGGTAGGATCCTGCATAATTCTCCACGCTCACTATGGGAAATCCCTAGTTTGCCGAGTGTCCCAGGCACTCGGCAAAGAACGTAAAGCACTCGGCAACGGGTTTGCCGAGTGTAACACTCGGCACAGGGTACACGGCAAATTTTTCTCGCCAAAGCGGACTTTGCCGAGAGCAAAATGTCGGGCACTCGGCAAAATGTTTGTCGAGTGCCAGTTTGCCTCTCGGAAAAATAAAGGTTGGCTGACGACCGTCAGCCAGGGTTTGCCGAGTGCTGACGCAAGGGCACTCGGCAAACCTTGGAACTTTGCCGAGTGCTGACGTAAGGGCACTCGGCAAACCTTGGAACTTTGCCGAGTGCCTGCGCCAGGGCACTCGGCAAATGTTGGTTATTTTGCCGAGTGTCCTGGCAATTACACTCGGCAAATGTTGGCAACTGCACTTGGCAAAACCTGGACATTCGGCAAAATATTGTTCCAGATTGCAATAAAATATTTAAATTTGCTACAACCTGGACCACAATCACAAGAAATGACACATATATTATCAGAATCATCAGATACACATATTTATCATCACCATCATCATCGGAAGCATATAAAATCACCACAAACACTAAACCACATCACAACCACCTCAAGTCCACATACAAAGTGCCACATAGTTCAAATACAAAGTGTCCACATAGTTCAAATACAAAGTGCTCGACAACGACAACTACAAGTCCATGAAATGCAAGCTAGGGCTAGTTGGTTCATGAAATAGAAATACATCTACAAGTCCATGAAATGCAAGCTAGGTCTAGTTGGTTCATGAAATAAAACTACAAGTTCATTGAGTTGGCCACACCGACAAAGGGTTTGTAGGCGAGATCGGATTGTTAGATGCCGCAGATTGGTCCTGCATAAACAAAAGATTGCATGTGACACAAGATTCATAGAAGCTAAGACATTGAATATCCTACTGCGAGGAAAGAAATGAAAGCCCAAGTATCTC
The DNA here is from genome assembly GCA_007726485.1 of Eragrostis curvula. NCBI lineage: Eukaryota > Viridiplantae > Streptophyta > Magnoliopsida > Poales > Poaceae > Eragrostis > Eragrostis curvula. The sequence continues at coordinate 49,426,200 of CM017440.1, read as the reverse complement.
AAGTGACTCACTGGAGTGCTTCTTGGAGAAGCGCCGGTGTGAGGAGGAGTGCCGACGGGAGGAGGAACGCCGGCTAGTCCCGGGAATAGATCTGGAGGTGGCGGTGGCGCCCTGGTACTTCGCATGTACGCGAACATCGCCTCCATTTGCTGCCTCATCAACAGCTCATACCTCTCCCGCTCTTCCCGCAACTTCTCCTCCATCCTCGCCTCCATCGTCGCCTATAATATGTCATCCCAATGTTACAATGGAAAGCAAACATAGGTCAAATGGAAAGCAATCTGGATCTGTGCCACGGTCGGCCGTGGGCATATCGGCGGGGCTGAGCCCGTGCTCCTTGCTCGGATCTGGGAGAGGGTCAGAGTAGAGGCCGTGTCGATTGTGCTGTCGCCAATCCAGTACCGGCCATGCTTCTTGCCTCCACCCATCCTCATCACGATCTCTCCATCAAGGTCGTGGTTGCTCAGGTCCCACTCTGGCCCATGGAGCTCCCTTGCCGCTGATGTGTACTGATTGATGCGACTGTGGACGGTGGCGTTGCTGTACGCCGAGGGGGGTCCTCCGGGTTGAAGTCGACGTCGGAGGTCGCCTTGCCCTTGTGGGACAAAGCAAACGTCTTGAACTGGCCGCAAGGCTGGCCACCATGTGCCGCCGACTGCAAAAAAAAAAAGAGATGATTAGAAATTATGCTGACTTGAGTGTTACAATGAAGAAATGAGCTCACGTACCCATCTAGCTGCGAATTGGCTAAGGCTTTGACTGCCTTGATGGTGTGCTGGCCCAGGCATCTGCAAACGCCGCTGCCGGGCAGCGTTGTGCGTCTCCTCCCACCACTGAGGGTCGCACCACCTCCTCACCAGAAAGCCCCATGTGTCGTAATGGGTGGCCAACGACGACGGAGGCACCTACACATCATCAAGTATAGAAATATGAGAAGTTCAAATTAAGCGTACTTAATATCAGAAGAGTTGAGTATTCATCTTTACCAGAAGGTATTGTGCTCGGGTCAGCTGAATGGTTCGTGCCTCAGCTTTGCTCACCGTCATCTTGAGGGCCTGACCGTAGTAGGTTATGACGGCCTGGACCCGTGCCTCGTAGAACATGTCCGTAACGAGTTTGCTGCATACTTTGTTCACCACACGAGCCGCCATGTCCTCCATGTCTGGCTCGCATCTAAAGAATCCTGCATAAAGACGCGATGCATATTTTTATTATTCCAATATTATCCAATAAAAGCGATGTATTGACCAATGCAGTGCAACGAAGACTTACCCACAGCTCTGTCATCACCCGCTCCGCCTTGTGGGCAAATAACCTACCACCCGTATCTGGCAAATCCTGAGCGGCTTTGTAGTGCTCCCACGTCAAGGCCGGTTCCAGCTTGCCTTTGAACTGCACCATGCCAGGGTAACATTGCTTGCACAAAATACTAAGGATGCCATTGGGAGGGCGATCGTGATCACCTAGAGTAATCACCTCCCAACTCCTGCCAAGTGAAAAGGACAAATTGTTAGTTTCTATAGTGATTTTGAACATATAAAAAGAGAAATTATCGACAACATTTAAAGTTACGTACTTAGGCAGTACGGATCAAATCACAGACCGTCTGTCCACAGGAATCGATCGACTCAGGAGTTGTGCGGTGTGACACCCCGTGTCACCAAATCGCTGTTAGTGCAAACCCAAACTGAGCAAAGACTGAAATCAAACCAAATTCAAATTTCGAAATTCAAAGTTCAAACAAATTTCAAACCATGCTTGTGAAGCAACTCAAATTTTTGCATAATAAATTGGACAAACAAAAATACCAGTGAATAGCCCTACTCAAGAGATAATTTTGGAGAATTTTTGGTGATTTTACAAATTCATTTGACAGGTCAATAAAATCCCCAAATCTGAAAAAAGTGATCAACTTTGAAATGTTTCCATTTAAAATCCCTTTGGATTCCAGATGTGCATGTTGGCCAATGGATAGAACGTTTCAAGATCTTTCCAATGGTACCAAAATTGCAAATTTTGGAGTCCATTTGCTAGTCCAATTTGTGTGCACAAATTTGGGCAATTTCTGAGTTTGAATAATTCGGAAAAAGAAAAGATGCCGTGGGGCCCGCATGTCAGTGTCGTCCGTCTCACTGCGCGCGGAGGAACTTTGCCGCCACGTCGCCGACGGCGTACGGCGGCGCCGTGCGGTGCCGGGCCTGCGTCCTCGACGCTCCTCGGCGTCAAAACGGGCGCCCTGCGCCTCTCCCACTCGCCCAGCTCTCATTTCCCCGCTCTCCCGTCGCCGAAACCCTAGTTCCACCGCCAACCTCGCGCCACCTCGCTGCTCGTCGCCGGCAAGCCATCCGCAACCGAGCTCGACCCCCTCCGAGCTTCGCCATGTGGCCCGGAGGCTAGTTCTGAGCTTCGCGTCGTCCTTCCGTGCCGCAAGCCCCCGAATTTGGTCGTCTTCTTCAAGTCTGGCCATGGGCTAGCCGGCATGTCGCCGCGCGATTCTTCGTCTACGGTGAGCCTTGGACTGATTCCTCGCGTCCATAGCTTCCTTGCGAAGTCGCGCATCCTCACTACCTCTTGTTGCTTCGTTCCGCAGCTCGCAACGCCGGGAACCGCCGTTTTCCCCACCGCCGGTTTTCACCGCCGCAGGAGCCTCCCTGACGACGACCATCTTCCCGGCCTTCTCCACGTCGACATCACCCGTGCCGGGCTTCGCCTCATCGCCGTGAACCTCCCCGGCGCCACCTCGTCCGCAGCCGAGCCCTCCAACGACCGCCTCGACGTCGCCGAACCTCCGCCACCCCCGCTCCTCGACAACGAGCCCTCTCCGGTCGCCCCCTCTCCACCCCGCTACCCTAGGTGAGAACCCCGTCGCGCGCCGCCCCCTCCCGTGGTTTCTTTTGGCCGCGCGAGCCACCGGAGCTCACTCCGGCGAGCTCCCCCGCCGCCCTCCGGCAACGGCCGGCCTGCGCACCCGCGGCCACACTGCCCGGATTGCGTGTGGCCACGCGAGATCCGGTGTGGCCGACTTTGTCGCCCCCGGTGTGCCCTCGGATCTGAGTGGCCAGATCCGGCGTGGCTCGGCCCAGATCCGGTGTGGCCCAGATCTTGTGGCCCTTCGTGTGGCCCAGATCTGATTGGCCCGCACCTATTTCGATCCTTTCTCGGTTTTGTTATTTACCGGAAAATGCCGGAAATATTGTAAAATGCATAATAAATCGAATGCACCTCCAAAAAATTATGAACCAAATTTTTCTAGCCTCATGGTACTCTGCTCTGTACAGGAAAAATGTCAAATGACCCAAAATACATTCTCTGATTTCTGTAAAAATAAGTTTGTACAGATATTGTTTAATTCATGATAAATTCTCTGTGGCTCAATAAATCATGAACTCTTGCATGCTTGTTAAGAAAATGATTACACACATACAGAGTATTTTTATACTGTCAGATGATGTTTGATTATTTTCTTATGATTTAAATCATGCTCTGCACTGTATAAATTATTATAAATAATCTACCTTGCAATAAATCATGAAACTTCACCATAAATTACTTCTAGTAGCACTCTTCACCAGAAAAATACCACTGGACACAAAATAAATTTCAAATTTCACTTCTCTAATTAACCAACTTGAATTGATTTAAGTGAGTAACATAAATAAAAATTAATGAAGGAAATACTCCAGACGAAATTAATTAACAAAGTTAATCATTTGCACTTACAGTGTAAATGACTGTCCTATCAAGTAATTAAATCATTTTTGCATCATATTCTTGCATCTAACTTTGCATTGTTCCTTGTCATAACGTGTACTGACAGAGACGACTCCGGAGCCGCTCGACTTCCAGCTGCCGGAGGAGCAGACCCAGGAGGTGCAGGAGGAGCAGCCGCAGCAGGACACTGACCCCGCTGACTCTGTTAGCTACGCTCCTGAGCCAGGCAAGCCCCGGTGCATGCCTCTCTATTTAGGATTTTTACTTTCTCACTTGATTGAGGCTAGTAATTGATTGTGCACTAGGTTTGTTAGGAATTGATGTGAAGCCTTAGAACTGCATTAGGATTACCCTTTCATATCCAACCTTGTGTCCTATTTTTGTAGATGTGGTTTAGGTTGCGTTAGAACTTGCTATGCTTAGGGACTAGCGAACGGTAGAAGTCGAGTGGTAGGTCCCACTCGCGAGTTAGGAATTACCCTGGATTGTACTAGATGGATTTAGGATTTGTTGAGACCGGACGGGGAATTGTTTGTGTAGGATGGTTGGAGAAGGCTGGGCCTTCATGGTGGTGTAGCCCCGTCTGTGTCGATTGAGGACCGTTCGTTGTTGGCCCTATTGAGCAAGTTCGAACGTACTGATCACATGCTAGTGTTTTTATGGGCCTAGTAAACTTAGTAGCTTGGGTTGCCCTGGTGTCTCGCGGGTACTTGCATTTTCTATCATGGTACTCGGGAGAGAAAGGATGCTTCCCAATCGGGGCGTACGTCCGGGACGGGGACCGTGCGGGAAGGCCTTTCTCGGGAGGTGTGAGACCCAGCCAGCTCTAGGGGGACCCTTGCGAACGGTTGCTGCATGCGACTTTTGCGCGTGTGTGGCGTGTGGTCAGGTTTTTCTCCTGCAGGATGTACATCGATGCCGCCGCTCTCGGTCAAGAGCAACCTTGTTCAGTGCGCCACCTCGTAGTGTGATATGATTGATGATGATGACTAGTACTTATATTCATTATATCTCAATACTGCTATATTGATGATCTGATGTATTGTTACATATATCCGTTTTAGCTATATGCACACTGCTTTATTTGATAAGTACTTAACTTGAAACTAAATTTGAAAGTAAGGACCAAGTAATTAGTGCGATTTTATGCTATCGAGTCAGCCACCCTGTTGTAGCCTTGCATATTAGGAGTCGGCTGTAGTTAGCCTTTTGACGGGTAAGTCTTGCTGAGTATTAGTTGCTCAGGGTTTGGCTCCTTATGTTTTATTGCAGGTAGCACCTTTATCCCTGACTCTACGGGTGGAGGTGGACAGTGGGATGGCCAGCTTCCCTATGGTTGGACAGCCCACTGGGAGACTGAGGAGTGATCTCCTCTCGAGTCCGCATCTTCATGGCTTTGGATGCGGGTTCTTGTGTATCGTGAGCGCGTGCGCTTGTATTTCTTCTAGCTTTGGACTTGTACTTGTATCGTTAATTTCCGCTGTGCGACTCTATGTTTTAATCGGACTAATGTAATCACTTAAAGATTTAATTTGTGCTTTTTATATGTTGTACTGTTGCGTCTGTTCATCAGCGCTATACCGACTCGATCCTGCGAAAAGCGGAGACGCTTCATGCGGGACCACGAAAAAAGACTGCAGAAGGCTTAGAACCCTCTGAAGCCTCCCCTTCCTCGTCCTCAGAAGCCTCAGAGCCGTTCACGGAAGGTAGCTCCTCCCCCACCACCCGCTCCTCCTCCCCCACCACCTGCTCCTGCTCCTCCTCCTCACCAGAGTCGTGCACGGAAGGAGAAGGCAACAGAGCCCTCGCAGCCCTCCCTCGACGCCTGCTGCCACCTCTGTTGCCTCGACCCTTCGATCGACCCCTCCTGCCCCCGGACCCCTCAGCTCCATCGGACCCCTTTCCAGTGGCTCTTGCGTAAATCGACTTCACCGACCTCACCACACCCTTGCCCACCATCTTTAATCAATCACCTGCAATTAAAAAGATTAAATCCATCAGTACTTAATTAGAAAGTAATACAGAATTGCAAATAGTAAATAGATGCAAAATAAATAAAACAAAAAAAGAAAATAGTATTGCAAATATTAAATAGATGCACCATACATGTATTAGAAATAATCATCATCATCTGGATTATCTTGTTCATATTCCTCATCATCACTATCACGCATGTCGATATCATCTTGCTCGTGCACCGAAGGGGGAATGTTGTCATCTCGTCGATGCCTAATTGTAATCGCTCAAGTAATTTCAAGTCGTTCACGTTGCAAACCTCATCTCCAGCATCGTCGTCGTCAACAACCGTTTCGTTGTCTACTTCCATTCCGATCTCTTCGGTTAAATCTATCACGAAACCCCCTTCTAAGCCCATCTTCTTGAAAGAACTCTCCAGCATCTTTGTTTGGCTCTGTATTGTAATCCTCATTGTTTGGTAAAGGTAGTTTACCGTGTGGCGATACCTTGTACACAACATCCCAACCCTTTAGACGGTCATCGGTTTGGCACGGGTATGGGAGATAATAAACTTGTTTGGCATGTTGACCCGCAATATAGACATTGTCTCCTGGGTAGACGGAGGACTGTCTAATTTTGACTAGCCCAATATTAGGAGTCCGTCTCACTACTTGAGGATCGAACCAATGGCATTTGAATGTTACAAGAGAAAGAGGTTTGTAACCATCAAAGCAGAGTTTGTATATTTCTTCAACTCTTCCGTAATACTCCACCCCATCATCCCCGAGCATAAAAACTCCGGTATTAGTGGTTTTTCGATTGGGCCGATTTTGCTCATAGCTTATTGTGTGAAAGCGGTACCCGTTAACGTCGTAGCTTGAAAATTACTTGACCTTATAGCGACAACCATTGGCAATCTGTCTCAGCTCGAGATTCATAGCCGCATCGGTATGGGCCTGCAAGCAAGCAGGACAGTTAGTTATATTATTCGCACGTACGAGCAACTTCTATTGTAATACAAAGAAAATGTTAAATACCTTTTTTTTGAACCAAGAAATGAAATCGGGCTTTCCAGTTTCCGCACCCTTTTTAAGAAGGGTATCATATTCATGTGGGGTAGGTTCCCTTGATGCAATCCAGAATTGCAAGTGAAAATCCTTGATGTACGCCTCCACTTCTTCAAGGTTGGTCAACACATATAGCATGATAGTGCGCCACTCTTCATGTGTCAATTGCTTGTGGGACGCTTCACTTTCAGTTCCGTATTGCCCTTGGAAAAGACTGAGGGTCGATTCATTTTCGACAACATTGTAACGAGAGGGTGGATAATGCACGCTCGGAAGGTTGTCAGAATAGTATTTAGATGTGAAATTTGACACCTCTTTCAAAACGAATGCCTCTGCAATGGAAGCTTCAATTTTGCATTTATTTTTACATTTCGTTCGAAGAACCTTCTGACACCTCTCAATTGGGTAGCACCAACGGTTCAGCGCAGGCCCCCCAATCGTGCCTCAGACGGGAGGTGCAAAATCATATGCACCATCGGAGTGAACAAGCCGAGTGGAAAGATCTTCTCCAACTTACAGAGGAGCACAGGCACCATTTTTCCCATTCTGCAATAACGGTCTCAGATATCTCCTTAGCACAAAGCTGGCGGAAGAAATAGCTCAACTCTGCCAACACTAGCCACACATGATCAGGGAGATAGCCTCGAACCATCACCGGAAGAAGCCGCTCAAGCCACAAGTGGTAGTCATGAGTCTTGGCTCCGTTAATTCGTATAGTAGTCAAGTTCACTTCCCTACTCAGATTCGCTGCAAACCCATCAGGGAACATTAACGTTTTGAACCATTCTAGTACTTCCCTCCTTTGGGGCCTCGTCAGGACGAAGTCGGCCTTAGGCTTTTTCCATGTCTTGCCTTTGGTAGGAGGCGTCATGTTTAGCTTAGGTCTATCACATAATGTTGCTTGATCAACTCTTGCCTTAACGTTGTCCCTTGTCTTATCAGCAATGTCCATGATTGTTCCGAAAAGTGAAATGCCAATGCCAAGTTCAGTGTGCATTAGATCGATGTTATGTGGAAGAATAATGTCACCCATATAGGAAAGCCTAAACAAGCCCATGATCTGAGTGAAGGCATGTAGCTCACCATATCCCACAAACCAACCATTTGTTTCATCGATCTAGAGAGCATCTAACATAGCACGCACCTGGGGACCTTTCAAGAGTTGCGGTGAAGGGTCGTGAACTGCGACACCTTTCGTAAAGTTCTTTTTGTCTCTTCTGAATGGATGGTCAAGAGAGAGGAATTGTCGGTGTTGGTCGAACAAAGAAAACTTGCCACCCTTCTTCAACCAAATGAACCTCACAAGATGCTTGCATACTGGGCATGAAAACTTCGAGTGAACGCCCCATCCACAGAAACAACCATACGCTGGCATGTCATGCAGAGAGTATTGGTACCAAACATACATTCTGAAGTTTGTCTTTGTAGCTCGATCTCATGTCACTACCCCTTCCTCCCAAGCACGTTCCAAATCATCAATCAGAGGCTCCATGTAAACAGACATATTATTCCCCGGGTTCTCAGGAATTATCAGCGACAAGAAAATGTTCTGTCGTTGAAAAAAGACGCCGGGGAGGGGGGGTGAGATTGAGGGGGTATAACGAAAATGGGCCAACAACTGTACGGGGCAAACCCCATTCCATAAGGATTGAACCCATCTGTTGCCAGTGCCACACGTACATTATGAGCCTCTTGAGCTTTGATGTCATGAATCTCATCAAAACGTTTCCAGGACCGAGCATCGGATGGATGTACAAGCTTATCAGGATTGTATCGAACACCATCTTTGTGCCATGTCATCTGTTTCGCGGTCTCCTCGGTCATGTAAAGACATTGGATCCTCGGTAAGAACGGGAGGTACCGTAGGATTTTCATCGGGACCGCGAGCTGCCTCTTTTGACCATCACCACAGTCTACCTCCTCGTACCTAGAGGCTGAACACTTTGGACAGTATTTCGCTTCCGCATGTTCTTTTCTGAATAGTACGCATGTGTTCGGACACACATGTATCTGCTCATATGGCATCTTAAGTGCACGAAGGAGTTTCTGTGTCTCATACATGCCCTTTGGCAGAATATGACCTTCCGGAAGGAGGGTTGGCAATAACTGTCAACATAACATCGAAGGCGTTCCGACTCAAGCTGAACTGTGAGTTTACGGCCATTATGCGCACAATAGCATCCAGTTTAGAAACATTAGTATGCCCGTGAAGAGGTTGTTGTGCAGCAGACAACATGTCATAAAAGGCCTTTGCGGTCTTCTCTGGCGCCTCCGTCCTACATTGTTCATCAACACCAGCCTGTGCTTCATGATAGTCATCTAACATGTCTCCTACCCCGGCATCAGAATCAGGATCATCGGCGCGTTGTCGCACGACCTCGTCTCTCATATGTGCGGCTTCACCATGGTAAATCCAATGGGTATAGTTTGGCGTAAAGCCATTCTTAACAAGATTTTGACCCGTGATCACATTTGTATGTTGCCGCGTGTTGTTACAATGGTTGCAGGGACACCAAGTGACATTCTTTTTTTTTTAACCTTGGCAAATGCTAGTTCCAAGAAAGTTTCGGTCTTGTCAATCCATTCACGTGTCAACACACCCTGACTTGAGTGGCCGTATACATCCACTGACGATCGGCCATCCTCTAACATATATGCGAGTAGTATAAAAATCATTTGCATCTACACGATGTTCCAACTGTCTACTAGGTGAAGATAGGTCCTAATCCCACCCGAGGATGCGTAGATGAGGTTAGTTTCCAAGGTTTACTCCGGTCCGAGACAGAATTTCGGCAGCACCTCCCCGCTGTTCTCCAAATACACGTCCTGGGAGGGAGATTGTGTATCCGGAGAACAACAGGGAGATGATGCCAAACCTCTGTCTCAAACCGGAGTAAACCATGGAAACGAACCCCATCTATGCATCCTCGGGCTGTCCAAATACGTGGACAATTCGAAACAGATACAGTCATAGATATGCAACCCTCGGGCATATCTCCAACTGTATCTATTTCGAACGGGAGACGCCTAACTAGGTTACGCTTTACCTACAAACATGAATGGAAAAGGGGGGGGGGGGGAGGGGGGCTTTTATGTCTCACCTTGCTGTCTGCAAAGTGCCGAGTGGAAGATGGTGCACAAGCCTCTCCTGCAAAAAACGGAACATAAAAGCGTCAGTTCAAAATTTCGACAGCACCTCCCTTGCACGGTGAGGTTCCCAAAACCTGCAAGAAATCAATAGCATGATGGCCGACAACCACATCCAATTGAAATGAGCTAAGCAAACCATCGGCACGATGGCCGACAACCACATCCACCAATTCACATCGCAAATGATTAAGTCGATGTTTGATACCAAAATCATAATGAAAAACTGAAAAAGAAAAGACTTGGTGCTACCTCATCAATTATTGAACATGGCTACCTCATCAATTATTGAAGTACACTAACACATTTCAAACCTTAATCCATTCATCAAACAAGCATCTTCATTTGCACTTAGAAAAACTGAAATAGAAAAGAATTGGTGCTTACAAGCATAATCGACCCAATTTCGTTTCCATTCAAGCATCACACAAGCATAATAAATCCAATTTCATCACACGACCATCAAACAAGCATCAATGTCTCAAATTCAGCACACAAACATCATTTTCATTTGCAATTCAGAAAAACAGAAAAAAAAAGAATAACACACGGGGCACCTCACCTGCATGAAGGTGCTCGACGGGGAGGATGGCACCGGGGCAGGGAGGCGGGTGATAGGGGAGGCGCGGACGTCAAGGCGCCGGGCGACGTCCGCAGGCAGCATGGCGGCGACCACACGTTGACGGGGAGGCCGGGGGCGGGAGGGCAGCTCGTCGGGGTCACCGGGGCAGGACGTCGACGACCCGCCACCGGCAGCTCGTCGGGGTTGCCGGGGGCAGGACGAAGCTCCTCGACGTGGCCGGGCCGCGATGGCCGAGATCCGGAGCCGGGTCGGGGTAGAGGAGGGCCCGGCCGTGGTGGTCGGGGTCCTGGGCCGGGGCGAGGTGGAGGAGGGTCGGGGAGAGGTGGAGGAGGGCCGGAGCGCGTGCGGGGCCGGGGTGGGGTGGAGGAGGCTCGACGGCGGCGAGGTGGAGGAGGGTCGACGGCGCGGGGAGCAGCGGCTCGACGGCACGGTGGGCGGCGGCGGGCGCGACGGGCGTAGGCGAGATGCGGCGGGCGGAGGCGGAGGCGGGATGCGGTGGAGGCGCGGAGGCGGGATGAGGGGAAGCCGGGATGCGGGCAGAGGCGGGATGCGGCAGCGCGGGTCGACGGCGAGAGGGGCGGAGGCGGGATGCGGCGGCGGCGCGGGCAGAGGAAAGAGAGAAGCTAGGAGGAAGAAAGGGGGAAGAAGAAGCCGCGCGGCTAAGTTAAAATCCCCATACTTTGCCGAGTGCCCGCGATTTAGCGCTCGGCAAAGAATTTCTTTTCTTTTTTTTTACTTAAATTAATGTTTGCCGAGAGCCCTCAGAGTGGCGCTCGGCAAATAAATTTTTCTCTTCTTTTTAAACTTTCATTTCAAACGTAATTTTCGTTCGCATTTTGATTTCAAATTTAAAAATAATCAACTACAAAGTTTCATAATTTTTTGATATCTACCAATTTTATTTTTACAAATTCTCCATCCGATATCGTTTTCAAAATTCAAATTTTCAAATTTGATAAATTTAAATGTATTTTTCATTGAAAATTTGATTTGAAATAAAAATGTTGTCAACTACAAGGTTTTGTAACTTTTAGAGAGCTACAACTTTTATTTGTACTACTTCTCTGGCCGAGCTCGTTTGAAAAATTCAAAATTTCAAATTTGAGAAATTCAAATGTACTTTTCGTTCACATAAATTATTCAAATTAAAAAGTGTTCAACAGCAAAGTTGTGTAACTTGTGAAGATCTAACACTTTTATTTTGGTATTTTTTCATCCGACAAAATGGTATTGACATTGTTCACAAATTTGAAATGTACCTCTTCGTGTTTCTAGAAACTTGACGGGACCTATAGAGTTTGTGAACAACTTTACAGCCGCTTTGTCGAATGAAGAAATGACCAAAATAGAAAGTGTAGGCCTCAAGATTTTATACAACTTTGTAGTTTACAACTTTTTGATTTAAACTAATCTAATGCATGAAAAAATTGATTAAAATTTAGTTTGCCGAGAGTGGCCCTCGGCAAAATATAGTTTGCCGAGAGCGGCTCTCGACAAAACGTGAATAATTTTGCCTAGTGCCGCTTTTGCCGAGAGCTTACCCCAAAACACTCGGCAAAAGTTTGCCGAGTGTCCGCGTAGGGCTCTCGGCAAACTCGGAATCCGGGCCCGCACTGCTGACGCCGTCGCGGATTTCGGACGGCCGTTCCATTTTGCCGAGGGTGTGGTCTTTGCCGAGAGCCATTGCAATTTTTACCGAGTGCGGCGCATCCAGCCCTCGGCAAAGTATTTTATTTTGCCAATAGCTTTTTTTTGCCGACGGCTGCCTCTCGGCACACTAGCTCTCGCCGAGTGCCTTGTCTTTGCCGAGAGCGGCTCTCGGCAAACCATGTGTTTGCCGAGTGCCCGACGATTTGCTCTCGGCAAACCCTCGGGCACCCGGCAAACTACGGGTTTCCCGTAGTGGCTTGCCTTGCTAGAAGTGCCAAGTTAAAGAGCTCCATATCTCTGAACCCCAAGCCTCCTGCATACTTGGGTTTTGTCATATCTTCCCAAGCCACCCAGCAAGTCTTACACTTTCCTTCTTTGCTTCCCCATCAAAAGCTTCTCAACAATCCATCAATGTGTTGACAAAGTCCCCTTGGTAGTCTGAAACAAGACATCGAGTAAGTCAGAACAGCTTGAGCAACCAACTTGATCAACACTTCCTTTCCTCCTGCCGATAATATCTGCTCCATCCAACCTTGAACTCGCTTCCAGACCTTGTCCTTTAGGTATTTGGAAGCGCCATTTAGTGAATTTCCAACATCTGTTGGCATGCCCAGGTACTTCTCGCTCAACGCCTCTCGCACACTGCCGCTACATCCCTTGGCAAAGTGTATAGACGACTTGTCCATATTTACTTGTTGGCCTGATGCTTTGCAGCAAATCTGCAACACCTCCTTCACCTTTTCCACACTCTCCTTATTAGCTTTGAAAAACAGCAGGCTGTCATCCGCAAAGAGTAAGTGGCTAAACACCGGCGCTGATGAAGCTACTTTCATTCCATTGAGATGCTTTTCTATTTTTCGTCATGGATCGCACTCCATCTCTCATCACAGAAATAGCCAAGGCCCAACCACAGCCCGATCCTTTATGACGAACCGAATGGTACATAATTAAAACGCCACAGTTGAATCATGCACTCTTTGTGTCATTAATCATGCCAAGCTCACACAGACATCATGTACAAACGTACAATTACACATAACAGATTGGGCCCAAGATATAACCATGCATTTTATTGCAGCACAAGATAAAACCAATCGAAAATGCTTCATGTACGGCCGGCCGTACAACTGATGTTTCCAGCTTGATCAACCATTGGATGCTTGTGTCTGATTAGTGTTAATCACTCCTGATTTGTTGATTAGCCGGTCGTGTGTATAGCATCGTTCAAAACAATGTACATAACATATTCTGATTCAGTATGACAACACATACATGGATCTGGTGGATCCACTTCTAATTACGTGACGTGATGCCCCAAACGTCCATCATGGATCTGGTGGGTCCACTTCTCTCCAACTATATCGTTTTTTTTCTTTTTTCTCCAACTATATCGTTGATTAACCTTGACCCTCCTCTTCTTCCCCGTCGCCGCCAGATCGACGAGGGATAGAATTGGATTCCACTTCCCGATCCCCTCGCAAACCCCAACACCGTCATTGCCGGCGGCGGCCATGAGCGACGACGGCGTCCGCCGCGTGGTCCGGCCGCAGAGGCGGTACATGACGTCCGGCAAGGAGCAATCCGAAGCACGGTCGCGTCTCCTCTCCAGGATGGACGCCTTCTACACGGAGGCCAGCGACCGGCTCCTCGTCGCCGCGCGCTCTGTCGACGCCGCCGGCATCTGCGTCGGCCTCCTCGACCCCGTCTCCAACATCACGGCCAACGCCATCTGCACCTCCGACGAGAAGGTCGCCGGCGCCGTCGTCGACGAGAAGCGGCAAGAAGAGTTGGGGAGGCGATCGCTCGAGGGCCTCGTCGCCTTCCTGCTCTACTTCTTCCCCTACATGGCTCATTGGGAGGCCCTGCGCTACCTGCACCTCGCCGACGCTGACCTCCTCGCCGCCGCGCGTCTCATCGTGACCGACCGCGGCATGACGGCGCGCTTCTGTGTCACCTCCTCCGCGGCGGCGCCGGCCTTCGAGGAGGCGCTCACGATCGCCGCGGATATCGCCAAGCACCCCGAGCCCAAGCAGCTCGCCCACGTCTGGATGCAGCTGTCCTCCCGCCTGCACCAAGTCCTCGCCCTGTTACAGCCGCCGGATCAGAACCTCGACACCCTGAAAACGTTGCTTGAGGAGCCAGCCGTTCCTGACCTTGCTACACCTTGGGACATTGCCGCTTCCCGGCAGCGTCATCATAGCGACAACATCATCACCAATAACATTTCATATCAACACACCCGATCGCTGCGAATGGTGCTCCTCGACGCGATCCACGGCTACTACCTGAAGGCGCTGGCCATCCTGCCGCGCGGCGAGCTGCGCTCCCGCCTGCACCGGAGCCTGCTCAGAGCCGGAAACTGCTACGGCCCGCTGGACCCTGTCTCCAACATCATCATCAACACGCTCTGGTACGATGCCAACTTCCCGGCAGCAGAGTCCGTGACCCCGGTGCTCGACGTCATCGGCCCAAACAGCCTCACCCGCCTCGTGAGCCGATCCTTCTACGGACTCGTCTCCTTCCTCCAGACTCGGTACCATGATCTGCCCGAGCACCGGATCGTGCAGTGCCTGGTTGCCGCTTCCGGTTGGCTGTCCATTGCCGATCCCAAGCTCTTGACATCTGGTGCAGGGGCATCTGAGGCTGGTGAACAGCAACATTACCAGCATTGTTTAAAATCCATGTCCGGTCTCTATGATGATGCCATCAGAAAGATGGAGAAGGGAAGCCCGTGTTCGGATGTCGAAGAGGCTTACGCAGCTGCAGCCACCGCGGCATGGCACCCCAACCCCGAGGAGCAGGCAAAGTTCCTCGCTTCATGGGAGGAGGGAGCTTTTCCTAGGCACCCGATCACCGCAGGGGATGTGCAGCATTGGTCGTCGGTTCTGTCCGAAAAAGCCAAGCCTCAACCTCCTGAACGAATACGCAATCCATGTTACCCCGCGAGAGCTGGGAGGGCGCGCTCCATGAATCTGCAGAGAAGGATATCCAAGAAGGTGAAAGATGCACTGGACAGACACCTGCTGCACGATGGGGTTGGTTTAGCACCTCTGCCTTTCCATTATACCTGATGATGATTAAGCTTGTGTAGCTAGATGTGTAATGTTCTTACATACAAACTTTTTGGCTGATTTGTCCTGTCCTTTTTTTTGTAGAAACCCGCGTTTGATCTGCATATCATCTGCTGTGTGAATGAGAATGTATGTGGCCCGGAGTTCTGCGCAGACGTGGATCCCCTGGCTTTTGCCCCCTGCAAGTACCGTTACTCTCATGTTAATTTCTTGGCCACTGAGAGGGGCCCTACGTCCGACTCCAATGTCATCACGGCCAATCCAGTACTCTTCTTCGCCGAGTTTGATAATGAGGACGAGGACGGTGCACCCCTGTTTTTGTGCCAGGTGCATGAGCCGACACCATTTGCCGGTACGTGTAGTATTGTTCTTTCTGCACAACTTTTAAATTTCGTTTTTCTTCATTTAGGTAGCTTCCAACAACAGTGATGTCTTTGAGCAAGCACAATGATGTTTTAACAGGACTGCTGCCACAGTAATCTAGTCACAATATTTCTGTCGCCTCTGCTTTTGATATTTATTGTGATCACATTTTTGTTGCAGAGCACGTCCGGTGTCTCTACTGTGAGGCTGAAGGGGTAAAGGTTGTGCATCCACCTTCGTTGAAATTCCACGGGGGAGGCACCGAGCTGGAGGAGGTGATCCGTGGCAAACATGAACATCTCTCCGGCGGTTTTCTTATCTGCAAGAACGAGTATGCTGTCCAGATGCTGTATGCCGTGGAAGAGGATTTCATGTACGTTGATGTCTGGTAGATGGATAAATCATGCAGCTTCTACGTTTCAGGCACTTCGAATCGCAACAAATCTCAGTCGGTTCTTGTGAAGCTCGGGTGGATTAGGGCCAGTGAGGTGTAAAGGGGTTTCAGCTTCTCCAACAAGCTTCGAGCTATGGGATGTCATCAGATAGTCTATGGACGATGATGAGCTCCAAGTAGGCGGTCTGGTGATGCTGCGGCTGTTGACCGTGATGGTGATACTAACTGGTTAGCACGGTGTGGTTGTTGGCGGTGACAAGGAAGCCTCCAGGGAAGGGCGAGCATCCATTTTGGGAGAGAGAAACATGTCTGGGATTGATGGTTGGATGTTGATGATGATGGTGACCACCATATACAAATCCTATGACTATGACTAGAGACTGATGGAATGGTTATTGTTTCAGGCGTATTTGACATTTATATCATCATCATATTCATACCAGAATTTCTGTTCGAGACATCTAGTTAATAATGAGATGAGATCCTGTTTACCGAGCTGCATATATTACCCAGATCTGGAATTTTGAAAACAGTACTATTATAGATACATATTTGAATATGAATATGTCATCATTTTTCACTCTTTTATCAAATCCCTTTGGACATGTACGTATCCCAGGGCTGTCGCGTGGCGGTTGCGGTGCTGTAATACGGATCCTACTATGAGGCACTAGTTTCTATCATAATCGACATATATATTTTTGGACAGGAGAAGAGGAGGTACGTTCTTACCGGTCTAAACATGCATGGTCGGCAATGGTTTCCGCACAACCTGTCGCCTGTTTATGGTACCAGAAGCTCTGTCCTACAAAATGTGGGTCAGTCATATCCGAGGACGGTTGACAGTTCAGGGCGACGTGGAATGTTTCTGTCACAAATATATAAGTATTTTGAATGTTTCTGTCAAAAATTTCATGTTGCTTGTGGAGGACTACTTTGCTGCGGAACCATTCTAGTATGAATGGACACCACTTCCTTAGTATTGTGAACGCCCTTGGCCACTAGCCAGCGTTCTCCCTATTTCACACAGTATAGGACAGATTGTGCTCGTCCAATAGGTTTCTCACCACTGCAAAGTGCGCAGCAGTCATGTGCATGCTTGCATATGGCACCCCTGTTGATGCGGGCTATAGATTCATAGCACTCCTAAAGTGCTACTCCCTCCGTTCAACAATACATGTCATTCTAGTCTTACCTACTTTTCTCAAATTACATATCATTTTCACTTCCCAATGCATTTTTCCCTCTTCCCGATACAATATTCCCTCTTTCCATTACACCTCTATCTCTATCTCTCTCCTTCTCGTTTTCAGTGCATTCACCTTTTTCACTTCTCCTTAATTCCCGTGTCCAACTCCAAAACAACATCTAATAATGAACGGAGAAAGTACATCCAAGCAATGCTCTTAGTAAACATGACATCCAACCAAAGCCACTACTTCCTTCCTTTGTCTCCAATGTGTAGCACTACCCCTAAAACAGACTTTTCTGGACGATTTTGCCCTTGAGGCTTCTCAGCCATGTAGAGCAGCATAAAAGAAGGAATTTCGGCTGAAAAAATTCGTAAATGATTATTTAATCATTTAAATTACAGAAATGATCATATTAATGTTTTAGGACAATACTTTTAGTTCGAAAATTACAAAATAAATCAAACGAAAATCAGAAAATTGAGCCAAACTAAATCAGCCATGATTTATAAGAAAATTCGACATGACCTCTCTTCACATATTTATAACTGCAACATAACAATTATCTCACATGAATAGAAATTTGTCCAGCCACACAAATAGAGCCATCTAAACACAATTGTCCAACAATAAAGGTTCAAGGGTTGATACATGGCTCAACAACAACATTACAGTTCATGACAATCAAATAAAAGACATGCAAATGGACAAATTTAGTTATTGCTTGTGCTGCCATCTTCTTGAGAGATGTTGAGAGAGCGCCTAGCTGAATTGGTAGAGGTGGAGGTTGTACCAACTACATGGACCTGCCCATCTTCAACCAAATCCGAAAGCCTTCTTGTAATGGAACCTGGCGAAATGGTTTCAGCTGCCACTATTTTTGGCCTTTGTGGCTTCCTCTTTGGTTTAGACACTCGCTTCCTGCATGAAAATTAATCTTCTATTAGAGAACAATGGTTTGTTGCTGAACATGAGGTGATAAGTAAAAAGATAAGGACTTCACTTGCCTCTTTTTTGGTTCCTTTAAAGGGCAGTTTCCATTCTCCCGATGTCCAAACTCTCCACATGCGTTGCATCGTTTTTGCTTTGTTGCACCCTGTTCATGGCTAGCTTTATATCTATTCTTCCTTTGTCGACCTGGGGCTCTTTTCAAAGGGGGTGGGAGCAGTTTGAAACCAATGTCCACTTGAGGCCATTGTGACTTATCTGTCATTGGTGGAATGGTGCCAATGTAGGCTGCCCTAAACCTTTCCACGGAGTAGTACTCGTGAACATAGGAACCCATGTCCATATCAGGGATCATCTGGAGAAAAGCCAATGCATGAAGACATGGCTTCCCAGTCATCTGCCACTCCCCACAACTGCATGTATGAATGTTCAGTTCTACTACATGCCTCCATGGTGTCAAGTCATAGTTTGTCCCAAATACTTCAACGGTATGAGCCCCTTTGTGAACCCTCATATGACCCAATCCTCTTGTTTTTGCATTGAGTTGTTTGATTATAGTAGGAAGAATGTTTCCTGATAGCTTCTCCCCAATCCTCCTTCTCTTGTCCCACAAGTCCATTGTCATTTGTCTCAACTTATCAAGCAAATCAACAGGAAGCAAGTCTTTTATCTTCTTTATCCAATTGTTGAAGCTCTCATAAATGTTGTTATTGACATAGTCGCACTTGCTCTCATTAGAGAACATGGACCTGCTCCACCTATTAGGGTGATGAAGCTTCATATAATCAACAACACCAGGATCTGCCTCAACTACTTTGTTGTAATGATAGAAAATTTGTCAGATTTGTAAGCTCTTGCTGCTGGCCACATGTTCTTGTCATAGACTTTACCACGATATTTTTTCTTGAAGTTTGACCACAAATGCCTCATGCATTCCCTATGCTCGATGCCAGGAAATACCTCCTTCATAGCAGCATTCAAACCCTTGCAAGCATCTGTGGATATTGCTAAAAAAGGTGGGTGGCCAATTGCCTTCTCGAGTTGCCTCATGAACCAAGTCCAATTATCTGTATCTTCTTTATCAAAGAGAGCCCATACAACTGGATACATCCAGTTATGACCATCTATGGCTATAGCAACCGCCAATTGCCCTTTGTACTTTCCATTCAAAGCTGTTGCATCAATACCAAGATAAGGTCTATATGCACACAGAAATCCATCGATGCACGGCTTCAAACTGAGAAAAAGCTTGTCAAACATTATTCCAGCTTCAACTTCCTTGGTGGCAATCTTAAAAATGGTACCTGGAGACCTCTGAATCAGCTCAGCCCTAAAACTGAACAAATTATGAAAACTATCTTCCCATGAACCATAGATAGCCTCCATTGCTTTCTGCCTGCCCAACCAAACAGTGTTGTAATTAATCTCTACATTATACTTTTCTAGCAGTTTGTCTTGTAAATTAGCTACACCAAGTTCTGGCCTCTTCCTCAACCAAGCAACAACCCTCTCTGCAACCCACTGGTGAGATGCCATGGCGCTTGCCACCTTTCCAGTGCCCACACAATTATGCTCATGAGGAATCATGGTGATCTGCAAAAAGAGAAGACATTTAGTAACTCTATGAATAAATCTCTACATTTATTATCTCTATGCAGCAAAGAAATACATGGAAAAAAGGGTACACACCTCTACAGTTGGTTGACCCACAAGCTTATTTGCAACAATTCTCCAAGGACACCCATTTGCCTTGCATTCAGCTCTATATCTCTTCTTATCAGTCCTCACCTTGTGCACCACAAACTCATTTAGTATACAAAATTGCCTCAAAGACATCCTAAAATCATCCATGGTTGGGAATGTCTCACCAACACTGATTTTCGGATTCTCCTTGTCAATTGTAAACCTAGGCTCATTATCTGCATGGTCATCAACTACCACATCATCCACATTCAGCCCCAACCCATCTTGCTCCATGTTCTTCCTTGCTGCCACTTCCTCAGCTCTCAAACCTAAGGAAACAAACACCTCATTATCTTCCATGAATATGTCCTCATCATCCATCAAACCAGGATCCACATTGTCCTCCTCCTCCACACTATCATCATCGGATTCTCCTTCACTAGTTGACTCATGAGACACAACAGGAGTCCTCCTAACAGGCAATTTCTCCATTTTATAGTCCAAAGCGATGTTACACTTGTATACAGGTTTTATTGCAAACTCAACAACCAAACATGCAACCTTGGTTTCTGAAAACTGCTGGAAAACAGAATTCAAGTCAGCATATGTAACAACACACACCATCCCCCTTTTCTCAACATTCCAGTACCAAAATTTTGCCTCCTGACAGGTCCCCCACTTTATTCTAGCTGCTACATCAGCCACTAGATTGGCCAGCACATACCCATCCGAAATTACTTCAAGTTCATGGTCTGAGTTCTCAAAAAACTTCTTACTGCCATCATAAAAAATTGTTGTATATCCCGAAATCGTAAGCTTGATTCTAAAGTTTGGCACTGATTCATTCCTACAATAGAGAGCAAATTGATTGCATTTAGTAAACTAATCCTGCATTTCCTAATTCGAACGTTACATGCATCAATTGCAGCCTAGTAGACTCACCTTGTGAAGATAGTGTTGCTGCCGGCTTCCTCTGTGCTCAGCCGCAGGGAGCTGACGGCTTCATCCATGGCTGCAAGTCCTGCTCCCGCTCCTGCCCGACGAGAACTTCAGCAGCGCCTGCTCCTGCCCGCGACCCGAGCTCGCCGCGCCTGCTCCCGCGCGCTGCGCCACCCATCCGCCACCGCGCCAGCAGCCCCCGCGCCAGCCGCGCCCGCCCGCGCTCGCCAGCAGCTCGCCGCCCGCCAGCCGCCGCGCCCGCGCCAGCAAGCCGCGCGCCGCCCGCCAGCCGCCGCACCAGCCAGCCGCGCCCGCGCCTGCAAGCCTCCGCCCGTCCCCGCACAAGCCAGCCGCCGCCCCGACGACCTTAGGGTTAGGGTTCGTCGGGAGAGGTGAGTTGAGAGAGAAGAACGCTCCTGTTCCGATTCGATTCGATGCCGGATGTGTTCGTGAAAGGTGAGGGGCAATTTCGTCCACGAATGTTTGATTTAGGGGAGAAAATAAAGAAAAAACAATATAATGCTACACATTGGAGACAAAGGAAGGAAATAGTGGCTTTGGTTGGATGTCCTGTTTACTAAAGGCATTGCTTGGATGTAGCACTTTAGGAGTGCTATGAATCTAAATAGCCCCTGTTGATGCCCTTGCATTAGAATGTTTGGACTGCATTAGAATTTTCGGAAAATTAAAGTTTGCACAGGGGGTGATTGAGGTGTTTGGCGGGGAGTAGTGCAGTTCACATGATTTCCTTGGAATGCTAGGAAGCATATAGATTGCATGCATTGGCACCGGAAGAAGTGGTCCTTTGGCATGGAGGGGCAGTTCACTCGTGGTGGTTACTATGGAGTAACAACAATAGTTCTAGCAGTTGTTGCATCCCAAGACTTGCATACATGGCATGCTTTCTTTGGAGTTCCTGGTTCGTACAACGACCTTAATGTGTTGAACCACTCTCCACTATTTTGTGATGCATTGAAAGGAGAGCTCCTCAAGTTTATTTTTCAGTCAATGGAAATGAGTATAACACAAGTTACTACCTTGTTGATGGTATAGACGCAGAATGGATAGCTTTCATGAAGATTATACCAGTTCCCCAAACAGAGAAGCATCAGGTTTTTGCGAAGCACCAGGAAGGGCAACGAAAGATATACATGGAATGTGCTTTCATGTAATTGCAGTCCCCGTTACCATTGATCATTGGCCTGCACGGCTATGGAAGCGCAAGGGTGTTGGGACTTGAGAGGGATCATTCTAGCTCGTGTGATTCTCCATAATATGATAGTCGAAAATGAAAAGAGGAGGCAGGTATTCATATTGATCTAAATGAGAGTCTAGGGGGAATCATTTGCTCTACCTCGTGAAATGAATATTGGTGGCAAATACTGTTTTGCTGATGTGTTGCGTAGGAAAAAAGCCGCTATATGTGGTCTCGTTCGTAGCATACCCAACTGAAAAATCATTTGATCGAGCACATATGGCATAGGTTTAGAAATATACATCATAAGTAATCATGGTGGGAAAACTGAAATCAGCATGTTTTTATTATATTTTCCCCTGTACATTGAACTAGCACAAGAATTTAATTTCAGAACTGTACTACGTTATGGTGACTGCTGGTGGACCGATGGTGCTATTTAGAGGTATGCATTATATATGAACATGTTCTGTTCATTAACGGATCAGCCAAGACCTGCCAAGTCCAACATATTTGACCTACTACTGAATTTACTGAACCCATTTGTTAGTACATTTGTAAGTTTGCATCGACAAGATATTTACCCTTTCCTTTTTTTGATTACTCCCTCCGTTTTTAAATTGATGTCGCCATTGATTTTTTCGAAAAAGTTTGACCACTCGTCTTATTCAAAAAAGTTTAAAAATTATCATATATTTTATTATGATTTGTTTTATCACTAAAAAAATTAGCAATATAACTTATAATTTTGCATATTTGAGTTAATATTTTGAATAAGACGAATAATCAAACATAACTAAAAACATCAACAGCGACATCAATTTAAGAACGGAAGGAGTATTCAAATAGTGACCGAAGACTGTTGATGCAAATGGACTGCCTGCTCTTTTGAACTGAAGTTCAACTATGGCTCTGTGCCTTGTTGTAGCTTTTTTGATCAAATGCCTTGTTGTAGCTTGGATCAATAACAAACGGCATGTTTGCCGGAAAGCTTATTTACATTTTCGGAAAGACTTCTGTCTAATGTTTAAGCACTCGTCTCATAGGTAGAGGTGTCCAAACGGACGGCACGGCCCGGCCCGGCCCGGGCACGAAATAGCACGGCCCATTTAATTTTGGGCCGGCACGGCACGCAATTCATTTCGGGCCGTGCCGTGCCAGCCCACGTGCCTAAGCGACGGCCCACGACACGACCCGAAATTATATAATCGTGCCGGGCCGGCCCGTTAGGCACAGAAGTCCGTTAAGGCACGCCAGCCCGTTTAGCCCATTAGTGTTAAAATGTAGCAAAATGAGTGTTAAAATGGGGGACTTGAGATTTGAACCAAGGATCTCATGGTCTAGAGTGAAAGGTTTTACCATTAGACTATGTTTCCTTATTGATTCTATGAGAATTCGAAATATATTTACACTATTTTTTAATCGGGCTCGTGCTTTGATGGGCTATTAGCGGGCCTTTGCGCGCCGCGGCTTAAACGGGCTGTGCCCGTGCCGCCCGTCGTGCCCTACCCTCGGCCCGTGGCACGGCCTGACCCTCGTGCCGTGCCGGCCCGGGCCCGAAATTCATCGTGCCGTGCCGTGCTTGGGCCGGGCCAAACTTTGTGTGCTTCGTGCCCGCCCGCTTAGCCCAGCCCGTTTGGACAGCACTATTCATAGGGCCTACCTCACCGGCCCATTAAGACCCATGTGCATATTTCAGCCCACTCTTCTCTTGCCATTTACGACCTGCGTACATGTCCAGCCCACAAGGGTTCTGCCTTCCCCCTTAAGCCCCGGTCAGCCGCCGCGTCGTTCTCGCCGCCACGGCGAGCCAGCGACGCCGCCGGCCGCAGCCATGTCTCAGGCGCTCTTCTCCCGCGCTCGCCTTCTCCTCCTGCCTTACTCCCGGTCTGCCCACCCCGGCCACGCCCTCGGCCTTCGCAGCCTGAGCTCGCACGGCGCCGCCGCCGCCGCCGTCCCCTACGGCGAGCACCAGCGCCAGCGGGACGAGGAGGGGAAAGCGGTGAAGGTCACGGTGTGGTGGGACTTCCAGAAGTGCCTGCTCCCGTCCGGCGCCAACGCCTTCCGCCTCGGCGCGCGCATCACGGCGGCGCTGCGGAGCGTGGGCATCCGGGGGCCCGTCGAGATCAACGCCTTCGGCGACGTCACCTTGCTCACGCGCGACGAGCAGGAGGCTCTAGCGGCCACCGGGATCACCTTCTCGCACGTCCCTAAGAGTTGCGTTCCTTCCCCTACCTCTGTGCCCACATTTCGATTCGCTATTTCACCCTAAGCTTTGAACTTTAGTTAGCGTTTCTTATTACATGTTTCTTAAATTGAAGAATTCATTCATTGGATTCTTAAGGATTTTTGCATTCTGATAGGTGGTCTTGCCGCTGGAATCATCTCATTGGACTAAGAAATGGTTTTGTTACTTCCGATAGTTTGGGTTGCATATAGTTTGGATTGTTTGCGTTAAAAAAATCGGATATATTCCTAGATTTGTGCTGAATGAATCTTTAACTGCCCGTTAGCATACCAATTATTCGGTGATCAATGCAATTAACATGCTTGCGACAATTATCTGGATACATTGGCTTCTTATTTTTTTGATTTCTGAACTGGTTATATATTCAGATCAATGTGAAAGATGCTCGCTCTTAGTGCTGTAAATATTGGACCTCCCTTCCCATCCTCCATAGATTAGTGTTTGATTCTGATTCTTGGGTTCAATGATTGGGGCCAATGTTTGCCTACCGCTAAGGCGCCCTGTTCCAGATGCATTAATTGTTAGGATGTTAACTATAAAAATTGTACGACGTGAATATCATTTAGTGGCTTATTGATTCAAAACTGTTTTAGCATCTAAAGTTTAATAGGACTCTATAAACTTTGTCATAAAATCGCTAGTTAGATGGGTTGAGTTTACCGGAGAAGTGTACACAATTGATGCTGAACATTTGTTGCCATCGCAGAATAGCAATGCCGGAACATATGTACATGTAGTGTTCCTATCACATCTGATCATTCTAACAATAAAGCACTCTGTATCCTCCTCCCTATGTACATGTAGTGTTCCTATCACATCTGATCATTCTAACAATACAGTTCCATTGTCCAGGTGACAAGGAAAGCTGTGATCGATTGTTCATGGCTGATCTCATCTATTGGATTGCCCAGAATCCTCCTCCAGCCCATTTCTTTCTTATATCTGGGGATAAAGAGTTTGCAAATGTTCTGCATCGCCTTCGGATGAGCAATTACAACATACTGCTTGCTCACCCTAATCCTGGCTCTAAAGAGTTATGCAGTGCAGCGACCATTATGTGGAAATGGGGGGCTTTAGTTAAAGGGGTGAATGTGACTCCAACATATGTGAATCAACCACCTGATGCAGACGGTGTATCTTATTCTTGGTATGGCCCCTACAGGAGTGCTGTTGATATCCAGCTCCTGAAATCAAAGGACAACATGGCTTTACCACGGAATACCAAGGTACCTCGAGTCCCCAAACCCGTATTCGAGGCCATTAAGAAAGTGCTCCAGTTTTATCCTGAAGGGATCAGTCTTCCAAACCTTCGAGCAGAGCTTACAAGGATCAATGTTTCTATGGATAGAGGGCTCTTTGGCTTCACAAAGTTCTCTGCTCTTCTCCAAGCAATGCCTGATGTAGTGAAATTTATAGAACCGCTGCCAGGTGATTCCCAACCTGCTGTAGTAGGGGTTTTCGAAAGATCTGTGAAGTCATCTGAACAAGATTTGGACGGAATGGATTCTGCTCAAAGTATCATTGATGAAAAGCACATCAGTGAGACTGAAAGTGAGGAACAATCATCGTGGGATGATCAATCTTCCTCATCCGAATTATCATCATTTGCAGAAAAGAAAACTCCAGAAGCTGATGCCCCATCTTCCCCCTCTGATCAGTCATCTAGCAGCCAGAGGAAAGCTCCTGATGTTTCTCTTTCCTCGGATGTTACTATACAAGCAAGGCCACGTTCCAACCGTGTGGAAGCTGATGTTAGTCTGTCCTCTGATGTCCCGTCATCTGATACAGTATCTAGAGACCAATTGAACGCTCCGGCTGTTGATCAAATTGTTACGCAAACAGAACCACGTGTCAGCCGTACAGAAGCTGATATGGTGGCTTCCCCCGACACTTCATCAGAGGTGCAAGGTAATCTTGGCAAGAAGGGGTTATTTGAACGGATTTTGTCTCTATGGAATGGCCCAGCCCATTAAGCCTCCAATATTATTGTGGTTCATAGAGTAGTTCATTTAGTGGTGTAGAATGTAGGTTCAGATGAGTGTTTATCTGAATATGCTTATTAAAACGAACCACTTGCATATGTAAAGATGATTGTATTCGGGTTACTTTCAATCAAATTTCACCACTGCGACACTTTGAAGTCCAAATGTTAGTACTTGAGGTTCAGGAGTTCTAATCTGGAAAAAGAACTTGTTTATGCCTGTCTGTACTAAATCTGTTGACGTTTTATGGTCTTGTGATTCTGGTTTTGGGTTACACAGTTATTCAGAATGAGGTACACATTTAGCAACTGTCGTTGTGTATCCATCTAGGAAGTGTTCGCGTAGAGTTGATTCATCCTTGGTTGTACCCCGAGCTTGATATTTGGGCCTCATCGACATAATTGTTTTGAGTTATTTCTCACTGAACTGTCTCTAACAAATGTGAATTTGGGCAGCGAATTTGGGCAGCATCCAAACTATGTATAACCACTCCAAAATCACTGTTCTGAATAGATGGAGACGAGCTACTCCTGCAAATATTGTCTCCGTGTAATATAAATCTTGTTTCAAAGTATACCACCTTAGGATATCTGTTAAGATGAAGCACGTTGATGATTACTGTTGGGAGCATTCGGGACACTCAACAAAGTCCGGTCCATTGTAGCATTCTCATTCCTACTGCAGTGAATCCTCCTCCAAACAGTTTCAAGCTTAAGTACTACGCTCCAGATTGTTCTTCAGTGAGCTAGGAATAGCATGCCTTTTCGTTTCCGTATCAAATAACAGAACGCTTCAAAGTCAGCTCATTTGCTCCTCTTCCTTCAAAATCAGGAAACATGTTTCCAGCTGAACTGAATGTCCGTTCTGGTAGTATGACAGTTTAAATGTTGCCGTCTTGGTTAATCCATGACTCACGAATTCGCTGAATTCAAAATTATTTTATTGTTACCGTGAAAGAATTTGAGCTGGGTTTTCCACCTCCGCCATATGCCCAACATTTTTTTTTTTTCAGTTGTTCCATTATCTAAAAAAAAATATGCCCAACATTTATATGATGTAGCAAGACACGAAAATCAAATTCAGCTGAAAGGCCATCGAAATTTGAATGAATAATTGGCAAGACATACCATGCAATCTCTGCTCTATTCTTCTACTGTAAGTAGCCCCCAAGCAAATCATTAGGATACTACGTTGAAGACACCACTGGCAAAGCTAGCCAGCCCAACAATCACGAGGTCGGCACTCTATTGTGACGGGATGGGCAACAACGATGACCACCAGTTTCAATGGGATTGACGGAATTTTATCGGTGTCGTGTGACCCCAATACTAAAGGCTAGCTTCTCCAATACTCCTACTGATGAAAACACAAAACTTTCTTGGATAGATTGTCGACACAATACAGTATGTGTGATACCTGTGCTCCTAAACCTGTATGACGCTTATATACCTTAATCCAGCATCAGCACTCCTCCGACTCAACTCCAGATATCGTGGTTCATCTCTGACTGCCCATCTGCTCTGATTGCTCCATTTTATAATGTCCATGTATTCTTATACACTGGGCAGAAGCCTTCTACTAATTATAAGTTATTCATTTTATAATGTCCAGTTGTGCTTGTAAAAGAAGTACTTATACCATCTATTTACTCTTTAATAAATCATATCCAAAAAAGTATTAAGTTGTGGTGGAAATAGGTTAAATGAATAGATTATCCTACTCCATCACAACACACGACCTGATGAGCCTACTCTGTCACATACACTTGTTTGATGGAGTTTCTGGCATGATTGTGAATCTGTGGATGAGATGAGCCTCTATTAGCAATGTTAAATTGGTATCTCTTGTTCATCTACTTTTGCCATGAATTCACAATTTTGTAGAAATAATGTGATTGTTTGTGTTTTGATATACCTTCTTCCATTACTAGTATATAGCATCTCAAATTTATGAAAATGAAGATACTATTTGTGCTCCATGTTTCATAACCATGAGAAAATCGAATAATCAAAATGACTGTTTGGGAAACCTTTACAATTGGTTTTTGCATACAAGCATGTTTTTTTTTTCTAAAATGGTACACAGGCCAATGAATTACCATTTGTTTGTCAATATGGAGTCACGTGGATCTCAGTACAATATATTGACTTTTCATGTTGGCAAATAATGTACAAGATTTAAATTTCTGTAAATATAAAAAATGAAACACATACTGCATTACACAATTATTTTATTTTCTTTTATTTGCCTACCTATCTCCTTTGGAAGTTCAGCTTTGAAATGTTGTAACCGAAGAGGGTGGCAAAGATGATGGGGTAGGCCAACAGAACTACAGCTGCAAGTGGTAGCAGCTCACGACGAAAATCAAAATAATCTCTCACAAATGTAGCAACTGGTCTAGTCTCTCCGAATACCTCAATCTTCTTGTTGTCCTCATATCCAAATTGGGTCGTGAAGAAAACATTAAGTGTCCACGACATTGGGGAGGTGTAGTACATCCATATCCACCATTTCGGTATTTGCTGCAATGCAAGCATCATCAAATATATATGAACTAATAACAATCATTTAAATCTTAGTAGTCTAAAAACATATCTTCATATTCAAGTCTCTCTCTCTCACACGCGTGTGTGTAGATGAAATGAAGAGACCATGTGCAATAAAAAGTAGACGATTTGCTTCCAAATATCTTCCCAATGTGTGTAGCAAGGTGTATGACAATATGAAAAGAAATATCATTGCTTTGTAAAAACATATCTTCATATTCAAGTCTCTCTCTCTCTCACACGCGTGTGTGTAGATGAAATGAAGAGACCATGTGCAATAAAAAGTAGACGATTTGCTTCCAAATATCTTCCCCATGTGTGTAGCAAGGTGATTTACTTTTTGGTATCTTAGTATGGGTATTTTTTTGTGATTATCTTATTATGGGTATGTAAACATACTCAAAGTTATAAATGAGTATGTACACGAACCCAAGGTATTGAAAGGTGCAAACTATATGTATTGGATGACAAATGTTTAGATTTTGTGAACATAAAGGAGCAAAACTACTATGCAACCAAGTGCGCTTAGGTAGGACTTACCGGAGCAGGCACAATGAAGCCTGACATGAGGTTTTGTATCATGTAGAATACGGATGCCAATATGGATGCCACTTGGACGTTTGGAGTGAGTGAAACCAACATCATTCCAAGGTAGATGTAGTACAACAACGTGCAGGACATGGTATACACGAACCAGAAAAACTTGGCCGCTGTCCAAGCATACCCTATCATTGGGTATGCAATGAACATGAACACGGCTACCTGCAGAAAGACATAAGGAATCTCCATAGAGACCTACTTGAAACAAAGAAACAAGAAAGAAAATCAAGGTCAGAAATGCTAATATCAATTAATCAAGTTTTATGAAACTAGTTTTTAAGACTTTTGATATATAACTTGTACTGAATTTATGATTGACCTGCGCAAAAGAGTAGGCCCAAGGAGAGTACATTCCAGCAAATCGCTCCCTGTACACGACAGAGCGCTCAATGGAGATAAATGGCATCACGGACTGGCAATTGTTGATGCCAGCAAACAGAGTCGTGCCATACATGCATCCCAATATGGTGAACAGACTTTGCTGGTCATTTCTACCATCAAACAAAACAAGAATTAGCACAATAATCATGATTTAAAAACTACTATGGTATGATACGATGCGCAAAGTGGTAGTTTACATACATGTGCTTTATGTTGCCTTGCTGCCAATATAATGCCCCAAAAGCAATGTAAGAGACTGTCATAAATACAAGTCGCACCAAGTTGTAGGAAGGAGTTCTCCAATATGACAAAGACTGCTTCCAGAGGCAAGCTTTGAATTGCTCCCAAGACCCCTTTGGATACCGTGTTGGGAAAACAAGATCGCTCGTACCTGGAGGTGGTATGCTCAAGCGCCTTACAAGTATGTCATTTTCCCTTCAGTCATCAACTAATAAAAATTAGCACAAATGTGATCCAAACTTAATTTCTAAAGACCACTCTCGCAAAAACAAAAATAAAAATCATAACTTCTTTTGAGAGCCACGTCACTTTTCCCGGACAACTAGGAACATGTTTTTCCTGTTGTATTGTGTCTTGATGTTATTGATAATAAATTTCCTACTGAAATAACGTCCATGATCCCAGAGTTAACTATGATGATTTTCCAAAACTTACCCACAGATTGACGAGTCTCTGTAAATTTGTGTGAAATCAATGCTCAATTGAGCTTCCATAGATGTTGAAGTAACTTCTAGCATCCAGGTTGATGGGTTGTAGTTTTCCTTGATCTTCGGTATCCCAGGTATTGCCTGGAAAATAGATGGAACAATTTTTTAAAACTCTTAACCTGTGTAACAGTAGTCATCAATGGGAAAATGTTCAGTTTCGATTGATATAGCATGTGCCTATATTATCTGTCGTGTAAACTTATCATCATCTTGTGAAAATACAGCAAAGAAAGGAAAGGCATACAAACAAAATTGGTTTAGATATATACATGTTATACATGTACAAGGAAACTTAAAGATTTTTTCATACCTGGAAATATTGGATGACCTTACATGAATGGTGTCCAAGAGACCCAGCATAGATCAACTCTCCACCCCTTTTCATAAGCATTAGCTGCATCCAAATTTACAAGATAATTAATTAGCAAGATATTATGGTGCTTCACTATTATGTGAGGCATGACATGAACAAACTGAATATTAGTGATGCATATTCAACTAGATCCAATAATATATCCCGTCTTTTGAAAACAATGTCAATGTAGCATCTAGCACTTTGTCCAAAACAACCAATAAAATGATTTTCTATACACCCCCATTCCATTGTACAAGCGATTCTTAACTAAAATTATGTAGCCAGAGGCGAACATTTTTTTCTTTTTCTTTTTTGAGAAAAATAATTGTACAAGCTAGTCTTAACAACCCTCCGCTTGTAGAAAGTTGATCTCTGCAGGTCGTACGCTTAATCAAGGGTTTAGGGCTTTCAAACCCTTTTTTGTATTAATCAAAACAATGTTGAGGCAGGTCCTCTATTGTTTATGCAAATTCATACTCAGCTGGTTAGGTTCCTGGTGTGCTGGAATCAAACCACCTAGGTTCAAGTCCTAGACTCTGACACTATATATATCCCCGTCGATCGATACTGAGGTACTTGTGGGGATTACTTTGTAAATCTCAAGATCAGTCAGCTCAAACTCTCACTGTGTGTTCATAAAGGCGAGTACTCCTGCGTGCATGTGACTGTTTGTGTATGTAATGTGTTTCGCAAAAAAGATTCTCTATTGATCATAGTTTAGGAGTATATAGTATGGCTGGAGAACATTCGACTTCAGTAGATACTTTGGCAGCAAGTACCTCATCTTGTACTTGTTCTAGAAATATGAACAAATGCTCCACACAAGTTTTAGGTTGAAGTTACCTTGTATGTCATGTTTTCTATATGACCAAACTTGTCAATGTATTCCTTAATCCCTCTTAAAGAATAATTTGTTTCATTTCTGTTACTTTGTATTTCTTAATCTAATCCTTGTAACACTCAAGGAAGAATATTATATCAATAGTAAGTACCTCATCAAATGCCTCAAATATTTCGATACTTGGTTGGTGAATGGTGCATGCAACTGTTCGGCCCATGTTTGCAACATTTTTCACTGAACGCATGACAATAGCAGCTGCCCTAGCATCCAAGCCTGATGTTGGCTCATCCAGGAATATGATCGAAGGGTTGGATACAAGCTCAACTGCAATTGTGAGTCGTTTCCGTTGCTCTGTGGATAGCCCATTTACCCCTGGTATTCCAACCAAAGCATCTCTGATTTTGTCCAGCTCAATCGTTTCGATGACTTGATTGACAAATTCCTGCGAGGGAAAAAAATAAAATTTGAATTGAAGCTCAATGTTATATAATGATCCAAGCATCTAAAATAAAATTGTGCAAACGAACCCCTGCATCTAGAGTATCTCATCAAGAAGTATAACTGACATTTCTCATATTGGAGTCGATTTCTGTTGGAAGGCGCAACCAAGCTGAATATGCAACAGACTCACCCACTGTGATCTGTGGGGAGTGAACATCAGTTTGTTCACAGTAGCCTGATATCCTGGCAAAAGTTTGTTGAACTTTAGGATAGCCTCCTATTCTTATATCCCCTTCAATAACACCACCAGTTTTCCTCCCAGCAAGAACATCAAGCAAGGTTGTTTTGCCGGCTCCAGTAACCCCCATCAATGCTGAGAGCACACCGGGCTGGAAGGCCCCTGTGATATTGTGGAGCAGTCGAAGTTTTCTCTCCATATAACCGTGCTCCCTCATTTCCTGCAATAAAACACTTATTGTTGGTCGATACATGTCCCCTAAAATATTTTGGTGGCTCCCCTCTGTTTGCCTTACAGGAAGGGATAAGTATCTGGCGCGCCCATGTGTAGATCTATCAAGCTTAGTTTTAGTTTACTAGTAACTGTACATCTTGACTTTAGAGGGTACGATAATTACCGCAGGTGTGTCCACGTAATAGCTTACGTCCTGAAATGATATCGTAAGGGGTGTGAAAGGTAATACCATCCTTCCTGCATGAGAATACGGATGTTGAATGAGTTCCATTTCAGCTGTCTGTCGTTGCACACTGTAATTTTGACTAACCAGTTCTGTTAAGAGGCAAAGGAGCTTCTGTTTGTGGTGGCTTATACTCAATGCCCATCAAAATAGGTTGATCTCTTCCATGAAACGAGGTCATCTTATCACGAGAGATAATAGCTCTAGAAGTTCCTGGAGATGAGAATTGGAAGGTCAACATCTAGTGCTTTTGCCACATTTCCACTGCTCATTTCTTAATCAGCATATTAATTGAGTACGCTTACAATTCAACTGCAGTCGAGAATTAAAGTACAACTATAAGACACTTACGCTTTTTTATAGTCAAGCCGATGGCGAATCCTATATTAAACAGCAAAATAAACCCAATCAATGCTCCAACTGAAATCCAGTAGAAGTAACTGGAGAAGTCTAGCCCACGGTCCATTAATGTCCTCCATCCAAGTGACACACCAAGTGTCGTGGACTATTGACATATAAAATTTGTATTATGTCATAGTAGTGCTAAAAAAATGCATTTTATATATGCTTACATGCATGTTTTTGTAATGTGATGATAAGAATCAATTAGAAGGAAAAAGTAAGTCCAATTTATGCTTTTATTGGCACCCTAAAAAATCAAGCCCTTAAATCCACTTAAATCTGTAAACTGGAGTAATATGCAAAAAAAAAAATGACTGAACGAGAGAGGTTTGTAGTTGCTTCAAGTCCAGGAGATCGGATTTTAGTTAGAGGGTGTCCGCTCTTATAATGACTGCCAGTAGGCTATGTCAAATTGTACCTTTAACCACCTTGGTGCCAAGAGCTCATTTCCTGTTAAGCCAATCTCAGCATACGACAATGGAGAGAGCCAAAATCCCCACTTCAGCCAATTAGGCAAGGATGCTGTAACATTGTGACCGAAAAATTATTAGCGTGCCTTACAGGAGGACGAATTTCTAGGAGTATAACCCCATGAAACAAGTGGGTGACTTACGCCTAGGAATGATGAAACCCCCAAATAGAAGGATGACGAGAAATGCAATTGGACCACCCACTGAACCAGCCACCATTGTTTGGCAGTATGAGGCTACGCATCGAAACATTGATAATGATACAGTGTGGACTAGGAAGAGAATGAGGAGATGACAGAAGAATCTGCACACATAAACTTTGTTTGTTAGAACAAACAATGTAGTTATCGTTGCTCAGGCAACAAAAATATATATGTTGTTTTTGACTACTCACTACATGGGCTCGACAACAAAAAATATAGATATACCTGGATGCCTCTAGAGTATAGCCAATGAGGAAGTAAGATATTGATGTCCAAGCAATTGACTCAACAAGAGAAACCGGAACTTTGAGAATAAAAGCTGGTATTGCGTAAGCCCAAGCTGGATAGAAATAATAGTTTCTTTGTTTGTAAAAGACTGGTAGTCTACTTATTGCCATGGCCAGCTCAGGGAATCCATTCACCACTAGCATTACAAGTGCGTAGAAGAGTGAGCCCATGTAGTAGTTTGCATGAACTCTGTCGACACCCATATGAGTGCGCAGAAATACTGTCCCAGTAATAACTGCTAGTATTCCAAGCTGAAGTAAACTATATACTGTTAGAGGTACCATAAACTGGCCATACTAACTTTCAGCAGTCAAGGAAAACGTGAATCATAATCTAGTGATGCCAATTACAAGACATGGTTCTTAAGTTTTTCACCCAAAGTAATTATGTTAGTTAATTAATCATCCAACACATGAAAATTCAAGTTCTTAAAAGTAACCCTGCCCATATGAAGCAAATATTGATAAAGATTTCTTGACGTTCTCAGAGTGCTGAATATATTTTTCTGTAATGGGAAGTATAGTAGATACGTAATTGTGTACTGTGAAATGGCCACTGAATCCATTTAGTTGGAGGTGCTTTTTCATTTTGAGAGAATAACTAGAGTTACTGCAATAAGAGTTTTGAATCAAGGTCCCCCTATTGTTTGAAGGGTTGGTCATTCCGACGCTGATAAAAATATAGGATTGAAAGTTCACATCTTAATTTCAGGACCTTAAAAAATACATCTTAATTTTAGTGACCACAGCAACACAAGAACTTTATGAAAATACTCATAGCTACAGAAAACAGATAAATCATAGAATCATCACGTCATATGGCCTTTAAGCATTTTCTACGTTACGACCTATAGAAAAACTGCACATGATCTGAATTTTCAAAGCAAATGGAAGTTGAGTCATTGCAGGATCATGAATAGCTAGGTATGCATTTTTAAAACTGGATCTGAGGGTTTTGTGTTTTTTTTTTAAACTATAGACCATGTGTATTGATGCCCAACAGCAATATTTTTCTTTAGACTGAGTGGCTTACCTGAACAGCTTTTGATATGTAGATATAGGCATTCCGTTTCATGAGAAGAAGCTCTCTTGCAAAACATGCCTTGAGGAGTTCCCACTTGGACAACGAGTATATACTGTAGGACAAGGCATTTTTACGCTCTTTCGATTTGTCATAAGGTTTAGATAGCTCCCCAGCAAGATTCCAACCAACTTGAGATGCTTTAAACTTTTCACATAGCTCATCAACGGAAATAAAATTGTATGTTTCTCTGTCATGGCTCCAATACTGCTCTTGATCTTTTTTCGACAAGACCTATACATAAGTGTGGAAGAATGAAGAATTCCTAGTTTGAATAGTAACTTTTAGTAGATCACCCTAATCTATGCCATTCTTCATATCAACAGTTGCTATCTTCATGGTCGTTCAAAAGAAGTATCGCTATTACTCCCTTGCAAGTTGCACAGAGAGTGAAACTTGAAACATGTGTCCATAAAAATTTAGTTAATATGAACACTCCGTAAACATAAATATCTGGTTTAGGTATTATGCACATTCCACCAACTGATATGCTAAGTCAGGACACAAAGGTTGACATGCCAGCTTCACTTTCTTCACAATTACCTCATATGCAGTAGAAACAAAGAAACTGCGTGCCCCCCCCCCCCCCCCCCCCCCCCCCAAAAAAAAAAAACAAAGGTGCTTATTTTGTTGTAGGAGCAAAATGCAAAACCCGTAGCATGCATGTATCAAGAGATGTTGTCCATAAGTTAATATGCAACATGGATAATAGTTGGCACCTATATTTGCATGCCCACTTTTGTGTAATATTGACAAGTACCTCTTGGAGAAAGTCAGCAGCTCCTTTCCTTTCAGGGCACTTGAATCCACATGATTCAAAGAAACTCATAATGCAACTCTTGGATCCATGGAATACAATTTTTCCTTCAGCCATCAAGATAATATCATCAAAAAGCTCATAAGTCTCCGGTGATGGTTGGAGTAGCGAGACAAGTATTGTGGACTCTGAGATATGAGCTAGGTGCTGGAGGCAAGAAACAATCTGGAATGTCGTGGAGCTATCCAATCCGGTTGATATTTCATCCATGAGGAGAGCCTTTGAGGGTCCTACTATCATCTCGCCTGGTATTAAGACAAACTTTTCAGGAAAACATAATATATAAAAAATCGACGAATGCGTCCGTTTATATTTAGTTATCTTACATTGACTCATTGAGTTTGGGGTTATACATAACGAACGGATCGCTGTAAGAGCTATATATGCCTTTTTATGTGGAAAAGATTGTTGTGTATTCCTTATCCAGGTGACTCAAACGGTTTTCATCAAAAATGTATTTTGTAACTTGCCCTCTATTTGTTAGATAGAACGATACAGTAGTATATATTGGTAGGAACAATTAATATCAACATATATTCAGCAATTTTCGAATATAGCCAAACAGCAGAGAACGATATGGTGTAACATGGCACCAGAAATTGCAGAATTTTAGTTGATGAAAATGATCAACTATATTTCAACCAAATGCCTATAGTAGAGTAGTTGGTGCTACAATAAATTTATATGTTGTGCAAAAAATTGTTGTAACAAGACAATTATATCACACAAATAATTAACTGCCAGTGACATTTCTAGCATTTTCTTCATGAACTCACCTTAGTGATGCATGGGCTGCTAATTTTGTGATGAATACTTTTACGTCATCACCAGATGAATATATAATATTTTTTTAGTAGTTTCTACCGAATCTCTTAATAACAAAACATCATCCTATATTGAACAATTCAAAATGTTGTATAATCACCTGTGGTTAGTCTTTTCTTCTCACCACCTGAAATACCTCTTCTCATTGCATCTCCCACCATTATGTCAGCACATATGTCAAGTCCCATGATCTATCAGTGAAGAAAGAAGAGGTAATATATATGCAGAGGGAAACTTTCTTTCGCAAAGGATGCTGAGAGTTTCAGTACACTTCTTTGGATAAGAATTACCTTCAGTATGTAGTCTGTTTGAATGCTCCTTTCTAAACCTTCGATAGATATCGCCTACAAAAAATGTTATATATCTCGAAATGTAACGTAATATTATAGAATAGATGCATGTTTGCTTTTTGGATAGTGAAAAGAGCAGAGAATCGCATTCATAAATTTTATTAGTTCATTCAGTGTTTTGTCTCGACCACTACAAGAAAAAATGCCTTCTAAGAACGTTTTTATAGATGCGCTTTTATAAACGTCAATACATCAGCACCTAAAGACGCTTTTTGCCACGGTATCGAGATCGTGTCAATTTAACACGTTATTAGATACGCTTTGATCGTCAATAGCCAAATAAACATGTTTTTGACATGCTTTTAACGATAGTAGCCCTGTAAAGATGCTTGTTGACACGCATTGAGAAATTATATGATACTAGACGCGCTTTTATTCCGTTGGTATCCCACGTAAACACGTTTATGATACGATATTGAGAACGCATCAAAGTGATACGATATTAACCACGCTTTAAACGTATGTAATCTCATCTAAAGACGCTTCTTGACACACTATTTGGAATGCTAGAGACGTCAATGCATTTGGATAGCATGAGTTAAAAAAATACATACCTTACTCTAGTCAAAGTTGCACGTGAGATGAGTTGGTTAAGGGAGTTTGTATGAAATGAAGAGGTCATGGGTTCAACTCCTACAAATTGCAAGAATAATTCTTGCTAAGAGCATGAGGGAACATTTTTTTTTTTTTGCAATGCTCTAAATAGCAACACTTTAAAGCGTTGCTAAATTTATAGACACGTGATTGAACGCAACTATAAAAGCGTGTATAGGTTTGTAGATACATATATAGTGTCGCTATAAATCGCGTTATATGTGCTAGACACGCTTTTAAAATACATCACTACAGGCATATGACACGGCTCGTGCGGATACGCCCCCAACACGCTTTATGAAAACGTCTCTATATTCCAATAGACATGAAATAAACGTATCTACCGTGTAAATAAAGCGTATCTACAGGGGTGTTTTTCTTGTAGTGGACCTGGTTATGAGAAGCACAATAAAGTTAGTGAAGAAGTACCTTCATATAGGTGTCTAAGTCAGGGTTAGGGGTGATCCCAGCCTCCTTCTCCCTTCTAATCACCTCCTTCATGATTTCTGATTTACAAAAGAAAAGCTTGGTTTTAGTAGTGGCCTGACTAAGTCAATACTTCGCTTGTAATAATATAATCAAGGTAATGGTCATGTTTAGTTAAGACGCGTTGATTTTAGTTACCAAAGAAGAGAAAGTGACCTGCTCTGCTGCCAACACCCTGGAATCTTGCAGAGAAGTCGAGGGTCTCTCGCACGGTCATCTCAGGGACATGAAGGTCATACTGGTCGATGTAAGCCGCCGTCTTCTCCGGAACAAACTCATCCAGGTTCACGCCATTGTACTCGATCTCTCCCGTTACTTTGAGGTTATTGGCGTCGAGCTTTCCGGCGAGCGCTTTGAGGAGCGTGGATTTGCCGCAGCCCGGGGGTCCCAGGAGAAGCGTCAGCCTCGACGGCCTGACGATGCCGCTGACATTGTTGAGGATGCGGATCCTCGCTTGCTGGCGGTTGAATCCCAGCATCCTGCTCACCCCCTGATGGTTCAAAGTGATGCTTCGGTTATGCATGCACACTAGTTTCAATTGCTGACGGGGTCGCCAAAAATGAAGAAGAAGAAAGTTGCAAATGCAGATGGAAGAGGCGTACGTACCGAGAGGCTGGAGACGGCGGCGTTCCAGATGGTGGGGAGCGGCTTCCCCTGCACCACCTGGCACTCCGCGTCCACGCACACATCGCGCCACCGCACCTCCACCATCGGCTGCCGGACGCCGACCCTGTCCATCCGCTGCCGCTGCTTCCGGAGCACGTGGAGGTTGTCGCGGTGGTTGTTGGCGACGAGGGCGTCCACCACCATCCGCCGCTCCGCCGCGCCCAGCCGCCGCACGTCCACCACCTCCGACGACGGCGGCGGCGCGGCGTCGCCATTGTTGTTGTCGTTGAGGCGCAGGCGAGCGTGGAGCAGCGCCGTGTGGAGCCTGTCGGATGTGGGCAGCCTCTCGACGGCCGCCCACTTCAGCTCGAGCTCGTCGTCCTTCTCCTCGCAACGCTGGTCGCCGGAGAGGGAGAGCGAACGGGACAGGCTCTCCCTGAAGCTGGACGCCGCGGCCCGTAGCGACGATGACACCGCCGGCATGGTCGTCGACGTGTCGTCGCCGTTGATCTCCGGCGGCACATGATCGTCTTGGTCGTCGTCGTCCTGACGACGCATGTTGTGATTGATATGAGGGGCAGAAGCAGCAAGCAGGAGGAGCGAGATGGATCGACTCCGTTTGGTTTATGCCATTGCTGCTAGTAGTAAGTGATAGTAGTACATGGTAGTGACGGAACTAGCGAGTCAAGCCAACTGCTTCGACCTGGTTGCTTGTTCTTTATTACAACTGATAGCTCTTCTTGCTTATTTATCCAAGATTCTGTGCAGTGCGCCTCCCTCCATCACGCGATCCGATGATCAGATCCGAAAAGAGTGGCCGGAGCTTACTAGCCGCCAGGTGCTGATTTGAAAAGGAGCTTAATTGCTGGTCACATGCGTGGCAAGGCATACTGCCAGGACTCCGATGCGAGGTGGACTTATTGTGGCAGCAAGCACCGACAACAGCAGCCGAATCCCAAACGGGCCAGCTCACCGCTGTGCTAAACAAGCTGATCTGGTGTTTATGATATGTAATTTGTGGAACTGTGTTCCAGACAGACTTCCTGATTCTTAATAATATAAGCTCCTGTACCAGTACCTTGTCCTCAAAAAATGAAACTTGGGTCTCACTCGATTACTAGGCTCCTAATCTTTTTTTTTTTAATTGTTGCTACTGCTAGTAGTAGTATTATTGTTCTCCTTCTTGTTATTGCAGCTGCTGTGAGCAGAATTTCGTAGAGTAGTTCATTTAGAGCAGGTACAATAAGGTCCAGTCAGCTATCTAAATAACTATCCACGTCACACAAATCCTAGGTGGAGGATGGAGAGAGAGCAGAGCTGGCGTGTGGCGAGTCGCCCGGTTGAAGCAGCAGAACCGAGACATTACCGCCGGCTCCCAGCCCGCTATGAGCCAGTAAGCCGGCGTCGGCTCCCTCCCCCGATCCCATTCTCCGCATGCCTCCCTCGCGTCTATCTCTACTGCTCCTCCAAAACAATCTCTTCTGCTCCCACTCGATCTTGCACATGCCAAATCCATTTAAAAGGAATCCAGTGTCTGGTCTGGATATGCTTATATATATTAAAAGGAATCACATGCATATGTAAAAATGAATCCATTTAAATTACTTTCGATCAATTTTCACGACTGCGTCGCATATAGCTGTCAAATGTTAGGACTGGGACCTAGGTTATGTTCTTGTCTGAAAAGGTTGGTTATGCATACTAAGGCCTCCTTTGTTTGAGCTTGTGATTTTTACAATTCAGCTTTTGAATTGTGGATTGTAGAATCTGAAGGACAAAATCCGGACGGCACTGGCGGAGCTTGACCAAATAGCTGGGGGGGGGGGGGGGGGGGGGGGGCAGCAATGCTAATTTGATCACAAAATCCTAAAAACAGTGCTAAATTACTGTTGATTTAGTGTAAATCTTGCTTTGGCAGGGGGGGCCATGGCCTACTTTGGCCATAAGGAAGCTCCGCCTCTGCCGGACGGTGTTTGTTTGTCTGGATTCTACAATTTAGCTTTCAGCCACTTACAGTGAGGTCACAGCGGCAAATAGGGGCACATTGTGGATTTTGCTTCTGATCGTAGAATCCAGACTTACAAGCCGGCCCTTTGTTTCAACTTCTGCTTTTAGCATCCAGAATCACAATCTCAAAGGAAGAGGGCCTAAATCTGTCTTGTGATTTTGGTTTTGGATTATATAGTTATTCAAAATGAGATACAAATTTAGCCATTGTTGCCGTGTATCGATCTCCCATTTGTGGATCGGGGGTGTTCACCAGAGTGCAATTTGTGGTGTTTGGTCCTCGTTCACCTAGTGGGGCTTTTGAGTTTTTATTAATGGTGCTCCTGGTGTTTTTGTCAGAGATTCAGAGATGAGAATAAAAGTGTTGCTGAGGTTGAAGCTCGTTGGTATGACCACCTGGCTGATGCCTTCAGAGTGGAAAGCCTTGGCAATGCGAGATGGACTGACTGTGGCAACAAGCACCGGCAACAGCAGAATCACAGTGGAGTCCGATAATATCTCAGTAGTTAATACGCTGAGAGCATATTTCTAATGGGGACATCAAATTCTGATATATATATATATATATATATATATATATATATATATATATATATATATATATATATATATATATATATATATATATTGCACCGTAGGGATCACTCCAGACGCTCAACAAAACCCTATCAATTGCAGAATTCTTCATTCCTACTGAGGTTAATCCGTCTCCAAACAGTTTCAAGCTGAAGTACTATTCTCCAGCTTGTTCTTCAGTAAGCTACGAATAGCATGACCGGCTAATAATTTTCGCTTCTGCATCTAATATAGAACGCCTTGATGTCAGGTCATTTTCTCCTCTTCCTTGCACATCAGGAGACATGTTTCCAGCCGAGCTGAGTGCCCGTTCCGGTAGTATGACAGTTTAAAAGGTTGCCGTCCTGGTCAATTCATGACTTACGAATTCACTGAAGTCCAGCTGTTGAACTCATCCATTGTTAGCGCAAAAGAACTTGAGCTGGGTTTTCCACCTCCACCATATGCCTGACATTTATATGATGTAACAAGACATGAACAATCAAATTCAGCATGAAGGCCGTGGAGATTTGAATAAATAATCAGAAATACGGCATACCTTTGCAATCTCTGCTGTATTAGTTATGCTGTCAGTAGTCCTCAAGCAAATCTTTAGGATGCCACGTTGCATGAAGACCACTGCTCCAATAGGCCTATTAATGAAAAAGAAAACTTTCTTGAATAAATTACCAACACAATACCATGTATGTGTGATATATGTGATCATGTGGGCCTAAACCTGTATGACGCTCATATACCTTAATCCAGCAGCAGCACTCCTCCGACTCAACTCCAGACCAATTTCGTGGCTCAACCCTGTGTGCCCATCTGCTCTGATTGCCTAATAATATATGTACAATAGCAAATTATATATTTTTAAAGCTGATTCTATAATATTTTCCAAACAAATTGACAAGCAATTTTGAGAGGCCATGCCTGGAGCTGGGCTTTACTCCGGTATCAAACCAAGTTTAAGAATACTTCAGGCATGCAACAACCCAATAACAAATCCGGTTAACAAAAAGAATACACACTCCTTCAAATTTGCATCAAACATCCACTAAGAAAACGGATGGTTTGAGCATGGGCTACTAAACTGAAACATCTTATACAAGCTGCCAGTAGAACAAGTCAATCAATCAAGGAAGAACAACAAAAGGCTGAGCCACAACCACGTGATTTTGAACTGCAGTCTACAGCTGTCCACTAACTAGTAGCCAACCAACATTAACCGGAGCAAGAGCACTCATGGATGCAGATCTACTTGCTTTTGCTGAAGCAATACAGTTAGAAGGCTTTAGTCAACAAAAAGAAACATTGCACCATGACGCTATAGAAAGGTAGATTAACACTAGTGATGAAATTAGTATAACAATGAGCATTTGATTCATATATACCAGGCATTCACCATATGACCCTCTTCCGATTTTAATCTTGAAAGGCTTGTGTATGAACTCCGCTGCAGCCTGTAGGCGATCATGTGCAAGTGACTTGCCCCTAGTAAGCAGATCGCAAATATCAAGCTGTAGTAGCTGTTTGGGGTACCAATAAAGCAGTTATTGATCATGTCAGCATAAAAAAAGAAAAATGCATGATGACAACAGGTAGATCGAAACCTGCTCAAAAACATGAGGATTTGTCACACAGTTGAGCTTTGCACGCTCATCCCGAAGTACCATCTGAAACTCCTTGGTGTTAGGCAGCTGCCATCGACGCAGATCCGCATCCTCTATGTATTCCAGAATATTTGAAACTCTCTCCTGATCTTCTTGTTCCAACAGGTTATCAGATACGCCCTGGATGATAGGAGAACAGCCTCATTCGCTTGTTCTCAAATTGTGCAAGACAATGAACTTAAAACATAAATAAATGATTTCTCAACTCACAGCATCAGATTTTGTCTCCGCTAGCTTCTTGGAGAAATAATCAAATACAGATCGGGCACTGGTCTTTGTTGTGTCTATGTGAAGCTCAACATTACTTGGACACGGACCAAACTGGGGAATTCTCGCTAGTGTACTCTGCCGGTGATCGAATGCCATCACACTGCATCAGAGATGTTGTGCCGTGAGGTTATATTATATCCCTCTGCCAAGTTGCTAACTTAAACAAGGTCTAAAAATGTGATATTTATAATCTTTATCAAATCTTTCAGCTAAAAGAATTTAAGGTGTTAAGCAGCTCTGTAACTGATTGACAAATATCCTAAGGTGAATAGCTACAAGAAATTTGGTTTCTGAAAGAATCAGCAACTACTCAATGTATGCTGAACAAGCGTAACTGCTATCATCAGTATGCAAAGCTGTAAGCCAGGCCAGCAGTATATATATACTCGTTCTTTTGAAAAAAAAAAATCCCCATAAAAAAGGTACTCTCATCAATTACAAACATAATCCTTTGAACATTATCAGAAAGCGTAAAACGTGAACTGTCATTACTGTTCCATTCCATCAACTGATAAGGCATTCATACAATGGGGAAAATAACTCATCTATTGTTCCATTTTGACTGCAACTGGTTAGTCTTTGGAAGCACACCTGGGGATGAACCGGGCGAGCTCGAATGCAAACTTGTTGGGCCCAACGAAATCCAAGAGATAGCATGTCTGGAACCCCGCAGCTTTGAAATATTCCACTCTGACCAGTCAATTCATCCGAGGAAGTTTAACACTACCAACCAGCAGCCCACACAAGCTATTACAATGCGAAATGACGAACACGAGTGAGAGGGCAAACCTGAAGGGCTCGACGGAGGAGAAGGGAAGGACGAGGAGGCGGCGCCGTGCGCGGAGGTGGAAGAGGCGGGCGGCGAGCGCGGCGTAAGCGCCGGCGAAGGTCGGGTAGTTGTAGAGCGCGAGGCTGGCGCGCCCCGCCTGGTCGTCCGCGTCCGACGAGGAAGAGGAGGTGGATGGGAGGGCGTGCGAGTGGATGGCCTCGAGCGAGGCTGCGGAGCGGAAGGCTCGCCGGAGCACGGGCGCCGGCGGCGAGGGGGTGGCGGCGAGGCGCGGACGGCGCCGGAGCATCGGCTGGTTCCGTTTGGTTCCGGTGACTGACTCGTGTTTGGGCTTGCTAGATGTCAAATCTGTGTGGGCTTGTCGCATACAGTATAGTATAGGCAGGCTCGCTGAGATAATTAACTGGGCCTCTACATGGCCCGGGAAACGCTTCTGCCTGATGGCCGCACGAATTCAGTCCAACGGAGTTTCGTTTCCCGTTCGACCGTAATGCCGGCTTGCGGTGCTGCCCGCCTGGGCACCTTCATGGACTGGACATTGCCTCCCCTGTTCGCCTTGCCCACTGGACTGGAGCAGGGGCAGAGTCCCGAG
Source organism: Eragrostis curvula (assembly GCA_007726485.1). Classification (NCBI taxonomy): domain Eukaryota; kingdom Viridiplantae; phylum Streptophyta; class Magnoliopsida; order Poales; family Poaceae; genus Eragrostis; species Eragrostis curvula. The sequence goes on along the minus strand of CM017440.1, from coordinate 49,381,478 downwards.
TTGACCTGGCTTCAATCTCCCGGTCGATCGTTCCCGTTCAGGGCAATTTCAGCAGCAGCATGAACGTACGCTGACGAACGATGTACTGGATCGCCATTATTAGTCGTGATCCAAACGAGAGGTTAATATGCAAAGTGTTTTGGATCGTGGATGTCTTAGCGCCGACGACATGGCGGCCGGCGAGGTCACGCCGCCGTCGCAAAAATTACACCACTGGACGGCCTTCCCGAGGCTCCGTCAGTGACTCAGTTCCACGCAACAGCTCGCCGTTCACGGCCCCGGATCCTCCAGAGACTCTCCTGCTGCTCCATCGCCTTCCCCCGGGTGCCTTGTTGTCGTTGTTGCTGGCCATGGAAGGAGCAACCTTTCGTCGCGTTTTGATATTCCTGCATCTGTCTTCCTTGCCATGGTTAGAGAAGAACAAGGTTCGTATCATCCTAATTGCTCTCCCTTTCTTGTGCTGGGTCTTGCGGATCTGAGTGATTCTCAATGGAGACAGTGTCATGTTTGGAGAACTTTTATGGTTCTTGTTTGAACTAACATGCAGCATAGTATCGATGTTGATCCTTCTTTGCCCGATGCACCAAAAAGAAAAGGATTTCAGTACTGATGTGATTATTGTTATTACTGAAATGGTAGGCACTTCTTGTGTGATTATTGTTATAAACAAGGGCAGGGATTCAGTGACAGCTCCATAATACTGAAAAGCTGCTGCAAGAATGTTCGTCAACAATTCGACTCGCCTGAACAAATGGAAGAGCCCCTGCCTGCATGATACCATTCATTTCAAAAGTGTGACAGTTATCTGCATGGTGACTACTAGTCTAGCCTTTGAGGAGTCCGATGATGAACCATGGAAAGGGAAAGCGACGTGGGCGTGCGGGATGTACTTCTAGAGAGGAGAATTTAGATTAGAGTGCAACCATAAAATTAAAGTTCCAAAATCAAAATCTTATGACCGTGTATGGCCCTGCAAATAAAGCAGAGCAGTCCATTACAAAACGAAATTTGAATAAATAATCAGCAAGACATACATTGCAATCTCTGCTCCATTAGTTGTAATGTAAGTAGTCCCCAAGCAAATTTTTAGGATACTACGTTGAAGACACCACTGGCAAAGCCACCCCAACAATCATTGGGGTCGGCACTCTATTGCAACGGGGGGATGGGCAACAACAATGACCACCAGTTTCATTGGGATTGGTGGAATTTCGTCGGGGCTGTGTGACCTAAATGCTAAAGGCTAGCTTCTCTAAGACACCTATTGATGAAAAAAGAAAGAAAAAAACTCTGCTGATGGGGGTAAGACCGCTCCCACGGCTTTCTTTTGATAGAAAAGCTCAACCTTCTTCGGTCGAGAAAACTCCCGAACCCCGGGATCACCCAATAGCACAGTGCAGATACTTGGAGACAAACATTGTTTTATCATGTCAATGACTAGCCCAACTACCCCTAGGTAGGAGAGCTCAAACCAGCCCATGGCCCGGATTCGTGGTATCTAAGTTGGCGTCATTGCCTTGCCACTATAATTTAGGCTGCCAGCGTGGGGATTTTTTTTTTTCTAAAATGGTACACAAGCCAATGAATTACCACTTGTCTGTTAATATGGAACCATTTGCTTCATGTGGGTCTCAATACGAGATCTTGACTTGTCATGTTGACAAATAATGCACAAGCTTTAAATTTCTGTAAATATAAAAATAAAGCATATATCGCATTATACACAAGTATTTTGCTTTCTTTTATTTGTCTATCTATCTCCTTTGGAAGTTGAGCTTTGAAATGTTGTAACCGAAGAGAGTGGCAAAGATGATGGGGTAGGCCAACAGAACTACAGCTGCAAGTGGTAGCAGCTCACGACGAAAATTAAAGTAATCTCTCACAAATGTAGCAACTGGTCTAGTCTCTCCGAATACATCAATCTTCTTGTTGTCCTCATATCCAAATTGGGTCGTGAAGAAGACATTAAGTGTCCACGACATTGGGGAGATGTAGTACATCCATATCCACCATTTCGGTATTTGCTGAAATGCAAGCATTATCAAATAAGTAAGTGTGTGTGTGCGCGCGCGCGCGTGTGAACGAATAAAAAACATTTTAATCTTAATAGTCTAAAGACATATCATAAAATTCAAGTCTCTCTCAAATGAAATGAAGAGACCATGTGCAATGAAAAGATAACGATTTTCTTCCAAATCTCTTCCCATATGTGTATCAAGGTGTATGACAATATGTAGAGAAATATGGTTGCTTTGTAATCTTTTAATGTGGTTTTTTTGTTGTTGTTTATCTTAGTATGGGTATGTAAACATATATGTACACAAACCTAAGGTACTGAATGGTGAAAACTATATATATTGGATGACAAATGCAGCATAGCTACTATGCAACTAAGTGTGCTTAACTAGAACTTACCGGAGCAGGCACAATGAAGCCTGACATGAGATTATTTATCATGTAGAATATGGATGCGAATATGGACGCCACTTGGATGTTTGGAGTGAGTGAAACTATCATCATCCCAAGGTAGATGAAGTACAACAACGTGCATAACATGGTATACACGAACCAGAAAAACTTGGATGCGGTCCATGCATACCCTATCATTGGGTATGCTATGAACATGAACACAGCTATCTGCACAAAGACATAAGGAATCTCCATAGAGACCTACTTGAAACAAAGAAACAAGAAATAAAGTCAAGGCAAGAAATGCTAATATATATTAGTTACTCAAGTTTTGTTGGATCTAAAATCTAAAACTAGTTTTTATGATATATATATAACTTTGTACTGAACTATGATTGACCTGTGCAAAAGAGTAGGCCCAAGGAGAGTACATTCCAGCAAATCGCTCCCTGTACACAACAGAGCGCTCAATGGACACAAATGGCATCACACATTGGCAATTGTTGATGCCAGAAAACAGAGTGGTGCCATACATGCATCCCAATATGGTGAACAGACTTTGCTGGTCATTTCTACCCTCAAACAAAACATTAATTAGCACAATAATCATGAATTAAGAACTACTATGGTGTGATACGATGCTCAAAGTGGTAGATTACATACATGTGCTTTATGTTGCCTTGCTGCCAATATATTGCCCCAAAAGCAATGTAAGAGAATGTCATAAATACAAGTCGCACCAGGTTGTAGGAAGGGGATCTCCAATATGACCAAGACTGCTTCCAGAGGCAAGCTTTGAATTGCTCCCAAAACCCCTGTGGATACCGTGTTGGGAAAATAAGATCGCTCGTACCTGGAGGTGGTACGCTCAAACGCCTTACAAGTGTGTCATTGTCCCTTCAGTCATCAACTAATAAAAATTAGCACAAATGTTATGCAAAACTTAATTTCTAAATATCACTTGCGCAAAAAAATGAATAATCATAACTGCTTTTGAGAGTCATGGTGCTTTTTCCGGCCAACTAGGAACTTGTTTTGCTTGTCGTAACATGTCATGATGTTATTGGTAACAAAGTTTCTTACTGTATAAACGTCCATGATTCCAAAGTTAACTATGATGATTTTCCAAAACTTACTTGCAGATTGATGAGTCTCTGTACATTTGTGCAAAATCGATGCTCAGTTGAGCTTCCATAGATGTTGAAGTAACTTCTAGCATCCATGTTGATGGGTTGTAGTTTTCCTTGATCTTCGGTATCCCAGGCATTGCCTGGAAAATAGATGGAACAATTTTTTTAATCTCCTAACCTGTATAACAGTACTAATCAATGGGAAGAATGTTCAGTTTTGATTGATATAGCATGTGCCTATTATCTGTCATGTAAACTTATCATCATGAGGGTTGGTTTAGATATATCATATAAAATTTTTGGAAATACAGAAAACAAAGGCAAAGCATGCCAACAAAATTGATTTAGATACGTTTAAGAATAAAAGTTATAAAATGTAGAAGGAAACATTAAGCTTTTTAGTTACCTGGAAATATTGGACAACCTTACATGAATGGTGTCCAAGAGGCCCAGCATAGATCAACTCTCCACCCCTTTTCATAAGCATTAGCTGCATGCAAATTTACAAGTTAATTAATTAGCAAGATATTATGGTGCTTCACTATTATGTGAGGCATTACATGAACAAGCTGGATATCAATGATGCCTATTAAACTAGATTCAATACTATCTTCTGTGTTTTGAAAACAATGTAAATGTAGCATCTAGCACTTAGACCAACAATACTAATAATTAAAATGATTTTCTCAACACCCCCTTTACATTGTAAAGGAGATTCTTAACTAAAATTATGTAGCTAGAGGCGAACCTTTCTTCTTTTTCTTTTTTGAGAAAAAAAAATGAACAAGCAAGTCTTAATAACCCTCCTCTTGCAGAAAGTTGGTTTGTTTACGTCGTAGGCTTAACCGAGAGTTTAGGTAACTTCCCTCTTAAAGAATAATTTGTTTCCTTCCTGTTACTATGTATTTCCTAATTCTTGTAACATTCAAGGAAGAATATTATATAGATTGTAAGTACCTCATCAAATGCCTCAAATATTTCAATACTTGGTTGGTGAATTGTGCATACAACTGTTCGGCCCATGTTTGCAACATTCTTCACTGAACGCATGACAATAGCAGCTGCCCTAGCATCCAAGCCTGATGTTGGCTCATCAAGGAATATGATTGAAGGGTTGGACACAAGCTCAACTGCAATTGTGAGTCGTTTCCGTTGCTCTGTCGATAGCCCATTTACCCCTGGTATTCCAACCAAAGCATCTCTGATTTCATCCAGCTCAATCGTTTCGAGGACTTGATTGACAAATTCCTGCTAGGGAGAATAATAAAAGTTGAGTTGAAGCTCAATGTTATACAATGGTACTAGCACCTTAAATAAAATTGTGCAATCGAACCCCTGCATCTAGAGTATTTCAACAAGAAGTATAACTGACATTTCTCATTTTGGAGTCGATTTCTGTTGGAAGGCGCAACCAAGCTGAATATGCAACAGACTCACCCACTGTGATCTGTGGGGAGTGAATATCAGTTTGTTCACAGTAGCCTGATATCCTGGCAAAAGTTTGTTGAACTTTAGGATAACCTCCTACTCTTATATCCCCTTCAATAACACCACCAGTTTTCCTCCCAGAAAGAACATCAAGCAAGGTTGTTTTTCCAGCTCCAGTAACCCCCATCAACGCTGAGAGCACACCAGGCTGGAAGGCTCCTGTGATATTGTGGAGCAGTCGAAGTTTTCTCTCCATATAACCTTTCTCCCTCATTTCCTGCAACAAAACACTTCTTGTTGGTCGATACAATTCCCCTAAATATTTTGGTGGTTCCCCTCTGTTTGCCTCACAGGAAGGGATAAGTATCTAGCGTGCCCTTGTGTAGATCAATCAAGCTTAGTTTTTGTTTACTAGTAACTGTACGTCTTGACTTTAGAGGGTACGATAATTACCGCAGGTGTGTCCACGTAATAGCTTACGTCCTGAAATGATATCGTAAGGGGTGTGAAAGGTAATACCATCCTTCCTGCATTAGAATACAGATGTTGAATGAGTTCCGTTTCAGATGTCTGTCGTTGCACACTGTAATTTTGCCTAACCAGTTCTGTTAAGAGGCAAAGGAGCTTCTGTTTGTGGTGGCTTGTGCTCAATGCCCATCAAAATAGGTTGATCTCTTCCATTAAACGTGGTCATCTTATCACGAGAGATAATAGCTCTAGAAGTTCCTGGAGACGAGAATTGGAAGGTCAAAATCTAGTGCGTTTGCCACATTCCCACTGCTCATTTCTTAATCCGCATATTAGTTCAGTAAGAGTACAATTCAACTGCGGTTGAGAAGTAAAGTACAACTATAAGCCACTTACGCTTTTTAATGGTCAAGCCGATGGCGAATCCTATATTAAACAGCAAAATAAACCCAATCAACGCTCCAACTGAAATCCAGTAGAAATAATTGGAGAAGTCTAGCCCTCGGTCCATTAATGTCCTCCTTCCAAGTGACACACCAAGTGTCGTGGACTATTGACATATAAAATTTGCATTATGTTATAGTGCTGACAAATGCATTTTACATATGCTTACATGCATGTTTTGCACTGTGATGACAGGAATCAATAAAAAGGGAAAAACTAACTTCAATTTATGCTTTTATTGGCACCCTAAAAAAACCAGGCCCTTAGATCATCTTAAATCTGTAAACTGAAGTAATATGCAAGACAAAACAAAAATGATAGCACAACTGAGGTTTGTAGTTGCTTCATGTCCAGGAGACCGGGTTTTGGTTAGGGAGTGTATATTCTTATAATGACTGCCAGTATGTTATGTCAAATTGTACCTTTAACCACCTTGGTGCCAAGAGCTCATTTCCTGTTAAGGCAATCTCACCATACGACAATGGAGAGAGCCAAAATCCCCACTTCAGCCAATTAGGCAACGATGCTGTAACATTGTGACCAAGAAATTATTAGCATGCTGTACAGGAGGACGAATATCTTTCTAGGTGTATAAACCCATGAAACAAGGGGGTGACTTACGCCTAGGAATGATGAAACCCCCAAATAGAAGGACGACGAGAAATGCAGTTGGACCACCCACTGAACCAACCACCATTGTTTGGCAGTATGAAGCTACACAACGAAACATTGATAATGATACAGTGTGGACTAGGAAGAGGATGAGTAGATGACAGAAGAATCTGCACACATAAATAGTGTTTGTTAGAACAAACAATGTGGTTATCGTTGCTCAGGCAACAAAAATATATATGTTGTTGTTGACTACTCATTACTTGGGCTTGATAACTAGAGTATAGCCAATAAGCAAGGAAGATATTGATGGAATAAACAACTTGACAACTCATTACTTGGGCAGCAAAAATATAGATGTACCTGGATGCCTCTAGAGTATAGCCAATAAGGAAGTAAGATATTGATGTCCAAGCAATTGACTCAGCAAACGAAACTGGAACTTTGAGAATAAAAGCTGGTATTGCGTAAGCCCAAGTTGGATAGAAATAATAGTCTCTTTGTTTGTAAAAGACTGGTAATCTACTAACTGCCATGGCCAGCTCAGGGAATCCATTCAGCACTAGTACCATTATAAGTGCGTAGAAGAGTGAACCCATGTAGTAGTTTGCATGAACTCTATCGACACCCATATGTGTGCGCAGAAATACGGTCCCAGTAATAACTGCTATTAGTCCAAGCTGAAGCAAACTATATACTGTTAATTTTCAGCAGTCAAGGAGAATGCGAAATCATAATCTAGTCCATGCCAATTACAAGAGACAGTTCTTAAGTTTTTCTCCCAAAGTAATGATGTTAGTTAATTAATCATCTAACATATGAACATTCAGGTTATTAAAACTAACCCTGCCCATATGAAGCAAATGTTGACAAAAGTTTCTTAAGTTTTTGTAATGGGAAGTATATACGTATTGTGAAATGGCTACTTAATCCATTTTGTTGGAGGTACTTTATCATTTTGAGAAAATAACTAGAGTTACTGCAATTATAGTTTTGAATCAAGCCCCTCTTTAGTTCGAAGGCTTGGTAATTCCGATGCTGATGAAAATATAGGATTTGAATGTTCACGTCTTAATTTCAGGACCTTAAAAATCTTAATTTTAGTGACCATAGCAACACAAGAACTTTATGAACTTACTCATAGCTCCATAAAACTGATAAATCATAGATAAATCACATCATATGACCGTTAAGCATTTTATACGTTAAGACCTATAGAAAAACTGCACATAATGTGAAATTTCAAAGCGAATGGAAATTATAAGTCATTGCATGATGATGAATAGCTAGGTATGCATTTTTAAAATTGGATCTTAAGGTTTTGTGTTTGTTTTATTTTAAATATAGAACGTGTGTATTGATGCCCAACAGCAATGTTTTCTTCAAACTGAGTGGCTTACCTGAACAGCTTTTGCTATGTAGATAAAGGCATTTCGTTTCATGAGAAGAAGCTCTCTAGCGAAACATGCCTTGAGGAGTTCCCACTTGGACAACGAGTATATACTGCAGGACAAGGCATTTTTATGCTCTTTTGATTTGTCATAAGGTTTAGATAGCTCCCCAGCAAGATTCCGACCAACTTGAGATGCTTTGAACTTTTCGCATAACTCGTCAACGGAAACAAAATGGTATGTTTCTCTGCCATGGCTCCAATACTGCTCTTGATCTTTTTTCGACAAGACCTGTACATAAGTGTGGAAGAATGAAGAATTCCTAGTTTGAGATAGTAACTTTTAGATCACCCTAATACATGCCAACTGCTTCATATCAACAGCTGCTATCTTCATGGTCGTTCAACCTAAGCGTTGCTATAACTCTCTTGTAAGTTGCACGGAAGATGAAACTTGAAAAATGTGTCCATAGAAAAGTTAGTTAATAGGAACACTCCGTCAACCTAAATATCCTGTTTAGATATTATGCACATCGCACTAAATGATATGCTAAGTCACCACACGAAGTTTGACATGCAGCTTCACTTTCTCCAAGAAACGTTGTCCATAAGTAATAATATGCAAGATGGCTAATACTAGTTGGCACCTATATTTGCATGCCCACTTTTGTGTAAATTAAATTGTGAATTGGTAATGTGAAGTACCTCTTGGAGAAAGTCAGCAGCTCCTTTCCTTTCAGGGCACTTGAATCCACATGATTCAAAGAAACTCATAATGCAATTCTTGGATCCATGGAATACAATTTTTCCTTCAGCCATCAAGATAATATCATCAAAAAGCTCATAAGTCTCTGGTGATGGTTGGAGTAGCGAGACTATTATTGTAGACTCTGATATATGAGCTAGGTGCTGGAGGCAAGAAACAATCTGGAATGTGGTGGAGCTATCCAACCCAGTCGATATTTCATCCATGAGGAGAGCTTTTGAGGGTCCTACTATCATCTCACCTGGTGTTAAGACAAACTGTTCAGGAACAAAAAATGAGAAAAAAAAAAAAGGCACCCGCGAATGCATCCGTTTCTATTTAGTTTTCTTACATTGATCCATTGAGCTTGGGATTTATACATAACAAACAAATCGCTGCAACAGAACGAAATGGTGTATATTCCTTATCAGGGGTATTGGTAGGAACAATTAACATCAACATATATAGCCAAACAGCAGAGAACGAAATGGTGTGTAACATTGCACCAGAAATTGCAGAGTTTTAGTTGATGAAAATGATCCACTATATTTCAAATAAATGCCTACAGTAGTGTAGTTGGTGTTATAATAAATTTTGTATGTTGTGCCAAAAGTTGGTGTATGTAACACCCTGTGTTTTTCCATATTATAAAACTCACTAAAAATTTAAACTTTTTGAATTAGAACAAATGCAATCAAACTAGTATGGTAATTTCACCCCAAATTTGAATTTTCGAATTTTAAATGTGCATCAAACACCACCATGTGCATATTTGGAATTTTCTGTTTTTATTTATGTGTTCTCTTGATCTTGTTCCAAATCAAACTCTGGGAAAAGTCCAAATCATTTTTCCCTCCCGGGCCGGCCTCCTCCCTTTCCTTCTTTCCCCGGCCCACTTCTTCCCTTCCTTTTCCCTTCTTTTCCCGCGAACCGCACGGCCCAAACTGGCCCAGCCGCGCCGCGCCAGCCCACCCGCTCGGCCCAAGCCACACCAGCCCGCCTCCCCTTCGCTTTCACTGACGGGCGGGACCCACTGTCGTCACCCTCCTCGGACCGACGGACCGAGAGCTGCTCGCCGCCGTGGTACGGTGGCGCGGACGCCAACCACGGCGGCGCGGACGCCAGCGCACGCGCGCGCGGCGCCTTAAACGTGCCCGCGCCACTATTCGCCGGCGAACAGGGCATCTTGGCCGCTATTGGACGAAAGTGCCACGCCATGCCTTCGTACGCTGCCCTCCGTCCTTCACCGCAGGCGCGCCATTACTCCGGCGAGGAGCCGTTGCCGCGAAGCTTCCCCTCCGGCCTCGGCTATAAGAGGAGGACCTCCTCTCCTTCACGCACAAGCCTCTCTCGCACTCCTATTTCATTTCCACACGCTCCGAGCTCGAGCTCCCTGCTTTTCCCCTTCGTCGTCCTCAAGTCCGGCAGCTACTCCGACGAGCTCTCCACGGCCAACCAGTCGGTTCCGCTCCACTTTTCTTCTTCCTATGGCCTCCTCAGCAACTCCCTAACCCTCTCCTGCCTGCCATTTTCACAGTTGGGGTGAGGAGCATGGAGTTCGCCGGGAGCTAGGGTTCCGGCCACCGTGCACACGTCAACAGCGCGTCTCCGGCCACCTCCGACTCCATCAAGGCCACCGTGAGCACCCCCATCCTCTCCTTGTTCTTACGCACCTTTCAATTTTGCCCTTCGCGCTTGCTCACCCCCCTCGCACCGAGCTCCGGTGACTGCGCCGCGCGACTTCGTCGCCGGCAGGCCTTCCGGCTGTGCTTCGTCACGCCAAGGGGCGCGCTGCACTCTGCGCGCACGCGTGCACGCGAGCGACAACACGCGCGCGTGAGAAAGCCACTCTCGCGCGCGCTGCACCTCACTCATCGCCGCGCCGCCGCACTCCGGCGAGCGCGCGCCGCCGCTGCACCGCGCCTCGACGTCGACACGTAGCGCCGCTAGGTTCGCCGTCGCGCGTAGAGCTTGTAGGGGTGCTCCGTTTTGCAATCCGTGCCCTCTAGCCGCCGCCGGCGAGCTCCCCGGCGACGCGCCGCCGCCCGCGTCTCTCCTCCGGCGCGTTTGACCGCGCCACGCTGTCATCCGACGTGGCACGCCACGTCGACGTCTGGGCCCGCGACGACCCGGTCGTCCTCGCCCAGTCAGCGCTGGTCCACGAAACCGGCGCACCGTGGACCACACTCACACGCACGCCCGGCTCACCGCACACATGGACCCAGTCCACGGCACAGCGGACCCGCCTCTGCGGTCCCACCTGTCGGTCTCACAAGTGCCTCTGAAATTGCTACGTCTACACGCAGAGCGTACACAGAACCTTGTTCCGAGCCTTTTTCTTCAGTAGAAAAATTCCATAAAATCCCTGTAAATACTAGAGTATTTCCTGAGTATTTTACAATTCTTGTTTACCTCTGAATAATTAGGATTTATCATATGGCTAATTATTTAGCTTAAATCCTAATTAATCCTTTCATGCAAATTTGTAAAATCCATATCTCCCTCATTTTAACTCCGAATTTGATGAATCTTTCGCCAAAATTCATCAAATATCATGATCTATCTGTTGGAACCAGAACTATCCACTGTTTCCCACTGTTTAACCCTTATTTGGATTTAATTGCTTGCTAGCTTAAATTGTTTGATCGTTAGATTAATTCGATCGTCGTTTAATTGCTCTTCATGAGAGGATCAAGCTTTTGAGGAAGGAAATGAGGATCCGGATTATGAGGACTTAGAAGAGGAAGACTTTGGTGAAGGCAAGTTCTAACCCTTTTGATCATGTTGAACCTATGTTTGCAAACAGTCCTATATAGAGCCTGCTTTGGAAATAACTGTGCATGATATTTAAATATGCTTTAAATGCTAGATGATCCTATGTTGATGATTGCCATACCTTGTTAATTGTTTATCCACTGCCTTGTTAGCCCTAGGTTTCACTGTCATTAATTCTTTAATGATATGTTGATATGCTATGCTGCTTAGGACTTATTACCATGCGTATTTAAATAATCATGCTATACATGCCTTTTTGTGTTAAATGCGTGTGTGATTGGTGGAGTGTGTGTGAATATGTAATGTGGGATGGTAACTTATTAGTGATATTTTGTGCAACCCATAGTGGGAATACTCTTTGACGGGAGCAAGCGAGGTAGTCCTCAGTGGGGAGGGCTATCTCTGGGATGCGAGTCCTCCTTTGAGGATAGCTATTGGAGATGCTTGCTTCGGTCGTATAAGGACCGGTTCATGTGCCGCCTGGCCTAGCACCCTTCGTACAACCACATGCCTTGAATGGGAAAGGTTTGGAACCACACCCTACTATAGTGTTCACCCGGTACCCACCTGGAGGGCAGAAGATTGCGACGGAAGCCAGGAGAAGACCCGAAGCAGTGAGCGTCGTGGTCCGGCATATGGTGTTCTTTCAGGCCTTTCTACATGATGATGATGATATTGTGACGCCCCTGGTTGGTTATTTCCGTGGTGGTGCTGCGGTGACACCAAGTAGGTACGGGACCATTAGTATGCCAGACCAACCTATGACGATGGGGAGGACTGGTGTACCATGTGGGGAAATATGTACAACCTCTGCAGAGTATAAAATCTATCATGATAGCCGTGTTCCACGGTCTTGGACAATGCGAAAGCTTGTGCCACACAATGATTAGTATAACGGTGTGAGTTAATCCCTTGGTGTGTTTTTGGAATACTCCGGTGCGGAACCGTGAGCTGGTTTCCTGCCAGCATTAAAATGTGGGAACTGGCGGGATGGACTTTGTCTCCCCCAGGGCCAAACAACCCCATTAATCCTCAATGATAATCCTGATTAGTAGTTTGCGAACTGCTTTGCTTTACAAACAACCCCCTGCATAAAATTGGCTTTCCGCCCAAGCACTAAACCCTCAGCCTATCCGTTGATAACATCCTTGCATGTTTATACCCCTTGCTATTAGGACTTGCTGAGTACCTTATGTACTCACCCTTGCTTTAATCATTCAGATGAGGAACCTGAGTACCAGGAGGATGGTGATGAAGAGTAGGGTTCCGTCCGCACTCAAGATGCCTGTGTCAGCTCCGTTTCCGTCTTCCGCTGTAGTGGTGTTTAAGTGGTTCTGCCTTTGCAGCCCACTAGCATGATGCTTGATGTAATAAGATGGCCCTTGGCCAGGAGTTGTAAGACCTTTTATGTATGAAGGCTTGTATGAGACTCGGTAATATTTATGCAAGTGATGACTCGGTGATATCATTCTGTGTAAAGTGTATGTATCAGCGTCTGATCCAGGGACTGATACGGTAAGCACTCATGCTCCAGAAATGGGGTATGACAGAGTGGTATCAGAGCCATGCTTGACTGTAGGATGGACCCTAGGTTGGAAACGATTGTGAGAGAGTGATATTTTATATATATAAACTATATTACAAAATTTCTTACAGTTTCGTACTTACTTACAAAACTATTTTATACCTGTTACTTACCTGTTTTCAACTTTTGTTGGAACAGATGGCGGACCAGCAGCTAGGCACCGAGTGGACTTTCAGCTACCAGACTGGAGTAGCAGGCTTCCCCACTGTCCTGTTCGAGACTTTGCAGAGGTTCGGCTACACCGACCGTCCAAAGTACCGTGCCCGCAGCTTTGTCGAGAGGGGCACCCAGCAGTGCGAGGTGGAGGTGACAGTCCTCCAGCCCCGCGCACGTCCAGATCTGCCACCACTGACAGTGAGAGCTACCGGCGCCCAGTCCCCCGACGCCCACCAGCTTGCAGCTCGGAAGACCCTGCTGATCTTCTGCGAGCACCACGAGCTGGGAGTACGTGGCACCCCGTGTCGCTACTTCCCGCTTTTCGAGTACACTGACGCAGCCTGGGAGTACAGGATGAGTGCAGTACAGGGCGAGGAGGACCCCACCGTTGTAGCGTCCGCTTGGTACCTAATGGCCCTTGACAACCTGTTTGAGGACCAGCAGAGAGAGTACCACTGGAGTATCACCAGAGCAGAGGCAGCAGAGCTCAGAGAGAGGAGTCTCAGTGAGCAGCTTCAGCAGACTCAGACTCAGCTCGCAGAGGCCCAGGCACAGTCTACACAGACAGCTCACGTCCTTGAGACGACTGCGCAGATGTGGGATGAGGATACGCAGAAGCTCACAGATGTTCAGGCCCAGCTTGCAGCAGCCCAGGCTCAGCTTGCAGAGAAGACGACAGAGCTTGAGACCACCAAGAAGCTCTGGAGGGAGGACGCGAAGTACCTCATCAAGACAGTTGACCGTGCTTGGGTGAAGTGCCACAAGTACCACGGAGGACCCCGTCGCAGGTACACTATGAGGGTCAGAGGACTTCAGTACCACTCTCACTACGCAGCACCGTCAGACTCAGAGTGGTACCCTACCGACAGTGATGACTCTGGAGGAGACAGTGACGACTCTGGAGGTGCAGGACCGTCAGGTGTGGCACAGCTTCCAGCTTCACCAGAGGTCGCACTTGCCCTAGAGCCAGCACCAGAGGTTGAGCCAGCACCAGCCTCACCAGCAGTTGCACCAGCTCCAGCTTCACCAGCAGTTGCACCAGCTCCAGCTTCACCCGCAGTTGCACCAGCTCCAGCCCCAGCTCCAGAGCCAGTGCACGGCTACCTGACAGAGTCAGAGGAGGATCCCATAGAGGACGAGGATGCTGAGATGGCTGAGGGGGACCCTGAGTTTGAGATGCTAGAGGACCCTCTGCAGGGTGAGGAGGACACTGAGTCGGAGCACGAGATGGACTACCCGACAGACCCCGGTAGTGACTACTCGGACTCGATGGACGAGGACGACTTCCCAGTACTCGAGGGCTACGTCCCTCAGTACATGCTAGAGATGGAGGAGGACGAGGACCAGGGTGTGGTCAACTTTGCGCCTGTCAGTGACGACCAGCCTGTGGTAGTCGACCCTCCGGCACCGCAGCAGCCAGCACCTGCTGACGTCTCAGTTCAGTAGCCGCCAGCACTGTTTGCTCCCCCTGCTCAGCAGCAGCCAGCACTACCAGCAGGTCACCAGCTAGCACTAATGGCAGACCCAGCGGCTCAGTTCCCACCTGCACTTGTCGCACTTGGACCACTGTTCCCGTTCCAGCCAGTGCTTGCCGCTCCCCCAGCTCACCTTCAGCCAGCAGCACCACAGCAAGCGCCAGCACCACAGATGCTCGGAGACATGGACCTCTTCGAGTACTACCAGCTACTTCGTGCCCACGCCAGGGGCGATGACCCCTACGACCTGTACCGTGCTTGGCGCAGGGACCACGGCTACGACCAGTTCTGAGGAGCAGCTATCCCAGAGGGAGTCAGTATCAGTTGCGCTGATGGCAGCAGCGCTTGTATCCGTAGTTGTGTAGTCCAGCCGATGTGTGTCCTTGTATCTTAGAGTTCCATGTTGTTGAGTCCTGTTGTTTAGTTGTGCCGTCAAGTCCTCCTGTAAGGACTTGGGTATGTGTGATCGAACTCTGTTATGATGCTTATGTATGCTGTGATGATGTAATGATGCTGGATCTTACTGTTTGTGTGTTAGAAAATCCTATGACCCTGTCTTGCTACCTTGCTTAAGTTTTACCTCAACCTCGACTTACTCTCACCTCCCACCGTCCCCTACCAACTCTACAGATGCCTCCCGCAAGGCAGTCCGCCCGTTTGCGGCAGCGTCGTGAACGTCAAGTTGCGCATGACGAGGATGCCCCAGGACAGGGCAATGGACGTGGACGTGGACGTGGACGTGGAAGAAGCAGAACTAACAACCAACGTGGCAGAGGTGGAGGCAGAATTGGAGGCAATGACCATGAAGAGGAGGCAAGCCAGAACAATCAGAACAACCAGGATAACCAGAATGACGAGGTAGGCCAAGGTGAAGGTGGAGGACATCAACAGAACCAGAACCGAGGAGGAGGAAACCAGAACCGTGGCAGAGGTGGACGAGGTGGCGGGCGAGGTGGGCGAGGTGGACCCTTGCCCAACCCACCTGTCACCGACCTCGTCGCTGTAATGGACAACCAGACCCGGCTGATGGAAGTCATTGCTCAAGGACTTCTGGACCGTGCACCTGGACCCCAGACCAAGATGTCAGAGTTCATGAGACTCAGGCCACCGACCTTTGAGAATGCTGAAGAAGACCCCCTAGCAGCAGATGATTGGCTGAGAGGCATCACCAAGAAGCTTCAGGTTGTGAACACCAATGACAGGGAAAAAGTCCTTCTGGCATCGCACCAACTCATCGGAGCAGCCAGTGAATGGTGGGACAACTACCGTGAAGCTGCAGAGGATCCCGATGCTATCACTTGGGATGAGTTCCAGGAAGAATTCAGGAGGTACCACATTCCTGAGGGTATCATGGAGATGAAGGCAGACGAGTTTCGCTCTCTGAAGCAAGGCGCTATGACTGTGAACCAGTACATCAGGAAGTTCATGAAGCTTGCACGCTATGCACCTGAGGATGTGAGCACTGACAAGAAGAAGCAGGACCGTTTCAGGAAGGGACTGAGCCCTAGTTTGAAGACGCAGTTGGTCACTCACATCTACCCGGACTTCAACACTCTGATGAACCGTGCTATCCTTCTGGAGGATGCACGTTCTCACATTGAGAGTGACACGAAGCGCAAGTTCAACGCACAGAAGTTCAAGCAGCAGGAAAGGAACCAGAGGTCAAGGGGCAGCTTTTCTCAAAAGCCTAGATACCAGCCGACCATGCAATACAAGACCTCATCATCAAACCAGTATAATGCAACATCTTCCTACCGCAACCAGAATGTCAGTAGTCAGCAGAGGAGCAACCCCAGCGTTGCCCAACCAGCACAAAATGAAAAGAGGACATGTTTTAACTGCCGCGAACCAGGTCACATGATTGCCAAGTGCCCTTATATGAACCAGAATCAGGCTCCAGCCCAGTCTCATCAGCAAAGCAACGCCAGGACCGCAGTGTCAGGAGCAGGACGTGGTGGACAGCAATCCTCTGGACAGCAGCGAAGGAGCAGTCAGACCTTCGGCCGAGGCAGAGTCAACCACATAGACACCCAGGAAGCTGAGGAAGCACCAGACGTTGTGCTCGGTGAGTATCTTGTCAATTCCACTCTTGCAACAGTTCTGTTCGATTCTGGAGCTTCGCATTCATTCATATCTTCAAGATTTGTTGCTGCACATGGTTTTCCGACTGTTTTGCTCAAACAACCACTGATAACTCGCTCTCCTGGAGCGGAAATCAAGTGTTTGTTGGGATGTCCCCGGGTTAAAATTCTTTTAAGTGGGGTAGTATTCCTGGCAAACCTAATAGTTCTCCAGTCTGCCGGAATAGATGTTATCCTCGGAATGGACTGGTTAAGTAAACATCAGGGAAATATAGCCTGTGATACCAGAAGAGTGTCCCTAGTAAATCACCAAGGCATTAAGGTTGAATGTGAGCCAAGAAGAGTGAAGGCCACACCTATGGTATGCAGTTTGAAAGCCACATCCCTGGAGGAAGTACCAGTCGTCTGTGAGTACCCAGATGTCTTCCCAGATGAGCTACCAGGAATGCCACCTGATCGGGACATAGAGTTCATCATTGAACTGATCCCTGGAACTCCACCAATAGCCAAGAGACCCTACCGAATGGCAGCAAACGAACTGACAGAGTTGAAAAAGCAAATAGCTGAATTGCTAGAGAAAGGGTTCATAAGGCCCAGCTCTTCCCCGTGGGGATCACCTGTTCTCTTTGTCAAGAAGAAGGATGGTAGTATGAGGATGTGCATTGACTACCGTTCACTCAATGAAGTTACTATCAAAAACAAGTATCCATTGCCCAGGATCGATGATTTGTTTGATCAGTTAAAGGGTGCCAAGTTCTTCTCCAAGATTGACCTGAGATCAGGGTACTACCAGCTGAAGATTCGAGAAGGAGATATACTCAAGACAGCTTTTGTCACTCGTTACAGTCAGTATGAGTTTACAGTGATGCCCTTTGGACTCACCAATGCTCCAGCCTACTTCATGAATCTGATGAACAAGGTATTCATGGAGGAGCTAGACAAGTTTGTTGTGGTCTTCATTGACGACATCTTGATCTACTCCAAGAGCGCAGAGGAACACGAACAACATCTGAGGATTGTGCTTGAGAAGTTAAGAGCACATGAGCTTTATGCCAAGTTCAGCAAATGTGAGTTTTGGTTGAAAGAAGTAGCTTTCCTTGGTCATATCCTGACAGCAGAAGGAGTTGCAGTAGACCCAGCCAAGGTTGAAGCAGTGACAGAATGGAAGCAACCGATCAACGTGACAGAAATCAGAAGTTTTCTTGGGTTGGCAGGTTACTACCGCAGATTCATAGAAGGATTCTCTAAATTAGCTAGACCAATGACAGCTCTGACTCAGAAAGGAAAAGAATTCAAGTGGACAGAAGCTTGTGAGAAGAATTTCCAAGAGTTGAAGAGAAGGTTGACAACAGCCCCAGTGCTAACTCTACCTGATATTCATCGAGATTTTGTCGTATACTGCGACGCATCTCGACAAGGTTTGGGTTGTGTCTTAATGCAAGACGGTCGAGTTGTGGCTTACGCATCAAGACAACTAAAGGTTCATGAGCAGAACTACCCAACACATGACCTGGAGTTAGCAGCTGTTGTCCATACTCTGAAGATCTGGAGGCACTATCTGATAGGAAATAAGTGTGAGATCTTCACAGACCACAAGAGTTTGAAATATATCTTCACTCAGTCAGACCTTAATCTCAGGCAGAGGAGATGGTTGGAGTTGATCAAGGACTACAACCTGGATATACAATACCACCCTGGAAAGGCCAATGTGGTTGCAGATGCACTTAGTCGCAAAGCTCATTGCAATAGTATCAAGTTGCATAAGAAGAGACCTGAGTTACTGGCAGAGTTCAAGCAGTTTTACCTGCACTTCACACGGTCGAGTCAGGAAGACACTCTATGTGTGAAGCCAACCTTGGAAGACCAAATCCGAACAGCCCAAGTGGACGATGAGGGAATACTTGACCTCAAGGTTAAAACAGGGGAAGATAAAGCCCCTGGTTTTAGAGTTGATGATCAAGGCACTTTGTGGTACAAGGATCGAATCTGTGTACCCAAGAATGGTGGATATCGGCAGCTTATCATGGATGAAGCTCACAACTCCGCTTACTCCATCCACCCAGGAAGTACCAAGATGTATGTGGATCTGAAACAGAAGTACTGGTGGACTGGAATGAAAAGGGACATAGCAGAATTTGTTGCTCGATGTGATATCTGCAGCAGAGTCAAAGCAGAACATCAGAGACCCGCAAGATTATTGCAGCCCCTACATGTCCCCGTATGGAAATGGGATGAAATCAGCATGGACTTCATTGTGGGGTTACCCCGTACCCAAAAGGGGAATGACTCGATATGGGTCATAGTAGACCGTCTGACAAAGGTTGCGCACTTCATACCTGTAAAGACAGTCTATAGAGGAGACAAGTATGCTCAGTTATATGTGGATCACATACTCAAGTTACACGGAGTCCCTAGCAGGATAATATCTGACCGAGGTTCACAGTTCACCTCAAAGTTCTGGAAAAGCCTTCATGGGTTGCTGAACACCAGGCTAGATTATAGCTCAGCCTTTCATCCCCAGACCGATGGTCAGACCGAGAGAGTCAACCAAATCCTCGAAGATATGCTAAGAGCATGTGTACTAGCTCACGGAAAGGACTGGGAGAAAAGTCTTTCCTTCGCAGAATTCTCTTACAACAACAGTTACCAGGCCAGCCTGCAGATGTCGCCTTTTGAGGCCCTGTATGGCAGGAAGTGCAGAACCCCGCTGATGTGGTCAGAGGTTGGAGAGCGATCTTTCTTTGGCCCGGCACTCATCAGAGATGCCGAAGAGAAAGTGGCTCTGATCAGAGAGAATTTGAAAGCAGCCCAGAGCAGGCAGAAGAGCTATGCAGATACCAGACGCAGGGATCTAAGCTTCGAAGAAGGAGACTATGTGTATCTCAAGGTATCACCAATACGAGGTACCAGAAGGTTCAAAGTCCGAGGAAAGTTAGCACCAAGATATATCGGACCCTTCAAGGTACTCAAGAAGATAGGAGCAGTGGCTTACCGCCTCGAGCTCCCTGAAGAGATGTCAGACATCCACAATGTGTTCCATGTTTCACAGCTAAAGAAATGTCTGCGAGTTCCAGAAGAAATAGTACCACCAGAAGTAGTGGATCTACAACCGGATCTCCGTTATCAAGAGAGGCCTATCAAGATTTTGGAGGTTGCCACTCGGTTAACAAGACGGAATGCCATACGGTTTTGCCGAGTACAATGGAGTAATCACACGGAAGCAGAAGCTACATGGGAACGTGAGGATGATCTCAAAAGGGAGTTTCCCTATCTGTTCGAGGCAGAGCTTGAATCTCGAGGCCGAGATTCTGCTTAAGTGGGGTAGGTTTGTAACACCCTGTGTTTTTCCATATTATAAAACTCACTAAAAATTTAAACTTTTTGAATTAGAACAAATGCAATCAAACTAGTATGGTAATTTCACCCCAAATTTGAATTTTTGAATTTTAAATGTGCATCAAACACCACCATGTGCATATTTGGAATTTTCTGTTTTTATTTATGTGTTCTCTTGATCTTGTTCCTTTTTCAAATTTGAATCCCATTCAAATTGGAACCAAATCAAACTCTGGGAAAAGTCCAAATCATTTTTCCCTCCCGGGCCGGCCTCCTCCCTTTCCTTCTTTCCCCGGCCCACTTCTTCCCTTCCTTTTCCCTTCTTTTCCCGCGAACCGCACGGCCCAAACTGGCCCAGCCGCGCTGCGCCAGCCCACCCGCTCGGCCCAAGCCACACCAGCCCGCCTCCCCTTCGCTTTCACTGACGGGCGGGACCCACCGTCGTCACCCTCCTCGGACCGACGGACCGAGAGCTGCTCGCCGCCGTGGTACGGTGGCGCGGACGCCAGCGCACGCGCGCGCGGCGCCTTAAACGCGCCCGCGCCACTATTCGCCGGCGAACAGGGCATCTTGGCCGCTATTGGACGAAAGTGCCACGCCATGCCTTCGTACGCTGCCCTCCGTCCTTCACCGCAGGCGCGCCATTACTCCGGCGAGGAGCCGTTGCCGCGAAGCTTCCCCTCCGGCCTCGGCTATAAGAGGAGGACCTCCTCTCCTTCACGCACAAGCCTCTCTTGCACTCCTATTTCATTTCCACACGCTCCGAGCTCGAGCTCCCTGCTTTTCCCCTTCATCGTCCTCAAGTCCGGCAGCTACTCCGACGAGCTCTCCACGGCCAACCAGTCGGTTCCGCTCCACTTTTCTTCTTCCTATGGCCTCCTCAGCAACTCCCTAACCCTCTCCTGCCTGCCATTTTCACAGTTGGGGTGAGGAGCATGGAGTTCGCCGGGAGCTAGGGTTCCGGCCACCGTGCACACATCAACAGCGCGTCTCCGGCCACCTCCGACTCCATCAAGGCCACCGTGAGCACCCCCATCCTCTCCTTGTTCTTACGCACCTTTCAATTTTGCCCTTCGCGCTTGCTCACCCCCCTCGCACCGAGCTCCGGTGACTGCGCCGCGCGACTTCGTCGCCGGCAGGCCTTCCGGCTGTGCTTCGTCACGCCAAGGGGCGCGCTGCACTCTGCGCGCACGCGTGCACGCGAGCGACAACACGCGCGCGTGAAAAAGCCACTCTCGCGCGCGCTGCACCTCACTCATCGCCGCGCCGCCGCACTCCGACGAGCGCGCGCCGCCGCTGCACCGCGCCTCGACGTCGACACGTAGCGCCACTAGGTTCGCCGTCGCGCGTAGAGCTTGTAGGGGTGCTCCGTTTTGCAATCCGTGCCCTCTAGCCGCCGCCGGCGAGCTCCCCGGCGACGCGCCGCCGCGCGCGTCTCTCCTCCGGCGCGTTTGACCGCGCCACGCTGTCATCCGACGTGGCACGCCACGTCGACGTCTGGGCCCGCGACAACCCGGTCGTCCTCGCCCAGTCAGCGCTGGTCCACGAAACCGGCGCACCGTGGACCACACTCACACGCACGCCCGGCTCACCGCACACATGGACCCAGTCCACGGCACAGTGGACCACAGCGGACCCGCCTCTGCGGTCCCACCTGTCGGTCTCACAAGTGCCTCTGAAATTACTACGTCTACACGCAGAGCGTACACAGAACCTTGTTCCGAGCCTTTTTCTTCAGTAGAAAAATTCCATAAAATCCCTGTAAATACTAGAGTATTTCCTGAGTATTTTACAATTCTTGTTTACCTCTGAATAATTAGGATTTATCATATGGCTAATTATTTAGCTTAAATCCTAATTAATCCTTTCATGCAAATTTGTAAAATCCATATCTCCCTCATTTTAACTCCGAATTTGATGAATCTTTCGCCAAAATTCATCAAATATCATGATCTATCTGTTGGAACCAGAACTATCCACTGTTTCCCACTGTTTGACCCTTATTTGGATTTAATTGCTTGCTAGCTTAAATTGTTTGATCGTTAGATTAATTCGATCGTCGTTTAATTGCTCTTCATTAGAGGATCAAGCTTTTGAGGAAGGAAACGAGGATCCGGATTACGAGGACTTAGAAGAAGAAGACTTTGGTGAAGGCAAGTTCTAACCCCTTTGATCATGTTGAACCTATGTTTGCAAACAGTCCTATATAGAGCCTGCTTTGGAAATAACTGTGCATGATATTTAAATATGCTTTAAATGCTAGATGATCCTATGTTGATGATTGCCATGCCTTGTTAATTGTTTATCCACTGCCTTGTTAGCCCTAGGTTTCACTGTCATTAATTTTTTAATGATATGTTGATATGCTATGCTGCTTAGGACTTATTACCATGCGTATTTAAATAATCATGCTATACATGCCTTTTTGTGTTAAATGCGTGTGTGATTGGTGGAGTGTGTGTGAATATGTAATGTGGGATGGTAACTTATTAGTGATATTTTGTGCAACCCATAGTGGGAATACTCTTTGACGGGAGCAAGCGAGGTAGTCCTCAGTGGGGAGGGCTATCTCTGGGATGCGAGTCCTCCTTTGAGGATAGCTATTGGAGATGCTTGCTTCGGTCGTATAAGGACCGGTTCATGTGCCGCCTGGCCTAGCACCCTTCGTACAACCACATGTCTTGAATGGGAAAGGTTTGGAACCACACCCTACTATAGTGTTCACCCGGTACCCACCTGGAGGGCAGAAGATTGCGACGAAAGCCAGGAGAAGACCCGAAGCAGTGAGCGTCGTGGTCCGGCATATGGTGTTCTTTCAGGCCTTTCTACATGATGATGATGATATTGTGACGCCCCTGGTTGGTTATTTCCGTGGTGGTGCTGCGGTGACACCAAGTAGGTACGGGACCATTAGTATGCCAGACCAACCTATGACGATGGGGAGGACTGGTGTACCATGTGGGGAAATGTGTACAACCTCTGCAGAGTATAAAATCTATCATGATAGCCGTGTTCCACGGTCTTGGACAATGCGAAAGCTTGTGCCACACAATGATTAGTATAACGGTGTGAGTTAATCCCTTGGTGTGTTTTTGGAATACTCCGGTGCGGAACCGTGAGCTGGTTTCCTGCCAGCATTAAAATGTGGGAACTGGCGGGATGGACTTTGTCTCCCCCAGGGCCAAACAACCCCATTAATCCTCAATGATAATCCTGATTAGTAGTTTGCGAACTGCTTTGCTTTACAAACAACCCCCTGCATAAAATTGGCTTTCCGCCCAAGCACTAAACCCTCAGCCTATCCGTTGATAACATCCTTGCATGTTTATACCCCTTGCTATTAGGACTTGCTGAGTACCTTATGTACTCACCCTTGCTTTAATCATTCAGATGAGGAACCTGAGTACCAGGAGGATGGTGATGAAGAGTAGGGTTCCGTCCGCACTCAAGATGCCTGTGTCGGCTCCGTTTCCGTCTTCCGCTGTAGTGGTGTTTAAGTGGTTCTGCCTTTGCAGCCCACTAGCATGATGCTTGATGTAATAAGATGGCCCTTGGCCAGGAGTTGTAAGACCTTTTATGTATGAAGGCTTGTATGAGACTCGGTAATATTTATGCAAGTGATGACTCGGTGATATCATTCTGTGTAAAGTGTATGTATCAGCGTCTGATCCAGGGACTGATACGGTAAGCACTCATGCTCCAGAAATGGGGTATGACAGTGTAACAAAAGACAATTGTATCACAAAATCAATTAACCGTCGCTATCATTTTTAGCAGTTTCTTCATAAACTCACCTTAGTGATGCATAGTTTTACGTCACCACCTGATGAATATATAATCGTGTTTTAATATTTTGACTAAGCTTGTAATAACAATTCATCATCCTATCTTGAACAGTTCAAAATGTTATAGAATCACCTGTGGTTAGTCTTTTCTTCTCACCGCCTGAAATACCTCTTCTCATTGCATCTCCCACCATTATGTCAGCACATATGTCAAGTCCCATGATCTATCAGTCAAGAAAGAAGAGGTTATATATATGCATGGGGAAACTTTCTTATGCGAAGAATGGTGAGAGCTATAATACTTCTTTGGAAAAGAACTACCTTGAGTATGTAGTCTGTTTGAATGCTCCTTTCTAAACCTTCCATAGATATCGCCTATAAAAAAATAGATCTCTCAAAATATAACGTAATATAGAATAGATGCATGTTTGCTTTTTGGATAGTCAAAATAGTATAGAACTGTGCATTCATAGATTGTATCATTACATTGAGTGTGCACAATAAGGTCGTCAGTGATTACCTTCATATAGGTGTCTATGTCAGGGTCAGGAGTAATCCCAGCCTCCTTCTCCCTTCTAATCACCTCCTTCATGATTTCTAGTTTAAAGAAACAAAGCTTGGTTTTAGTAGCTAGCATGTAACATAATCTATGTAATACTAATCATGTTTAGTTAATTAAGGAGCGTTGATTTGGTCACTGAAGAAGAGAGAGAGTTACCTGCTCTGCTGCCAACGCCCTGGAATCTTGCAGCGAAGTCGATGGTCTCTCGTACGGTCATCTCCGGGACGTGAAGGTCATACTGGCTGATGTAAGCCGCCGTCTTCTCTGGAACAAATTCATCTAGTTTCATGCCGTTGTACTCGATCTCTCCTGTTACTTTGAGGTTATTAGCGTCAAGCTTTCCGGCGAGCGCTTTGAGGAGCGTGGATTTGCCACAGCCCGGGGGTCCCAGGAGAAGTGTCAGCCTCGACGGCCTGACAATGCCGCTGACATTGTTGAGGATGTGGACCCTCGCTTGCTGGCGGTTGAATCCCAGCATTCTGCTCACCACCTGATGGTTCAAACTTTAAAGTCATGCACACTAGCTAAGTTAGTGTCAATATTGCAGATGGAAAAGGCCGGAGAACTTTTACAATAGATCCAAATGAATGCACACTGTCTATTTTCTCCATCCAAGATCTAGATCTTCATCATGATATATACTTGATCTATTAGTATCATACTATCATAGTGAGTATGGCTACATATAAAAATTATTAAAAAAAGTTATCTAAACTAGAGACATATGACGGTATTACCTATTTAAATATAGATAGTCAGGTTTCTTTCATGATACTTTTTACCCAACGCCAACGGTATTAGAGCATCTCCAGCAATAGATCTCAAAATAAAGCCTTTACTTTTGTTTTCCAAGCCAGCATGTAAAAATGAGGGCTCAAAATTTGGTTTCAATTCCAACAATAAAGTAACACAAGACCCTATTTTGTGAAAAAAAAGTGGTGGAATCCACAAATGAGAGGGAGGATTGGAGGACCCTAGGAATGAGGGCTTGGAGGTGGAATTTGAGAGGGCATGCAAAATGAGGGCCTAAGTAAGGTCCCTGCTGGAGTTCATTTTTTAACTCAAGACCCTGAAAAATGGAGTAGGGTCCTAAGTAAAGGCCCTGCTGGAGTTGCTCTTATAGTCTACCGACTACCGTAAAAGTGCTCAAAGGCGTAAGTACCGAGAGGCCGGAGACGGCGGCGTTCCAGATGGTGGGGAGCGGCTTTCCCTCCACCACCTGGCACTCCGCGTCCACGCACACGTCGCGCCACCGCACCTCCACCGTCGGCTGCCAGACGCCGACCCTGTCCATCCGCTGCCGCTGCTTCCGGAGCAGGCGGAGGTTGTCGCGGTGGGTGCTGGCGACCAGGGCGTCCACCACCAGCCGCCGCTCCGCCGCGCCCAGCCGCCGCACGTCCACCACCTCCAATGGCGGCGGCGCGGTGTCGCCGTTGTTGTTGTTGTTGTTGTTGTTGTTGTTGTTGTTGTTGTTGTTGTTGTTGTCAAGGCGCAGGCGAGCGTGGAGCAGCGCCGTGTGGAGCCTGTCGGAGGTGGGCAGCCTCTCGACGGCCGCCCACTTCAGCTCCAGCTCGTCGTCCTTCTCCTCGCAAAGCTGCTCGCCGGAGAGGGAGAGCGAGCGGGACAAGCTCTCCCTGAAGCTGGACGCCACGGCCCGTAGCGGCGACAACGACGACACTTGCTGCAACGGCGGCATGATCGTCGACACGTCATCATCGTCGTTGATCTCCAGTGACGGCGGTGGTGATCCCGTCTCCGGCACATGATCGTCTTGGTCGTCGTCGTCCTGACGACGCATGTTGTGGTTGAACAGCAGTCAGTAGCAGGAGGAGCGAGTTGGATCGAGTCCGTTTTGTCTATGCCATTCCTGCTAATCTTTAAGTGGTAATATATAGTAGCAGATGGCAGTGATGGAACTAGCAACTCAACTGCTTCCACCTGCTGCTTGCTTGTTCCAACTCTCGTTCCCCTTGATGACCCGTGGAGAGCGTGCCTTCCCCAGCAGGCACACCCGGAATTCCGACTCTCGTTCTTTATTACTAACTGATAGCTCTGCTTGCTTATTTGTCCAAGATTCTGTGCAATGTGTCTCCCTCCATCACGCGATCCGTATCAGATCCGACAAGTGTGGCCGGAGCTTGAGTGACTAGCCGCCGGGTAGGTAAGGCGGCGTATTACCAGGTGCTGATTTGAAAAGGAGCTTGCTGGTCAAATGCGTGGCACATTGATCCCCACGGAAGTCATACTGCCGGGAGTCCGAATTAGGTGAACGCTGACGGGGTTTCTGACACTACAAGAAATCTTGTAATCCAAGACGATTTTTTGATAACGATTTAGGAAAACGTCATGGATCATATATCATCCATGACGATATCAACTTTTTGTCATGGATTTGCAATACCTATTCCACAAGCTACTCATATTCTATGACGAACCCTCTAAAATCGTCATGGATTATACCATGGGTACAATGAAAACTTTGATGACGAATTTAAATCCGTCATAGATGAAATCCATATGTACCCATATGTATAATGATACTACGGTGACGAATATGAAAGTTCGTCATGAATTAGACTTTTTTTTTATATCGATCATGGATTAACCCATATGTTAATGATACTACGTTGACGAATATGAAAACCTTCAAAATTTATTTAGGGAAAAGTTTTCATTGGTTTTCTTAATAGGAACACTTCAGTATCTTTTTCCTTGCCAAAACAAATTTGAGAAATAAAAGAACAAAATGGCTCAGAGAAAGGAGGATTTGAACTCCTGTGCTTCCGTCACACAAAAACAGGGCCAACCCCTCCAGTACGGGAAAATCCCGTTCCGTCCGGCTACCGTTCCCGGATTTTCCGAATCGTTTTCAAAAAGCCGGAAACAAACGGAAACGGACGAAAATGGAATAGAAAAAAGGGGAGCCGGGACCAGAAACGGATTTGCATTTTTTTCGTCCGTTTCACCGGTATCCCGTTTTCAACCGGTAGATTCCCGTACTTTATCCGGTCATAATCCCGTTTAGCATTCAGGCCCATGTATTGCTTGGCCCAAAGCGGAGCAGACGAGCTAACAACGCTACCTCCCGGTCCCCCCCCATCTATTTATCAACAATGCCTGTGCTCCCATGCTGCTAGGTAGCGGAGGTGTACAAATCGTAGAGCATCTGATAATTTGGTGGCCGCTAGAGTTATGGGCCGTTTTCACTGCCGGCATCATGCGTAGAGATGGCCCAGTGGAGTCTAGAAGTCCATGTGACTCTGAACACAGCATGCGGGCATTTGTTTGTTTACGGTTGTTTTCTTTAATCAAGTTCTACAAATTCTTTTGCCAAGTAGTGATAAAAAATATATAATTTGTATTAGGAAATTATAAGGCGTGTAGAAGTTTTAAAATATATAATCCTAACATTTTGATCCAGAGGAAGTATGTTTTTATGTTGGGTCGATGTTCCCGCATATCACCGGTTACCGGACTGTTTCCCGCGTACACTGTCCGTATTAGTTCCGGATGAGCGAAACTGTCCTGATGGTTTCCGTTCCTGGCTTTTCAGTTTCCGTTTCCGTGAAGTGGAAATGGTTAGGTTCCAACCGTTTCCGTCCGTTTTCACGCCTAGATCTACCCACCTTCGTCCCCAAACGCAAGCAACGTCGGAGCCATGGCCGTGGATCGCCGTCGACGCCATCCCGAGCCGAACGCCCTCGCCGTGGATCGTCGCCGACACCGTCCCCGCGCCGCAGCCCTCGTCGTGGATCGTCGCCGACACAGCCGTCCCCGAGCCGCAGCCCTCGCGGTGGATCGTCGCCGACGCCGTCGCCGAGCCGAACGCCCTCGCTGTGGGGCTTTGCCGTCGCCGTTCCCGAGACTTTGCTCCCACGCCCTCGTCCACCAGCCGCGCACCCTCATCGTCATGCACCAGCACCTCCGCACCCCCTCTTCAGCTCCAGTCCCTCCCTGGTGGATCTGTGCAGGGGCGCACGAGGGCAAAATTGACGGCTGCACGTTCACCAGCAACAGAGTTCCAACCCAGTGGAGGCTTTACTCCTATGCCTCAAGGTAACAAGGCTCCCCATCTTCCAGTTCATCCCACCGTCCCAGCCCTGCACAATATGTGTTCGATGGAATGCTGCAGTAGACTTACTGATTGAACATGTTTCCTCTTTTCCACGGTGACAATGTTAGGTTTTACTAGGCAAATTTTCGTGTCAACTAGTATGTTGGCTTAATTATTCATCCCTTTCCGTTATTTTATTCCTGCCTGGTTACTCTGCTCAAGTAGTTTGTGACATAATCTGAGTGCCAAATCAAATTCCTATCTCGATTGAACTCCTGCAGCTTCAAGCCTAGACTAATTCATCTATCTCGATTGATGTATCAGGGCAGTTAACTTTAGTTTTAAGTTCAATTGCGTAAAGAATTTCATGTGAATTATGATTGGTGCTTCTGCTTACTGATTTACTGATGGCACATATGGAAGGAGAATGAATGTGGTCAAGAATGAAGGAGTATTGAGAGGTTCTTAAGATGATAAAACACGCAAAGAAGATCTGAAAGCTATTATTGTACTTTCAAAGTCTGGTGAGTAATATACCATGCTTGATTTTGTTTGTCAGCGACTCCAAAGACTTTTAATTAAATGTTCAGAAATCCTTGAATTTCATTTTTGCCTTTACTGTATGCCTGTTGCCTATCACGTTGCCTGTTGTAGTTTTTGTAGAAACAGGGGCAGGGGCAACTTTCCCATAGTGTGAATCATTATCTAAGTTACAAATGCATGCTACAACAAGAACCACTTCTTTTATCCAGTTCTCATGAGCCATGGGCTTATGGCTGTAAGAGACCATATTTAGTGTTTTGCATATATGCTAGACATACGACAGTGCATGTACAATCCTTTCCCCTCTAGTATTTCTGCTCGTAGCTGTTATACATGCTTGCTATTGTTAGTGCATTGCCTTCTGTTCTTTTCTTCGAGCATGATTTAGTTGCATTATGCATCACAACTTTATTGTCATCAATTCCTCCTAAATGATGCATCAAGGTACTGTGTATGCCAAACCAACTGCTACACTCAAAATGTTATAACTAAGAAATAGATATTAAATGTGGTTCTTAAGTCGGTAGTTTCATGTGAGGATTCAGATTAAAGCTATGATTAACAATCATAAATTTTGAGCTTACTGACTTTACAAAAGTTTTAGATGAGCTTAAGAGTAATCTCTTGGCTGATGACTTTCTGATCCATTTTTTCTTCTACTATTTCTGTATATTAGGAACTGCCCGGAGAAGGACACAATCTTGGTGGACATGAACCGTTAAGGACCATGTTGGGGCCAAGGAACTACACGGCTGTGATCACTAACACGTCTTGGATGTAAGCTGCTGCCATCACTGTCTTCTCCTATAAGCTGTCTAACTGTTTGGCTCTTGTGGATTTCATTAGGACCTCAAGATATTTAACTGTCAGAGAGTTGAATTAGCAATGGTGAACAGGATAAATAGTAGATATGTGTTAGCTCTCTCAAGCATAAACTGGGACGTGAAAACCATACATAAACTTCTGTCACAACGCTATTTAGTTATGTGTTAGCCCAGCCTGGTCTAAACCTGAGTCGGCTCTGCTCTTTGCTTAAAAATCAAACTTTGTCTTCCTTCTGTCCCATAATAACTGACCGTAGTAAGCTGAGATTGTAGTATTATGCCAGTAGGACAACGAAGACAATATATTCATAGATAGATACATAATGACCAGATTTAGCTGCAATAGATCTGAGCTCTCTTCTTATAAATTGTTGTTGATTTGTGCTTAATTGTTCATGATTTTTGACATAGTGAAGTAACAATTGACTTGTAATGTATTTATGATACTCTTTTCCGACGTGCTCTTTTCAGTTTGAGTATCAGTTGTGGCAAGGAAGGAGCAGATAGAAGATATTTGAAAAATTGGAGGCAATGAATGTGTAACTGTTTTTTTTTTTCCTCTCAAAAAAAGAATGTGTAACTGTTTTGGTCTTTTTCTTTCTGATTTGTGATTAGCCCAGTGCTCCTGCTGGGTGTGATTTGTACTTATGATCTGGATACTGTATGTGTTTGATGAATGTCTATTTTGATTTTTAGGATCTTTTTTTATCTACCTTTGTTTTTGCTGTGAGCCACTCGGTCATGAGTGTAACAATATGATTTTGATACTGTGTCAGTTAACATGTAATCTTGCCTAATTATTGTGTTCTGCCTGTTTTGGTGCTGAGCTTGAGATGTAACGTGCATCAAAATTGGCTAGACAAAGTGCACAACGAGTAGTTGGTGACACAATCTATGACGTTTATTGTTGTCACAAACTCTGGGCTTGGTTCGGACTGTGTGGGCTTTACATTGTCCTATGACGGTTAAAAATGTCATAGATTGTGATAATCCGTGACGGTTTACTAGAAATGTCACGAATAGACTCTGGGCTTGGGTTGGGTTGGGCAGGCCTAAAGCCATTCTATGACGGTCAAAAAACGTCATAGATTGAGTCGATCCGTGACGGTTTGGTAGCAATGTCACAGAGGTTAATCTGTGACTCTCAATACATGACCATTTAGGAAAACGTCACGGATGATGCATTGTGACGGTTTTCTAGTGATCCGTAACAAAATAAATATGTCATGAATCACATGATTTGTTGTAGTGTTGAGTTTCTAATGGTGCTCGTGGTGTTGATATATCAGAGATGAGAATAGAAGTGTTCCCAAGGTTGAAGCTCGTTCGTTGGTACCAGTATGACCACTTGGCTGATGCATTCAGAGTGGGACTGACTGTGGCAACAACAGCAGAATAGTAGTGGAGTCTGATAATTAACATCTCAGTAGTCAATACGCTGAGAACATCAGAGTTCGCTCGTTCAGCGATTGCCAGCGTATGCCATGACGTCAAGGAGTTTTACTTCAGTTTCCTTTTGTTATACATTGTGAGCGAATTCGTGGACTAGTTCATTTAGAGGTATAGAATGCAGGATCCAGATGAGTGTCTGAATATGGTTATTAAAAGGAACCACACGCATGTGTAAAGATGATTCTATTTAAATTACTGCCGTGTACCAATCTCCCATTTGAGGATCGGAGGTGTTCACCAGAGTCGAATCATCTTTGGCGGTACCTGAGCTTGGTGTTTGGTCATCCACCTAATCATTTTCCATTTCTCAATGATCTGCATTTGACTCATGCAAATTGGGACAGGAACCAAGCTATGTATAACTAGTCCAAAATCACTGCTCTGAAAAGATGCAGACAGGCTACGCCTGCAGATATTGTTTAGCCATTCGGTGTGATAAAAATCTTGTACCATGGTTCACCAACTCAGGATATCAGTGAAACGGAAGCACATATGTCTAATGGAAACATCGAAATGACATATCTGTTGCACGGCAGGGATCACTCCATACGCTCAACAAAGCCGTATCAGTTACAGAATTCTTCATTCCCACTAAGGTTAATCTGCCTCTCAAGCTTCAAGCTTTAAGTATTCTCCAATCCATCTTGTTCTCCAGTAAGCTAGGCAATAGCATGCCAGGCTTAGCTTTCACTTCTGCATCTAATATTAGAAAGCTTCAACGTCAGATCATTTTCTCCTCTTCCTTGCACATCAGGAGACATGTTCAGCTGAGCTGCGTGCCCGTTCCGGTAGTATGACAGTTTAAAAGGTTGCAGTCCTGGTCAATTCAGGACTTACGAATTCACTGAAGTCCAGCTGTTGAACTCATCCATTGTTAGTGCAAAAGAACTTGAGCTGGGTTTTCCACCTCCGCCATATGCCTAACATTTATATGATGTAACAAGACATGAACAATCAAATTCAGCATAAAGCCGTGGAGATTTGAATAAATAATCAGAAATATGACATGCCTTTGCAATTTCTGATGTATTAGTTATGCTGTCAGTAGTCCTCAAGCAAATCTTTAGGATACCACGTTGCATGAAGACCACTGCTCCAATAGGCCTATTAATGAAAAAGAAAACTTTTCTTGAATAAATTATCAACACAATACCGTGTATGTGTGATATATGTGATCATGTGCACCTAAACCTGTATGACGCTCATATACCTTAATCCAGCAGCAGCACTCCTCCGACTCAACTCCAGACCAATTTCGTGGCTCAACTCTGAGTGCCCATCTGCTCTGATTGCCTAATAATATATGTACAATAGCAAATGAAATATTTTTAAAGCTGATTCTATAATATTTCCCCAACAAATTGACAAGCAATAAGCTGGGTCGTACTCCAGCTGTCCAGCATCAAACCAAGTTTAAGAATACTTCAGGTATGCAACAACCCAATAACAGATCCGGTTAAGAAAGAATATGTGTTCCATCAAATTTGCATCAAAAGTCCACTAAGAAAACAGATGGTTTGAGCATGGGTTACTAAACCGAAACATCTTATACAGGCTGTCAGTAGACCAAGTCAATCAATTAAGGAAGAACAACAAAAGGCTGATCCACAAGCATGTGATTTTGAACTGCAGTCTAAAGCTGTCCACTAACTAGTAGCCACCCAAGATAGAAACGAGCGAGAGCACTCATGGATGCAGATCTACTTGCTTTTGCTGAAGCAATATAGTTAGAAGGTTCCAGCCAACAAAAAGAAACATTGCACCGTGTTGCTATAGAGAGGTAGATGAGCACTAGTGATGAAATCACTATAACAATGATGAGCATTTGATTCATATATACCAGGCATTCACCATATGACCCTCTTCCGATTTTAATCTTGAAAGGTTTGTGTAGGAACTCCGTTGCAGCCTGTAGGCGATCATGAGCTAGTGACTTGCCCCTAGTAAGCAGATCGCCAACATCAAGTTGTAGTAGCTGTTTGGGGTACCAAAAATGCAGTTATTGACCATGTCAGGATATAAAAAGGAAAAAAGCATGATGACAACAGGTGGATCTAAACCTGCTCATAAACATGAGGATTTGTGACACAGTTCAGCTTTGTGCGCTCATCCCGAAGTGCTGTCTGAAACTCCTTGGTGTTAGGCAGCTGCCACCGACGCAGATCCGCATCCTCTACGTATTCCAGAATATTTGAAACTCTCTCCTGATCTTCTTGGTCCAAAAGGTTATCAAATACGCCCTGGATGATAGGAGAACAGCCTTATTTGCTTCTTCTCAAATGGTGCAAGACAATGAACTTCAAAGTTAAAACATAAATGATTTCTCAACTCACGGCGTCAGATTTTGTCTCCGCTAGCTTCTTGGAGAAATAATCAAATACAGCTCGGGCACTGGTCTTTGTTGTGTCTATGTGAAGCTCAACATTACTTGGACACGGACCAAACTGGGGAATTCTTGCTAGCGTACTCTGCCGGTGATCAAATGCTATCACACTGCATCAGAGTTGCCCCATGAAGTTATATTATATACCTCTGCCAAGTTGCTAATTTAAACAAGGTCTAAAAATGTGATATTTATTATCATCATCATCAAATCTTTCAGCTAAAAAAAATTACTCCCTCTGTTTTTAATTATATGACGCCGTTGACTTTTTTGTTGAACTTTGACTAATAATATATATGAAACTAATTAGTTTCTTAATGTGAAATGTATGTTGTTGGATCTATCATCAAAACCACTTTAAAATTAACTTATACATTTAGCTATTTGTGCAAATATTTATGAATAAGACGAATGGTCAAAGTAACGAAAAAAGTCAACGACGTCATATAATTAAAAACGGAGGGAGTAGCTGTTAAGGGTCTCTGTAAGCAAATTGGTTGAAAAAAATCCTAAGGTGAACAGCTACAAGAAATTTTGGTTTCTGAACTACAGTTGTATGTTGAACAGGCATAACTGAGGTACTACCTTTTTCATCTCATTAATTACAAACATAAACCTTTGAACATTGTCGGCAAGAGTAAAACGTGAACTGCGGTTACAATTCGATTCCATCAACTGACTAAGTCATCCATACATAAATGGGGTGGGGAAAATATTTCATCTATTATTCCATTTTGGCTGCAACTGGTTATTCTTTGGAAACGCACCTGGGAACGAACCGGGCGAGCTCGAACGCAAACTTGTTGGGCCCGACGAAATCCAAGAGATAGCACGTCTGGAACCCCGTGGCCTTGAAATCTTCCGCTCTGACCGATCAATTCATCATGATAAGTCTAACACAACTAATGCCGGTGGAGCAAGCCAGAATGGGAAATGCGGAGCAAGGAGCGAGAGGAAACACCTGAAGGGCTCGAAGGAGGAGAAGGGCAGGACGAGGAGGCGGCGCCGGCGCGGCGGTGGAAGAGGCGGGCGGCGAGCGCGGCGTATGCGCCGGCGAAGGTGGGGTAGTTGTAGAGCGCGAGGCTGGCGGGGCCCACCTGGTCGTCCGCGTCCAGCAACGAGGAGGAGGAGGTGGATGAGAGGGCGTGAGAGTGGATGGCCTCGAGCGCGGCTGCTGAGCGGAAGGCTCGCCGGAGCGCGGGCGCCGGTTCCGAGGGGGCGGCAGAGAAGCGGGGACGGCGGCGGAGCATCGGCGGGTTCTGTTTGGGCTCCGCTGAGTGACTGACTCGCGTGTTTGGGCTTGCTGGATGTGAAATCTGTGTCCGATGATCTACGGGCTGAAGCAGAGAGTATTGGTAGGCTTGCTCGGATTCTTAACTGGGCCTCTACATGGCCTTGAAAACGCTTCCTACCTGATGATGTGCGAACGAATTCAGTCCAACGGAGTTTCGTTTCCAGCGCGTGCTGCCCGCTTAGGCGCCCCCCATTTTTTTCCCCCATTTTTTTTTAAAAAAAGAATATATTTCAGTATTTCAACCTCTACATCGACTAATGCATGTAGCTATCTGAATCCATTATTGCAACCCAACGAAAGGAAACATCCAAATAACGGTAGCAGCCAAGAAATTCAGGTGATTCCTCCAAAACAATAAATGTTCAGAGAACTTATATTGTTCTTTTTTTAGCTGACATGTAGCATGGTTTCAGGTTAACACAGCACTTTGACCTTTCTTTGTCCGATATGCACACCAAAAGGAAATGATTTCGCTAATGTAAATCGTTTACTTCACTTAAACTAATCTTGTTTATGTCTTTTTAGATATATTTAATACTAATTATTATTGATGTAATTCAGATTTAAAGTAACAACTCTTCTTCTATGAATATTATTTCCTCTGTGTCCCATAAAACAGTAGTGGAGCTATGATATTTTCCGGAGTCCCATAAGAGAGGGGGGGGGGGGGGGCTTGAGCCCTTCCTTTCCCCTGTTGGATCCACCCACAAAATAATATTTTAATTTGGTCTTGCCTTAGAGTACTGTAAAAAGAGACAACATGGATTTTGTATATTTTAGTTTGGTCTTGCCTCTTCCACGCGACGAGCGACACAAGCGCGTAGCCGATGGCAGCCACGGACGCCAGCAGACTGTTAGCTCGGTTCCGCTTCCGTCTCTGCCCTCGGCGTGGGCTGCCGTCGGCGCTTCGACGTTCCTTGGCGTTCGATACAAAGAAGAACAAGGCTCGAAATCATCCTAATTTCGAGCTATTCTTGTGCCGGGTCTTACAGATCAGAGTGATGTTCCATGGAGACAGTTTTGCATGTGAGATTGACAAAGCTGCCTGAACTGTGAAACAGGTGCCATGTTCAGAGAACTTTTGTGGTTCTTGTTTAAACTGACATGGAGCATAGTTTCAGGTCCTAGATGTTGATCTTTTTCGCCCGATGCATCAAAAGAAAAGAATTTCTATGATGCGATTATTATTATTATTATTATTATTATTATAGAAAAGGTAAGCACTTCTCCTGTGATTATTTATTGTTCTTAAAGAGGAAGAGCGGGTTCAGTGATGCTGAAGAAAGCCACTGCAAGAACTCCCATCAGACTAGTCCCAATGAGGGATTTTATTTGGT
The DNA here is from genome assembly GCA_007726485.1 of Eragrostis curvula. Taxonomy (NCBI): domain Eukaryota; kingdom Viridiplantae; phylum Streptophyta; class Magnoliopsida; order Poales; family Poaceae; genus Eragrostis; species Eragrostis curvula. Next base: position 49,345,210 of record CM017440.1, on the reverse strand, counting down.
TGTTTTTAAGAGTGCCATGTCATCTAAAATGATTTGAAATCACAAATGAAACAAACTATACAATGCATGGTTTCATTTTAGAGTTTCATATCACTTTATTCTATGTGGTTTGATTGGTTGTGTGTGGGATGAAATGAAATAGCGCTTCTTCAATGCTAGTTTCATATCTAGGTAAGCATGCATATTCATTTTCATCTAGATAAAACTTCTTCCATCTCTCTCTTTATAAATCTTTTGCCACATTATCAAACTTGCTTATGTGGTAGCTCATTTATTGTTGGGATTCTTCGTAAAGAAAGCCCAGCACCGGGTGAAGCACGGAGAAGAAGCGTGAGGGATAGAGAAGTGGCTTCGCGTGCTTCGCAAAGACTCTGCGCAACACGAAGCCTAGGCTATAGCTTTGATAATCATGTCACATCACAGAGAGTCGACCCCCTCTCCATTGCATGGGAGGGGGTATTTATACCGTGATCAGGAATTACAAACCGATGCCTAAACTACCCCTGATCACGGAGAATAATGTATAGGATATTCGGTACAAAAATGTCCGGAGGGCACAATAGTCTTTTGCCATCTTCCTGTCGAGGGTACATTAGAAACCCTAGCTGCTGACGCACTTGTCCTCCGGGCCCACCCGTAGGTCTTCGGGCGTACACAAGGCACCCAGCCGAGCCTCGTCCGAAGTTCACAGCCTTGGCGCGGCAGCGACCCTTCGGACGATGGATCCGCCCTTCGTGCCCTGTAGCAGGTCCAGCGGATCTTCGGGCGTGCGCGAGGCGCCCCTCCGAGCCTCGTCCGAAGTCTTGAGTCTTCGGACGCCGGAGACCCTTCGGGCGCTCGGTGCGCCACTTGCGCCCAGCGTCAATCCTTGCGGAAGGAAATATAGACGACACACGGAGGGTAACTTGGTTAGCTTGGTTAGACCCTTCGGGTGCAAAGAGGGCTGTCCGGGATCGAGTCCTGCTCCACGGATCCCCAACAGTAGCCCCTCGTGGGCGAGGTTCAACGCCGATGAGCCGAACCCTCGAAGAACAATCGGATGCGACCGGAGCCGATCCCGGAAAAACTTCCCTCGCTCATTGGGGTTGACGCTGGCTGTATAGCCCGAAGATGATTTCGTGTTGTCCGGAGGTCGAGAGCGCGGTAAAAACGTTGATCTTATCCGCACTCGCGGTTTTCGAGGGCGCATTAACTGCTCGGTTTTTACCCCCCTATATAAGGAGGGGAGGGGGCCGGTCATTTTCCGCGCTCACCTCATTTCCTTCGAGGTCTTCGGGTTTTCGCTGTTGTTTTTGCGGCTTCGATTTTTGACGCTACTTCCTTCCAGTCTTCGCGAACTTCTTTAGGTTTGTTGCTGATCGCTCTTCGGATTTTTGGATGGGCGCGTGATGATTCTCGTTGTAAAAAAATTTTCTTCGTATAACTTTCAGGTGCTTTTGATGGCTAGGACGAAGCAAACCGTTGCTCCCATCGGCGAAGAGCCTGCAATGTTTGGCGAAGAGGCGGCCTTCAGCCAGGAGGGGGCGATGTCCATTGATGGTGACGGTTCAGAGGAACTGCTGGACTCGTTGCCTCAGGGCGAGATTGGTGCTCGCGATCCGGAGGATGTCTCCGGAAGGCGCGAGCCCGAAGTCCCGGTAGATGTCGCTGGTGGCGGGTCCGGAGACCGTAAAGATCCGGAAGGTGTTTCGGTTGAAAAGCCCTCGGCAGACGACGTGGAGACTTCGGTTCCGGTTAAAGGTAAGAATTTTGAGGCTAGTAGGGATTACGAGATTTATATCGAGAGTGCTTATGCTGGGGACTTCGGGAGAAAACGCTTTAAGGCCGGCGTTGATGCTGGATCTTCGGCTGCAGAGGGGGAGGGTACTTCCGGTCATGGTCATTCTTCGAAGGTTTCTGACGCCCGGATTCGGACACCTGCAGTTATTGACAAGACCTATCGCTTGAACCGCTCCCGGGTTGGCGAAGCCGAGCTGGCTATGTATGTTGAGAGGGGATACTTCGAGGCTGGAAGGGCACGCTATCCAGGCGACGAGGAAATTCCGCAGCCCAAGGCTAATGAGGCGGTTGTTTTTCGGGACTATTTTGAGGCCGGGCTTCGGCTTCCAGCTCTCTTCATCCTCCAGCGAGTGCTTACGGCGTACGGCATTCAAATACATCACTTGACGCCCAACGCCTTCGTGCAACTGTCGAAGTTCATTTGGGCTGTGAGGACATTCAATGCGAAAGTGAACTACGAAGCCTTTTTGCGCTTCTTCAGTTGTCACTTGCAGAACAAGAAGGTGTACTATGACAATGATGTTTTGCTTCTTCAATATGGGGTCTGCACTTTCCAACCGCGAAACTTCAGCAAGAAATCGAAGCTCGAGAAGGTTGCTTTGGTTACCGCTTCGAGGAACCGCTGGGACAACGACTGGGTTGACTACTGGTTCTACGCTGAGGTACCCGAAGGGGAGAATGAGGATGGGTCTTCGTGCTACCCCCTAGCCAGTTCGCTGGTTCCTGCGTAGCCCATTTTCTCTCCTGCTTTCTCCGGCCGCGGCAAGACCTTCCAGCCTTGTTGTGATGCTTTCAAGAAAGCCTGCAAGGTCATCAGTGGCCGTACTGTTGTGGAGGAGTTTATTGCTGCTGGTGTTTGGCCTGTGGAGGGTGGCTGGAAACCGGATGGCACCGAGAAAGTGAAGCTCGAGGAGCGTAAGTTTACTTGCCGCCGCCCGAAGTTTAATGGGCTGAAAAGGCCTGAAGGTCTTCGGCCATTACAGTTTGTTGAGATGGTCGAAGAGTGTTCCAATATACTCTGCGATCCGTTCAGTGCTGCCGAAGCGTATGACGTGGAAAATGGTCTGATCCCGAAGCGCCGTATCAATCGAATCTTCGATTCGCTGAAGATCAGCTATGGTAACCATGCCGTGCCCTTAGGCAGAAAACGGCTTAAGAAGGGGGAGACGCCCGAAATTACGACGACGTCTTATATCCAGATGAGGGGCTGGGAGAAGAAAGCCGAAGCTCCCGCCGCCGGCGCTGGGTCTTCGGGTTCAGGTGCTGGGCGAGGTCGGGGTCGAGCGGCTTCTCGTCCGCAGAAGGCAAGTGCTGTCGCTATGACGAGCACTGTGCTGGCCGAGCGCTGGAAGCGCAAGAGGGTCGTATCTCGAGGTTCGAAAAGCTCCGGAGTCTCGGGTGAAGTTTGAGGCGGGTCGAGTTCCCGCTTGGCTTCGGGACAAACGGAATTTGCTTCGGGTTCCCGTGGTGAAGATGAATCTGTGGCTGGTGGTGCCAGGTTGTTTGGTTCGGGGAATGCGCCTGTTACTCCTGGCTTGGAGGCGCTTTCCGAAGGCCGGGACGGGGTTCCCGTGATTGAGTTATCTGATACCGAAGAATTGTTGGATGGCGCCAGCAGTCTTCGTGTAGATGTTGAGGAGATGCAGGGCACGGAGCCGGGTCAGAGCGCCTTGGACATGATTGAGGACAATGTGTTGGGCTCGACCGGCGTAGAACGGTCTGGAGATGCTGCGAGCTCCAGTGCTTCGGAGAGTTCTGATGATTCGTCGTCTTCGGGCGACGATTCTGACTCGAGCTCCGACGCGGGGAGCTCGTACGGAACCACGAAGGATGCTAGCTCTCTCGGTGTTTCGCTGGCGGTGATGAGTGGCTTGAGGGAATACAATCCCGAAGGTCCTTAGACTTGTGGCCTTAGTTTTATTCGCTTTACTCTTTTTATATATATCTTTTGTTCACACGCTTTGCTTGTGTTGCGTAGAGCTTCGGGCCACGCTGGAGGCGAATTCCGCTCCTAACCTTGCCGACTTGCTGCTTCGGCAAGGCCAAATGGTAACTGGGTTGAAAGGTTCCTCTTCGTTTTTGTTGCTGACCTTTTGGTCTTTGTTAACACTTTGGTTCTTTGTCAGATTACGCAGGCGTCCCAGGTGCTCCGGAAGAAATTGGAGACTGAAGTGGGCTTTGGAGGCGTCCCCCCAGAGCTCGTCGCGCTTCGCGAGGAGAAGAGTTGCTGGGATGCGAAGGAAGCCAGCTTCGAAGAGGAGATCGCTCGCCTGAAGAAGGATCTCCAAGAGAAAACTGACTCCTTCGCCGCCTACAAGAAGGATTCCGAAAGGAAACATGCGGCGGCGCTGGAGAAAGTGGAAGACCGAAAGGCCGCTCTGGAGGAGACAATGAGAGCAGAGACTGAACGGCTAAGGTCGAAAGCTTCGGCTTTGTTTCGGTCTTATTCGGAGCTTATTGCTCGCTTCGGCCGCCAGCCTCGCCCTCTTCCCGTCGGAGACGATCTGACCCTCGATTCCTTTTTGACTTGGGTCGAGAGAGAGCTGCAGTCTGTGCCCAGCCTGGTGACGAACATGTGTGATCATGGGGCAAAGACCTGCCTCTATGCGCTCCTGGATATTCTGGCGAAGAGGAAGGTCGGAGATTTCCATGAACTTGGTTACTCCACTTTCCCTTGCGAAGCTATTGAGGGTGCTGATCCTAATACCTCGGACAAAGGCGTTAGCGTCGTTGCGAAGCGCTTTTGGAGGTTTTACTGGAACAAGCACGGCTCCGCGGCCGCCAGTGCTAGCGCTGTTTCTCGTGCGCAGGAGGTGAGGGCTTCGGACTTTAGCGCTGTTTCTTTCTTCCGGAGTTTTATTGAGTTTAATAACCTTCGACCTTTTGCAGGCCAAGGAGAAGAAGAGGAAGGAGGTTGGAGGTCCCGCTTCGTCTTCAAATCCGTCTTCGGCTGACGAGCAGGGGAAGGCGAAGAAGGCGAAGAGCGCTGCCGTTGCTGAAGCTTCTTCTGCTGCTCCTCGATCTGCTACCCCGTCGGAGCCTGTCGCGAAGGTTGCCGCAAGCGAAGATGCTTAGATCCTCGGGGCTACTTAGTTTTGTTTTTGTTTTGTAATTTTAAGGGTTTGTAAATTAAAGACGCAATACTGTGTGCAGGTCTCCGCAGAGGGGGCTGTCGTTGAACCTTTATGCTATCAAAACGGTAGGATTTGTGCTACACGCGCTGCCCATCGTTTGGTTACGAAGATAATTGGCAATGACGATCTTGGTCGCTTCTGGGGTTATGTTTTCAATGAGTATTTTGCCGCTCGGGCCGAGGTGACTCAGCAGTTTCAGAGAGGTAGACGTCGGGTGCTTCGGGGGCCCCCGCTGATCGTCCCGAAGGTCGAGGCTTCGGAGTCTGAAGAGATTTATGACGTTCCGTGGGTGTATGACGATAGCCGTGGTGATGGGCTAGCTGTGATGTTTCTTGAACTCTGAATTTTTGTTTTCGCTTTTGAGCTTTAGGTTTGTTTGTTGTTAGCGAAGATATAATTTCAGTGCTTGTTGTTAATCTTCTGAAAAACTTCCCTCCCCCCTAGCAATCGAGGGCGAGGTTGCTAACACGAAGCCTTCAGCTTCGGAAAAACTTCCCTCCCCGCTAGCAATCGAGGGCGAGGTTGATACGCGAAGCCTTCAGCTTCGGAAAAACTTCCTTCCCCCCTGACAATCGAGGGCGAGATTGCTAATGCGAAGACTTTCGCTTCGGAAAAACTTCCCTCCCCCCTAGCAATCGAGGGCGAGGTTGATACGCGAAGCCTTCAGCTTCGGAAAAACTCCCCCTGGCAATCGAGGGCGAGGTTGATACGCGAAGCCTTCAGCTTCGGAAAAACTTCCCTCCCCCCTAGCAATCGAGGGCGAGGTTGATACACGAAGCCTTCAGCTTCGGAAAAACATCCCTCCCCCCTAGCAATCGAGGGCGAGGTTGCTAACGCGAAGACTTTCGCTTCGGAAAAACTTCCCTCCCCCCTAGCAATCGAGGGCGAGGTTGCTAACGCGAAGACTTTCGCTTCGGAAAAACTTCCCTTCCCCCTAGCAATCGAGGGCGAGGTTGCTAACGCGAAGACTTTCGCTTCGGAAAAACTTCCCTCCCCCCTAGCAATCGAGGGCGAGGTTGATAACGCGAAGACTTTCGCTTCGGAAAAACTTCCCTCCTCCCTAGCAATCGAGGGCGAGGTTGATACGCGAAGCCTTCAGCTTTGGAAAAACTTCCCTCCCCCCTAGCAATCGAGGGCGAGGTTGATACGCGAAGCCTTCAGCTTCGGAAAAACTTCCCTAATCTATGTTCTTTCTGGTTGTACCTTCGTCGCTCATTTTGTGATGTTGGTGGTGTGTTTTGTTGGTTTGCTCGTGGTGTGGTTTATATAGGAGCTGCCGTTGCTCTTCGCGGTGCCGAAGAGTCAAGTGGCTCTTACTGTGGGTACAGTCAGTAATGGTGGAACTGTGTGGCTTTAGTTGTAGGTAGCTGTTTCTGATGAGCTAGATTCTTCGTACATGGTGGGTCACGGAGTCATGAGGCGCACTGCTGTATGTCGATGATTTATTTGCCGCTTGGGCATTTCATTCTTCTCGAAGAATGTTCTCGCTTTACTGAGCGATTGCGAGCTTTCCTGCTTGAGGAACGACTCAGGATTTCTTTACCCTGATAAGCCGGAGAGAAACGCGTTTCTGCGTGATAGCGTAGGTTTACGCTTCGGGCGTTTTTGCCCCTGAGATATGGCGAACTCCTGATGGAGTTTGCATCGAAGTTGTGATGCTTGAGAGACAGATAGGGGAAAAGAGCTGCGTTGATTTGCAGAGGTTACATTGGGTCTCACCTCGTTAAAAACCTCACCCCCTGGACGGGGTTCCCCTGTGAGGAAAAGAGTATGAGCCCTTAATTGCTGAATTTAAATCTAGGCTACGGCGAAAAGTAGAAGGACTTCGCTTATATTTCCGCGAAGCCCTGATACATTTGTTATGCGAAATATTTCTTGAGGTTGTCCGCATTCCATGGGTGCGGGAGTTCATTTCCATCCTTATCACAGAGATGGTAGGCTCCGGGCCTGTTGCTCTTGATGATGATGTAAGGTCCTTGCCATTTTGGCTCTAGTTTTCCCTTGCCCTCTGTTCTTGGGCTCCGGAGGAGTACTAGATCTCCTGGTGAGAAGGATTTGTTGACCACCTTGCGGTCTCTCCATTTTTTTGTTTCGGCTTGATAGCTTTCTAAATTTTGGACAGCACTGACTCTGTCCATTTCCATCATGTCTTTTGATATTGCTATGTCTTCGGGGTTTATCTCATGGGCTTCGGCTCTTGGGCCTTTATACTTGATTTCTTCAGGTGTCATAGCTTCGTCTCCGAAGAGTAGCTTGAAAGGGGAGAATTTTGTTGCCCTTGATTCTGAAGTGTTGTGGGACCAGATTATCTTCGGCAGCTCATCTGCCCATTTTCCTTTCTTCTGATTGAGAAGGCATTTTTTGACTCCTGTGAAGATTTGCTTGTTCGCATTTTCGACAGCTCCATTTGACTCCGGGTGATACACAGAGGCGAAATGTGCGGTTGTTCCGATACTTCGGCAGTATTCTTTGAACTCGTAGTTGTCGAACTGCTTGCCGTTGTCCACTGTTATCTCTTGAGGTACCCCAAAGCGGCACACTATGTTTTGCCAAAAGAATTTGCGTATTGTTGGCGCTGTGATGTTGACGATTGGTTTTGCTTCGATCCATTTTGTGAAATATTCCAGGGCAACTACCGCGAAGGTATAGTTCCCTTGTGCAGCGGGTAGTGGACCGACGATGTCGATACCCCATCTCTGGAGGGGCCATGTTGGTTGGATTACTTGTGTTGGCTGGGAAATACCGGAGAGTTTGCTTGCAAACTTTTGACAGGCTTCGCATTTTCTGACTAGGTCCTGGGCATCTGTGAAGGCGGTGGGCCAAAAGAATCCTTGGCGAAGGGCCTTGGCGCAGATGGATTTTGTTCCGGCATGGGCTCCGCAAATTCCTTCATGAATATCGCGGAGTACTTGGATCCCTTCTTCGCGGCTGATGCACTTTAGCAGGGGTTTGCTGATGCTGGATCTGTATAGCTGATCATTGAGTATTACATAGTTTCTTGCTCTTGCTTTCATTCTTTTTTCTTCGGTTTCATCTAGAGCTTCGTAGTAATTCCGAAGGTAAGCCATTATAGGAGATCTCCAGTCTTCGCTTTGTATGATGTTTACGAGTTTGATTTCTTTCTCAGGCGTTTTTATCGAGGGTGATGTCAATGTTTCGAAGAAAACGTCTGGCGGCAGGGGTTCCTTTCTTGAAGCTGCTCTTGCTAAGGCGTCTGCTTCATGATTATCGCTTCGTTCAAGGTGGACGCAAGAGAAACCTCTGAAATGCTTCTCGGTGCTTCGGATTAAGTCCAGGTACTTGATCAGCTCTGGGTCTCGGGCCGTGAAGGTTTTGTCAATGTGGCTCTGAATGACTTTGGAATCGGTGTAAATTACGAAGTTGAGGACGCCCAAAGCTCTTAGCTTTCTGAGTGCTAGCAGTACTGCTTCGTATTCTGCTATGTTGTTTGTGCACTTGTCAGTTTCCTTGCTGAATTCAAGTCTAACTGCATATCTCAATTTGATGCCCGAAGGAGAGGTGAGGACGGCCGAAGCCCCAGCCCCTAAGTGGCCCCATGCTCCGTCACATCTGATTTGCCATGGTTGCTCGAAGACTGGGCCCTCGGTGTAGGAGCTGGGCTCGGTCCAGTCTGCTATGAAATCGGCAAGCACTTGTCCGTTGATGGCGCTTCTGCTTTCGAAGTCTACAACATGTTCAGATAGTTCCGCTGCCCATTTGGAGATTCTTCCCGACGCCTCTCTGTTGCCAAACATTTCTGACAGAGGTTGATTTGTAAGCACTTTTATTGTATGGGCTTCGAAATAGTGCCTCAGCTTTCTTGAAGCCATTACTACTGCATAGGCGATCTTTTCGAGCTCTGAATAGAACAATTTTGAGCCGGAGAGTGCTTCGGAGACATAATAAACTGGGACTTGAATTTTTACTTCGATTCCTTTGTTGTTTGTCTTTGCTTGTGATTGGACCAGGGCCGCGCTAACTGCTTTGTGAGATGCGGCGACGTACAAGTACAATGTTTCTTTTGCCTTCGGGCTGGCGAAGGCTGTCATCTCTTTGAGATACTTCTTCAGGTCAGCGAAGGCTTTTCTTTGAGTTTCTCCCCATTCGAATCTTCCGGAGCCTTTTAACACTTGAAAGAAAGGGAGGCTCCTTTCGGCTGATCTTGAAATGAACCTGTTGAGTGCTGCGATTCTTCCGGTTAGCTTTTGTACGTCCTTGATGGAAGCTGGCTCTTTCATGTTGAGGATGGCTTCTATCTTGTCGGGGTTGGCCTCTATACCCTTGATGGATACCAGGCAGCCGAGGACTTTGCCCTTGGAAACTCCGAAGACACATTTTTCTGGGTTGAGCTTGAGATTTGCCTGTCTGAACTTGGCGAAGGTCTGAGCTAGGTGAGATATATGATCGCTTCGCTTATCGCTTTTTACGACGATGTCGTCGACATATACAAGTACTATTGTTCCTTCCATCTCTTGCAATACTTCGGTAGTCATTCTGCAGAATGTTGGCCCTGCATTTTTCAACCCTTCGGGCATTCTCACAAAACAAAAGGTTCCGAAGGGGGTGATGAAACTTGTTTTCTCTTCGTCTTCTTTTCTCATGAAGATTTGATGATAGCCGGAGAAACAGTCCAGCAGGGAAAGTAATTCGGCTTCCGCTGCGGCATCTACTATCTTGTCGATGCGAGACAGAGGGAAATCATCTTTTGGGCATGCCTTGTTTAAGTCAGTGAAATCTACGCACATTCTCCATTTTCCGTTCTTCTTCTTCACTGGAACTGTATTTGCTAGCCAGGTGGGGTACTTGACTTCTCTGATGACCCCAGCATCGAGGAGCCTTTGGACTTCGGCCTTTACGGCTGCGACTCTGTCGTCTGACATTTTTCTTAACTTTTGCTTCTTCGGTTTAATCTTTGGATCAATGTCCAGTTTGTGCTCAATTGTTTGCCTGCTTACGCCTTGGAGGTCCTTTGATGACCATGCGAAGACGTCTTTGTTTTTGCGGAGCAGCTCAATGAGCTCTTCTTCTTCGTTCTTCGGGAGTTGATCGCTTATTATCACTGCTTGATCTAGGATGAGATCATTGAGCAGTACTCTTCTTGTTCCGTCCTTGTGGGTGATGCGAGGTTCTTCTTTGTCCAGCAACTTTTCTGGCACTAAGTGCTTGTGCCTTTCTTTTTTGTCTGGGTCTTCGCTTACGATATACACATTATTTTGGCCGGGGGTTATTCCCTTCTCGATATTCCTGGCTTCTTTCTGGTCCCCGAAGACTGTGATGACTCCCTTTGGCGAGGGCATTTTCATGACCAAGAATGAATTCCTGATGATAATATCGAAGGTGTTGATGACACCTCTGCCGAAGATGGCGTTGTATGGGTAATTCATTTCCACCACGTCGAAGGTTATGTGTTCGGTTCTGGGTTTGACGTATCCCCGAAGGACACGGGCAGAGAGATTTTTCCCAGAGGGTTGATTCTTTTTCCTCCGAAGCCGTACAAAGGTGTGTCCATTGGTTCAAGGAGTTTCCTGTCCAGTTTTAGCCGGTCGAAGGTACTGGCGAAAAGGATGTCCGAAGAAGCCCCATTGTCAACCAATATCTTGGTGACATCCCATCCATAGATGTTTGTTTTGATGACCATGGCGTCATTGTGCGGGTGCTTCTTGAGTTCGCAACGTGATAGGTCTTCTTCGGTAAAGGTGATTGGCACGTGAGACCATTTTGTCTTTCTGATTGGAGCTGCGTTGAAAATTGTGTTTACTGCTCTGAAATAATCTCTTCGTTGTCTCTTTGACTCGAAGTCCGTCGAAGACCCTCCGGTGATTGGTAATATGGTGCCAAAGGATGGCAGTGGATCTGCAGGAGTCTGATGGATTGACTCAGTCTTCGGTGGAATTCTGGTGATGGGAGGTGGTGGTGGTAGCTCTTCTCGTGTTGTATAATTGTGCGAAGGTGATGGTAGCATCTTCGGGATGTGGTTTACTTGAGGTGCTGGCAAAAAGTTGTTTGGGTGGAAACTCGATGGGTGAGGCATTGTGCCTTGATAATGCTGATGGTAGGCTGGAGTGATTTGCGGGTATGCAGGATTATATTGTGGTGATGGTTGCCAATTGTGATTCCCGGAGGTATTGTTGACAACTCTGGGTGGAGGAGTGGGTTGTTCCTTTGTTTTCATTCTTTCCAGGACTGTTTTGGTTTCGGGGCACTCTTTTGAGGTGTGTCCTTGGTCGGGTCCATGGAAAATGCAGTATGGTTTGCGAGGTTCTTGGTTTCTTCCTTTGCCTCGTCCCCTTCCTCTTCCGTTTCTTCCTCCTCTATAACTGTTAGATTCCGGAGGTGTTTCCGTCTTTGTGCTGTCGATCTGGTTGATGTATTGGGCTTGCTGTTCGTCTTTATTTCGCCTTCTCGAGGTGTTCCAGTCTGGTTGGCTTCGTTGGTTGTTTGGCTTCGCCGCTTGCTTTTGACTGTTTTCAGTTGCTTTTCGTCTTCGATAGTCGGAATCAGCTTTGCTGTACCTTGCTAGCTCTGTGTATAGGTCTTCGATAGTCGCCGGAGTGTTCATTGTCAAATGCGTCGAACAAGGTCCGGCCCGAAGCCCCGCGATTGCTGCATCAATTGCTGAGCTATCTTCCACTTCTGGGGCCTGAGATCTTAGTTCTACAAATCTTCGGAAATAGTCTTGAAGAGGCTCCCGCTCTCCTTGTACGCAAGCCCGCAGCTCTTGAGCTGAGACGGTTTTGCGTAGGAAACCTTGAAAGTTTTGTGTCAACTTGTCCCTTAGATTTTCCCACGAGTATATTGTGCCTGGGCGAAGGGTTGAGTACCAATCCAATGCCGGACCCTCGAGTGCAGTGATAAGCTTTTTGGCTAGAACGATGTCGTTTCCGCCAGCGGAGGAGATTGCAGCTTCGTAGCTCATGAGAAATTGTCTTGGGTCGAAACGGCCATTGTATCTCGGGAGAGGTATTGGCTTGTACGAAGTGGGCCATCTCGTGAGTTGAATGCCTTCGGACAGTGGTGAGCTTTTGTCAAATTTGCTGATTATCCCTTCGGGTCTTGTGGTGTTATGGCTTGGTCTTGCTGTTCTTCTAAACACTTGGTCTTGCTGTTCGGTGTTTTGCTCTTGCATTTCCCGCAATTCTTCTTCCAGCTGGACGATTGAGGCCTTCGCTTCTTCGATTCTGCTTTGGAGTCTTGTTTTCGAATGTTGGCTGGCCTGTTCGAGGCGAGCGCTTCGTATTTCTCGGAGTCTCTTCAAATGTTTCTGCAACTTGAGGAGGGCTCTGTACTCTTGCTCTTGGTCTTCGTCTCTTGCTCGCTCTTGTTGGGCATTGCTAGTCTCCGGGTTGTCGAAGTTGACTCTTGTGTTGTCGAACTGTTCCCAGTCTTCGTCCGTATCAGTGTCAGTGTCCTGCGCGAAGGGGTGCTCTTCCGCAGGGATGATTTGCTTGTTGGCTGCCTCTCTTATGCGGTTGTCTTCGCCGCGAGGGGCGTTGGTGTTGGCTTGGGCTTCCCCGGTGCGGAGCGGTGTTTCTCCTTGGGGTGTCCTTGCCGCGTTTGATCTTGTTGTTGGCCCGGCGGGTAGCTGTGGCTGCGGGGGCGGCACTGGGTCTTCTTCCGAAGCCCCTTGTGCAACCCTCGCCTTTTTAGGTGGCATTAGGGCTTGTTCTTCGTGCTAGAACCACGGTGGGCGCCAAATGTTGGGATTCTTCGTAAAGAAAGCCCAGCACCGGGTGAAGCACGGAGAAGAAGCGTGAGAGATAGAGAAGTGGCTTCGCGTGCTTCGCAAGGACTCTGCGCAACACGAAGCCTAGGCTATAGCATTGATAATCATGTTACATCACAGAGAGTCGACCCCCTCTTCATTGCACGGGAGGGGGTATTTATACCGTGATCAGGAATTACAAATCGATGCCTAAACTACCCCTGATCACGGAGAATAATGTACAGGATATTCGGTACAAAAATGTCCGGAGGGCACAATAGTCTTTTGCCATCTTCCTGTCGAGGGTACATTAGAAACCCTAGCTGCTGACGCACTTGTCCTCCGGGCCCACCCGTAGGTCTTCGGGCGTACACGAGGCACCCAGCCGAGCCTCGTCCGAAGTCCACAGCCTTGGCGCGGCAGCGACCCTTCGGACGATGGATCCGCCCTTCGTGCCCTGTAGCAGGTCCAGCGGATCTTCGGGCGTGCGCGAGGCGCCCCTCCGAGCCTCGTCCGAAGTCTTGAGTCTTCGGACGCCGGAGACCCTTCGGGCGCTCGGTGCGCCACTTGCGCCCAGCGTCAATCCCTGCGGAAGGAAATATAGACGACACACGGAGGGTAACTTGGTTAGCTTGGTTAGACCCTTCGGGTGCAAAGAGGGCTGTCCGGGATCGAGTCCTGCTCCGCGGATCCCCAACATTTATTAAAAATAAAACTCTCATTGAGAGTAGCCTCAGCAATTCCAGGACAAATGAAAGAGCTCCTGCATCATACTACTACCATTCATTTCAAAAGTGTGACAGATATCTGCATGGTGAGTTAGTGTGACAGATATCTGCATGGTGAGTTGGTGACTGACTCCTAGTCTAAGGGTCTCTTTGGCACAGCTTCTAGACTGGATTCTGAATTCTGCTTCCAACACTGTAGCTACAGGAAAAACACTGTAACAGAATCCATTTCCGCCAGAATCCTGAATCCATAAAGACGTAACTTCTCGCGGATTCTCCTACTGTAGCTACAGTAGCAGAATCAGAAGCTGGAATCCGTTCTCCCAACCAGGCCCTAACTTTTGATGAGTCCGATGATGAACCATGGAAAGGGAAAGGCAAAGCGACGTGGGCGAGCGGGGTGGAGTTCTAGAGAGGAGAGTATAAATCAGAGTGCAACCATCATTTTTTTTTGTAAACCAAATCTTATTACCATGTATGGTCCTGCAAATAAAGCAGATCAGTATGTTACATAACGAAGCATAATCGAGATGCCCTTTGGGACATCATCAGTCTGCAACCGTCACTGCTACAAGGATGGAGGAAAAAAGAAAAAAAAAGTAAGAGAATTGGTAAATAGCTCGACGTAGGTAGGCGGCTCAGTAAGGAGGGGCGTGTCCGTCCTCGACGCCTTCTCCTCCGGGCGTGGGCGGCGATGGCTGCTACAGTTCAGCTGCGGCGGGGATGTCCGTGTCCTGTTCGAGTACTGTGCGACCCTGTTCAGGTACGGCTCGCACTGTTACCGCATGGCGAGGCGGCTTGACCACTGTCAAACGTCCCTGCGGGAAGTGCGGGGCTTGCGGTTCACGTCTTCGGACAGTGTCGAAGGACGCCCACTTGCTGCCCATTTAATGCGCTCCACCGGCCAAGCTCTGACTCCGGTGGTCCGACCCCTTCGGTCGGAGGCTGGGGTCGGGCGCCCGGGGTCGGCCGAGGCGGAGTTTTTCCCCGACCCCCGGGGATCGGGAGGTCGGTCGAGGAATCGGGGCGTTCTTTGCCCATGCAGCCTCCCCGGCCGCGGGCCGCGTGACGCGTCGTGGGCTGAGCTTTGACCATGATTCCTGCGGAGACGGCCACGGCTTCTGGCCCAGTCCTTGGTCATTTACGTATGATTGCGAGGTTATGTGGGTAATCGCGGATATCTAGTTTTAGGTACCCGACACATGGAGCATAGTTTCAGGTTCTAGATGTTGATCGTTTTTCGCCCGATGCATCAAAAGAAAAGAATTTCTATGATGCAATTATTATTATTATTATTATTATTATTATTATTATTATTATTATTATTATAGAAAAGGTAAGCACTTCTCCTGTGATTATTTATTGTTCTTAAAGAGGAAGAGCGGGTTAAGTGATGCTGAAGAAAGCCACTGCAAGAACTCCCATCAGACTAGTCCCAATGAGGGATTTTATTTGGTTGTTTTTAAGAGTGTCATGTCATCTAAAATGATTTAAAATCACAAATGAAACAAACTATACAATGCATGGTTTTATTTTAGAGTTTCATATCACGTTGTTCTATGTGGTTTGATTAGTTGTGTGTGGGATGAAATGAAATAGCGCTTCTTCAATGCTAGTTTCATGATGTTTCATATCTAGGTAAGCATGCATACTCAGTTTTATCTAGATGAAACTTCTTCCATCTCTCTTTTTATAAATCTTTTGCCCCATTATCAAACTTGCTTATGTGGTAGCTTATTTATTAAAAATGAAACTCCCATTGAGAGTAGCTTCAACAATTCCAGGACAAATGAAAGAGCTCCTGCATCATACTACTACCATTCATTTCAAAAGTGTGACAGATATCTGCATGGTGAGTTAGTGTGACAGATATCTGCATGGTGAGTTGGTGACTGACTCCTAGTCTAACTTTTGATGAGTCCGATGATGAACCATGGAAAGGGAAAGGGAAAGCGACGTGGGCGAGCCGGCGAGCGGGGTGGAGTTCTAAAGAGGAGAGTAAATCAGAGTGCAACAATCATTTTTTTTTTAAAACCAAATCTTATTACCATGTATGGTCCTGCAAATAAAGCAGATCAGTATGTTACATAACGAAGAATAATCGAGATGCGCTTTGGGACATCATCAGACGTTCAAAACGAGTACTACTTGCGAAACAGAGCATGCAGCCGACGGAGACATTCAACTCGAACGCTAAAATTTGACCTGTCGTCCCTTTGACAATGACACCTCTGCTTAGAAGAAAAGGCAAAATTACTACTACTCCAGGTACACCGACGAAATCAATCACGCACGCGTGTGCACGCAAACGTGCGCACTCGATCAGGACTTCTTTCCGTAAAGGCTGGTACGTATTCGCCGTACACGCCTAATAACCGGGAGAAGAAGGGCGATGGACCAATGCCATGGCAGGCGGCGAAGGGCGAACCGGCAGCGACGACATAGAACGGCAGCCTGCACAGCGTGTTCCTCGTCGGCAGCCATGGACTGGGGCGAGGGTACTACTCCGCGACGGTCTGGGCGCCCACGTCGCCGAAGGCAAGCGAGCCGGGAGATGAAGCGCGTCGGCGAGGAGCAGTTCTTCGATCGCCGCCGACCATGGGGCTTCGATTCGGTCGCCCGGGCTGAGCTCATGGGTGCTAATCAGAGCGGCTAGGGACGAAGCCTTGCTCCGGCTGGAACTTGTGCAGGCCACGCGGTCGCCGTCGGACGAACGGAAGCAGAGCACGGGGCAAACGAACGAACAGAGCAAGCAGGGACCTTGCTGCAAATAACTGGGGCCTATCTGTAATATATTGGATCGAAAGGTTAATAATCGTGATCCAATACAGGAGTGTAAATGAGAATTAACTGGATCGCGATTATTAGTCGCGACCCAAATGAGGGGGCTATCTGCAAACTCTCCGGATCGCGGGGATGTCTTCCAGCCGCCGACGACACGGCGGCCGGCGAGGGCGCGCCGCCGTCGGCAGAGCTACGCCAACGCGCGGGCCTCCCGACGCTCCTACGTCAATTCCACGCACCAGATCTCCGTTCCGGGCCATGGATCGTCCAGAGATGCTCCCGAAGCTCCATTGCCTTCCCCCAGGCGCGCGCAGAGCAACCTTTCTTCATTCTGGCGAGCCATGGAAGGCGGAGCTGGCGAAGCGCGCCCGAAGGCCTTCAATCGTTCGTGCTGCCGTGCCAGGTTTTACATGTTCAGAGAACTTTTAGGCTTCCTTTGGGAAGATAGGGGAGCAGGACCCGGGTGAGCGCTCCCCCGCAGGAAAATCCCTGCACACGCGCGCCCCTGGGTGCGTCCTCCCCTCGGTGGGACCTGTTCCCTGCCACCATTTGGGAACGTGTGCTGGTTCCCAGGGTGCGTCCTCCGCTTTGTGAGCGGCTCCTTGCCAACGCTTTAGGAAAAATAAAAAGAATATTTGACAAACTCTCAAAAATAGGAAACATGTTTTAAAATTTCAGGAAAATAATAAAACGTCCAAAATTCATCGAAAACATGCTCTGAAATCAAGGAGGTACTAGTAAAAATGCACGTGCGCCACGCACATGTCTAAAAATTGCAACACTTGACAGGACCTTGAGAATTATAAACAACTTGACGTCATGCTATTTTATAAAAAGATTTAGCATCACTTGGCAGGAAAAAAGAATAATGCGGGACCAGCAGTAAGTTTCAATATCGGGCATAATGCACTCGTGCCATTGATCACCATCTCGGCACAACATTTTTACAAAATAACAACACATGCATGTATAATGCACTGCACCTTAAAATTACACCGCATTTGACATTAATTTGATTTCAATGACGAGACAGTATTGCGAAGTCTTTATTAGAATCAGGGTAATCACGAGAACAGTAAAAGCTCCAAAAGGTTCTTTCGTCCTTGCTCACTTCTAGACCACGTTCTATACATGCACGAGGCAATAGATGAAGGAATGGGAGCAACAGTTCTCAACCCTACACAAAAAGAACACCTTAGCTAAGCCAATGACACAAGAGTACATGTTAAAATAATAGGATGTAAGATAAATATTATTCATTCATTGGTGGATTGATTAGAAATTAAAATTCACTTGTTGATTCATTATACCTCTCTCTTGCTAACTTTTCTGCAATATAAACTAAAATTCCATCTAGTGAAATATGAACCAACTTTGAAAACATAAAATAATTATCAATTATAAATATGAATCAAATATTTAAATATTTGATGCAACCTTTAGTTCACACTACATGTGCACTGTGCAAAAAGATCTTCCAACCTGTTCTCTGGCAAAAGAAAAAGGAAGGCAGACCATCTAAAGTGAACGTCCCTTTTTTAAGCTGGTGGAACATGAAATTAACTGGCCGATACAATAATATACAAACCCTTTTCATGAGTAGCAGACAATTCTCTGTAACATTACGTTCCCTCTGTTTGTCCAAATTAATCAAATTCACCCCCTGACATCCATGCACATTACTTCGTATCATATGCTATTTTATCCAAGAGATTTCTCACTTGACCCAGTTTCAGACTACAAATTCATCAGCACCATCTCCTTTGTCCCCATATCGTATTCAACAAGAAAGATTCATGTCCGTTTCCAAAAAAAAAAAAAAAGACTAACTTTGAAAAACAACTTCATCATCCAACACAAACACCTTTCTCAGAGAGTTGAATATTTCTGGAACAAGGAAATGTGAGTGCTGAACAGATCAAGAGACATGTAATTCATTCTTGTGTTCTCAGTAGGCCGGCTACGTAATGCTTCTAAATAGAACAGAAAAGCCCTCTGGAAAATGCATTTATTTGATGCTTTAGTTTGGCAATTTCTTCAAAATAAAGCCTTTATAGTTTGTAACATCCACTGCTGCCTTTGAAGTTCCTAGCAAACCAGTATTTATGCCATAGAAGTTATGAGCATCAGTTAGGATATTAAAAGCATGGTTTCCTGGCTCGTGCAAAAAGGCTACCAGCGATGCACAACCCAAAAGACAACATTTGAATTAACATTGTAGATCAGTCAAATACTTTCTAACTGATCACAGTTGACTTGATGACAGAGGCAGCAAGAACGTTCTTAGACAGTATAACATAGTTCTGGTGATTTGGACCATTGAACTTGCGAGGAGAACCATCTGAATCCGAAAAATATGATTTCAAATATTCTAATGTGAACCTCATAGGAAGACAATGATGACTATTCGGCAGTGTCTGGGAACAAAGATTGTACAGGAATTCAGTCATATCAAGTTTCTGGCGAAGTACCTGTCAACATTCTTACAATCCACACTGCAAGATTGGGCTCTCGCTGTTATTTGCCCCATGTGCCTCATCCTCTTGTTTATACTAAAATCAGTAAACGTACAACTGTCATTCAAGTTATGTAAGCACTAATTCATTACATCTTTGATGAACAAAGAACTAACTAAATCTATTTCCATAACAGAGTTTCTACTTAAATCATTATAACTCGCAATTGAAGTTTCTACTTAAATCATTATAACCCCAAATGGACAGTAGTAACTTTACTCGAGTACATGACACAACAATATTTTGTTAGAGTGTTTTATCTGATCAGAACAAAGCGAAACCTGCAACCTTTTGTTAGACTATTTTATCAGATCAGAACACAAAGGCCTTTGAATTAAAGTATTCGCATGAAAATGCACCGTAAATAACAATCAATGCTTAGGAGCAAATCTAATCAAAATAACAAAAACGGAAATATGTAAGTCAAGGAATATATATACGAGGAAGATTAAAAGCTCAGTGCAATACCGAACAAGTGAATGCAATCAAACTTGAATCAACCTGGATGCGCCGCCCTCTGGAGATCAGTGAAGATCAGCCTCTCCTCCATCCTGGCGTGCCCCCAGCATCACTTCCATGGCGTCCCCGTACCACTTGCCGAGCCTCCTCATCTAGGTGCCCTCAACATAGCTCCTCCCCTTCCCCAGCTTCTTCCCCTCCTTCACCATCTCCGCCACCAAGCCCTCGAGGTGCTGCTCGGCAGCCGCACCAGCTCAGCGACCTCCTCTGCCGCCGCTGACACGCGGCCTGCCGTCGAACCGCACGTCCACCATTCGCAGCAGCTCGTCGGTGGGGCCCGAGACCTTCGCGTCGACAGCGGAGAGGCAGAGCACGAGGCGGCCGAGCGGGGCCGCCTCAGAGGGGGTGAAGTGCACAGGCACGACGGCCTTCTAGAGGAGCAAGGCGCGGAGGTGCCACTAAGGCTGGAAACGGATCGAATACGAATCGGATAGCGCCTTTCCCACATCCATATACATATTTGTAAACGAATATGGATACGAATACGAATGGTTTCGAATACAAATACGGATCGAATATTAAACGAATGCGAATACAAAAGCGAATGTCACTATAATTCGGACGGATACGGATACATCTAATTTCTATGTTGTTAAGACAACTACTACACTTTTCTCTCTCTAAAGTATCTTTAATAGTATTATTTCACATGATCTACACTAGTTCATATCAAAATTCAATCAATTTTATAATATTTTTTATATAATATATAGGTATATTTATAATATAGTAGTGGATACAAATACGAATACGAATGTGTCGAATATCTGATGTCAAAACCTCAAACCATATCCACATCCATATTTTCTAATCGAATTCGAATACGAATTCGAATAGTGTAAAAATATTAATCGAATGGCAAATTTCGTACCACGTTTGCATTTTATCGGATATGAATATCGAATAATACAGTTTATCCGTATCCACTTTCCACCCCTAGGTGCCACGCGATGGCGTAGCCGTCAGAGCCGTAGACGTGGTCAGGCGGACGACGTTCCCGTCCTCGGCGTCGATGGCGACGGCAGAGGGATCTGGCAAGCGCATAGACGGCAAGTGCGTGGTCTTTGCCGTTCTCTATCTTGAGCTCGCCGCTTGGCAATCGCGGCGTCGTAGCCCTCACCTCCAATGGTTTCTAACAAAATTTCCATCATCGGATGAACAAAAGTTCAGTAGAGAAGACATTTGCAACAAGAAGATAAAGAACGAGGATCGATCTATGAGTTCACCTCCGTTTGCCACACCCTTGCCATCGGCATCGTCTCCGGCCATCACCGGATGAAGTTGTCTGGGCGATATGCTTGCACTACGTCGCCCAGGTGCACAAACTCGACGAGGAGGCGCAGGAGTCTGGGCGACAAGGGCTTCAAACGGCGACGCAGGCGGCGAGGTAC
Organism: Eragrostis curvula; assembly: GCA_007726485.1. Classification (NCBI taxonomy): domain Eukaryota; kingdom Viridiplantae; phylum Streptophyta; class Magnoliopsida; order Poales; family Poaceae; genus Eragrostis; species Eragrostis curvula. Next base: position 49,324,657 of record CM017440.1, on the reverse strand, counting down.
TCGAACGGCAACGACGGAGACGAGGGGCTCGATTGGCGACGACGGGGACGCCTTCCAAACGTCTCCCCCATCGTTGGCAGGCTCGTCTGGCAGGCTAGCAACTACGTCACGTACAAGTGATATTTTGGAAATAGCAAGCTCGATTGGCAGGCAAGCTATTTTCACGTCAACCAATATGGAAACTGAATAATTATCACGTCAATTGGCAGGCTAGCTATTTTTACGTTTGAATAATTTCCAATCGGAGCTACGGTGGGGGAGAGTTACGTGGGTGGCGTGGCGTGGGGGTGAGAAAAGATTTTTTTCGGAGCGTGACGGTCATGTAACACTTTCCAAAAAATTAGAGTAACAGGTGGGAGAGAGAGGGGGAGCGTGACGCTCGGGATTTGGTGGAACGATTAGATGCGTTGGATTTTAGGCCCACAATATGGCAGGACAGTTCAGATGGCAGGGTAGATAGGCTGCCAGGGTACAAGTGATATTTCTCCTAACTGGTTCTTTAAGGGTTTAGATAAAGAACGTGGTTAACATTTGCCAAAAAAAAAATCCATACACTCCAGAATCACTTTCCAACATAAAACCATACACCATCACAACACAATTATTTGTACAAGCTAAAATTATTCTTGAGCATTTAGCTAAATGACGTATGAGCTGCATATATATTTGTACATTCCAATGTGACGATATACACACCCCCATTCATAAAGTTCAATTACAACAGCTTGGATACACCATCATGTTGGACATTATTTTATCATCTCGTCTGCACCCGTTCCAAACAATGGTTGTGCTCATGTTAAAATCTCCTTTGCACTGGGCCACTGGCTGAATCAAGTCTCATGTTGGGCAGAGTTACTGACATCCCACAACCTGAAATAAAAAAAAATATGATCTACACACTACGATCCACATAAATCAGTTAAATGTGTAGCAGCAAGTTGCATATAAGACAATAGTTACCATCAAAACAGATGAAAAAAATTCAGAACAAAGGAAAGAACAATGTGAGCTTACCAGACAATAGTTGCATACCTGATCAGTTACAATCGCCAAGAGAAATTCTATCAGTAACTATGGCTTTCCCCGGTTTTAACATGCAAATTGAACAAAAAGCAAGCAAAAGCAAGCAGACACACTGCAGGTTGTCACTTGAACTAAAATATTTGCCTTTACTACATGGTACAGCTAGCTAGTAGAGTTATCTAATAAAGTAAGGCGGAAGTATGCTCAAATGTACTACACCAATTAGACATATTAAGAACTTGAGCATCCAGGTTGCCTTGTGGTAATGGTGACAGAGGGAGAGAGGGAGCATACCTATTTTTGTCCATCGCCCAAGTGGATGCAAGCCTACTGGCAAGTAACAAAGAACAAAACATAGTATTAAGTGAACTGGCTGGCCAAAAAAACAAGGTAATTATGCCTCACTTGCAGCAGCAGCAGTACAAGATAATCTGTGTGTTTGCTAGTGTCTTACCACTCAGACATGTCAGTACACTCATCATGAGTCACTCAGATATACAAAATGAGAGATGGTATAAATCAGAACAGACGAAAAGAATTCAGAACAGAGGAGAGAAAAATTTAAGCTTGTGACTTCACATTAGCTGCTAGCTTAACAGACAACCGAGGCCAAATATCTACTCTAAGGAAAAGTACTTAATCTACCAACTAATGGTAGAATAGTTAAACGGAGGCTATTAACAGCACCATGCTCAGTTGCTCTCATTAAGGCTAATTAGTCACAATGGTAAAACAACAGTGGCAGATTATGCTTTGCAACAGTCTGCTGCTTCTCACATTGCTTAGCTAACCTGATTGATAGATGTTTTGAATAACCAATTTTAATATTCCAAAAAAATCATCCATTAAATTCAGTAAGAACAGTTAAACAGAGCCTATTACCATTAATCTGCATGTCTATTTACATTATTATTAGTAGGAATCAATGAGGCAGAGGAGAGAAGACCATGAGAACAAAAGCAAGTACCTTGCAGATCAAGCGGATCTTGTAGTTCTTCAACATCATGGACTACGACGTTCCTTCTTCCCTTCCTCGTTTCCCATCTGGATGAATGGATTACAAGCATCAGATGGTGCCTTTTGGATTGGTCGGTTAGATCTGGTGAGAGTGAGGGAAGAAGCTCACCTGATGGTCTTGGAAGTGGTAGCAGACGCCGTTGCCGGGGACGAAGCGGAGAGGACGGAGAAGCTTCGGTCGACGAGGGAGCCGGCAGCTTCGGCGAGGTCTGCGCACGACCTAGCTCGGGAGAGGAGGGCGAGATGCGGACGTCTCCGCACGGATGAACGCCATCGCCGATAGAGGAAGCTCCGTTACCGGAGCGGGAGCGCCATCGCCGAGGGAGGGAGCGTCGTCGCCGCGACGAGGTCCGCGAGTGTGTCGGCGCGGGCGAGAGACGAGGAAGGGATTCTCCGCCCGGTGTCGAGAAGCGAGGGTTCCTCGCCCGGGGAAGCAGGCCAAACCCCGGCCGCGGCTTCCCCTCTCCACGGGCTTCCAAACGCGCGGGCCGACTTCCCCGATTTTCCTTCCCCGCGGGCCGGCTTCCCCGGGAATGGGCCGGGATCCCCGCGGGGAACGAGGTTCCCAAACGAAGCCTTATGGTTCTTGTTTGAACTGACATGGAACACAGAGTTTCAGGTTCTACATGTAACCTCGCTTCATTTTCAGATTTAGTTACCACCAATGTTTGATAAACTACTGGATGTAATCAGGCTTCTGGGTAATAACACTTCCTCTGTGATTATTATTTTCAGAAAGCGACAGTCGGGGCTCTGTGACAACTTCCACAACAGCAAGAATAGCCATCGACAGATCCACTCACCTGAACAAATGGAAGAGGCCCCTGCATCATACCATTCATTTCAAAGGTGTGACAGATATCTGCATGGTGACTACTCCAGTAGTCTAAACCTTTTGAGGAATCCCATGATGAACCATGGAAAGGGAAAGCGACGTTGGCGAGAGGGATGGACTTGTAGAGAGCAGAGTCTAATTCAGAGTGCAACCGTCACTTTTTTTTTGGTTTGACTCAAACGCTAAAATTCGAGACATTCAACGCAAACGCTAAAATTTGACTTGTCCCTTTCGAAATAACACCTCTGCTTTATATAGAAGAACAAGGCAAAATTACAGTACCAGCTGCTGAAAGCGGCATCGGCCAGGTACACCGACGAAATCAAGTGTGGACGCAAACATGCGCACTTGATCAGGAGTTCAGGACACACATAATACGTGCACTTCTTCGTAAAGGCTAGTAGTACGTGCTAACCCGGAATGTCACGGCACGCCGCGCGCGTCATCGTCCAGCTCGCCGCCGCCGCCGTTGTCGCTGCGGCGCTGCCGCCTCTTCCACGCGACGAGCGCCACGAGCGCGAGCAGCATGACCGCCGCGGCGGGGCCGACGGCGGCCACGAACGCCGGCAGGCCGCCAGCTCGCTTCCTTCCCCTCCTTGACCTTCGCCGGCCACGCCGCCGCCCTCGGCGTGAGCCGACGGCGCTCTGCTCGCCGTCGCTCCCGTCGCCGCAGCAGCTGCTGCTGCTCTCCGAACCAGAGCTTCCGGCGACGTCATAGCCGTGGACGGAGCCTGCGGTGGACTCCCCTTCCTCGACGTGGACCGGCTCCTCCACCGGCAGATGCAGGTGGTGGTGGTGCTCCGCCGACGACGCCGTGGACTCAGCGTCGGCGTCGGCGTCAGCAGCGCCACCGGCCTCGACGTGGAGGTGGAAGCCCGACGGCTCGTCGTCCGGCGGATGGCGGCCCCCGCGCGCCGCCGCGGCCGGCTCCCGTGTCCACGGCCACTTCAGCCTCATGATGCCGCCTCTCGCAATCTCACGCGGCGCTGCGGTGATGCAAATTTAAGAGCACGCGCATGCGCACCCACCTGCTGCTGCAGAAGGAAATGGCGCTGGAGATGACGACGAGGGAGGCGGCCGCGGCTTGTGCTGGATCGATGTCTGAAAACTGTATACAAAAGCAGGGTGCTTTGGGCGCACGTATGCATTGCTTTGTCGCAGGGGAATGGAAGAGATGCTCGCGCCCTGCCGCCTGCCTACCGGATATAGTATGCTAGGTGGCGTTCGTTTCACGGGGGTCTAAAATTTAGAGGGTCTAAAAAAAGAATCTTATCAGTTAAGAGTATTAAATAAAGTTTAATTACAAAACTAACTGCAGAACCCCTGGTCTAATTCGCGAGACGAATCTAATGAGGGTAAGCAATCCGTGGTTAGACGATAGTTACTGTAGCATTACTGTAGCATAACTGTAGCAAAACATAGCTTACTTAGCCTCGGTAGATTCGTCTCGTAAAGATGTACCCATCTGTAAAAAGGTTTTGTCATTAGACTTTATTTAATACTAGATTCTCTTTATTTAGAGGCCTCTAAAATTTAGCGCTAAAAAAAACAAACAGAGCCTACACGATGCTGCTTGCACCTGGCAGGGAAGATGGATAATAGAGAACACATCAAGCAATACAGAGACAATGACGCTAGCGAGCTAGAAGTCTAGAACATCTGCCTATATATGCTACTGCCAGGGTACAAGTGGACGAAGGCCTGCCGGGCACATGGAGTTATTCCATTCAAAGGTAGAGAAAGATGCTCGTTGTCCGACCTATGAACTTGTTCTGAACTTTAAGACATTATTCACCTCAATCAAAAAAGGAAAAAAAAAAGCCTTATCCATGAGGTAGGAAAATTATTTTGAGCATATTTCAAGCACAATCTGCGCACATTCTCTAGGGGGGGAAAATCGGTGGTACAGGAATTTTGTAATATTTACAGACAACTTGAAAAGATAAAGCTAACATGTGCAGTCCAAAGTTATCTCTTGAGAGAGAGCATTGCCATGGGAGTTCTACGTAGTACAAGGCTTACATCGCCTCTCATTTGTCAGTGGAGGAATAGACGGCTTATGCAATGCAAAGCGCGTCCTAGCCCTAATAAACAATGTAATACATTAGCTATATGTGTGTGCTGATGATGTGCATTACCTACTAACCTCATTAAGTAAATAATAATAATATTCCGACGTAGTATATATCTCATTGACCTTATCTTGATCATATTGTATTATCTGTGTCCATGTGAAACATATGGAAATCAATGCAATAGCATGCAGGTTTTGTCTGGTTACCAGAATCATGGTTTGTTAGCATCGTGTTGACCAGCTATATATCGATACACCTTATTCTCGAAAGCGAAACAAACAGACTTCGCGTAATTTTGCACACGTAATAAGTCATCCTACTGTATTTTCCACATGGCTGTATGACGAAGGAGTTTTAATCAACATCTCAAATTTCAACGCAACGGTTATTGTCTTTCAACATCTGATTAGAGCCTCTCTTTTTTTTTAACCCAAGACAAGTCATCTTTTGTTTTTCTTTTTTGTGAGATTAGGAGTAGTACTTTGAATATGCGGGAAGTGTGTTTCCAGGTTGTAAAGAGACAGGGGAATATGATCGCACACGAGCTCGCATAACGGCAAAACGTAATGTTCACATCACATGGCGGTGTGCGCGTGAGCGGGTGCCTCGTTGTGTTGAGAGATTGGTTGCCTAAAATTGTAGGAGTAACTCCCTACCTGATCGAGTAATCAATAAATCTCTTTCTTTCTCGCGGAAAAAAGGTTGGGACCTTTTCTCTTTTGATGATTGTACATACATCCTAGAAGCCATTGAATCGTGAACCTTTTCCTGTTCTCCGCGCCGTTGGGTGATTCATTACATCAGGCCTCCCTCCACTCACTACTCCATTTTTCAGCCCCATGCTCTCATCGGCCGATTATAGCATCATTGCACCACCAAATTGAGTCTTGGTGATTAAAAAAAAAAAAAAGAGAGTCACATGCCCGGTGAAGATCTCTTCAAATTCCTCAAACACAATATACACTAGCATCACCATTGTCCATTTTTATGCCAGTAATATTTTCTTTTCTTTTTTTAAGAAAAAGAACACCCGGTTAAATCAAAAGTGAGAAATTTTGGTCTCCAAATATACTACTTCATCACACTAGAAGCACGCAACCCACGGTATTGTCCGGTCTCTATCCAACGCACGGTCTGAGGGGATACGTCCATGTATGATGATGATCCATCCAATTCAATGGGCTGCGCAATTTGTGCAAGTCGCAGTTCCCAAAATAACCTCGAATTTTCTAATTCCAAAACAATAGAAAGAAATTTCCCAAACCAATGCGAGGATACGCCCCCCTCGGTTTCCGAGGCCATTTTCGTCAGTTCCCGAAAAGAGTTAAAAACACATGGGACCAGGGCCGAAAGAAGGCGCGCCCACCGGCGAGCCGAGCCAGCATCGCGCACAGCGCAGGAGGAGAGGAGGAGGGGGGCAAGAACGAAACGAAACGAACCAACCACCATCCCCAAGCTGACCACAGCACAGCCAAATCCAGCCAGCCACACGAATATCGCAGAGAATTTTCCGTCCCTCTCTCTCCTCTCTCTTTCTCTCCCTCCCTCTCGTCCTGTTTCGGATCCACCGCTGCAGCCTTAGCGGGTTCGCGCATCGCTTCGTCTCCCGCGTACCGGGCCGCCGCGCCGCGCTTTGCCGACGGTTCGCGCCGCCGCCGCTGCCGCCGGAAGGGAGCGCGGCTGGCCACGTGGGGACGTCGGAGTTTGAGTTGCGTCGGGCTGTCGGATCTTGCGGCGCGGGTCCCAGGGATCCGGTAGCGGCGGGGCGGGGTCGCCGGGCGGATGGACCGCGACGAGCGCCTCCGCCGCGCGCTGGCCGCGTTCGGCGGCGACGTGTGGGCGCTGGTGGACGCCGCGCTGGCCGCGGCGGCGCGGGACCGCCCCGAGGAGCTCCGCGCGCGCCGCGACGGCATCGTCGAGCGGCTCTACGCCGCCGCCGCCGCCGGCGACGGCGGGTGCAGCAACTGCGACGGGCGTCCGCCGCGTGCGGCGCTGGCGGCGGCGGGGCTGGAGGAGGAGGAGGACGGCGACGAGCAGGCGGCGGCTTTGGTGTCTCCTGAGGCCGAGGGCGACGCGGACGCCGATCGCGCGGACGACGCCGACGAGCTCGGCGGCGGCGGCGGCGACGACGGGCTGGAAAGCAAGATCCTGGCCATCAGGGACTTCTTGGAGGACCCCGAACAGGTCTCCAAAGAAGCCCTTTTTACCACCTCGCAACGTGAATTTGCTCCAAATGCGCAGCTTTTTCACACAAACCGAACGTTCCTGGTGTTTTGTCACAGCCCGAGGACGAGCTGGTGAGCTTGCTGCAGAACCTGGCAGACATGGACGTCACTTACAAGGCGCTCAAGGTGACGGTTTTTTTTTCTTTTATACTATTCTTTTCCCCCTTCTCCTTTCTTTGGCTTACGAAAGGAGGTAGTACAGATTAGTCAAGTTACGGCTCTGAATTGAGCGTCTGCCTGCCATGGAGAGGGTGAAAAGTTCATGTTTGTGTCTGCGCAGGAGACGGACATCGGCCGGCACGTGAACGTCCTGCGTAAGCATCCCTCCGGCGAAGTCCGGCCACTCGCAAAGCACCTCGTCAGGTGAAGAACAGGAACAGGAATACTGTTTGCTAAACAAGCGCTTCCAAGTTGGAATATGCTTTTAATTGTCCTTTCTTTTATGGAACAACATGGCGTTGCTTGCAACTTGAAGGAAGTGGAAGGAGATAGTGGATGATTGGGTGCGCCTGCACAATATGGGTGGTGACGGAGGCAGCTCGATCATAGGTTTGTCACTGTGTAAAGTTTTACAGCCTCTTTTTGGCTCGGGATTTTTTGTGGATAAGTTCGTTTGCTGCTCCTGGTAACGCTGCTGATGCCTGAAACCGGTTGTCTTGATGATTGCAGCTGATGGCGACTCGCCAGATAAAATCCAAGGCAGGAACCACCAGAGCCCTCGGGTAACTAACTGTTCTTGCTTAGGAATGGCTCTAAATAACTACCTCATCACATCTTTCTTTTGTGATTCCATTGTCTCTGGAAAGTTTCTTTTTGGTTAAAGAGTATTGTCCTTGGAATATTCCGCTCTCTGCTATTCCTCAAGTTAGTTTACCAAACAATCCCAGATCTGAAAAATTAATTATACATGCTTTTCTCATGCTGATTTAACTACTACATAACCGATTGAGCCAGTAGCTATTAGCCTAAGAGTAGCTATTAGCTATAGTGGCACCCAGTCCTTGTACTTTAGTGGCCCTTATACATCTAATTTTTCTACATTGATTCCTAACTCTGCAACAATAACACCATTCTTGATACAATCTTCCAGGTTTCAGAGTTCAAGTATTCTCCCAGTCCGCAAAGGCATAGTAAGTATCACACATTTATCTCCTTTGCTGTGGTACTTTGATTTTTATATCTGTAATACCCGCAAAAATTACTTATTGATGTATGCTCATTGTTTGTGAAATTTAGATGGTTCCAGTTCAGAGAGGACTAATAATGGGTTTGGGTTGACAATGGATGTGAAGCGTAGAGCAAGCCCTGTGCCGACACATCAAAATTCAAGGCAGATAAACAACAACCACAACCATTCTACCTCTTCGTCATCTGCTCCAGCTGTAAGGCTTTAACCAGGCTGTTCTTATTTTCTAGTCCCCGTTGCTATCAAACAGGTTTTTGTTTAAAAGTAGAACTCGATCTATCATTGTGGACCCCCATATGTAGCATCTTTTGACCCATCTTTGCCTCACATGTCACTACTCACAGCACAGTTGTGTCTAATCGTGCAACATGCGAATAAGTTTGGTTTTCCACTTTCAATGGACAAAACAATTACAGTTCTTGCTAAATCAGACAATTCATACTGCTATGTAATTGTCGGAATTAGGCTTGTTATTTTCTATGATGGAGGGAGTCTGCGATAATGAATTTAAGCTTTACATGCAGAAGATGGCCAGGGACAACAAGGATAGTCTTCTGGACCTTGATAGGCTGGATTCTGCAAGGAAGAGGCTCCAGGAGAATTATCAGGAAGCACAAAATGGTAAAGCATTATGCTTCGTTGACATATTTCAAATGGTTCCTTTTAGAAATTGTTATAAGATGACAAGTGGCAAGTGAAATGACCAATTTCGTATTCAAAATTAATTTGCAAGACTGGACCCTGCAGATTTGTTAACCTTTCCCCTTTTTTCATGCTTGCTTTGTGCACAGCCAAAAAGCAGAGGACAATCCAGGTGATGGACATCAATGAGATACCAAAGCCGAAAAACAGAAACACTTTCATCCGCAAAGCCGGCAGCGGTGGGCTCCCAGCAAGGCACCGATAGCCTTAGCTCCACTCCACCTTACATGCAAAATTATGTCGTAAAATGGTAAATGAAGAAGGAAAGAAACAAAAGGTTTCTTCCTTTTCCCTGTCTTGGTTGCTTAGCCTTGCCTCAACTGTAATACTTTCAGGTACATAAGATGGATGTTTATGGTTTTTGTCAAGGGAAAAAGAATAGTAGGAATTAGAGTTGCCTGTTTGATCATCATGTTGTGGCTATTAATATTGCTGTTGGTCAGTGACGGTGGATATGCATGTCATTGTCATGCGTGCGATATAGATCCAGCACATGGGAGCGACAACGTTAGCATTCAGCCCTATGTTCCTGTTATGCCTTCGCGTTACCAAATATATTCACTTGCGCCCTTTGCAAAAGTGGGATCTGCGCATCTGCACTCAGCAGTCAGCAAACAAAAAGCCAGATTGTTTGTCTGGTATCAAAAAGGCCGAGGGAAAAAATAAAACGAGGAGTTTGCAGCGGTACGAATGGCAACTTGAATGGAGTTTTTATCCAGGGCTCCTAAAAACCACAAGGACTTTCCACTAAAAATCATGTAAATAAAAGTGGAAGATGTGCCATTTATCTCCCTGCAATCATGAAATGTGACGATTTAGATATTATTCGGTCAAATCATTAATATTTGGTTATAAGTATCTTTAGAAGCATTTGATTTGAAAAATCAAAGCCATAAGTGAAATTTAGTTCCAGAACAGTGTATCACTATGACACTATTGATGGGGGGCTGTCATGGGCTGAAGGGGCGGACAGTTGTATTGGTAGGATGGGACATGTGTTCAATTTCATACTTAATTTTCTCTTAAACTGAGTCCACTTGTAGAACCGATGTCACCACTGCATTGCCCATAATTAATGCAACACAATAATACGATAAATTTTTTTCCCAAAAGTTCAAGATTTCCTGTAAACCGTTTTAGTGGTCAAAATACATTGTTTCGACACGTAGCATAAATGTTGAACATGCTATTGAAATTTATTGGAATATAGTAGATCTTGCAAAATGTTAAAGCAGGTTTCGCAGATAAACGTTGTAATGATACTGTTTTTTTTTTTTTTTGAGGAGAGTAATGATACTGTTGAGATAGCTGAAAAAGATCTTGCATGTCATCTCACAGCCTGATGATTCATTCCATTTTGGTTGCACTATTTAGTGTGAACTCAATGCCGTTGAACATTAGGCCCATGTCAGAATTCTTGATTGGGCTGCATTGGGCCTAAAATCGTGCCATGCTGACTGAGTGTAATTTTTACAATTTGGCATTTTTTGAAAAAGTTTTTCACAAATGGACCCTTGGGAAAAACATGTCCAGAAATGGACCCTTCTCTGAGCGCCATGTTATTTGGCGCTCAGGTCCAACATCTGGGCGCCGAAAGAATTGGCGCTCACATCGTCCACGTCAGCTGGCGGGCACGCGGCCGCTCTGCTGACTTGGCGGGGGGTGGGCGCCAGATAAATTGGCGCTCAGGGGGTGAGCGCCGCATCCTTTGGCGCCCACCCCCGGGCAACGATAACGCCCGCGGGCCTTCTCTTTTTTTCCTTCGCTCACTTTCTCCTCCACCGGTCGGCCGAAGAACACAGCCCGCCGGCTCTCTCTCTCTCCCCATTCATCCCCTCCTCCAAATCTCCCAAATCCGGATGGTTTGAGCCCAAATCTTTTGGAGAAATTTGTTCCCCAAGGTAATCTCCTCCACCTCCTTGAATTTCATCCAATGTAATTGCTTGTATGGCTCTAATTTAGGGTAACCCTAACCCTAGGGTTTGAGGTTGAAATTGCTCGATTTGTTAAGTTTGGTTGTTAGATTTGCAATGGGAAGTGTAATGTTGTTGAGATGTTGATGTTTGGAAGGTTCGGTTGTAGTTGGTTTGATTGGTAGCAATGAATTGTTAGTGGGCATGTTAATGACATAGGGTTGTATGCTTAAATTAGTAGAGAATGAAGGTTTGTTTGATGATTTAGAGTGATTGGAGGTAGTTATATATGAAGTGGATGAGATTTGCAGTACGAAATTCGGTAGGGTTATTTTTGATGTTTATTTTGATATGAACAATGCTAAATTGGGAAATGTTTATTTTTTTTTGTTGAAATAGATGTAGATGGCTAAATGTGTAAGAGTGCATCATGGAGGTTCAGTTGTAAGGACAGAGGATGGTAGTGTTGATTTTGTTGGCATGACAGAGGTTGTGTTGCTTTTTGTTGAGACCCCAACTTTATGTATTGTTGCATCTCGAGTGAGGCAACGTTTGGGATGGATTGAGGAGGGTGTTAAGTTGGATTTTGAAGGAAGAATTGATGTGGGTTCGTCGAATGGGCCACGTATGAAGATAATGGCTCCGGTGGGTAGTGAGCAGGAATGGCAAGCATATGTTGAGATTGTTATGAATTCAGAAGTTCGAGCTTTAGATTTGGTGGTTCGGAAGGTAGTGGTGGATGGAGGCGTATGTATTGGTTATTCGAATGAAGTAGAAATTGACCTAACCCAGCCATCACAAGCAAGTGTGCATGACGGTTTGGCACGGAATTCTGCAACAACCGTAGTGATGACTGATTCGGTTGGAGACCAAATGCCTCCGATCGTCCCGAATTGTGGTGATGATCGTAGGGATTGCTGGCCCCTACACCTATTGCCTTGATCCGTACTGCCCATGTCCGCACCACAAGTCAGGCCCAACCAACCCACCACCACAAGCTCCACCAGCACCACCACCACCTTACTACGGTGGTGGCGGGTACAATGACTATGGCTACTCTCAGTCTGGCGGACAGTCAAACTACAGTCCATGGGACTAGATTTCCTACCAAAACCTGACTAGATTTCCACGGTGCACATATAGGTTAGTCATCATGTGTACCGAACATACCATTGCAATTTATGTACGTATGTAATTCCATTTCACTGCAATTAAGCCAATGAAGCCGGGTTCTACATCTTTACCATTGCAATATAGCTATCAAAGTACTACAATTACACAAATACTTAGTTGAAACCAACGGTTCCGCATCATAGTCCACAACATACAACAAGGCCTTCTCTTGCGACTGGTGAGGAGTGAGGAAATGAGAGGAAGAGGAGAAAGAAAGAGAGGACTTTTGTGTGCCCGGGGGTGAGCGCCAAATGGTGCGACGCTCATAGGCTGGGCGCCATAGATTCCGGCGCTCACCCCCTGCCATGTCAGCAGAACGGGCGCGTGCCCTCCAGCTGACGTGGCAGGGATGGGCGCCAATTGTTGCGGCGCCCAGGTGTTCAACCTGAGCGCCAAATCATATGGCGCTCAGAAAAGGGTCCATTTCTGGACATGTTTTTCCCAAAGGTCCATTTGTGAAAAACTTTTTCTAAAAGGGTCAAAATGTAAAAATTACACGCTGACTGATTCCTTCCTTTTGTTTTTCCCAGCTGAATCCGACATCCTGCGAAAGGGCCTGTAGCTTAGCGGTTACAAGAGCCTCAGTAGCACCTCAGGTCCTGGGTTCGACTCTCCATGGGAGCGAATTTTCTATAATTTAACGGCATTGTGCTTTCAGTGGTAAACGACGCTCCTGTCGACAGCGAGGCGCCAGTGGTGACTTCGTCAATATCTAGAATGTGCCGATACAGTCTTCGAAGATGCTCATAAGGGTAGAGTTTGCATACGTGTGTTCATAAGGGTGAGTGCGCGTGCGTTGTGGGCGTCTGAGTTGTACTTTATACTTAAAAAAAAAGCTGAATCAGACATCCTCTCTAAAAAAAAGCTGAATCCGACACCATTATTTGACACGCGACTCAGTGAGCTCCATCGACGAGCTGCCAGCATGCATCACACGCATCAGTTGGTCTAGACCTGTCTGTCACTGAGCTGAGCTCCGGCGTCCAACAGGTTCTGCCCCGCAACATCATCGGCGAAGAACGCGTCCATGCCCGGCCTCCGGCGGCAAGCAAGGACACGCCCACCTCCATGCCGTGGCATCGCCAGCCCTCTGCTCTCCGCCCCTGCCTCCGCACGGAGACCATGTCCAGCTCGATCGTAGATGTGGAACCTCGGCGACACGGCCATCGTCGGCATGCCCATCCCGGCCGCGGGGCGCCTCCATTACGCGCTCGTTCGTCTGGCCCATGGTCTCCGTCGCGACGCCAGTTACCTTGTCCTCGATTCCTGTAGCCATCGCCATGCACCCGGAGCCCGCCAACTCGGCCTTGGACATTATCGCGAGCGCGACAGAGGCTTATAAGAGCATCTCCAACAAACTCGGCACCTCTTTCCTGTTCGGCAAAAAAAAAAAACACCGAAATCCATGCTGAAAGCAGGACACTCTGCTTCGTTTGCTATTCGATAAAAAAAAAAACTCTGCTTCATTTGATCCGTGTATGCGTAGGACGTAAACGATGACGAATTATACCGCAGGCTTCTTATCGAAGCAAAACATATCTTCAATTTCCATGGCGAATTCAAGTACGTACAAGAGCAGTAAATCCTCTGGAACAGAGGAAGCAGAGGAACAGAGCAAGCCGGGAACAGACGTCGACATCGTAACGGAAAACAGAAACGAAAACAAGGGCTCCTTATTTGATTACCAAACGTGCGCCGACCCGTACCGCGTCTGCACGCTCTGCAAGTTAGAGAGCTAGTTCCACAGAGTGAACAAGGGTGTGTTTGGTTGAGTGAATGAAGTTGGATGGGAGATGGCGGCCTAGTTTTTTCAAGTGTTTGTTTCACGGGCGAGGTTGGATGGGACGGCCAAGTTAGGGAATATTCTCTCAATATGTTGGATGAGTCCATCCCTCAAAATTGGTGGGATGGAGCCGTCCACCTTTGTTAATCTTGATTATTAGCAAAGTGATTAGTGATAATTAGTCTATTTATAATTAATTAGTATTTAGGATGACATAATTAATATTTATTATTATTATGGATTTATTTAATATGCCCTTTAGAGTATAATTAGTAATTATTAGCTATTTTAAATTAATAATTAAGATTAAAAGATTATTATTTGATAATAAATTGTGTCTTTTAACTAATTAGTGTATAATTAACTACTAAAAATTAAAATTAAGAGATATAATTTAATTAATTATTTTTATCTTGTACGCCCTCATCCATCCAACCAAACAAAAAACTTGGCCGCCCCATCCATCCGACCAAACGTGTAGGGTGGCCACAGCGTCAGCGGCTGCTGCCAATGCAACCTGTGGGAAGCGTCTTGCCACGGGCAAGAGCGCCAGGAGGCACACACCGAGCAGCCAGAGGAGGAGGCCGAGGCAGGCTTGCGCGGCGCTCCCGGAGAGGATCACGCCGATCGAGCAGTAGCAGCACGCGCGCGGCGTCGAGAAGCTGGTGCTGCAGCTGCAGTCGGGCGTCGCGGCAAGGGAAGACGGCAGCCTCTCCTCTCTTGGTTCAGCCATTGTTACTGGAGCTTCCCGTGTGAAGCTGTCGGGGACGGCACATTTGTGGCCGGAGCGATGGCATCAGCAAAGCACCTGGCCAGAGCCTCCTGCATTTTTATATATTTATTTTTTTGTTTTCTCTTTACATCCGCTGTCATCTTTTTCCTAAAATTGTGAATGAGCTTAGTTCTAAACAGTCTACGATGCAGTATAAAGTATTTTTTGCCAAAAAGCTGGGGTGGGGGTGGGGGAGGGGGGCATGGGCCCCTTTAGTCGACAGGAAGCTCTTTTTTTTGCGCCTTTCTATCGGAAAAAAAATGTACTGTTTGAAAGCCTATCGACATGGTGATTAGTTACAGCACGAACTAGGCTTTGATTATGTGTTATGTTGTGTTTGGACAGGGACAGTGGAAGGTTAGGACTATTGTTGTGGTTTGAAGACGTGTTTGGTTTGGTACTTTGGTGCGTTTGTCTGGGAACGGCCATAGGGTCAGAAAAAGGGCATAAAAGCGGCATGTCCATGTGTTCGCGATCACATACAAGCACGGCGAAGTGTGCCCCTCTTCTTAGGGTGCAACGCATAAACTCTGTGTGTGTCGCAGCTTCTGTCAGCATCCAAGTTTCTTCACCGAGATGTCCAGAGTCCAGAGGCGCTTCACTGCACTGGCTTGCAATGATTCTCTGGTTTCTTCCTCTTCTTCCCTCTCAAAGTTGAATGCACATTGTTTCGATGGGATAGGCCAAGCCTAACATGCGTCACCATTGTTGCGTGTTAAGAAACTCAAATGGGTATAAAAAATTCTTTGCAATATGTTGTGCAATTTAGGTCGCATATTACACATACGCACTATCTTTACTTCTTATTATTTGTCTTCTGAGTTCACTCCCGTGCGGCGTGCGTCGCCGCCCTATGTAAAAATCGGCGCCGACAGGTGGGGCCATCCCGCGTCCGCGACGCCCTAACCCTGACGGGAAGAAAAAAAAAAGAGGAAAACGCCGCTCGGCTCGCTCGCTCCACCCGCTGCCGCCGCCGTCGCTCGATCTGGCACCATCACCTGCCCCTCCTTCCTCTGGTCGCGTCCAGAGGCAGCCAGCCAGCGCGCGCGGGGCTGCAGGCGCCCATCCTTCGGATCCGGCGCCGAACGGATCCGCACGGCAACCAATGGCTTCTTCCCCGGCGGCGTACGAGCTGGTGGCTGCCGCGGTGGCTTCTTCTCCGGCGGCGCGCGCGAATGGGAGCGTGTGGGAGTTCCTCGCTGCGCTCCCTTCCGCCGCCGCCGGGGCAGTCGACGAGGCGTCCGCGTGGGCGGCGCCGCGGCGGTCGTGGCGACTGGAGCACCCGCACGCGCTCCACCAGCTCGTGAACTATTCCGTCTACGCCAGCTGGGACCGCGCCGCCGGGGGCTCGCCGCCGTTCTGGTTCCCATCCACGTAAGTCCATTGCCGATCGCGGTCTCCCCGTCCGTTTCTGGAGCTTATTACTTCCTAATCGATGGAATTAAGCAGCTAATGGAGTACGGCGTTGTGTGATGGTCTTGGATCTTTTGGGACAGTATAATGTGTTGTTATTAAAATGCTTATAAATTGCTTTGACGATTGCAGTATAGTGCTTAATAATGGCAGTGATATTGCTCGTACAGATGCAAGAATTTTTCGGGTGAATTAATGGTGCCATGAATCTTGTAATTTCTGTGATTGAAATTATGCATCTGTTAGCAGAAACAACTTCTTGGATCTTTCACTACCAGTTTGGCTTTGGCAATGTTCCAACTACAAAATGTATGTCTGAATTTGTTCATGTTTAACTAAGATAAAACTACTCTTATGGGTGCAATATACTTGTGGAAACTCAGTCATGTAAGTGTCAATGGGAGCTGTACCTTCTGTGATTGAGAAAATTCTAATTATTTTGTAGTTTTTATGTCAACCATTTTGTTGGATCCTGCAACCAGTTTGGATTGATTATAATAGAGTACTAATCTGGCAATGCTGTATGAATTTACTCAATATTGTATTGGGTTGTAAAAAATACACTGATAGTAGCACCATTGCCAAAAAACCTGCGATCCTATTGTTCATATTGGTTTCTTCGGGACACCCACAGAGGTGAGCTACAACAACTCCCTGCGCATCTTTTTCTTGCCTCTGTCGAACATCAGCTGCAAGCATGCACCTTTTCTTTCAAGGGGCAAACAAAATTTGAATCTGAACTTACTGAGTTACTGTAAGATCATAGGAGATTACAACCTATTTATCGGTTCCTTTACTAAATATCTTCTTTTAATATGAGCAACCTCCTGAACTCCGAACAGAGAAATTAAAAGGGGACACTTGGTTCTTGTTTATATGCTGTTCAGATCTACAAGCATCTTATATGTTTATGTAGTAAACGTTGACACATCTGATCGCCTACTTCCGCTAGCATTGACTGAATTTGGTGGTTGTAGCGTGGTTGCAGCTGACATGTGAGAACAGGGCGCCGATTATGATGGACCTTCAGAGTGAGCCAAGGCTCGTAAACAAAGTCCATAGTGTTGCAAATCTACAGCCGTAGTAGGCGTCGCAAGTAAGTTGTTGGACTGCATAGCCTTGCTTCCTGTATCAATTGGCGTGGTTCAGGAGGTTTATAGCTAGGATGGTTACTGACTTGCCTGTTCTGTTTTATTCTATTGTGAATATGCCCAACATCATTTGCAGGACATGCTCAGCAATAAGGTGTATGATGGATCAGTAAGGGGACACAATGATGAAATTTTATCTGAAGCTGCAAACAAGCACAGGTTTGTCACTTGTTTCAAGAGACAATTGTATTTTTTTCCACATTTCGTTTGAGTTTCTTGTTGAAAATAGTAGCCAGAGTTGATCAACAGCAATATTTGGTGCAGAGCGTGAGTCATAAGTTGGACTAGAGAAGAGTTCTATTAGTTGGTTTTGTTCATGGGGTCTGGCAGATTGCTTAAAGGCTGCACGGCTTAATACTTCAGCGGATGTTCCATGCTGGCTGCAGTGTCTGTTTTATAAGTTTTTCTTCCTGTGTATTAGAATCGTACCAGGCTGCCAGCTTACCTTAAGATCCATGCAATGTGGCAAGAAACTGTGACTGAACTGATTTCCTTTGTTATTATGAAATGCAAAAAGATATAATCTGGTTTTTACTGCCCATTGCATCCCTGACAGGATATTCATACCCTCACCAAGTATGAAAGTGTTAACTTTTCTGTAAAGAATTACTCCCTGGGCTCACTTTAATATAAAAGAATTGATAGTTTTGGTGATATGTCAGGCCTTAATAGTATTGCTTCCACTCACATTGTGTGAGAGTATATTCAGAATGATTTAATCATTAGTTCTTTGGAGCCGACACGTTTTAATCCCATGTCTGAAAGTGTGGCAGTAATTTCTGTCTTCACATTCAAAATCATTTGTTATCATATAATTTTTGAAAGTGTGACACAAAACTCTGTATCGCATCTTAAATTTTTGGCATTTGGTTGACCGATAGACATAGCTGATACCAGCTTATTGTTGTTAAAAGTTTTGAGGCCATGGAGTGTTGATATGAGGATGGTGCATTGGGAAGTATTTATAAGGAAGGAGGGCAGAAAGATCTCACAAGGTACGAGCATGCAAGAAATACGAGTGTATGGCCTATATTGCGCATTTATCAGTAAATCGCAATTTTCTCTGACATGTAGCAAAATTTTAATGTTAATGATATTATATACAAGTTGTTCTAAAGTTGTCACCCTTAATGGATGGGTCATATTTATTCGTCAATATTAAACTTGATGTTTATAGAGTTTGTTACGAAGTCAACTGTCATGTGTTGTCAAGTGTTCAAATTCAAGGTGCATCCTACTGTTTGATATTTCAAGGTGAATTCTACCAGCTATTGTTATAGTTTCTAAGAGATAAGAATTATCCTGAAGTTCTTTTTGCTCTTGGGGACATATTTACAGAAACTCAAGACAAGAACATGACACGGTAAATAAACTTAAAGAGAGACGCATCTCTTATTCTGTTATTACTCAGTTCAATATCTTGTTCAGGAACAAATATTCTCTTTTCAAGAATCTGTACTATGTTTTATAAGGCGAGGGAGATATTCAGAAGCACACATGAGGTCTGTTCAGGAAAGATTTTATTTCTAATTTTCTGTGGAGGAACTACAAGCAGGACTTGGACATCTTTGCATCAGCAAGTGTTTTTTTGTTGGAGCTACTGGAGCTGTTTTGTTGAAACTGACTACCACCTCGATGCTTGTCATTTTTGCATTGAGAAATTTCTGTTGTAGCACATCCCTATAGCAGTAGTAATTGTAGTTGAAATTTTTATCGTAATTTACAGCCCTTATGTTACAAGAATGGTCGAACATTCATGTACAACATATCGTCCAAATCAATACACTACTGCTGGTAGACATTTACTTGAATTGTTCAAATTCAATTTATTTGTACATTTTTTTTAAAACAGCCCGTGGCAACGCACGGGCATTTTTGCTAGTACAATGATATTAGCATATCCATATGCATATTGGAAGCAGCTAGTGCTCAAGCACTTGAGCAGTACTATAAAGCTATTTTTATATATGCAACCAGTAATAATACAACAATTGGTAATCCGTTGCCATATTTTACGCGAGCTCCATGATCGATCAACAATCTACCAGCTCCAGCACACGCCGCATGCATATGCAGTCTGGAGCTCTCACTGAGCCTCCTCCAGCCACGCGAAAACATCAGCGAAGCACTTCCGGAACGCGTCCATGCCCTCCGGCGGCAAGCACACGCCGACCTCGATGCCGCCGTCGCCCGCCCGGCTCTCCGCCACCGCGACGGCGCCGGTCCTCGCCACGGACACCACATCCACCTTCGCCGGCCGACCGAAGCCCATGTCGAGCTCGTAGACGCGGAACCTCGGCGACCCGGCCACCGTCAGCATCCCCCCCATCGCGACCGCCTCCATGGCGCGCTCCTTCAGCACGCCCATGGCCTCCGTCGCGTCGCCGCTCACGGCTTCCTCGATCCCCGCGGCGACCGCCGCGCACGCGGCCAGGAGCCCGCCGCCGGCGCCGGCCTCCGCCGCCGACAGCTCGCTCCCCGACGCGATCGCGAACGCGCCGCCCATGCAGTTGCCGAAATACTTGTCCGGGAGCGGAGGCTTCCACCGAGACCGGTAGTCCACGGGGAGCAGCAGGCAGGTTCGCCCGTCGCGCGGTTTGGCTCGGTGGTAGCATGACCAGACGAAGCCCAGGGCGGCGACCAGCGAGGAGCACCGGGACACCGCAGCCTCCGCTGCCACTACGTCCTTTACACGCTGCAGCTGGTCCTTGGACAGAGTGAAGGTGGCGAGGAGCTGCTGCTGGTCGTCGGGAACCTTGACGAAAGCCTTGTCCTCGGCGGTCGAGGACGCCGTCGCCGGCGGGCAGAAGACGTCGTAGAGGCCTCTCGGGTCGGAGACGAGGGTCCGGTCGATCACGGGCGGCGGCGGCAATGTTGTTGTTCCGGCGCCAGCGCAGCAGGCGGCCGCCGCCCAGGTGTGCAGGAAGTGCGTGGAGGCGGCGCCGTCGCAGGCGGCGTGGTGCACGGTGACGCCGAGCGCGAGGCCGCGTCGCCCCCCTGACAGCAGCGTCGCCTGCAGCGCGAGCACGGCGCCGCCGTCCGGGAGCGGCGGCGCTAGCGGCGCGATCCTGGCGACATCCCGGGGCTCGTCGGCGGCGAGGCTGTCGAAGTCGTCGTCGTCGTACTCCGCGACGGTGAAGGCGACGGCGTCGCCAGGGAGATAATAGAGCTCGTACCGGTTTGCAGTGCCCGGGGTGAGGCGGAGGCGGCCGGCGAGCGGGAAGAAGGCGCGGACGGCGTGCGAGAGGGAATCTTTCAGGTCGGCGAGGACGGCGTCGGTGTCGGCGTCGGGCGCGAGGCGGTAGAAGAAGACGCGCTGGACTGGCGGGGCGGGGACCCAGAAGACGTCGAAGAAGGTGAGCGGGAGGGAGGTCTCTTCCGGCGGGGACAAGGGGCGCACGAGCATGGTGTCGACGACGCGGACGGCTGGAGGTGACGAGAAAACAGAGGAGGCTGGCGCCGCTCCGCCTACACCAGCTTGATGAAGCTTCCCCGGCGCCGCGGCCATGGTCCACCTACGTTCGTATACGCCTCCGGCAATGTCAAGGCCGCGTGGAAAGGACTGGCAGCTAAATTGGCACACGATCCTCGTCTATCATTATTGGTCATCCCTTCCATTGCTGATGACGACGGCTTGTCGAATGACTCAAATTCAGCATGAAAGAGGAGGTGACCCGGAGCTATCTCGACCCATGGTACATCCATCCATTAGCATATCATGGTACAGTATATATTTTTTTTAAGGAAACATCATTGTACAACTTTAAAAGCACGGTTGGTGTGGGTCGGGAACCTTTGAATTGGATGAATCAATTCAGAGAATGTCTTTGGGTGCATTTGCCCGGCCGTCACTATTGAGATAAAGGGGTGTCGTTGCTTTGCATAAATGCAAGGGCTCACAACAAAGCTTGACGACGACACGGCTTGTGGAGAAAAGTAAAATGTGCTGCCGTGTGTCCGTGAAGAGGGAGAAAAGGGATCGGGAGAACTCAAGCTCCATGGTGAAGATGACTCTGTGCCCCTTGACCCCGGTGCAGAACATGGAAAAGAAAAAAATGGTAGTGATGGGTCCCACGAAGAGATGCCTGCGTTGGAGCACTATTTTTGTGGAGTGGAGCTCGACTTTTGGCTGGGGCTACCGATGCTGATAGCCCGCGTTGTACATGGCCTGGCCTGAAAGAGGAGGTGATCCGGAGCTATCCCGACCATGGTACCACCTTCAAACATCCATCCATTGAATTGGATCAATCAATTCAAAGAAAGTCTTTGGGTTCATTAGCCCGGCCATCACTATTCAGATTGCTTTGCATAAATGCAAAGGGTTTACACGGAAGCTCGTTCCTCTTTCCGAGTCCTCGCTTTCTTCCTTTTCCAACTAGTAAGATGATCCGCGCAAATTACGCGGACTCTAGAGTTGATATAGCTTTTTTTTTATAGAACTTAGAGTTATCTCAGTGAGCATATTCATGTAACACGTTGATCTTTCTCATTTTAATGTTCCTTCGGTCATCATAGGTTTGCTTCATCATCAGTAGCTTGCCGGGTGTGATTGCCTGCCTAGTGCCACTACCAAGTTGGACAATAAAACTGAAAATGCTCCTAACAAATTCGTAATTGTGCTTTGTGTTTTTATCTTCATGCCCAGAGGCTAAACACTTCCAATATGTATATTTACAACAAAAAAGTTCGTACTTTGTTGAACTAGGATGAAATCGCAAAAATTTGAAAATCGATGGTTGTTTCACAATTGGACTTCAAAAATGTGGTTAATATGCACTTGGCCATTTAAAATTGTGTCTTCCTGCCAACAAAGTACCTTATATTTACTAATTGGAGGCTCCTTTCGGTGCCTCCACGTTAATCAGAGAAAAATACTAGAAATTACCAAAAAAAAGCAAAACATCTCACCGTTAATTTTAATGCTTAGCTAAGAGTAACCATTAGATCTACATAATCTACCAAGCTACGGCAGCCTACCCCACAGCCACGACGCCAGCCTGTGCAATTTACATTGTCTAATAAACTGATCCAATAATCTATGGAAAGCTAAGAGTCCTGATAACATTCATGTGTCTACATACATTATGTAAGCATATCAGACTCTGAATGAAGCAAGAGAAGATCCTTTTATAATAAAATATAAACGGCCACGAGACATCACATGCCTTGACAATCAATTATATTTTCTATCTTCATCTTTCCTTCACAGGTATCGGTCAATCATGTTTTTATCACTTCTACCTTTCGCCATCTTCTTAATGCTGCCGCAAGGGCTTTCTTGATGTTGATTAACTTGCGAAAATCCATCTCTCAAGTGTTTTTGTTTCTTCTCCGTGAAGGCTTTCTTGCTGTTGATTGAATGATCAGACCCATCAGAAAAAATCAAATTATTTCGGACTCCCAGGTTTGCATAAATCTATTTCTGAATGCAAAATACTTCTGTTTTAGTAGCACAGGATCCTTAATCATTGTCATCATCATGAACTTATTTAAGTCTCGACATGGTCCTTGATCAGGAGTTATAACAATTCCTCTATGTAAGTAAAAGCTATTTGTAGCTAATTTCAGTTTACAAAAATCAGGAGCAGTCACTTAAAAGGTTGGACTCTATTTACCTAAACAAGTCATTAGACATGGACAACTTTATGTAGCCATATTACAAGAGACAAGCAGAGGGCTGAAGATACAAATCTCAGATGAAGAACTCACAAAAGATGACGCGGCAAACAAAAATGAAAAACTATCTACTTCTACCATAGAAGTACTGCTTAGCCATGTTAAGGATGCTGAAAAATATATTATACATGTATTGACATTCCTGGATACAAATCAATTTACAGTCAGTGTGGTGCCGTCTCTATTTTCAATGCTGCTTAAGAAAGGTAATATATGTTCACAGGCACCCCCGCTACTGGCCGGGCACCCCTCCATATATGTTGTGCAAATGCCAAGCATCCTAAAAAAGGGTCGCGCCTCATCCAACCAGGACAATGCATGCAGCCTCCACAAATTACTTTGAGTTGGGTCAGGAAGGAAATGAAGAGCAATTGATCCGAAATTCATGGCTAAATTAGAGCTGCCGATGATGAAAAAGTACAGATTGAAAGGTAAGAGTACGGGAAGTAAGGCGGTAGTTAAAAGGGATTAAACCTCACTGTGGAAACTTGCTCAGTAAAATGAACTGAAAAGATTGGGAAGATGAAAGGATAACTTTTCTTTTCAGACCAAGTATCTCAAAAAATTCTTAATTAGTGCATCATCCACAAAAAAAAGAGAAGAATTTACGTTTGAAATTTAAACGTCCTAGAACAGTTCTAAAATGTATGGTCAAGGCAACCTAGAAGGCTGCCAATGTAGCTAGAAATAGAGAGAACGTGCACCCAATCTCAAATTCCCATCGTTTTCAGCCTAAAAAAATAAATTTGTGTCAGCTATGACCATGTCAAAAATACTTGCACAATAATTACTCGACACACTAATGACTAACATGATGAAAAGTAGGAGGAGAAAATCTAAATGTATATGGATGAGAAAAAAATCAATTAGCCAAGAAGTTTTCCCAATAGTCTGTTAAAAGGAAATTTCCAATCTGCAAGGTAAAAATATAAAACTAAATACTAATAATAGAAAAAATAAAAACTTTACAAAACATTACAAAGTTCCTAGCCCGCGCAAGTGCGCGGGTTGAAGGGCTAGTGGTCCTAATTCAACAGTTTAATAACAGTTTTATCTAGAAATCTTTATTTACAGTGTACACACGTTGATCGACCACGTACAGATAGAGATCAAGGACCTAGAATCAGGTCATGACCAGCAAAAGCAGCAATTTCAATCCAGATATTGCTGGTAGTAACATGTTACGGATCCCCATAAACACAAGCTAGCTTTATGAAAAAAATCCCGACCAAAGTTAATATTAGCTAAAATATAGTTTGAGCTAGACTTGATGACAACTAATTGAACATCTTCAGCCCACATAAACCACAACCCACCCGAAGAAATACCATTAGCAGGGACAATGAAACTATCAAAAAACATCAAAGTTACAGACGAGATCGCTAACTGAAAATTTATTTGACTTAGTGTAGGAGATTAGCCTTTGAAGATGGCGCATTTTAGAACTGTGGAGAGAGCCACCCACCCTTTGACAGTTCCATGAAAGAAGATTGAAAGGAGGAAGGGGGTAATTTGATCTGGTATGATTTGAGAGTGGCATGGCATAGAATTGAGAAGGAACAGAGGAGGGAGGGAGGTAGGAAGGCATCACGCCTACGTCCATATAGGAAGCTTCAGAAATAAAAATGCAAAAACAGAGAACAGGGGAAGTGGAGGGGAGAGCTCTAGTGCATAGCTTCAGGTGTTGAGTAGCAGCAACAGGAGACCACTGAGTAGTAGCAGGCTAGCAGCAGATTGCTATCAGGCATGAAGCCATATCGCACAAGGATCTTGGAATCTCACATTTTCGTTGGGGACGAGTTTGAGTTCAGCCAGGCGATGCCATTAGCGAAGCACCTGGCCGAAATCTCCATTTTTGTTCCACCAATTGTATTAATCAGACACCGTATTCGACACGAGTCACTAAAAGCTCCATCGACGAGCTGCCAGCATGCATGCATCAGAAGCATCAGTCTCAAGCCGTCACTGAGCTCCGGTGTCCATGCCCAACCCCGCGACAGCATCGGCGAAGCTCTTCCGGAACGCGTCCATGCCGGCAGGCGGCAACGCCACGCCGACCTCCATCCCGCCGCCGTCTCCGCCCACCGCGACGGCGCCGGTCCTCGCCACTGACACGACGTCCACCTTCGCCGGCCTGCCGAACCCCATGTTCAGATCGTACACGCGGAACCTCGGCGACCCGGCCACCGTCAGCAAGCTCCCCGACGCGCTCCATCCTCTGGTCCATGGTCTCCGTGGCGAGGACGCTCACCGCGTCCTCGATTCCCGCAGCGATCGCCGCGCACGCGGTCAGGAGCCCGCCGCCGGAGACGGACGCCTCCTCTAGCTCGGTCCTGGGCGCGGCCGCGATCGCCGCAGCCACGCAGTTGCCGAGGTACTCGGCGGGGAGGGGAGGGTTCAGCCGCGACCGGTGGTCTACGGAGAGGAGGAAGTAGGTTTGGTCGCCGCCGGCGCCGGCGCGGAGTAGTTTGGCTTGGTGGTAGCACGACCAGACGAAGCCCAGGGCGGCGACCAGCGATGTGCACCGGGGCGGCGGCAACGCGCCGCCGTGCGCCGCCGCGGCCAACGCGTCCTTGATGCGCTGTAGGTGGGCCCTGGACAGTGTGAACGTGGCGAGGAGCTGGTCTTTGGGCATCGGGACGAACCCCACCTCGGCGCCGGTCGACGACGCCGGCGGGCAGAAGACGTCGTAGAGGCCTCTCGTGTCGGAGATGAGGGTGCGGTCGATGACGGGCGGCGGCGGTGGTGTTCCAGTGCCAACGCAGGCGGCAGCCCAGGTGTGCAGGAAGTGCGTGGAGCCGGCGCCGTCGCACGCGGCGTGGTGCACGGTGACGCCGAGCGCCAGGCCGCGGCCGGCGCGCGCGGGCAAGAGCGTCACCTGCAACGCGAGCACGGCGCCGCCGGCCGGGAGCGGCGGCGCGAGTGGCGCGATCGCGGCGACCTCCCGAGGATCGTCGGCGGCGAGGCTTTCGAAGTCTTGTTCGCCGTCGTACTCTGCGACGGCGAAGGCGACGGCGTCGCCCGGGCGGTAGTGGAGCTCGTAGTGGTTGGCCGTGCCGGGAGTGAGGCGGAGGCGGCCGGCGAGCGGGTAGAACGCTCGAACCGCGTGCATTGGACCATTTGGGGGTCTTTTGTGGGCCAAGGTTGGGCTAGGCCTGATTTACTCGAGCCTAGCTCAAACTTCACGTTTGTTCCTCTTATGTTCAAATTTCTTTCACTAATTCACCCGATCACTTTTGTTGTCAGCTACAAGCCTGTCACCACACGTCATTTTAAGGACAACGTCCACTGAATGAGATTCATAAGATTATGTTATGTGAGCACGACCAAGAGCCAAGACCGGGGGCAGAATGTCCGCAACCATCAGGTGACAACTGAACGGCGGTAGTATTATCATTGGTGGAAAGATCAAAGAACATCATCGTTTGGCACAAAGCATACACACTCCATTCCTTTTTATGACACCCATTAGCTCAAGAGGGAGTATCATTTATACCTTTACAGAGAAACATTGACATGAATTTTGCTGTGTCTTTTTTCGTCATAATATAAAAGGTGCTAGTTTGTGTGTCTTTTTCCCATCTAAAACAGTACGCAGCCTAGTAATCTGAACAACCGATTGGCACTTTTGGAGCTAATTTTCCCAAATGAAAGAATTTATTCAGCAGAAAAATTTCTGAAATGGCGATATTTAGAGCTGCATCTTTTTTCTGTTCCCCTGCTTTCTTGTGACACACCTTCGTGCGTAGAACATGTTTTGGCGAGGGACTCACGTCGTCGCAAGTTAGCCAGCACCAATGCTTTCTTTAGCAAACTTGCACAGCGCCACGAGGAGAGAGAGCGACGTGAGACGAGAGACTCTGTCAAATCATGTCTCCCTCAACCTCCGGCGACCTCTCCTCTGTCTCTCCCTAACACCTCCTCTCTCTCTTCTTTCTCTCTCCACCTTTGCATGCCTCACGGGCCACACGCGTAATCGATCGACGAAACAATTGAGGCATTGAGCATTGCTCGCTCGATCGGCCACGGCGAGAAATAATGGACAGGATCCCGGTCCCCATCCCGCCGCTGAAGTCGAGCAGCTTCTCGGCGACCACCGCCCGCGAGGAGAAGCTCGCCCGCAACCTGTCGCTCGGCCCCATCAAGCTCAACGAGCAAATCAAGGAGGCGGCGAGCCATCACGGCGAGAAGGCGGCGGAAGGAGGCGACGCCGGCAACAACAATGCCGGCGAGGCGGTGGCTGAGGACGCCGCGCCGGCGGAGCCGGACCTGGCCACGCTGTCCACTGAGATCGACGCCTTCCTCACCGCGCGCGAGGCGGACGCGGACGCGCCGGTGGTGTCGGAGGTGACACTGGACCGGTTCGCCAACGCCGTGGAGATGGAGATCGCGCAGTCGGAGGGCGCCGACGACAAGTGGGCGGCGGCGGATGGGGAGGCGCCGCCGCCGCTGCTCGCGGCGATCCGGCGCATCGCGGCGCTGGCCGCGGCGCTGACGGCGAACCACGCGGAGGGCGCGACGTACACCATCGGCGTGCACCGCGTCACCGGCGTGCTCCACCGCACCATGACGTTCGTGGAGGACGAGTTCCACGCGATGCTCGAGGACCCGCGCGTCGCCAAGGCCGCGGCGCTCGGCGGCGACACGGGCAGCGCCACGGCGGCGGGCCGGTCGATGCGGCGGCCGCCGTCGTTCGGCGGCGGAAGCCACTGCGAGCCCGACCGGTGCGTCCTCGTCTCGTCCGACGCCGGCGCCGGAGGAAACGACGCAGCGGCCGCGCCGCCGTTCCCGCCGGAGACGGTGGCGCGGCTGCGCGCCATGGCGGACGCCATGTTCGCGGCGGGGTACGAGACGGAGTGCACGCAGACGTTCCTGGTGGCGCGGCGCAACGCGCTGGACGCGGCGCTGCAGAGCCTCGGGTACGAGAAGGCCAGCATCGACGACGTGGTGAAGATGCCGTGGGAGGCGCTCGAGTGCGAGGTGGCCACGTGGATCAAGGCCTTCCGCCACACCGTCGACGCGGGGCTCCCCGGGGAGCGCGACCTCTGCGCCCGCGTCTTCGTCTCCGGTGACGGCGAGCGAGACCGCATCGGCCGCGCCATCTTCGCCGACCTCGCGCGCTGCGCCGTGCTGCAGATGCTCAACTTCACAGAGGCCGTCGCCATGACCAAGCGCGCCGCCGAGAAGCTCTTCAAGGTGCTCGACATGTACGAGGCCATCCGCGACGCCGCGCCCGTCATCGACGCCTTTAGCCTCAACGACGGCGAGGAAGACGACGGCTCATCCGCCGCCGCCAGCGCCCTAGCCGACCTCAAATCGGAGCTGGTATCCGTGCGCTCCCGGCTCGGCGAGTCGGCGGCGGCCATCTTCTGCGACCTGGAGAGCTCAATCCGCGCCGACGCGGGAAAGCAACCCGTCCCGGGCGGCGCGGTGCACCCGCTGACCCGGTACCTGATGAACTACCTCAAGTACGCGTGCGAGTACAAGACCACCCTCTCGCAGGTGTTCCGCGAGCACCACCTCCCCGACTCCGACTCCGGCGACTCCACCACCACATCCGACCCGTTCGCCGCGCAGCTGATGGAGGTGATGGAGCTGCTACACGGGAACCTAGAGGCCAAGTCGCGTCTCTACAAGGACCCAGCACTCAGCAGCATCTTCCTCATGAACAACGGCCGCTACATGCTGCAAAAGATCCGTGGCTCCCCCGAGATCAACGCCGTCGTCGGCGAGGCCTGGTCGCGGAAGCGGTCCACCGACCTGCGGCAGTACCACAAGAACTACCAGCGCGAGACGTGGGGCCGCGTGCTCAACCTGCTCCGCGACGACGGCGTCATCACCGTGAAGGGACACGTGCAGAAGAACGTGCTCAAGGAACGGTTCAAGCAGTTCAACGCCGCCATGGACGAGATCCAGCGGACGCAGGGGGCCTGGGTCGTCTCCGACGAGCAGCTGCAGTCGGAGCTGCGAGTGTCCATCGCCGCCGTCATCGTGCCGGCGTACCGGTCGTTTCTTGGAAGGTTTGCGCAGCAGTTTAGTCCCGGGAGGCAGGCGGAGAAGTACATCAAGCTTAGCGGGGAGGACCTCGAATCCATCATCGAGGAGCTCTTCGACGGCAACGCCGTGTCCATGCCCAGGAGAAGGACGTAATTAATCAAGGATCCATCCATATATCCTCCGTGGACACGTTGCAGGATCGACTAAGTTGATTTAAGAAATTATTACTACACTGTATTTATTTTGTTTCATGCTGCTGTTAATCTCACATTGGTTTAATACTTATGACAGTTTTGGTCCAACAGGTGACGGTGTAATATATCCTACTTAAACTTTCTGTATTGCTTTTTGCTGAATCACAGGGCAGATAGATATGTTAATTCATACTTGTATATTACCTTGTTCTTTTTTTACACTCTTCTTCTATGAGTTGTACATTCAAAGGCTTCACCAATCATACTGGAGTATCTTCATTGGATACGATCACTGTTTTTTTATACATGCAAGCACGTAGCAATAGTACCGACCTTTTTTTATATCAGAGATGCAGGGGATCTTTTAGGCCCTGATGAAATTCCTCGTCATGGGTCGCATTACAACGAACAAGGGAAATCTTTTGCATCGAGGCCACGTTCCACGTTGGGGCCATCTACCAGCAGGGCCGTACCGAGGCCCTCACTGCAAAATACTAACTTACAATGACAAAATGCTATGATAAACAGTTTATACGAGTTCATTCATAATGTACTTTGGAAAACTGAATTAGAACAAAATTGTACCTATCACTTGAAGTGCATTATTCCTGTTGCATTATTTGAAACAAAATCTTTTGAGATTTAGTTAGACTTTATTGTTATGTTTCTTGTTACGCTTTCCACAACCAGAATCATACTTTTTGATCCGGTTTGAAGAAGACATCCTAAGGGCCAAATAAAATTGATTATGCTTTGATCAGTTATCAATTATCGACGGGGAAAAAATTCAGAAAGACTTGGGAACCAAAGATATTCAGTATTCTTACCTTAATCAACTGAAGAGATGAAGTTCCTGGGCGTGGTCCGGCAGCGGTGTCGCTGGTCGCACAACACAGACTGCAGAGGGCGAGAGGACAGGAGCGGGTCTTTCACCCGGATTACTTCTTGGAGCACCAATATCCTCGGTCAGATATGGTCCTCAAAGTCGCATTGGAGCAGCGATCTCCTCGGTCCGGAGGTGAGATTGAGTTTTTCGGGAATCAGGAGACGGCTGATCGTGGGAGTGGGACGAGTTGAGCAATCTTGTCTTTTGAGCTTCTGTTGCGTTGGGCCTAGAAATACATAGCATACATGGTTCAATTTAGGGCCCCTGTTTCGTCGCACCATCCGCACATACAACGGGACGGTGCTGCTACCAGCTACTTAACTGATTCAGCCATTCAGGACGTCCAATCACTTGAATTTTACTTCTATAGCGTTGGATCAGGATACAGCAGTCCACCAACTTTCTTCATCTACATGTTCCTCACTTCCCTCTTTTCTAACATCCAATGCCATCACCGTCTCTGTTCAGCGTTCAGACCTTATCCATTTTGGCCGTCCTCTGCAAATTCTGCCAGTCAACCCTTAGTTCTACAACATACCTACTTCTGTCTCATAATAGTTGTCACTTTTGATATTTTGTTATCAACTTTGACTGATCGTTTTATTCAAATTTTTTACAAATATTAAAACAAATATGTCATTATTGAACTATCTTCAATGCTAAAACATGTTATGAAAAAAGAATAATATGTGCTTAAAAATTTTGAATAAGACAAAAGATCAAATGTGATGTCTAAAAGTTAACAGTAATAACTATTTTAGGACGGAAGTAGTACTTTACACAAGCAGTGAACTGCTCGGCCTGTCTGCTATCAGAAGAACCCAACTATGCTTGAAGTCGCCGTGACTTAAAAAATTCAAATTCAATGCGGCCATGCCTATGATTGAATCTGGGCTCGGCTCGATATATGTGGATTGATCACCAGAACCCAAAGGCCAGAAACTCAAGTTTCATAGTCTTGTTGGGCTGGGCCTTGGAACGTTTTCCCGGGCAGATTATGTCAGGTTACATACACGGGGAAATATTGGGTGCAATGAAGTTATTTTGTGCAATGTTTGCAAACAGCCCGTCTGGCCGTCTGATCCGCATCCTGCATGTAACTATGTAACTATGGACTCTCAACTTTCAGGGCTTACCCCACCAACATGTAACTATGGACTCTCGCCACGAAGCAGAACTAGCCACAGATTTTGTACTCCCTTTGTATGTTTGTTGTTGACGCTCCTCTGTTTAATTTGAACGAAGCAGCGTCCCCCGTAAAAATACAGAAACAGGGAGTCCATGTAAAGTCAGCAGCACATCTTCCCCTCGTCTTAAAATCTGCCTGTGTTTGAACTCATAGAGAGCTTTTGAAATCCTTCTCAGTGGAAGAACACCCTCTTCATTTCGCATCAAAACCCGCATGTTTTATTATTTGGGAGCCCTCCTCACTTTAGTTTTCTATAGCTCCGTGTCTGCATCTAGGAAATAGTTGGATACTTCTGTAACATAACCCACCGTGCATGTTTTATTATTGGAAAAGTCTTTATTATTTGCTGGAGACGACTTTGCGAGGAGTTGCTTTGAGAAGAGACGACTTCCATTCCATCAATACATATCTCTTGTTGCTACGCCCCCGCGATCCACCCGTCCTGACATTGCCAAAGGCCTAGTTAGTAGATGACGGCCATGGCCGCGGAGCAGCTGCGTCATCCTGATGTAGGCAGAGGAGCCTCCGGTTCCTCACTTCCCGCCGTCCTCCCACCCCACACCAGCTGGAGCACCATGCCCATATTGGCCCAGCAAAAATCGTTGCCCGCCCAGCCGCCTCGCTGCATTACCTCATCTTCGTTAACCACCAGCAACCTCGCCTCCTTGCGTCCCCTCGCCACCTCGCGCCGCGCGCCGCCGCAGCCCAGCTGCCTCGTGGCGCCTCATGCCCACGCGGCGCCGGAGAAGCTGCATCAACCTGGTGTAGGCAGCAGCAGAGGATCCTCTGGTTCCTCACTTCATGCCATCCACGTCCTTGACACCGACCACGCTCGTGCACCCCTCGTCCGGTCCCGCCCCGCCGGAAGAGACCTCCCTACCGCTCACCTTCTTCGACATCTTCTGGCTCCCCAAACCGGCAGTCCACTGCCTACTCCTCTACCGCCTCGCTTCCGACGCCAACGCCGACGCCGTGCTCTCCAACCTCAGGGCCGCCCTCTCGCACACCCTCCGCGCATTCTTCCCGCTCGCCGGCCGCCTCCAGCTCACCCCCGGCAAGGCCAACCGGTACGACCTCCACTACCGCCCGGGAGACGCCGTCGCCTTCACCGTCGCAGAGTACGACGGCGAC
The DNA here is from genome assembly GCA_007726485.1 of Eragrostis curvula. Taxonomy (NCBI): domain Eukaryota; kingdom Viridiplantae; phylum Streptophyta; class Magnoliopsida; order Poales; family Poaceae; genus Eragrostis; species Eragrostis curvula. Next base: position 49,292,313 of record CM017440.1, on the reverse strand, counting down.
CACGACTTCGACAGCCGCGCCGCCGACCATTCTCTGAATCTCTGGACGAGAATGTTCAATAAACTTGGTACAAAACTAAAACAGTACATATTTTGAAAGAGAGAGTACAACATTATATAATCATTAATAAAATGTTGTAGGGGATCCCCTCCTCTAGTTTTCCTAAAAGGAAAACTTCATTAACCCGCATAACACGTATGTGTTTTATTATTTGCATGCCCTCCTTATTTAATTATTCTATAGCTCTGTATCCGCGTCTGAATAGGTCCATACTAAACCTGTAATAAAATCATAAATATTACAAAAACCTTTTGGAGTTTTTAATTTGTTTTCTTTCTTCTATAGTCTAAAGTCAGTTTTGCTGGACCTAAATCACTTCATATTCTAAGAACTCTGACCATTTGGGCTTGCCCAACTTCTTAAGTGGGCTCAGCCCACCTCACCCTAGTCCATCCTCCCACGCGAGCCCACACAAAATAATCACGAAAAGAAAAAAAAAAATCGTCCCCTAAAAAAAAAAAAAATCGAACCGAGCTTGGCCGGTCGCAACTGATCAGATTACGACTGGAGCTCTCACTGGTTTTATGATTCGACATGTATAAGTTTTTATATAAAAAAAAGCTTTTGGACAGTTGAACTCCTAAACCCTCATACCGTAGAGGCACGAAAATTACAATATGACGATCTTGATTAACTAAAGTAGTAGAGATACAAGAGCAAAACAAAAAATTTGCATAACATAACACATGCATGTTTTATTATCTGCATGCCCTCCTCATTTTATTTTTCTATAGCTCCGTATCCGCGTCTGAACAGGTCCACATCCACATATATAATTTAATGAGCATAATAATACGTCTGAACATGCCCATACATGTTTTATTATTCGCATGCCCTCCTCGCTTTCTCCTTCTTTTTTTCTATAGCTATGTGCCCGCATCATCTAAATGGGCATGCCAGTTCCTGCGATTCACATATCCATGGAGAAGGTAGATGGACGCTACCCAACCAAATAAGACTTAAGTGCCGCAACGCTTGCCATCAATATATATCTCTTGCCGCAACGCCCTGCCCCGACATTGCCGAAGGCTTATTTAGCAGATGACCATGGCCGCGGCGTCGGAGAAGCTGCAGCAGCGACCAGCTGGAGCTGGAGGAAGAGTCTCCTCCGGCGCTTATTTCTCATCATCTCCAGCCGTCCGCGTCGTCGACACCGCCCTCGTGCGCCCCTCGTCCGGTCCCGGTCCACCGGAAGAGACATCTCTCCCGCTCACCTTCTTCGACGTCTTCTGGCTCCGGCAACCGCCTGTCCAGCGCGTCTTCTTCTACCGCCTCGCCCCCGACGCCGACGCGGATGCCGTCGTGATCACCAACCTAAGAGATTCCCTCTCGCACGCCGTCCGCGCCTTCTTCCCGCTAGCCGGCCGCCTCCGGCACGGCCAACCGCTACGAGCTCCACTACAGCCCGGGCGACGCCGTCGCCTTCACCGTCGCCGAGTACGACGGCGACCATGACTTCGACAGCCTCGCCGCCGACGAGCCCCGGGATGTCGCCAGGATCGCGCCGCTAGCGCCGCCGCTCCCGGACGGCGGCGTCGTGCTCGCGCTGCAGGCGACGCTGCTGTCAGGGGGGCGACGCGGCCTCGCGCTCGGCGTCACCGTGCACCACGCCGCCTGCGACGGCGCCGCCGCCACGCACTTCCTGCACACCTGGGCGGCGGTGGCAGGCCGCAGCAGCAACGTCGGTTCCCAAGCGCGGCCGCCTCCGCCGCCGCCGGTCATTGATATGAGAGGCCTTTACGATCTCTTGTGCCCAGCCGTGGCGGCGCCGCTGACCACAACCGAGGACAAGAAGATGCCCGACGACCAGCTTTTCGCCACGTTCACTTTGTCCAGGGACCATCTGCAGCGCGTCAAGGACGCGGTGGCCGCCACCGGAGCCGCACCGCCGCCCCGGTGCACCTCGCTGGTCGCCGCCTTGGGCTTGGTGTGGTCGTGCTACCAGCGAGCAAACCCGCGCGGCGGCGATGGCAGCAGCAGCGGCAGCGATCGAACCTGCCTGTTGTTCTCCGTGGACTACCGGTCTCGGTTGAGGCCTCCGCTCCCGGACAAGTATTTCGGCAACTGCATAGGAGGGGCGCTCGTGATCGCGTCCAGGACCGAGCTGGCGGCGGCCGGCGGGCTCTTGGCCGCGTGCACGGCGGTCGCCGCGGGAATCGAGGAAGCGCTGAGCGGCGACGCGACAGAGACCATGTGCGTGATGAAGGAGCGCTTCAGGGAGCTCGTCGTGACGAAGACGGGCATGCTGTCGGTGGCCGGGTCGCCGAGGTTCCGCGTCTACGACCTCGACATGGGGTTCGGCCGGCCGGCGAAGGTGGACATCGTTTCCGTGGCGAGGACCGGCGCCATCGCCGTGGCGGAGAGCCGGGCTGGCGATGGCGGCATCGAGATCGGCGTGTCCTTGCTGCCAGAGGGCATGGACGCGTTCCGTGAGTGCTTCGCTGATGCTGTCGCGGGGCTATACCTGGAGGTGAAACATTAAAATTATTATCGGTGGAGCCAGTCATATGCAACCTGTTGAATTTGTGCACAATGTTAATTAGCTAGTGGACAATTTGTATCAGTTTATCTAGTACAAGTCCAGTTGTATTTTGTGGTGAGTCCAACGAGGAGAGTATGGTCTTTATGGGCTGAGCTACTCAATTGTCTGTAATTCTGTATAGCTAGTACAAGGGCAGTAGCCAAGATAGGTGTGGTATCGTGATGCAATTGTCAGGGCACATGCATGCACTGTTCTCAACTTTGTTTCATTAATGGCTGCATTACAATGCAATGTGTTCAGTTGTCAACTTTGTTGTTTTATTAAATTAGAAGTAAATAAAAGATACTAAGTAAATGATTTATTCCTCGATCTCCTCGTGTTCTCCATCAAACCCGATCTCCCGTTGATTTATTCCTTCAGAACATGTCTTCACGTGGAGCCCCTGCACTGCATGATCCTTTAATCAAATTTGATTCCCATGCTCTGCATTTGCACATTTGATTCACCAGTTCTACTTCTACCACAGGTTTTACACTAGCACCAGAACTACTCTGTCTATCAGCTATCAGAAGAACTCAAAAATGCCCAAGTTGCCGTGACTTCAGAAATTCAAATTCGCAGCGGCCATGCTTATGATTGAATTTGGCTACGCTCGATAGAGTATTGATAGCCTAAAAGTAAGTGGATTGACCACCAGAACCCAAAGGCTGCAAACTCAAGTTTCATAGTCTTGTTGGGCTGGGCCTTGGAACATTTTCCTGCGTAGATTACACTCAGGTTACACGGCTCTGTACTCTAACCTTCAGAGCTTAACCTACCAACATGTAACTGGGGACTCTAGCCGCAAAACAGAACTAGCCACAGATTTTGTACTCCCTTTGTATGTTTGTTGTTGACGCTGCTCTGTTTAGTTTGAAGGAAGCCGCGTGAACCGTAAACATACAGAACAGGTCCAAGTAAAGTCAATTGCATGTTTTGCTATTTGCGTGCCCTCCTCATTTAAAATTTTTCTATTGCTTGGTCTCCGCGTCTAAATAGGTGGATGCTTCATGCGTTTATATAATAACTTCCTTAAGATAACGCATGCGTGTTTAATTATTTGCATGCCCTCCTCACTTTATTTTTATATACCTCCGTGTCCGCGTCTTTCGTGCGATTCACTTATCCATGGAGAAGCTAAGGTGGCTGGCTAGAGCAAGTGCTTGTTAGTAGAGGACTTCCATTCCATGAATATATATATCCCTTGCTTGTAGGGATGGCAATTCGGGGGCGGGTACCCGGTACCCGCCGGGTACCCGACCCGATGGGGACGGGGATGGGGCACGTTTTCCACCCGTGGGTGGCGCCCGTACCCGTCCCGACACGAGTCGGGTACGGGGCAGGGATTGAAACCTACCCATGGAGAACCCGGCGGGGACCCGATAATTTGAATTCAACCCACCCATGCGTTGTTATGGATGTATGTTTGTTATGGCTGGCACTTTGACACCATTTGATTTGTTAATTTGGATGTGTGAGACTGAACTTTTATTCTTTTGCTTGCATCTGACAATGTGACATGCATGTGTGTGTTGCCAGGATGGCACAATGGCACTTTGTCAATGCAAATTTGCTGTCAATTTTGTCAAACTAATAGGAAAATGTGTTCATTGTGTTTTATCCGGTGGGTACCCGATACCTGCCCCGTTACCCGATGGGGACGGGGACGGGAATGGATTTCCACCCATGGGGACGGGGACGGGTGGAGATTTCTACCCGACACGCTTGGCGGGGCGGGCATGGGTTTGCTCTACCCGCCCCGAACTCGCCCCATTGCCATCCCTACTTGCTTGCTGCCACGCCCGCCGCGTTTCCACCCGTCCCTGACATTGCTGAAGGCTTAGTTAGGAGATGACCATGGCCGCGGCGTCGGAGAAGCTGCAGCCACCAAATGGAGCCCGAGCAAGAGCAGCCTCCTCCATGTCCCCCGCCGCCGTTGCAGACAACCAGCTCGTTGCCTCCGGAAGCCAGCAGCAGAAGGAGAAGGAGGCTTCCTTCGCCCTACTGCACGGGGCCTTCCGGCCATTTCCGTATCAGGGCCCGCCGCAGCCGCCACCGATCGTGCAGCAGGGCATGTTCGTTCTGCCGCTGCCATGCACTTCGCCGCCGGGAACGTTCAGCTTCCGTTCTAGCAGCCACCGCCCATTGCCACCGGCAACCCTTTCACCGGCATGGCTGGTGGTGGCGCGGAGGCCATTGGAGGCGCTGCAAATGCCGTGCAGCTCTGACACTTCACTCGTGCAGCCTCTCAACCTTGGTGAAGGATCAGACGCCACGGGCGATCCACACATGGTGCCCCAAGCCCAACACGTTGATGCTGCACCAATGTACTATGACAACAACATCAACGACGAAGCAATGTACTTCAACAACAACCCTGAAGCGTTCATGGCGCCTGATCAGGTCCTCGGCATGGGCTACGGCGTGAACGGCCCAGCAATGGCAGGTGACGGCGCATTCGACGTCGACGGCAACGCTGCTGCAGCATTCGTGGCGCCTCAGGACGGGTTCGGCGCTGCGCCAAACGCGATGAACCAGCTGGTCGTGTCAGATGCTCCTCTTGCAGCGTTTGATCCTTGTGTTGAGAATGAGGACGACTTCAGCTTCCCTCTCGAAGATCTTCTGGGCACGGACATGCCAATGTACAATGACGCCGGAAATCTTGCCTGCCTGCAGGGTGATGCCGCCGCCGCCTTTGATGCTGTTGTGAACTATCTGAACGGTGAGGATGGTGGCATGGAGGACGGGGGCCTGGCACTGGCTGATGATGGAGCTGGCATCTTCGACGACATGCTCATGGACAACCTGCTCCGGCACTACATGAACAACGGTCGCGAGTAGTCCGTTGAATGGAGTCCTCCAGTACGAATAATAGTAGTAATAATAAGTAAAAAAACCCAATAATTAAGAGGGTGAGTGGGAGAGAGGACGACAGTCAAGTCGTGAGTTTCCTCTCTGAAATAACCTGCTGTCTGTAGAGAGTGGGTAGTAGTAGTAACCTAGTAGTAAGGGCATCTCCAATAGTTCTCAAAATACTTCCCCACAAACTGTCTGTAGAGAGTGGGTAGTAGTAGACAGTAGTAACCTAGTAGTAAGGGCATCTCCAATAGTTCTCAAAATACTTCCCCAGAAACCTAGCAGATATTAGGAATTAATGGAGTTGCTCTAAGAGAGTTTGTTCCGTCAGAGGACTGGAAGCCAGTAGTTTCCCGTCTGAAAGAAGCCAGCTACCTGTAATGTATTAAGGTTTATTGTATCTGAACTATAAATAATACTGGATGGTGTTTTATGTTATTTCGAATAGTGCTTATATTTTCTTAATTCCTTTACTCTGTTTTGTGTTAATTTTGTTTTTCAGTTTTTGTCTAGCATGGTTGAAACAACACATTTTGGGCCCATGTTTAATTGATGGCTGCCAATATCTGACGTCCACGAATTGCTAACAAACTGGGCAAGCCAATAGTCTAAATTATATAGGACATGAATCATGAGTAATTAGAAGATCTTGTTAATTTACAGATTCATCAGTTTATATACCATCAACTTTAGTACATTATTATGCTAATTTACAACAGAGTGACCCAAACTATTTTACAGACACACACCCCAAAGCTTATGTATCCAGAGACCTTATGCCAAATTTAGGTATAGACAAAATGATAGGAGCAACCACAAGCACAAAACAAGTTCGAAATGGGAAATGGAAAATCCTCTAAGTTATTAATCCGTCTTCTTGTCTTTGAGACGAACCGGGCAACTTGAGCTATGGAGACCCTGCAAATCCATCATTGAGAATGACCTCATAGGTGCAGACGGTGCTTTAGGTGTGCAAGATCCTGGTTGTGGTGTAGGAATTTTTGGCGGCGCATAATACTCACTAACATGAGATGAACAAGGATAGTGGAGCTCATTCTCTTCAATGCTGAAGCTGCTGCTGCTGCTTCAGGAACTGCTACGAGCCATCGTCTCTAGAGAGCTTCTGCTCAAGCTAGCAGGCCTCTTAGGGGGGCAGTATCATAAACTCCAACTGATGCTGTTTTGTTTGAATTTTCATACATAATACTGTAGGCAAGGAGATTCTTCCGTTTTCTGGAGTAAGCATTCTCTGCCTTAGAGATATCCTTTGCAGAGCCAGAAGATGAGGATCGATCTTTCTAACAATTTTTTACTGAAGACAAGGCTCCTGTGATGTTTTCATTTTGCTATAGAAAAAGCTCGATCCTAGTCAACACAAATGGGAAGAGAAGAAAACTGGCTAGCCTTTTTCAGCGTGCGGTGCAGATATTGTTACATCAGTTCAGAGGCATGTAGAAAATAAAAAAAACGGATGTCATGCTCAACAGTGTCATGCTCGCTTCAGAAAAAAAAAACCGGATGGCTTGTGTCAGCCACCTTCTTTCCAAATATCTTCAATCATTGGTTGCCGAGGAAGATGCACCATCGTCAGGGGAGCAGCCTAGGAAGAAATCAGCCATTGGTTGCCGAGGATCGAACGGCCACAGGCATGCCTTCCCGGGAAGGTGCCTGCGGTTTCCTATTTCTCGAAAAAAAAATAGAGACATGAAAGATAGCTGGAGATCGATCTGTTGAAACACACATCTAATTTCACTAGTCCTCGCTTGTGGGCAGCGCATGCCGGCAGAGAGGGCACATGTTGCTCTGCCCCAGCCACGCGTTGATGCACTGCGTATGGAACGCGTGCGAGCACGGCATCACACTGAGCTCTTGGCCCTCTTCGAACTCCTCGTCCAAGCAGATGGCGCACCCTCCGAGGTCATCACCTTCGCCGGCGTGGAACGTCCGCTTCTCCAGGGCAGCCACCGCGGCGGCGGACGCCGGGACGGCTCCGAAGCCGCCGTTCCGGTACCACGGCAAGTCATCAAACCCGGCGCCGTTGTCCTGGTCCGACGGGAACAACACATCAAACCCGCCGTTCCGGAACATGTCAACCATCAGCGCGAGCTCAAACTGGTCGCGCGCGGTCACGATCACGATGATCCCGGCCGGAGCAGGCTCTTCCGGCACCTGCAGGTCATCATCCGCGCCTTCGTCTTCTTCGTCTTCGTGTTCATCTTGAGCTTGTCCAGCCGCGTCGAGCGCTGCCGTGGCGGTCTGGTTGCTGTACTCGTGGAGACGAGAGAACCCGGGCAGCTGGCCAGACTCCAAGGCATGAACCACGAGCTCACGGGACTCCCGATCGTTGTACCCGTCTAGGTCGGCGACTCGGTGGATCAGTGCGCCTATCTGGGCAACAAACTCAACCAACGGGCTCTCCATGCGGCCGTTGTGGGGAACTTCTTCGTCGTCTCCTGGCTGCACGGCTTCGTGCTCTGCGGAGTACTCTTCCTGCTCCGAAGAAAACAGATCCGGACCGTGTTCAACGACGACAGCGGCATGATCCTGGCCACGGCGCTGTGTTCTGCGATCTCGTGGTTGACCGAAGGGAAGAAAGCCGCACGGATCTGCTGTGTGTCACACCCATCCCGCGACTCCGACGGCGGAGGCGTGTTGTGGTTCCGCGCTTCGTCCAAAACCGGCGTCGAATCGTCTCTGTCTGGGAACTGGTGCTGTTCCGGCATTGACGGGAGTTGTTGAGCGCCGGCGGCAGCGTGCGCTGCCGTGCTTTTCTCGGTCGGGGCAGCCTGGGCATGCTCCGTCATCTCGTCGGCCATCGCTGCCCTGGAGAGACGCTGGGCGGTGTCGTCGGGTGGGGTGGATGGACAGATGTGTTGAGGTAAGCAATTAGCCCCGGCGTTGGAGGAGGAACATATATAGGCGTATCAATCCGAGTTACAACTTACACGGTTCCGGAGGACAAAACTGATTTTGAGTCGGACGACTCGTTCAGCGCTGCAAGAGAAACAGATTAGCGTGGAACCGCCGTCGCTGCGGGAAGATAACTGTGTGCGGCCCGTCCGCAAACAGCGGACCCTCTCTCGATTGCTGCCGCGTGGACTCGTCATGCCATCCGACGCCTGTAGTAGCTCGGCTCCTCTACGGCCTCGCAGGCGTTGCAGCACACGGCTCCCAGCGGGCGACGGCCACTCCCTCGCGGCAGCTCGCCTCGCCCTCGTTCGTTTTGTTGTAAAATTCTTAATGGGTCAGGCCCAACTTCTAGAAGAAGCTGTCCTGGTTCATGTAGGCTACTTTATCGAATTGGAACTCAACATGAAGTTAGGGTTTCCCCCTTATAAATAGTTGAGGAGACCCCCCTGTGTACCTTGACACCAGAATTTCGCAATAAAGAATTTCGTCTCCTCTATTCCAGTTTTACTTTTTGTTATCTGTCGTGATCTACGTGATCCGAGAGCGAACTATAGGAGCTATGGCCGCCCAAAGACGATCTGAATCTGTGAAGAATCGTCGAAAACAAGAAAAACAGAAGCAAAACCTACACAACGATCAGATCTGTTCATGATGTGCAGATCTTGATCCGCGCGTAGAAGAGATCTGTTACATAATCCTAGTAACAGATCTGATCGGGTGCAACGTCACCAAGACGAAGCTTTTGGTGCAACGTCACCGAAACGCCAAGTTCTTGAGATCTACAGTGGTTCACGAAGAGCCCTACCCTAACCCTACCCGGCACGAAGTCCGGTACAGAGGCAACGTCGTCGAGTTCAGATCAAGATCGACATGCAACAACAGAAGGGAACCGGGATCTGCCCTAACCCTAGCTCGAGATCGACAAAGAAATAAAGGCGGCGAGATCCCAGATCCGAAGAAGGGCACACGGGTCTTAACCCTAACCCTAGATCTGCAAGCATTCGACAAAAGAAGTGCCGCCATGTCTCGAGACGAATCAAGATCCATCAAAGAAAAAACAGAAGACGACGACGCCGTGGGCTGCTGTCTGAACGCGACAGACAGACCCACGGCTCGGCTGCGCGCAAGCCCGGGCACACGGCGCAAGACCTGCAAAGGCCACCGCGAAGCGTCGGCTCAGCGCCGGCATGGTCGCCGTGACGCACCGGGCGTGCAGCTACCGGGCACCGCCTGGGCCCACCCCTGCGCCGCCTGCCGGGGACGGGCCGGACAGCCAAGCGCTGCGCCGCATGGGTCCTGCCGCTGCGCCTGGCCCAGCCGAGCTGCCAGCGCGGCCCGGCAGCACGCCACCCGGCCTCCGCGCGTGACGTACCGCGCCAGGCCTCCGCACTGCGCACGCCAGGGCCGCGTGGCTCGCCCACGGCTCCCGAGCCGGACTCCGGTCCCTGGCCAGCTAGCACCACGCAGTGCTGCCCCGGGCTCCGGCCACCGCGTGCCGATGTGCCGCCGCCACCCCGGCCATGGCCCCGGTCCCGCGCCGCGCAGCGCTGACACGAAGCCGCCGCACCGCGCTGGCTGCAGCGCCGCGCTATGCCGGCCTGGACGGAGAACCGCCATGGCCCGCACCTCCCATGGCAAGAGCCAGATCTGAAGAAAGGAAAAAAAAGAAGAAAGAAAGGAGGAGCCGGCGGCTGGTGGGAGAGAGTGGGAGAAACTGAAGAAGCTAGGGTTTCGGCCCTGTTTTTATGCTCCGACGCCTTTTTAGAAAAACGTCCTCGAAGTTTTCGTGAATCGCGAAGAAGCCCTCCCGCAGTCCTGCAATTTACAAAGAAGTCCTCAAAATTTCAGAAACTCTGAGAATATACTCGGAAACTCTGAAAATTACAAAGCAGCCCTGGAAATTACCAGAAAAGTCCTCGGCGTATCTGAATATTATGAAAATATCCTCGGAACATCTGGAAATTACCAGAATATCCCTGGAATATCTGAAAATTACGGAAAAATCCTGTTAATTACGAAAATTGACATGGATAATCCAAAAATTGCTGGATTGTGTTATTTTTGCATATAACACCCCAGATTTTGGTGATTTTATATAAAAACACCAATATTATAACTTAAACACGCAGTTTTTGTTATCCTTATGCTTTCTGTTACTTGGATACATAAATTAATCCTTGCACATTGACATCATGCAGATGTCTGACCTCGTGAAGAGAGACTTTGAAGTCTTGACTCCTCATGGAAGCAACTACCTGTCATGGGCACTTGATGCGGAGATCCTCGTAAGCAGCAAAGATCTTTTGAAGACCGTTCTGCCTAAGGCGGGAGACACTGCCGCAACAGACGTGGAGAAGGCGCAGGCTTTGCATTTCTTGCGCCACCACTTAAGTGCTACTCTGAAGAGTGAATACATGACAGAACGTGATCCAAAAGTCTTGTGGGACTCATTGAAGAAACGCTTTGAGCAGATTGAAAATGTCTTACTCCCCAAGGTTGAGCGTGAATGGCAAAACCTACGCTACCAAGACTACAAGACTGTGGAGGATTACAACACCAAGCTTTATGGGATTGTCACACGCATGAAGCTTTGTGGCAAAGAGCTTACGCAAAAGGATCTTATTAACAAGACCCTCTCCACCTTTCACCCTAAGTTCACTCATGTGAGCCGCCAGTACAAGAAGGAGAATTATGAAACCTATGTCGCCCTGAGTAATGCATTGCAGCAAGATCAGGGGGAGGACGAATTGATCATGGAGAATCATAAGAATCGTCCTACTGGCTCATTGGCACCGCATGAAGCGAATGCCGTCTCCTTCAATAAGAAGAAGAAGAACAAGAATAACAAGGGTAAAGGTGCTCCTAAAGCTACACCAAATGCACCCCCGAAGGTTCAAAACAAACCTAATGCTTTCAAGAAGAACGCAAAAGGGAAGTCAAAGAAGACACCTTCAGGGGGAGCGTATGGTGAACAGGATCAGGATTGCTATAGGTGTGGTATGCATGGCCATTGGTCCAAAATATGTGAAACACCACAGAAGTATGTTGACATGTACAAAGACCTCAAAAAGAAGCTCGCGCAGCATGAGGCTAACTTTGTTGAAGGCACGCAGCCAACAACAAAGGCACCAATGGACCATGCAACACCAAGCAAATCCTCTGACCTGGAGTTGGACAATGATCTCATGGATGAAGAGGAAGATGTGCATGGAGATTCTGCGTAGTCATGAAGACTATTAAGAATTACTTAGTTATCTATTTGTAATAGGAGTGAAATAAGTTTAAATTCCTCGAAGGAATTAGTTCGTTTATGTTATCTCTCGAAGAGAAGACATTTGCTTTGAATAAATCAGTTTGTGAAGTTTGTCATTGATTACTCTCTTTGTTTATACATTTCTTATGTATGAATTACAGCATTGTGGAGCAAAATGACTATGGATGAGGAGCTCTGTCTCGTAGACAGTTGCACCACCGCTACTATTCTAAGGGATACTTGTTATTTTCAGACACTTCGAAAGTATACTGGGAATATTCTTACTGTTATTGGCAATAACAATAAGATTGTTGGCACAGGCAGGGCCACATTTGTCCTACCAAATGGTACGCAATTAACAATCCAAGAAGCATTACTTTATCCGGATTCAACCCGAACATTGTTAAGCTTTAAGGATATCCGAAGAAATGGGTTTCACGTAGAAACCAATGATGATGGAGGTGAAGAACGTCTGATCATAACCAAGAAAGAAGGCAATACGAAGACCACTATTGAAAGTTGTCCGTCAGTCAAAGAAGGCTTGTACTACACGTATATTAAGCCAAACAAAGAATTTGCTACGTTCAAGACTATCTTTATCAATCAAGAAGCATATAGATTATGGCATGACCGTCTTGGTCACCCTGGCCTTAATATGATGCAGAGAATTACGAAGAGTGCAACGGGGCATAATTTGAAGACAAAAAATTTCCCAAATCAAGCAGATTTTTTGTGCATTGCATGCGCAAAAGGGAAGCTTATTACTCGCCCCTCGCAGCTTAAGATTCAAGCAGAATCTATGCCATTCCTTGAACGAATTCAAGGTGATATATGCGGACCAATTAGTCCCTTATCAGGGCCTTTCCGCTATTTCATGGTGTTAATAGACGCTTCCTCGAAGTGGAGCCATGTATGTCTATTATCTACTAGAAACCATGCATTTGCACGATTGACTGCCCAGATCATACAATTGAAGACACATTTTCCAGATCATAGAATCAAATCCATTCGAATGGATAATGCTGGAGAATTTAAATCAAAGGTATTTGATGATTATTGTATGAGTATGGGCATCAAAGTGGAACACTCCGTACCACACGTGCATACACAAAATGGTCTTGCAGAATCATTAATCAAGAGGATCAAATTGATCGCTCGACCATTGTTACAGAATTGCTTATTGCCTACCTCTTGTTGGGGGCATGCGGTGTTGCATGCAGCAGCACTTATCCAATTACGACCATCTGCTACACATGAAGAATCACCATTAGCATTGGTGCGTGGTAGAATACCAAATGTTTCCCATTTACGGAGATTTGGATGTGCTGTATACATTCCAATCCCTCCACCTCAGCGAACTGCTATGGACGCACAACGGAAACTCGCAGTTTACGTTGGCTATGAAAGTCCGTCCATAATCAAGTACTTAGAACCCTCCACTGGAGATTTGCATACTGCAAGGTTTGCTGATTGTATCTTTAATGAAGATCATTTCCCGGCATTAGGGGGAGGAAAGTATCTCTCTAGAGAAGAATGCCGGCAAATAGATTGGGATGCTAAAAAAATCCTAGGAATGGATCCTCGCACTAAAGAAGCTGAACTCGAAGTTCAGAATATACTCCACTTGCAGAGAGTTGCTAATGAATTGCCTGAAGCTTTCACCAACACAAGAGACATTGTGAAGTCTCATATACCGGCCGTAAATGCTCCTGAAAGAATAGAAATCCCATTTGAAGAGGATGAATATATGGAATTCCAACCATCTTCCATAAAAGCAACGAATGCTAGGAAGAGGGGGAGTGAACCGGTTACAAGGGCACCCAAGAAGCCTAGAGTACAAGCTCAAGCTAAAACTCCTAGGAGACGTCTTGCGGAGAAGAAACCTAAGCAAACTGCTCAAAAGAAAACCAAAGAAGATGAAAGTGATCCACATGAAGTGGTGAGACTTGAAGAATCAAACCCAAGTGAGAATATGCATGAATCTCACGAAGGGACACCGGAAATTCCTGACCTCAATGTATCCATTGATAATGAGGATCAAGGAAATGAAAATTCAACGAATTATGTTGAGACGGGAGTGGTATATAATAGAAAGACACTGGAAGTCAATACATACTTTGCTGAAACGATTGCAACACAAATTGATTTGGAATCTGAACCAAAATCAATAAAGGAATGCAAGAAGCGTCCTGATTGGCCAAAGTGGAAAGATGCAATCTGTGCAGAGTTAAACTCGCTGAAGAAAAGAGAAGTGTTTGGTAGTGTAAACCTTACACCAACTGGTATTAAACCAGTGGGTCACAAATGGGTGTTTGTCCGGAAGAGAAATGCTCAAAATAAAGTGACTAGATATAAGGCGAGACTCGTAGCGCAAGGTTTCACGCAGAGACCTGGCATTGACTACGAAGAAACCTACTCTCCCGTAATGGATGGAATCACATTCCGGTATTTAATATCAATGGCGGTGAATATGAATTTGCAGATGCGACTTATGGATATGGTCACAGCATATCTATATGGAACATGAGATACAGAAATCTATATGAAAGTTCCAGAAGGTATTAAAGTCCCAAATGAAGATGACCGCAAATTATATAGTGTCAAATTACAGAAGTCACTATATGGTTTGAAACAATCAGGGAGAATGTGGTACAAAAAGCTCAGTACATTTCTCTTGGAAAAGGGATTTGTGAAGAATGAAGATTGTCCTTGTGTATTCATAAAGAAATCAGAGAAAGACTTTTGCATAATCTCTGTTTATGTTGATGACTTGAACATCATTGGTACTACCAATGAAATTGAAGAAACTTGCCCATACTTGAAGACTGAATTTGAAATGAAGGACCTGAGCAAGACTACGTATTGTTTAGGTTTGCAACTTGAACATACTCCTGAAGGGGTACTCTTGCATTAATCAAACTATACCAAGAAGGTATTAGAGAGATTTAATATGCACGAAGCATATCCACTCCGATCACCTATGGTGGTGAGATCACTTGATATAGATCAAGATCCTTTTAGACCGAAGCAGGAAGATGAGGAATTATTGGGACCTCAATATCCATACCTCAGTGCCATTGGAGTCTTGATGTACCTTGCGAATGGTACAAGGCCCGACATAGCTTTTGCTGTTAATCTACTTGCAAGATATAGCTCAGCACCAACTCGAAGGCATTGGAATGGCATCAAGCAAATCCTCCGATATTTGAGAGGAACTGAAGACCTTGGATTATTTTTCAAGAAGAATGGGGAATTAACCCTTGTGGGTTATGTTGATGCTGGATATTTATCTGATCCACATAAATCAATATCTCAGACGGGATATGTGTTTTTATTTGGAGGAACTGCAATTTCGTGGAAGTCAACGAAGCAAACATTGGTTGCTACATCGACAAATTACTCGGAGATCATCGCATTGTTTGAAGCTGCAAAGGAGTGCGCCTGGCTCAGGAGGATGACAAGCCATATAATGAAGACCAGTGGAGTGGCGTATACTCCATCCCCTACAATTATCTATGAAGATAATAAAGCTTGTATTGCACAAGTACAATCGGGATACGTAAAGTCGAACAGGACAAAGCATATGTTACCTAAATTCTTCCACACGCATGAAATGTAAGAGCATGGAGAGATTTTAGTAACACATGTCCGATCTTGTGACAATTTTGCAGATATGTTCACAAAAGCTTTACCTTCCCGCACTCTCGAAGAGTGTCGGCGTGGTATTGGCATGAGAAGACTTAGAGAAGTGCTTGGAACAGGGGGAGAACTTCCCTAAGTACATCACATTCCCGAACTAAATGAGTTATCTCGAAGATAATTCATATCAGTCATGAAGATTGATAAACATTAATCACGAAGATTAAAAACATTGCACTCTTTTTCCCTTATGAGTTTTTCACATGAAGTTTTCTCAATAAGGTTTTTAACGAGACAATGTGTGCATACAAGTGGTGGTAATATGTGCTCTTTTCTCCAATTTTTCCCACTGGGTTTTTAAGAGTTTTTATGAGGCATACTTATCACGATAAAGAGCCCAAGCGGGAGTGTTGTAAAACTCTTAATGGGCCAGGCCCAACTTCTAGAAGAAGCTGTCCTGGTCCATGTGGGCTACTTTATCGAATTGGAGCCCAACACGAAGTTAGGGTTTCCCCCTTATAAATAGTTGAGGAGACCCCCCTGTGTACCTTGACACCAGAATTTCGCAATAAAGAATTTCGTCTCCTCTATTCCAGTTTTACTTTTTGTTATTGTCGTGATCTACGTGCCATCGTTCCGCCGATAATCTAACACGTTTCTCCCTCCGCTGCCGCAGCCGGCCGGTCTTTTGCTTTCTTTCGTTGGCTGACGTTGGGGAATGAACCGCCTCGCCTGCAGCTCGCGTAGACTCCGTTCGCATCCAAGATTTCTCAACAGCAAACCCCCGTCCTTGTAACATAAAAATCTGGATGCGATGCCGTGTATAATTGCTTGATAGAAATTCACAGTGCGTGCTTAAAAAGATTGTCAAACATACAAATCGAACTGGACCAGAAGTACATTTAAACTGGAACAAACCCCCGCACGCGTCGACCTCGTCGTCCCCGTGACCGGCAGCTACACTGTCCTCTTGCTCGACGGCTATGTGAGCTTTTTTTTTTGCTCTTATTTTATTCAACTTTTCAATTCAGTAATAATGTATTATCAGCAATTCAACTTGAGATTGTTTAACCATGAGGAGATAGCATATTGAGTTGCATGCACTAATCAACTCACCAAAAGGCTAAACTGATGGAAAAAGATGAGCAATTCATTTATACTCCAACAGTATTGCTTGTTTCTCAGCAGTGCACTGATGCTAAAGGCATTTAAGGTGCATGTGCACCATAATTTTATTAAACTTATTTCAACAGAACTTGAGAAAAAAACTACAGGGAACTTTTTATTAAAAAAAGTAAACATGTGGTCAGCATGTATTTTTTTTAGCCACGGCACGCACCATAGTCAGTGTTATTATTTTTTTCATAAAGCGTAATAGTTTCCGTGCTGAAGGAATGCAGAGTAGAACCTCTTACAAGAAGCAATTTGTGAATCGGCCTAATAACTCATTAAATATGAGTAGCTCCCTGTCAACGTTTCTATAAATTTACTTCAACATTTTCGAATACGAAAATCAACAGTTTTTGAAGTGCGGGCACACCGTCTTCAAAGAAAAATTCAAAGTGTAATCTTTAACTGAAACTGTGCATAATATTAATTGTGTTATAATATCAAACATTGAGGGGGGGGGGGGGGGGGGGCATGTGTCCACACGTATTGTGGCACTAATGGTTTGGGCATGTATGTCGGATGGTGGTGCGCCCATAGTATTTGGTCATCATTTGATTCACGCCTCATGTATTGAAGTACCAAAATGCCCTCCCGCATTTTTGCTCGCTTAATGGTAGAACGTTCCGGCTCGTCCACTCATACTGTAAGATGCTTAGACTTTGTTTGGATCCTCTAGCAAGTTAAAATTAGCTAACTAATCATTTAGCTAGCTAATGGTTAGCCCGCTAATTTTTAGCGTGTATGTTTAGATCCTTGACTATTGTCTCTAGTGTTTTGACACATTTTTATTTTTTTTTGTCTTTTCTATATGTTTAGTCTAGTTTAGTAGGGTTGGAACGTTCTAGAAGGTGGACTCGCTAAAAGTTTAATCACTTTTAGTCGCTATGTTTGGTCCAAATTGATTAAAATTAGTTAGCTAAAAGTTTGGGAGCTAGGTGGATCCAAACAGGGACTTAACCAAGTGGGATACATAGTATCTTTTTTATACAACATTTCTAGAGAAGGAAATCAACACTTTTGAAACTATGTTGATTCAATATATAAAAATATTGATTCACTTCATTAGAAATGCTGAATTTTAAAATAGCTTAAAAATAACAAAAAATATTCCTAGTGGATTTTATAGAATTAATTAATTGTTGATCTAAACGAAAAATGTATTTATGAGTTAGGAGCAAAATGCATTAAAGTAAACCACTTTATTTTCTCCCAACCTCCGACCTAGCCACCCCCACCCCCCCTATAATCAACATCCACGTGTGGCAGTAGGGGTGAAAACGGGACGGATAATATCCGCCTGACCAACTGCCGAATCCGAAAAAAATTAATATATGCAAATACGGGATGCTTCAATAATAACCCAACACTATCTGTGTCCGAATTCGAATCCGAAAAATAATTACGGGATAGGATACGGGACGAGTGATATCCGTCCTGAATCTGAGTATCATGTGATCTGAGTAAGTTTATAATGATTATACACCCAATAATATTGTGTAAAATCGAGAGATTAACATAAATAAGAGTCAATTTGCTCTTTATCATGTATATCAATGGTTAATATGTCCTTCTTTACTCTTATTGTTTCTCCAACCTTTGATTTTTCATCCTTCCAAACTTCATGATAATACCCGTGTCCGACTCCGACTCCGAACAAAAAATATGGGACAGGGTATGAGATGCAGAAATAATTATCCGGGACTATCCGCTCTGACTCCGGATCCGAGAAAAAAATATAGGATAGGATATGGGATTAGCACTATCCGTCCGTATTCGACCCGTTTTCACCCCTATGTGGCAGTATCTGTTCCTTCCTCATTTTCCCATCGCGCAAATCACATGGCGGTTCATGCATGTTTTATTATCCTTTTCTAAAAAAATGTTTATTATTGGAAAAGTCCTTATTATTTGCTGCATCAACGCTACCTAACCAAAATAAGAGCAATTTGATTTGAGGAGAATATATATCTCTTGCTCCCACGCCGGCCGCGATCCACCCGTCTGGTCCTGACATTGACAAACGGTTTTGCTATATCACACTTGGGTGTTTTAGAGCCACCCAACACTCGAATTTTTGTGCTGGGTTAGTGCTGGGTTAGAGGCTGGGGCTGGAGGGCTCACCAGAATTGTCGGGCTTAGAAGGAGGGGCCGGGGGAGAAAGGTCGACCCGGTGGTGGTGGCGGGAGAGATG
This sequence comes from Eragrostis curvula, assembly GCA_007726485.1. Classification (NCBI taxonomy): domain Eukaryota; kingdom Viridiplantae; phylum Streptophyta; class Magnoliopsida; order Poales; family Poaceae; genus Eragrostis; species Eragrostis curvula. The sequence continues at coordinate 49,273,713 of CM017440.1, read as the reverse complement.
GCGGAGGCGGCGGGGACACCGCCGGAGCGGGCAGCGGGAGATAGCGGTTGGTGCGGGGGCGAGGAAGACAACGACGGCGGTGGTGGAGGCCGCAGGGGAGGGGGTAGGAAGGGGAAGGCCTCGGCAGGCTAGGGTTTCGCCGGAGCTCCGTGCCCTTTAAACCAAGTGACATAGTTTAGGGGGTGAAATGAAAAAAAAATAGTTTAGGGGGTTATGTAGACTTTGACTATACTTGAGGGGAGTAATTTGGACTTTTCTCTTTAATATATGTCGTTTTGGACAGCTAATCTAGTTGGTGGGGGTAGTTACAGATGCCTTTTTACATAAATACAAGAGAACAGCTACAAGTTTGCCTAACATAGTACACATGCCTGTTTTATTATTTGCATGCCCTCCTTCCTCATTTTATTTTTCTATAGCTCCGCATCTAAATACGCCGATACTTGATGCGTCTATAGTAACTTCATTAACATAACAACCCACGCCCTCCTCATTTCTTTTTTCTATAGCTATGTGTCGAGGTCATCTAAGTAGTCGGTATGCCATTTCGTGCGACTCAATCACTTATCCATGGAGAAGGTCCATGGCTGGAGGCTACACAACCAAATAAGAGCAACTGGTTGCGAGGAGAGAGTACTTGCATCCATATCACTTGCTGCCGCGCCCGCCGCGTTAGCATCCGTACTCCCTGACATTGCCGAAGGCTTAATTAGCTAGTAGAGTTCGTAGATGACCATGGCCGCGGCGCCAGCGCCGGAGCAGCTGCATGAACCTGGTTTATTAGGCAGAGCAGCAACAGCCTCCTCTGTTTTCTCATCACCTCCAGCCGTCCGCGTCCTCGACACCACCCTCGTGCACCCCTCTCCTCCCACGTCATCAGGCGACCCCGCCCCACCGGAAGAGACCTCCCTCCCGCTCACCTTCTTCGACGTCTTCTGGGTCCCCGCCCCTCCCGTCCAGCGCGTCTTCTTCTACCGCCTTCTTCCCGACGCCGACATCGACGCCGTCCTCGCCAACCTAAAAGATTCCCTCTCGCACGCCGTCCGCGCCTTCTTGCCGCTCGCCGGCCGCCTCCGCCTCACCCCTGGCACCGCAAACCGGTACCAGCTCTATTACCTCCCTGGCGACGACGTCCCGTCGCAGAGTGCGACGGCGACTTCTATAGCCTCGCCGCCGACGAGCCCCGAGAGGCCGCCAGGCTCGCACCACTGGCGCCGCCGCTCCTGCACGCCGGCGCCGTGCTCGCGGTGCAGGCCACGCCGCTGTCAGTGCGACGCGGCCTCGCGCTCGGCGTCACCGTGCACCACGCCGCCTGCGACGGCGCCGCCTCCACGCACTTCCTGCACACCTGGGTGGCGGCCGCCTGCGCTGGCGCCGGAACAACAACGCCGCCGCCGCCGGCGGTCATCGACCGGACCCTCGTCTCCGACCCCAGAGGCCTCTACGACGTCTTCTGCCCGCCGGCGGCGTCAGATGCTTTGTTCGTCGACAGGATGCCCGACGACCAGCGCCTCGCCACGTTCACTCTGTCCAGGGACCACCTGCAGCTAGTCGTGGGATTGGATTTAGATCCAAATCCAAATATCAATGTCCAAATTAAGTCAAGTTGAGAAGAATTCCAATCCAATCCAAATCCATTTGAGAAATCTTATCATCCAATTTAGTCCAATTCCATCCAACTATCTATGGACCAACCAAACTCATATCTATAACACGTCGGCCGCCATGGATCGAGGTAGATCAGGATTTGTTTTAGGCTTGTTAATTTACACAAAGTAGCTGACCGTTGTACCGAGTCATCTCTAAAAATTTTAGTTAATTTTGACACCAAATTAAGGTGTGAACGCGAAGTTTTAATTTTAGGGTCCGACTCTTGACGTGGGTCCCACATATAGATATAGCTGTACAAATTTGCACAGAGTAGCTAACCGTCATGCTGAGTCGTCTCTAAAAATTTCGATGGAGTTCAGTGAAAATTTTAAGTGTGAACGCGAAGTTTTAGTTTTAGGGTCACATGTGTCCCACGTACAGATATTGCTGCACCGATTTGCATGAAGTAGCTGGCAATCATAGTGAGTAAGTTTAAACAAATTTTAATCAATTTTAGCGAAAAAATATAGTGTGAACATGAAGTTTTTAATTTTAGGGTTCAACTTTTGACATAGATCTATGAAGCTAGAGAGGATCCAATATTAATCCAGAGGATATTCAATAGTCCATATAAAGATTGAAGCCTACATCCAAATACATCCAAAATCCAAATAAATCTAATCCACTTGAGAATAAGAAAAAGTCCAATTGAACTCTGGACATTGCAAATCCAGTCCCACGTATACCTGCAGCGCGTCAAGGACGCGGTGGCTGCCGCGGCGGCGACGCGCGGCGTGGCGCCGCGGCCCCGGTGCTCCTCGCTGGTCGCCGCCCTGGGCTTCGTCTGGTCGTGCTACCGCCGAGCCAAACCGGGCGGCGCCGGCGAGCGAGCCTGCCTGCTCTTCTTCGTGGACCACCGGTCTCGGTTGAAGCCTCCGCTCCCAGACAAGTATTTCGGCAACTGCGTGGCGGGGGCGACCGCGATGGCGTCCACGTGCGAGCTGGCGGAGGCTGGCGCCGACGGAGGGCTCCTGACAGCGTGCACGGCGATCGCCGAAGCAATCGAGGACGCGGTGAGCGGCCCCGCGACGCAGACCATGGGCGAGAAGAGGAGGCGCTTCAGGGAGCTCGCTGCAACAATGGACGTGCTGTCGGTGGCCGGGTCGCCGAGGTTCCG